>CM075450.1:16696921-17896921 GCA_037832335.1 Carallia pectinifolia
GGAATTGGAAACCCCAACTCTGACACAGACCCAGCGAACGAAAAGGGGAAAAGGGGAAAAGGGCGGGTTTTAATACTTTTACTTGGAGTTGGCAGATAATATAAAATATGATATGATAATCATCAAGAACGGTGGGTTTCATTCGAACTCAAAATTTAATTGGTTTAGGGAAGCTCTGATGCACTTTACAAACGGTTGATCCGAGTGACACGTAATTTAACATTGCGAGTTTAAGGTATAGTGAGTGCATTGGAGCATTTCCATTATGTTCCCTGGAATTTCTCCTGTTTTACTCAAAGTACCCTTTCTTTTGAACCAAAGGATATGCATAGTTTCTGTTATTTATGTGCAACTTTTTTTAAGGAAAGTACAAGGAATCTGGCTGAGTCTGGGTGGCAAGCTTTTGCACCCCTCGAACATAATTTAATTTAAAAAAAAATTTAATAGTTTCATTTAAATAATATTTCATACGATAAGATTTTTTAAATAAATAAAGATAAAACAATATTGTTATAACGGTTCATAATAATGTATAATATTTATTGATTGTTACTTTGTGTCCAATTAACCCTAACTTATAATCAATAATTTTGATAATATCATGTTATATAAGAATGTTTAATAATTAAGAATTTAAATTTTTATTTAAAAAGCCTTTAATTTTAATTTTAAAAGAAAAAGATGATACATGAGAATGAAGAAAATTATTTTTATATTCATTTTATTGTTTGACTTATAATTCAATAAATTTCTTAATAAAAAAAAAACTCATATCTTTTTTCGTGGGTTTGAGCTTGACCCGTTAGGAAGTTTTCATGTGACATTTTCGTTAATTAAGTGGGTCTCCTCCTCTTTATGATTTTTGTACTCATACAGCTGCGGATGTAAAAAATCCGTGTTACTCCACGGATCTACGACCAAGAAGAGCACGCACTTTAATTTAGAGCCATCCGCAAAAGGAGCACTCCTTGTACAAGATGGGGCAAATAGGTCATACTAATGCAGTAATCCTCACAATAAACCGTGTGCTGGACTGCTGTTACAGACGTTTGTTTTATCAAAAATCACATTTCGCATTGAATTTCAAGTACCATAGGAAATGAAGCCCTTGTTTTTTTTTGGTTTTAATGGAAATTGTCCACCATCATAAAGAACAGAACTAATGTGGAAGAGATCTGGATATTGAATTCCAATTTTTAAATTAAACATTTTATTTGCTAACAATCTCATATAAAACGGATCTTTAAAGTCAGTACTTCTTTGTTTACGCTCTGCGGGAGAGAAAAAGGCGCATTGTCCACGTCAACAATATCAGTGTCTTGCACCTACATATTGTGGAGGCCCATGATGATTTTTTTCCTGGTCAAAAGTTTGGGCTCATATTAAGTAGTCGAAACACCAGCAACTTTAAAAAAGGCGCATGCTATTGGCAGGACTGTGTAGGGGTTTGCTGGTCCCAAAATGTTTGTATTTAATGCTCTCTAAGACTTATAAGTTTCTACATTGACTAAAAAAAAAAAAAAAAAGTGCATGCTATTTAAACTAATGTTATTAAAATGGTTTGGACCGATCGGTCCGACCGGTTCAACTAGTGACCGGTCAAAAGTCTGACCGGTTTAACTGGTGACCGGCCAAAGGTCCGGGCTGGTTCATAGTTACTGTTGTCCCTTAACTCGGACCGGTCAAAATCGGTTTAAACCAGTTAAGAACTGGTTAAAATCGGTAAAAATTGGTAAAAAATTAGACCCAGTTCAAACTAGTATAAAAGTTTTATAAATTATAATTTGATCCCAATGTTTATTTAAATTATAATTTGAGTTTTAAATTTAATTAAAACTTTCAATTTAATCCTAAATTTATCAAAACTTTGAATTTAATCCTTAAAAATAAAAAACTTAATATTTAATAATCATGTATAAGTATTATTTTTTTAAATTATTTTTATACATATATATATTAATAAATACCGGTTCAAATACCGGTTCGACCAGTTGGACCGGTTGAACCTTGACCTACTAATATTTTCAGTTCGATAATCGATCTAATTCTGACAACCTTGATTAAAACTCATCTAAAATATAAGTGTAATAGACTCATTAAAAAAAAATGGGATACTTGTTGTACAGATTAAACATTGTGACTTTTAAAATATTTAAAACTATTATTTAAAAAAAACAAAACAAAAAACAAAACTGCTCCTCAAAATCCCTTTCGTCACTCTACTCGCCCTCCTTTTCACCCTTCAATATATTTGCTGCCGGATTAAATACAGACAACGGTTGCTTAGGTTTTGATGGACTGACCATCACCGTCTTCGATTCTAACTTTCGGCCGCCGTAATTCATTGGAATAACAATTGTCTTGTAGCGATGGTAATTAAATAAATTAAATCAAGTCTTCTCTTTTTCTTTTTTTTTTTCAGTCAGTTAAATCAAGTCTTCTCTACCACGTTGTAGAAAAGTTTTTCTCAACAGGCACGCCGTTTTGCCGTAATTTGCAGTAATCAGGTCTTCAATCCTTGTAGAGGCGAGTTGTGGGCATTAGGCAGGCAGTTTTGATTTTTTAGTTTTGTTTTCAAAATTTTTTATATGATAATAATTTATCATAATTAAATAATGAAAATCTATATCGGGAGAGTAAATGTATAAATAAATTAATTTTTATACTTTAAACATGTTTCATAATTTAAAAATGATTTTATAATATCAAAACAAAAGTAGAAAGCATTTCTTCATTTTTACCTCATCTTGGTAACAAAATGAAAAAAAACAATAGTTTTTCACAAAATAATATTTAGCTATTAAATTATATTTTCTAAATATTTTTCTATTTTTTTTCCAAAATTATAATATGATGAGTAGTTGATGCTTAAAATTAAGACTTTGAGTAGAAGAACCGAAAATTTAGGCTTACTTCTACTTATATTTTGAGTATTGGTACGTAATTTTAAAATTTAAGTAGTTGTAAACTAAAAATTTGAGTAAAAGTACTAAAATTTTAAGTTTACTTTTACTTAAATGATGAGTATTTGTACATAATTTTAAAAATTTGAGTAATTTGTGTTAAAAACTAAAAATTTGAGTAAAAATATTAAAAATTTGAATCTACTTATACTCAATTTTTAAGTATTTATATATAATTTTAAAATTTTAATATTTGGTTTTAAAAACTAAAAATTTGAGTAAAAGTACTAAAAATTTAAATTTACTTCCACTTAAATTTTGAGTATTTTTACATAATTTCAATAATTTGAATAGATAACTGCTCAAAATTAGGCATTTAAGTACATTTACAAAAAATTTGAGTCTTTAAAAAGAAAATTATTTTCTTCTTTTAATATATACATTAAAATGATTAATTTTGGATTCTTTTTTATATCCAGATTTTTATTTTTTAAAAATCTATATTTCATCATATAATTTGAATTTTTTATTTTATTTTCAAACAAAATCCTACATACATGTCTATATAATGTAATGAAAATATTAATATAACAAAATATTTTAAATTCAATTACAACACACAATAAATTTGAGGGAAAAAAATATTTGCAATGTCACACATGCGGCTCTATTAAGAAAAAAATTAAAAACAGTGGCACTTGGTAAAGAGATTTTAAAAAAAAAAAAAAAAAACTTAAAAGGAAAGGTAGGCAACCGGTTGTTTAATTAAACAACCGGTTGCCCCAAAAGTCTCTTGCATTGAGTTTGTTTCACTCACCTTATTAAGTAGTCGAAACATCAGCAACTTAAAAAAAAAGGCAGAAAGATCCCATGCATCATGAACTTTTATGCTTTCCCAAATGTTAACGGCGATATTCAGGGGGCAATTACGTGCTAATGTTCCATCAACGCAGCTGTCCTATTAGTTTTGCCAGAAAAACCAAGAAAAAAATTGTTGAAAACACTGCATTCTGTGTGATTTTAAGTAGTAAAACCACTTGTGGTTTGATCATTCGACGGTAATTTAAATGTCTACAATGCGAGTGAGGTGAGACTAAATGTTTACCATCCCTAAATCTTAGGTTGATGACTTTTGTCGGGTTATATGGAATATGCTCTTTTTGAGTTTGGTGTAGAAGCCCGGATACATTTATAAAAGACGTGCTTCAATCCTTCTTAGTAGGATTGTAGAAGAGTCATCATTGTCTTACCTTTCCTTTTACCGGAAGAAAAAAAAGCAAAACGTTGAAACATTTTCAGCAGCATTGTTAATATTTAGGCAGACCCAGTTATTTTTCTTCCGGAAAAACAAGAATCAGGAAGGAAAATTAATTGGGAGCCCAAAGACAGACTTTCTTTTTAAGGACAAAATGGTCTGTTCGAGCGACTCCTCCTATGACTGGGAACAACGAAATGCCTCAATCTCCCTTCTTGTTCTGTCAAATAACCTTGACAGAGAAAAGCCATGGAGAACTTGTCTGTTACGACTTACGACCTTGATCGTTACTACGGCCACGACCACCTGCACGCCTTCGTCCTCTTGACACTATTTTGATGAAGATGATAAAAAAAAGATAAATTGAAATTGATAGCAACTATAACAGTGAATTGAATTTTCAAAATACTTTTTTCATAACCTTTATTAACTGAGATGCTGCCTATATAGGGTACAGGCAACAAAAAACTAAAGAACATGGGCAAAGACATGCCCCATAATTAGACCCATTAATTAACAACTAACTAACTCACAATTAGACCTACTAACTAATGACACTAACTACGAACTCCACTAATCATTATCTCCACTACATATTATATCACCATGGTCCTAAAAACTAGGAACACAACTACAGCACAACTTAGAAATGGACTACACGATTATTTGCAAAGTAAAAACAGAGGCTAAAACCTTGAGACCGTAAGATTGTCCTCCACCACTCTGTCCACGTCGTGCACGAACACATCCGTCTCACCGTTTTCCCTATTCCTCGCCATCAGCCCCGCCGTGTAGATCGCCGTCATCCTTCCGGGCGCCTCGTCGTGATACCCAGTAGGCGCGTCCACCATGATCAAGTCCCATTCCGTGTCGTAAACCTCGGCCGGGAACCCCTTGATCGACAGCGGGCACTTGGAGAGTCTTGGATCGCTCGCCGTCTTGCATTCTTCAGCCGTTCCAGCCGTTTCCATGAACCTGTCCGCTTGGTGCACTTTGGTGTCGTACGCCGCGTGGTAGGACTCTAACATCGGCAGTTTCTCCTTGATCTGATCAATCCAGTTCTTGTCTTCTCAAGCAAGATCGTACAGCCTCCGAGGTTTAGAGATGCCCACATCAGGCTGTCGTGGCCGAGACCGAAGACCAGGAAGTTACAGGGTGATTTTTTCTCCAGGACTCGTAGGGTGACCGAGATTTCTTTGAGGGTCTGCTGTTGGGGGATGTTTTTTTGTTGCATAGTGGACCAGAGCATTGGCCAAGGAAGGTGGGGTTTTGTTGCAAGTTGATGTTAGGGAAAGCGATGGACAGGCTGCTGCTGCTGGCGTTGATGATTGTGGTTCCTCGTATTCTGACATTGCATTCGTTTCTGCTGATGTTGGGGGTGCATAATTTGGTCGGGAATTAGACAAGGAAGTTGACCAAATTGTCAAGAAGACGAGTAGAAGAAAGAAAAAGCAGAGAATAGTGAGCTTGATGTTAATGGGAGACTGAGTTTTCGATCTCATATTGATTCTAAAGAGCTGAGACAGAGATTGATCGAGAGAGAATGGAAGAAAACGAGGCACGATGATCGGAGGTTGAATTTAGTCTTGCATTCATTAAGAGTGGGGACTTTTGGACGTAGGGAGGGACCAAACAAACCCACCATTTCTGGTTTGTTTTCTTTTTGGTTTAGAAAGGGCGTAGCACAGGTTACTAGTTAGACCTCCTTGGATCCAACAATCAAGAAAGTCACTTTATCTTTACCGATCAAAAGTTTTAACCTGGTTTGAACGAAAATTTGAAAAATGAAGAAACACTCAAAAGAAATTGATAAATAACAGTAATCTTTCGATATTTGTTATGTTAGATGGATACGGGTGCAGACCTTGATTTTTTTTATGTCTGAATATTTGTCCCACTGAAATGAGTGTGTGATTTTTTAAAATTATGATAATATTTTTTACAACAACAAAAAAGGATAGAAATATACTTTATTTTTTCATCATAAAAAATGTTACTATGATCTTAAAAAAATGCATACTCGTTTTAATCAAACAAACATTTGGACAAAAAAAAATCCAAAATTTGTACTTTTATCCATGTTAGATATGTAACCGCATCTTGGAAATGAAGTATGAAAGGTAGGAAATTTGGCGGCCTGATGCAGACAGGATAGCAAACCAACAGTTGTCAATCTTGCCAAGGAGCATATATTTAATAGCGCCTTGGAGTGGTCCAGTAGTGTCTCTAATTTTTTACTTCTTTCTTTTATTAGTAATGTTAAACATTCTAAAAATTATATTATGAAATATTTAAAAATATATAATTATAAAAAGAATTATTAATTTTTTCAACACCGTTAAATTAAAAAAAATAAGTTAATAATTTTTTTTATAATTATATATTTAGAGATATTTCATGACACAATTTTTAACATATTTAGTATTACTTTTCTTTTACTGTTATAATGTGCATTTAATGGCAAGTAGTTGGAATGGTTTCAAGAAATAGATGCGCTGGTTTAGGTTGTTACAATTATGTTTTATTGAGCATTATTTGCCATTTTTATTAGCTTCTTTTTGCTAATATTCTTCTAACGTTACATCAGTATTCCTTGAAAGTGGAAACCCCAGTGAAGCGGTTAGACTTACCTATGGAAGTTGGGTTGATGGTTCCGTTTCTTCGGTGTAATGCGCCTTCAGAAGGCTTCGAAGAAGATGAATACAGTTTCGTTTCCGGACAGCCCCTCCAATATAGACCCGGCTGTAATGTAATTTTTTTAACTTTCTTGTCAGTGCCAGTGTTTGATAACCGGAAAAACTTTATAGACATTAATAAGTGGAATAATTTAAATTGTTAAATCTAAAAATTAGTTTAAATTTTAAAAAATAAAAAATAAATAAATTATTAAAAATTATTAAATTACTGCATATATTTTACATATTTTACTTAACTTGTTTAGTCAAGAGTCCAACCACTTTACCGTCACTTTATCACCTGGCTGTTGGCAGAGAATGGTAATCTAAAGTTAGTTGCAAAGCTGTCATTTCAAATCTCTTTCTACTTCCACGCCAGGAATTATAAAATTAAAATTTAAAATTAAATAAATATTATTTTAAAATTTAAAGTATAAATTTTATTTATTATATGTTTAAAAAAAATTATCTTTTTCCTTCCAAAAAAAACTCTTTTCTCTAAAAAGTTCAACATAGTTATGTTAAAGCAACAGGTGGTTGCAATTTTTTTTTTAATTATTCGGGGGCACAATCCGGTTGTAGAATCCGGATACCAATCTTTTCCATTCTACTAAATATCATTTCTTGCATCCTGCATCACAAGTTAGAAGAGGGGAAGACCGATCAGACATTGCCTATAGGGTTAAAATGCTACAGAGTGTACCAGCAAGAGATAAAAGGGGAATCCACACACTCCACACACTTGAAAGCAACTCCTAATAGATAAATGACCACTGGTACAACCCTATGTCGCCTAACTTTTCCGTCGCCGTGTTTTGCTTGGCCAACCTTTGTGACGTACGCTGGTGCCACCACCTGCCTCGCAGTGCGCACTGCCAATTTTGCGTGAGTTGGACTTGAAACAAGAATGCCCAGATTTTGGTGGGGACAAGGCCGAACATGGGCCTAAATAATTTGATTTTATATTGGTTCCCGATGTGAACAGGTTTAGGCATATCCAGCCCATGGAACAGCGATCCACGTTCGCCATTTTTTTTTTTTTTGAGCTTCACGTTCGGCCAGTGTTGAAAAAACGGACTATACCGGTCGTCGGAACAATTAAACAGGTGATCAGGTAAGAGTCGGTCCGGTTTATGGCCAATTTTAAAGAAGAACTTGGACCAATTAAAATTGGTTAAGAACCGATTAAAATCAATAAAAATTGGATCGGTTAGATTGGTCTAAATTAAATTTAAAAATTTAAAAATTGTAATTTTAAGTTAAATGTAATTTAAATTATAATTTTAACTCTAAATTTAATTAAAAATTTAATTTAATATTTAAAATTAATATTTAATTACTATTTATAAATATTAATTTTTAAATTACTTATATATATTTAAATTATTAAATATTAATTTAATTAATTAAATTTTAATTTATTGATATTTTTAATTCGATAATCAATTTAATTTTGATAATATTTACGTTTGGCATGGTTACTAAAAACAGAAGACTAGAATAGATGTAACGGAGCAACCAAACAGAGTCATATCTTCCGGCCCAACCCCAACCGTCCGCACTAGGCTTATCCGAATAAAAATTCCTGCGAGGACTGAAGACGAAGCCACCAGTGGAGATTTTGCAAAAAGCAAACGGTGGTTTTTACAGGCTAGAAGTTGGAAATATATTAGAGAATAGAAAAGTTGGGTGAGGACAATGACGAAGGGGAAGAAGAGGGAATTGCTATCAAAGGCGCCATGGAGGGGTGACGACTACAACGAAGAGGCGGAAAAATTCAAAGACGCAAAGCTGAAAGTGACGAGTCAGCCGGGGACCACACCTACGATGCACGTCCCACGCACCAAATCCCAATCCCTCAACGACGGCGACGGCCACGTCGATGATCCTCTCCAGATTGACCCCGAGCTCCGTTATAGCTTCCAACGCAATTTCAAGGTTTCTTCTTTCTCTTTCCCTTTTTTCTAATCCTTTATTTTGGCTTTTTTTTTTGTTTTGAAATTCGTTTTACTTCTTGCACTGTAATTAGATGAAATGAATGGGCGATCCTGCTGCGTAGCATCGAGTCGGAAAAACAGTCTCTTTCTAAAATTAGGGTTAGGACTGTGTACATCTGACCCTTTTCCGTCCCTTTCCGGGATAATATAATCGTGCAATGAGACGCTTTTTTTTTTTTAATGTAAAGGGGTGATTTTGGTATTTGTTCCACATTTATTGAGTGTTAAAGAAAATATATTGGAAGCTTATAGTAGTTGAACTTGAATAGCAGCTGGTTACTTCTGCTTAGGGTGAAACTGTTTTTTGTTGAGAGATACCGCTATTATGTTTTTTCCGTTAGATTTTGCTTTGCAGTGCCATTGATCAACAATTCTTCGATGTTTAGAATCCGAAACAGATTGAAAACAATATGCCGAATGTGTTTTCAAATGGCTTTTGAAGTCCTGAAGGGGGTCTGTATTTCTGTTTTTTATTTCCAAGTAAAAAGATACAAACTTTGGCACTGTCATGCATGATGAATGTGTGGTTGTTATAGATATGAATGCAAACTTTTTGAATTTGTATCAATCGGTGCTTGTTTCCTATCCAATACAACCTGTGGATTTCATTAGCTTGGCTGTAATACGTCCTTGCAGTTTCTTCAAAGAGTGTTTAGCGTTGACACCATTGTGAAGCCTCTTCCACCTGCTATGGCCTATAATGCTTCTCGCAATCTGAGCTTCTTCACTCGCATCTTCACACAGTTCTTTGGTATGTTGTGCGTGGCTGTCTATTCCATCCAAAACGATTTTAGAATTTCCTTCTCTGCTTTCTTCATCTTTTTAGTAATCAGTATGCACATAATGGAGCAGGCTATGGTTTTATTATCTGGTTTAACTGAGTTAGTGGAGGTAGTTTATGGATCTATTTGATGCTCTCATTTATTGACTGCTCTGTGCTTAACTTGTCTAATTGGCTCCTTATCCCTTTCTTGGACTAATATATGTGAAGACAGAAATTTGTTTGCATGTCTCTTTCCTTCTTTCATCTTTTCTCTTCCTTTCCCTTCCAATCCCCGCTCCCCGTGTCTTTCTGTAGGATCTTAAAGTCTCTATCCCTTGGTAATGAAAGACTGAAGGTCTAGGAACTATGCATGCACTACACATATAATGCAAGCCATAAAATCAGTTGACAAAGAATATGTGCTGTTTATTTCCAATCTACCAAAAAAAAATAAAAGAATAATTTGTGTTGTAACTAAACAATACAGAATTGTGTGTTCTTGGTATTACGGTTTGGTTTATTTTGTTAGTTTTTGTTTCACATAGTTGTAATCATATTTTCAGGTACTTGGCCTGGTGATTGGCATCTTTTGCTGCATGTTTACACAAATTATTACAATTTGCCAGCATATAATGTCTTGTCATTGGTTTAATTTCTTTAGTTTCTACCTTTTCTTGGTCTTGTCTTTTGATCAGTTGCTGTTCTTTCTTATATTCTAGATCCTGAAGGGATAGCAAATGCACAGAAGTCACTTGGGTTGGGACAGGAAGAGAAATCCCGTCGGGTTCGTTGAGAAAGAAAGATATAGGTTGGTTCTGCCCCTTTGCTAGTGTAATTTCTCTATGGTCTCGTGTACTAAAGCAAGAGCTTGGAGTGCGTTAAATTGTGTTTAAGGGTTTCAATTTGTTGCCATCATGGGATCAAGAATAAAGCAAGTTCAAATTTCAAACTATTAGAAGAATTTGAGTCCATAGCCCATATCCTCCGTATGGTTTTATTTGTTGAGGTGACATGGCATATACCAGAGTCATATGCATGTCCTTATTCGACAAAGGCATATAAAATGATTACAATTGTAACAGGCCAAGCTTATTACAGATTCAGCAGTTTCACAACACATATAATTGTCGATTTATCCTGGACTTGCAATTTGCTTGACTCTGTTGTTTATAAATAGAGATTTGTTTTGCGCATATATACAGCTTATTTTGATGAACTTATGCCTAGCATAATTTGAACGAAAGCACAATTGCTTAAAAAAAACACATAACACTATCAAAAGTACATGATTAAACAGCAGGTAATATTGAGACTTATACTTTATACCAAAAAAATATGGAGATTTATACTGTAAAGCGAGTGAAAAAATAAACTAATGAAAACATGGTTAATGTGTTCTTTGTAGGATAGAATAGTGTGTTTGAACATGGTGGCAACAATGGCAAGAATCACGTGAAAATTTGCCAAATTCATCCGATGGAGTGTTAAATTCCGAGTTAATTTGGACTTTGTTTTGAACATGGTGGGGAGAATGGCAAGAATGACGTGAAAAGTTGCCAAATTCAGCCGATGGAGTGTTAAATTCTGAGTTAATTTGGACTTTGTAAACATATTACCAAATTAGGTATGCAAAACACATGAAGGTTTCCAATGGAAAGGACATAAAGATAATTAAATGATTAGCAGCATGGTGCAATGAACACTGTTCTTAAAACCCCATAAAACACATCCTTATTGGGATCCCAGCAAACACCCAAAAAAAAAATAAAAACAAAAACAAAAACAAAAAAAAGTGCTTACGATACAAAAACCAAGCTTTTCTTAGTTGTACTAAATTTCAAGATTAGCAAGCTGCTCTATGTTCATGGGATAGACAAAGCTGGCGTCCCCATTAAAAGCCTTCCTCCCCATCAAGATATTCACGGCTTCGGTCGGGTGGAACGCGTCCCAAAATATGTACTGCCGTCGGTTAGGACATGGCGTTTGGAATGGCAGACACGTAATTTGTCCTCTATTTCGGCCAATCCCACAGCACCCGCGATTTATTACATTAAACCCTGCACAAAAATTGTGTTGCCACAAATACAAATTAGCTACAATTCATTAATGAATGACCTTTACTTTAGGGATCTGAAAAGAGTTTTACTTAACAGCTGAACTTTTAGCAATAAGTTTAACAATATTTAATAATTTATCTGTTTTTTTAATTTTTATAAATTTTAATCATTCAACAGTCCAGATTAATTTTTTGCTACTAAAATGTTACTACTTAAGCATTTTTCATCTGAAAAATAGAATGGGAAATTAACAGCGAGTCGAGTACAAAAAGCGACATATACACGTACCATAAGCTTGAGGATTGGTGATGAGGTCTTGGAACATACGGGCAATATCAATGTAAATGAATCGTGAACCTGGAAGATTGACATTGAAGTTGTTGACCATGGTCTTCAAGTTCGCATCGAAAAGTTGAACAAGCTGATTAACCTCTTCAGAGCAGCGTCCTGCTGGGTTCTGAGCCAATACGCTTGGAATACAGCCCATCATTCCCAACCCTGCTACTACAAATTTCCTTGCCCCTAGATTGTAAAGGGTCTGCAGATGTAATTTTCCACATTGAAACGATAAGTCAAGCACAAGTTTGTTAATTTGTGTATCCAATTATGATAGTTTTGAAATAAAATGACGAGAAAAAATTTACGTAGTAATTCGTTATTGTACATGCTATGGAGGCGCTCAATGACTAACACAAGTCGTACCGTGAGCTGGCGGGTGTATTGTTGAACCAAAAGATCGGCGTATTGCTGGCCGTCATACCGATTTCGGGTATCATAATTGGGCATGAGATAGTTATTAAGGTAGTCATTGCTGCCCATTCCCACGAAGAAAATGCTGCGACCAATTGCCTGAGCAACATCTACTGCCCCAAGATCATCTGTAATTTGATCAAGTGTGCTTTCAAAGTTCCTTATCTGCTGATCGAATGGTATGCGGCTCACCTAATTAAAAGTGAGAGTCAAAGCAGTTTAATAATTGAAAAAATATTGACAGGTGATACTGTAACGTCATACGTTTTTATCTTATATAATAAGGTTCATAATTTTTATAATAATAATTATATTTTATATAATAAAAATTTATAATTTATTTTTTTATTATAAAAATATATATATATATATATATATAATTATAAAAAATCTATATTTTATTACAAAATGATCAAATATATAATTAAAATATATAACAGTACAGTTACTTAATGAACCCTTAATAATTTTGTGGAGTATTTTGGACCGTTGAAGCAGGCCGAGTGCCAAACTTGCATTGGGACGCGGGAGCTGATAGGTCTGTATACCTTGGGAAGGCAAATGGCCAAATGGGTCATTTAATGGCCATTTGAATTTGTTAATTTGTCAAAGTGTGTAGATTACGGAAATTTAATAGAGGAATTCGAGACATTTATTTTTTGAACATAATTCGAGACATTGATGATTTAACAGGTAACGAACATACGTAGTTTTAATAATCAGACCATTTTGTAGTCAGCCAGTGACTAAAAAATTTAAAATTAAATTGATTTCGTTCTCAAATATAATTAGATAAAAAAGTGACATGGAATAAACAGCTCGATTAAGATAATCAGATTGGTTAATCAGACTAATTACTAGTTGGGTCAACGTTAAAAACTTCTTTACTTTTTTTTAAAAAAATTTACATATAAGTATATTATTTTATTAAGATTACTTATAAGATTACTTATAGATATATACTCAAATATTATTTTAATAATATTTTATACATTTTTATATAATACAAAAATACTAATTATTTTTTCCAAAAAAGTTTAACCTGTTTAACTCAGTGAATTGAACCCCAAACCGGGCTCAGTCCGAATTTAAAAGCTATGCATAACTGTATGCACACGGAGTTGCACACCACGTAAAGATACGAGGGCTAGCTAGGCTCTGATACTTGGTTAAAAAAAAAAAAAAAAGAGCAACAGGAGCTGAAGTCCAGGATAACATTTATAGTGTCAATATATGTATATGTAGGCAAACATAACTGGTGGATCGATATGCTTACAAAGTTTCTGCCTGTAATGTCAAGAATTCCCGCAGCTGCAGAAGCATAGTTCACCCCGTGAAGCATTTCATCTCCGGACGCCTCGGAGTGTGCGGGAATAAGAGGAAGTCCTAACAATTGAGCTGCATGCACATCAAATTAACATGCATTCAGTCATTGGTTATTCATTTCTCAGATTTTCAAAAGAAGTTATTATATGAACGAATCCGCTATATAAATAAATTGGCGATTCTTTATCTGTAAGAGGATACATATCGCATCATTTGATTTTTTTTTTTTTTGAATATTTTGATTGGTTCCTGTCTCTTTGTAGATTTGAATCTAGGAAGAAATCATCACGGGGAACATTTTGTCGGCATATTGACCGTGACTCGCTTTCCTGTTTAGGCCATTGAAAAGGGCTGCCATGAAACAAACTTTATCTTGGAATATGTAGGAATGCATATATATATATATATATATATATATATATATATATATATATATATATATATATATAACCTCAAGACTCCTAAGTAATCCAACTGATTACTAAATATTACACTAAAATGAGAAAAAATAAATAAAATAAAACCTCAAGGCGAATTGTGAGGCTCAATTCTTTCCCATTTTAAAGTCACGAAATTTAATATTGATTGGGAAACCCCACATCTGTTAGTACACTATGTCTATATAAGGAAGGGGAGAGGGGTAAATTAACCTATTTCATCCACCATAGTGTAGCCATTGCTGAAACGACCAGTAGCACCACCCTTGAAGTCAATACCGTATGGAAAATAATTGGCCTTGGCAAAAGAAGGAAGGTTGTTGTTATTGCCATTGTCAATGAGGGAGTCTCCAAATATGAACATAGCAGGCACCATCTCTCTCCTACTCCCGCCAACTGGCCCAGACGATGGATCCACATATTGTCCTAAAGCCATATTTCCCACCACCACCAAAAACACAAGCAAGAAGGATAACCTGAAGGTGGCCATGAAAGACTGAGAAAAGAGTGAAGAAAATTAAAGGACTAGCCAAAGTGCTGTAGAATGTAACTGTCTTTAATAAAGGATCGAGATTTAATAGCTGAGGCACAGTGGGTAGTTGTGGAGTAGTAAATACGTTCACCTGTTTTCTTTGCTAGTAATAATCATATGCACCGTCTAACTAACCTAATTCCCCCAACATGTATAGGTGCAGTCATTTCCAGTAACATTTAAATCTTGCCCACATTTTCATTTTTTTTTCGCCTTTGTATTGTCTGCTTCAGTACAAGTCGTTTTTCTACTTCACTGCTTGTAGTAAATGTATTCTCTCCACTACATTCATTTATAAGGTCTATCTAGATATATGAATAATTGATATATGGAGCCTCGCAGATTGCGCGTTTTAAAAGATAATACAAAAAAATGAAAGACATATCCTCAGGGGTATACATATTTTACCTTCTAGTTTGTCAATATTTTTCCAATAAAAGAGATTGAGGTACTGCGTATTGTGCTTAAACGGTAACATGTCAATCTTAAGATTTTGGGTTTGAATGCATTGGGGTGTTCGATGGAATTAAACTTAGACGTCCCTCAGTATGGACTTTGTCGTAACCATTCTGACCGTTTATACTACTAAAAGAAAAATTTAATACTCTCTAACAGAACTGTCAATGCATTATACTAGTTCTATCATTTTTTAAAAATAATAAATAAATAAGTAAATGAAGAGATCAAAGTTTTTCTCAAATTTACGTTAAATCTTAATCGCAACTTGACAAGAAAACACCTTGTAGTTATAGAATTATAATACTACTGTGAGTCTTATCTCAAAAAAAGTTGAGCTAATAAATCAAGGATATGGTATTTTATCAGAGTTTTTATTCAATATGAAAAGTTTATAAGATAGATTTTAGAAATTTTTGAATTTCTAGTTTCTTTTTTTTTAATACATTATGAATTTCTAGTTTTATCGGCTTTTTTGATGTATGTTCACAAACTATAATGTTTTAAGTTCAAACTCATAGCTCCTCAAGATAAATAGTTACAAACATGTATGACGATTGTGTAATGAACTGAATATTATGTTAGTAGGAGTGATTTATTTGAGTGATTGGTAGCCATTCTCGCTCATGATAGGCTTAAAAGTGACAATAATGATCATTTTCGTTCCAATTTATTTATTTATTTTAGATGTCTATAGATTTTTTTTATGTGCTAGCACATAAATTTTCTTGAAAAAAGTGTTAGCCGGTAACTAAAAAAAAAAAAAAAAGGTTAGCAATACTTAATTTTTTTTTAAAAAAAAAGAAAAATAAGACGGTATTTCCCGGATGGCACAGAAGTCAATTCCTATTGGAAAAAAGCATGGAATCCAAGAGAAATGCTAAAGCAACAACCAGTTGGAACTTGGAAACGCTAATGGAGTCCGCGTACAACATTTTTGTAATAGACGAAAAAAATGTTATAGTAATGTTAGTTATCATTTTTATTTAGATTTAAATCGGAGTCATTTTATTATATTAGAGTTACTCGATGACATCATAATTTAACTTTTTTATTAGGAGAACTCACTGTACGAGTAATACTGACTTCAATCAAAATTTCTCAACACCTAATCACAGTAATTATTATATTTAAAATCTAACTTCACATTTCAACTTTACCGAGGCTTTATTGCAAGGGAGGAGTGCAGCAAGGGATTCAAAGCTGAATATATTTGAGCTGGGCCCATCAGTAAAACGCGGATTGAAGGCTTCTTGGCCAACGACTAGCCCATTAGGCTTATTAAAGGACGCTCACAGCCCAAACCCAAACCCATTTTTGTAATTTGCAAACACAAAAAAAGAACCGAGGTTGAGTATTTGTTTTAATAGTTGAGGGAAGTGCCCCAATTTCATTTCTTCCTCCCCTTATATGTTCAATAAGACTCTTTATAAATAAAAAAAAAGAGATTTCTAAACGGCGACGTGTATTATGATGATTGTTATTTTTTATTTTTTGATGCCAGTACTGCCGGATTTAGTCTCCATTTTTTTATTTTTTCTTTTTATCAATTTCATTCCTAATTATTTTTTCTTTTCTTTTCTATGTTTGATGAAAAAAATAAAGAAGAAACACTTAAGATATGTTCCGCAACCATAATTAATTGCAGAAAGGGGGTGTATTTCGGGAGCCACGGATTCGTGTTCGATCAAAGGAGGGTCACCACTCACCAGCTCAATTTGTTGTAGTGGCCGACGACCTTGCTTTATTTTTTAGAAGGAGATGGCAAATTGAACAGGCACAAAGCTAGCTAGCCTGGAAGTTGAAGGTTGAAGTGGCAAACGATTGGGTGGACTTATATTTGTGTGGTCTTGTTTTAGATTTCGAGTCCGTTGGATCTCGAATCATTCGGATTTTAAGTATTTTAGATTTATTGACTCTCAAATTTCAATTAATCGTGTTTGAGATATATCAAATTTCAAATACATTAGGTTTTAAGTTACACATTTTGGGCCTATATTATTTATTTTTTAACTAACCGAATTTTAGGTTTTAGATTATTTCGATTTTAATGATCTAAATGACTCTCATTGACTTCTTAATCAATATAGATTGAATGAAGCCAAATTGCGAACGTGTTAAGTCAAACTATTCAAATCGAGTTGGCTTTTTTAACCCCGTAATTGGATCTCCAGCCGATCCCCCTTGTTTTTACTTATCATTTGATTGTTTCTTTTTTTTTTTGGTCTAGACCCCCGGTATCCGCATCTCTCGTAGACGGCGACTAATCCGGAATCGGGGCTTAGTCACAGTTAAGGCTCCTCACCCCTGGCCACCAGTGTGTTTAGTGGGGATCGAACTCGAGAGTTTTTCCCACCTATTCAGTCTGCGTTGCCAACTGAGCCACACCAAATAGTTCTATCATTTGATTGTTTCATTGCTTGCGGTCTTGCACATAGAGAAACTTATAATTAATCGCTTGCCGTTACTTGAAATTCACTCTATGTCAGCATGCTTGATATGTACGATTGAACACCCGATGATCTCCCCCGAACTTACCGTATTTTCACAGTTGGACCGAAACATATAATACATGGCTTACGAAGAATCATGCTATATATTCGAAGAATTCAAGATATTCACAGACAATCATAAACGATAAATTAAATTCCACACTTCTGGGAAAGAGATACGAAAAAAAAAAACCAGATACAAACCGACATGTCTCTCATACATCACACGTTATTGTCTACTTGCCATCACATAACAATCCAGTTAAACGGCAATATATAAGCAAGTAATGCAATACTTTTGCTACTTATGCAACACACTAAATTTATTGCATAATCATAATAAGGATATGGCAACCCACCATCTATTGGAATAAAACATGATACGTCCCTAAACTTGAAATATTTCATCTTGTATGGTTAGTGGATATGGAACAACAGTGGTCATTGGTTCAAAGTTAGTCATCTCTACATGCTCCATCTGCAGTTGAGGAAAAAGAAAAAATTATGGATTAATGGTGATTACATACATTTGATTTGCAGTTTATGTGGCGATAGCGAATTTTATTACCTCTTCATGGAGACAATGATTTGCAGCTTTCAATATATCTTCCTGAACACAAAAAATAAGTGCACTTTAGATTAACAGTTCAAAACTTGATGAGATGACAGTATGAATCAAAGTTTGTACATTCTATGGTCAGACAAATACAAATTACCGGTCTTTAAAAATTTACCGAGAAAAAATTTGCACCGTCATGAATATGGATTATAAGAATTTGCTGTCCCGGACCCAAAAAACGAAAAAGAAAAAAAAGAATTTGCCATCGTTTCTTGCTAATTTAAAACGTGCGACAGTTTTGGCCTTGATTAATTTATACTTACCTTATTCTAAGCCTTAACGAATTTTCAAGAAAACTAATGCTAAATATTGGTTTGAGGGAGTGTTTGGTTTAACTTTTAAAATGATATATTTGTATTTGCATTTCATTTTCAAATTTTTAAACAATAATTAAAAAAATTGGGTAAAAAATTAAATATTTTCAAAAAAGTAGAATTTCAGATTTTTTCTTTTTAAATTTCCTTTTTTTTTTTGTTTTACCAAAGGTTTTATAGTGGATTTCTAAAACTATAACATAATGTTCATATAATCATTTTATTATTTTAACCAAAATCAACATGTATTGATTTAATTAAATACTCAATTTCATTTTATACATTAAAAACAGCAATCAACAATCAATAACAGAAATTAACAACCAACAACAACAATTAGCAACTAACAATAAGAAAACTAAATAGGGCCTAAAAAGAACATTAAATAATAGTGCATTAGTATCCTCTAATTTTATGTTTGCAGTAAATTGTAAGTCCATGGCTTAGTTGAACCAATTTAATTAGAGCGTAGGAATCTAAGTAAGTAATTTCTCAATTTTTATGGGCTTGAATATTAATATCTAAACAATTTGGTGGCAACGCAGTAGGAGAAACACGGTAATTCGGTAGGTGCACACTGATGTGACCTAATCTGATTAAAGATTTATTGATTTTTTTTTGAAAAAAAAATATATGAGTTATTGGATAGACTTCACGCTCTCCACGTACTTTATATGGCATTACTACGTAGTCAAGTCTTATTAATATTTTGTTATAGAAATTGATAAGTGCCTAAATAGCCAGTCTAGAGCAGGCAATTACCTTCTTTTTTTTTTTCCTTAAAAAAGAGAACGTTAGGACTTACGTTATTTCTCAGTAGTTGGATCTCTTTAATCATAAAGTCCACCTGTGAACAATTACTAGATTAATTAGACTTCAAAGACATTGAAAGGAATGTTTTTTATAAAAAAATAATAAATAAGCATTTGGAATTCAGGGTAAGCATACCTTGGTTGAGCGTATATTACGAATCCAAACTTCAAGATATTTTTCAAGCACTAGCAATTCATCTAATGTCATTGCACTAGCTCCTCCGACCAACATGTACCTGTAAGCATCTTAAAACGTTACTCTATGAATCATGTAAAATGCTTTACACACATTTCACTATTAAACTATATATAGAAATTTTAAGTTTAACCACGTTTTCTCAAACAATTCATCATATGCCTCGATACAATGCAATATAATTTTTTTCTTATTTTGTTTACTATTCTATTTTGGAGAATGTTCTCATTTTATAAAATGATAATAGATCATAAATTATCCTTGTGTTGCCATGTATATGTTAAATGAACTGTCATTTGCATTACCTGAGTCCTTTCTGGAGCATCTCCACCTCTTGCTTCAGCATGTTGACCTCCTCTTTTGCATCCTTCAAATACATATTTCTTTTCCTTGTTAATTATTGTAACCTTGGAAGAAAACCTTTTTTTTTTTTTTTTTTTTACATGATAGACGATTCTTATTATGCGGAACTATTTTTTTTTAGATAAAATTATGGTGCACAGTCCTAGATGCAACTTCTCCCCATCCCGTGAGCCCTCAACCCCTCAACCACCTCCACTAAGTGGCCACGGCTCTCCCATCTAATGCCTGCGTCTTGTATTGGAATATATTTTTGAGCATATTACAACATTAGAAGAATTTGCGTTCAACGTTTTATTTCAATACAATTATACATTAACTTTTTGCAACCACTATAATACTTTTTATAACCAAAAAATAATAAGATATACTTTTTTTGGTTGTAAAAAATCTCACGGTGATTGTAAAAAATGAAAGCATGATTACATTCGTATAAAATTTTGAGCATAAATTTTTTGGTGCTGTAATTTTTCTGTTTTTAATATGTAGATAATATTTTATTGATCATTAAGGAGGGATTTAAAACTTATGACATAGATAGCATGGGAAGAAGACCAATGCGACAACCAAAACAAAAGCTAGCCGTAAAACTTTCCCAAAAGCACATGGATTGAAAAAAAAAAAACACACATAATGATAGTCAATTATAAGTATGAAGCCCCTGAAGATAAACAGCCAGAAGAGAAAAAACCAAGTATAGCATCCAACGTCCAACAAGTGGAACGACCTATACTTTTCGCTTTGATTTTTCGTTTGAATCATGGCACTGTAATTTGACACATTTTGGACTCCAAAGCTTTATGCAGAGCATGAAGGGACAGCAGTTTTGCCTAACAATATTCCCGTTGGCTTTTCTTGCTGTCACACTAGCACCTAAAAAAGTTAATGCTCTTTTATAGAATTCCTTGCTCGACCCTTTATGTACGACAGTGGGAAAAAAATTTTGCAACTAGGGCAGTGATGCCAATTTGGTGTCACTGTAGTAAAGGGTACCAAGCTTGTAATTGTTTAGTAAAAATGAGGAACCCCCCAGTACGGACATGCTAAAGGGTAACCGAAAATAGTAATCGGTTTCATTCCACTTGTGGAACAAAGTAAGATATAAGCAAAAATACAGTTTCAAAGAAAAAAAAGTATAAATCTTGCATTAAAATTGTATAACCATATGTGTACTGTTCCTGATTATTCTTTTTTGAACAGTGTTCCTGATTGTTCTGAAAGTAACAATATGGGAAACAGCATCAGATGCCGGGGAAAGCATTTTGAATATCTGTCTTTATATCTACTTTTTCCCACTACTGCAATTAGATGTAAAATGACATACCAGAGGTAGTGGCTCTTTGACTTGGTCAGGCTGAGAACCTCCGGTGGTGGACTTCATGTACTTCTCTATAAGCCCTTGCATGGTCCTGGCACGACGGACAAAAAAAAAACGGAGAACAATAGTCAGAATGATAAGGCAGTGTCACCGAGAAGCAAAAACGTCCGTCCAATTTTAACTTCTTGGTTATAGCTTTAAACCTTTCATTCCAATACAACTAAGAAAATATATAATAAGAGAAAAATATTATGTAACAACTTTAAAGCAGTGATAAAGTAATAACAGATAAACTGATTAGATGTTATTAGATAAATTAGTTATATCATTATTTTATAGCTTCGTCGTGAAGTTTAATAAGAGAAATTCAAAAATCTATGTACAATTATGTGAATCATATGATTTAAAATCAATGGCATACATACTTGAAATTTTGATCCATTAATTGGGTTTCCGGAGGGGAGAGAGGGGGAGGGAGAAAGAGAGAGAGAGAGAGAGAGATACCCTTTGCTGGCCATTTCATAGAGCTTTCCATTGGCGGAGAAAATGAAGAGTCCAATTTCAGCATCGCATAGCACAGAGAGCTCCTTAGCCTTCTTAAGGAGGCCTGCTCGGCGCTTGCAGAAAGTAACCTGCCTGTGGACTGGGTTCTCTATACGTTTCATCTGAACCTTTCCACGAGCCATTAACACACAAGTTCCAGACTGTGCGCTAGTGTTGATTTTGTGTTAATTAAGCTTACCTGCACACAACCTCCCACTAGTTTGAACTAGCTTCGAGGTTGCTGCAAATCCTCTCCTTTCCTCTCCTCTCTCACAAGAAGGTGTACAACGTTATGCCTCTCTTTGGTGGGAACTTAGCAACTTATATTGTACCATCAGATTCCTTCCAAGTGCCATTAATTTTCTTTTCTGCCTGTAATTAAAATGGTAGCTCGTTATTAGGAAGAGACAGATAATAGAAGAGTCTGGATTTAAACTCATATGTCTCGATAAAAAAGCACACGATTTTTATCATTTTAACTAAGCTGGATTCGTCGAAAAAATTAATATCTTTTACCCGTGAGAATAAATGGTCGGCAGCAGCCATTAGTATTAAATATACTTTACACCAAAAGGAAAAAACAAAGTTGATTCTCGTCATTTAATCATTAATCTTTCCTCTTGTCATCACATGATTTGTAGATGTAAAAATCTTATTTGTTTTTGGTCAGGGTGAATTCAGAAATATTTTTTAATGAAAAATAAAATCTTTATATATGTAAAAAAGAAATAATCATTTTTTAAGTCTGTAAAAAAAATATTTATAAAAATTAAAATAATATTTTAATAAAAATAATAACACAAAATTTAACTATATCACAATTTTTTCTTCTTCTTAGTGGAGGCAGTTGCCCCCACAATTCTCAACCTACCACCGCCCGTGGTTTTGGCTGCTGTCTTCTGGGGCCACATGGGGTTTTGCTTTCTGATTGGCTCATCGCAGGGTTTTAGGATCTGCTCGCAGTGGATGTTAGCCCCTTAGATCGCTGAGTTTTTTCGTGTGTGGGCCAATTCATACCCTAGTCAGCTTGCAAGTTAATGCAACTACTTTTTCAACGTGCGACCCATCAAGAACCAATGAGCTGCCCATCTTGGGTTCCATGGCCACCTTTATATATATATATATATATATATTTATTTATTTATTTATTCCAAAAAACCGAATCAAGGTCACGACATGACTTTATGTTTAGAAAAAAACAAATAAAAAAACATATTTTATGTTAAATAATAAAATATATATTTAACTCTATCATTTGACCCTATGTAAAATTTAAATTCTAAACCATAAGACCAAAAGTACAAATAACATATTAATCCAATTACGGCAACGGTGCTTGGCCGCTTTTATATTTGTTTCTTTCTTGACCCTCCCAGTTCGGGGCCAATGGGCTCCTCCGGTTATTTTTGTATTCTAAATAAAAACATTTTTTGAAAAAAATATAATTATATAGTGATTTAAATTATTAAATTATAAAAATATAATAAATTTTAAAAAATAAATTATAAATAAATTATTTAATTTATTATATTAATTTTATATCTCTAATATATTTTATTAAATAAGTCCTTCTTAATAATGCTCTCAACCAGATTCCCTTCCATTTCCCCGTTCTCTTTTCATCTTCACTTTGAAGCCAAGAATCCTGTCAAATCACTTGCATTTAAATACTAAAATCCTTGCAAGGAGAGATCTGTATGTTGACACCTGTTACGTTGCCTACGTGGGCTACGGCTTCAACACCTGACATGTGGATATTCTGCTATCATGGCACGTGGATTTATAAATGTTTTCTTTTGGTACAAAGCTTTTGTTCTGCACAAGGCCTTGCTGTGATACTTACAGAATATTTAATTTTATTAACAAAAAAAAAAAAACAGAATATATAATTTTTATATGATTATTGGCGAATGAATCATTTTTATGTCTGTTGGCCCCATAAGTGATAAGACCATTCGTGTTCCCATATTGTGATTGCAGTTTCTATCAATTAACAAAAACATTTATTTGGCTTCACAAGATATCGTGAATATGCTCATTAAAGGATGCCATTATATGAAAAGACTTAAGATACCATCAGTATTTTGTATAGTAATTTAACAATATGAAATTAAACTACTTCGTAACCGCAACGTTTTTCCCAATTGCATACACTTTTCCGTACAAGTAGAATTTGAACTGCAGTAGCTAATACTCTAATCATGAGCTTCTTACCAATACCCTGTCCCGATTAAGGAGAGATAAATTAATGTAGCTCTTTGACGTATATTAGCCTGTGCTAATGTACATCAGAAGCTTTGTGGTGCCGTCGGCGATTTTGGAGACTACCCTTAGTGTATTGGTTGGTTTTATGGGCTTCTTGTGGTTATTTGAGTGCTCCTTTATAAGCTCAGTATCTCTCAACAAATGTTTGGTGTTGTTTGATTGATTTCTTGGCATTGCCGTTACTATTTTGGGGTTGATTTGTTGTGCGTTCTCTCCGATGCTCCCGCTATGTCCCTTGTTTCTCTGTTGTGGCTGGTTTTTGAGTGGGAAGGCGGGATATGTCCTACTTGTTACTGGCCGCTGGATTTTAGTGGCCGTCGGGGCCCTATACAAATGAAGTTTCTAATGAAGCTTCATTACCGTCCTGTCTCCATATGGTTTCCAGTTGCTCCTCTCTGGCTTTGGTCTTCCTCCTCACCAGTTTCCCTGCCCCTTTCCAGCGTTGGTGACTTGAGCCTTTCAGTTGCACTTGGCGACTCTGGCTTGCAGCTCGCTTTGGCCGGAATCACAGTGCTAACGGCTCGCTTGTGGCTTCTCGTCGTCTTCCCAATTGTGTTTGGAGCTCTGTCGTTATGCAAGGCAGGTCTAAAACCTTCTAGTTCCTAGATATTGTTGTTTTAGGCTTCGACCCGATTGTTTGTCTGTACAAGCTTTCTGTTCCCTGATCTTTGGGTTCGGCCTTAAGCTTTCCTTTGGTCTGTATGGGGCTGTGTTGGGCTGGATGTGACCTGAGGATGATGAGATTAGTTGATTGAGTTTTCCTTTATTTGTGAATACATAGAATGTGTTATCCGTGGTGTGAGATTTACTTTTATTTGATCTGTGTACATATACTTTTCATGTTAATTTCATGAATTCCCTAATTGATAAAAAAAAAAAGAAACAAATTAGAAATTTACTTAATTTAATATTAATTTAATCAATCATGTCCTATGACACGTATGTGCATGCCTGTACTATCGGGAGAATGCTATTCTTGCTAAACTTGTTCTCGGACGCTGGAATTAGAACCAAAAAAAAAGAAAAAGCCGAAAACAGGGGAGAGTTGTTATTAGCTGGCAGGCAACGGGACACCAGCACATCTTGCAATATAATTTCTTCCAAAGTGATGGATATATTACTCAAAAAAATAAAAGTAATGTAGCGATACATACAATTTTTAAATAATATAAAAAATTATATTATTATTTTAATATTATTTAAGTAAATTTATTTAACAATACTCAATATTGCTTTCTTTGGTGGGTGTATGTTACATAGAATTAAAGTAGAGTTAAATTAATATAAATTATTAAATTATTAAATTTTAAAAAATAAAATAAAAAATAAATTATTTAATTTTATCGAATAAATTATATGTCCACTCATACTTATACTTATACCTACCTCTATCTTTCTAACTAACAATTACATAATCATCCCCCAACCTAAAAACTTAAAGGAAAAAGATATGTACGCATATAATAGTAAGTACAACATTAATATATAAAAATTTAGATAGTTAAATCATAAAAATTATATTAAATTTATAAAAAAATAAATTAATAATTAAATTAATTATATATTTTTCATATAATATTGATTACGTATCTACCTAATAACGCCTCTACTTAAGTTAATAAGTAGTACACAACTTTACACCTGTTATAAGTCACCTCAAGACTTCATATTCCCAAGACAGCCAAAGTAGAGATAATGATACGATTAACACCGGAAAGAATGTTTAACAACAGCGTGAATTAATGGGTGCAACCCATTTGTCACATGAAGAATCAAACCCCAGCAGTACTGACGTTGACCAAGGGTGAGCAAAAGATCTTCCCTCTTCTTTTCTCCCATTGGAAAGAAGGTCAAAAGCATTGCAGATTGGATTTCCGTAGTGGCGAAAGCCTCAAACAACGGATACAGCGATGCACAACACCAAAGTTGATTCCAGAAAGCGCGTTGTAATCGTCAAAAAAGGCCAGGCCATGTTTTGTGTCGTATAATCTATCTTGTAAGCCTAGTGACCTCTTTTTCTTAATGATAATGTTTCTTCCCTGAAAAAATAAATTCTTAATAAAATGATCTAAATACATATTCTGATAGTGTCCCATAATAACCGTTATGAAGTATTGTGCCCATTTTCAGGAGAGTGTAAAGAATTTCGATAGTTACCGCACTTAAGTTTTCCATCCTGATTTGGGTATTTTTACACTTGCAACAAATTTGGATTGAAATAAAATTTGGATAACCACGTTGTCTTAAAATGGAATTATGTCTATTTCTTGGGGACTTAAATATAATTAAAGTCTATTTAGTCGATTTTTCCAAGCGTCTGCTCTAACGTAACGTCCAGAGCCAATCAAAAGGTCTAAACTTTGCTTTGAAGCAAAAGCCAAAGCTTTCCAACAGGCTTCCTCTCGGTCGGTTACTCAGAAAAAAACTAACAAATTGGGTTCGGTTTCTCCATTTTCCGTTCAGAAGAAGCAGAGAGAAAATGGGTTTTTCTCTGGCTTCGTGTAGGCGAATTGTATTGAGTGCACTGGTTACATATCTTCTGAAATTGGCTTCCAATTTTGGAACGGCAAAATGTGCAGCTTTACCATTATCATCATCAGAAAAGTATGTGTCTGCAATTGGGGACCCAGGAATGAGGAGTCCAAATGTGAGAGTGGCATTAGAAGCTTGGAATTTCTGCAATGAGGTTGGCTTTGAAGCTACCCATATGGGCAGCCCCAGGATGGCTGATTGTGCTGATTTGTACTGCTCATCTATCTCTGGTACTCCCTGGCCCTTGTGGGTTTTCAATTTGTTCAAAGAAAAAGTTGCTATTACCACCCCTGGTGTGGTCAAACTGGTAAGATGCTTGGATTTTGGGTCAGAGATCCCGAATTTTAGCATCGTCAAGCGGAATGTCGCTTGAGTCAGAATCCTTAGTACGGCTAAATTTAAGTCTCTGCCCGTGTGAGCTTTGCCGTAATCATTTAAACTATACGTATCATTAAGCACAAACACCCAATACTTTTTACCGCCACCTTCGAAGCACTACCCTTATTCTTTCATTTTATCTACCAACGAAAATAAAAAGAAAAAGTTACTATTATTAATCTGTTAAATGCATTTAATTTGAACACAATTCCGTCCGTGTAGTGAACTTAGATTCTAGCTGAGTCGTTTGCTGAAATCTTAAATTTTACGCTGTTAACTAGGCTATGAGCGGATTCATTTATCAATTATTGTCAAAATCCAGAAGTTTCATTCTTGCCTCGATCTTGAGTGGTGACTAAGTAGATAACTTATTTGTTGTGACTTTCAATTTGGTAGACAACAAAAGATTCCAATTCTACTCTAGTTGTCACATTTTGCTGGCTTCAAGTAACAAAAGATGCTGTTAAGCCTTTTTGTCACTTCGTCAGAAATATTCTAAGTTTTATGCTGAAACATTTCCAGACTCTTTCAGTCAGGCGGTTTTTGATAATGGAAGAAAGTGTGAAGTGCATCATAAAGTGAATAACTTTGACAATAGCTTGGGGGTTGGTGACAAATTCCCTGTACCAGAATTTCAATCCTATGGAGACCCTGACTTGTTTGCTGTGCAGAAAGAGCAATACCTTGCTTCTCTGTGTGAGGTGGATGAGGCCCCAAAACCATGGTTTTTTTGGATGATCATGCTCAAGAATGGTAACTTTGACAAAAACACCACGCTTTGTCCGGAAAATGGGAAGAAAGTAAGTAAAATTATCACGGACAGGAAATTCCCATGTTTTGGTGAAGGGTGTATGAATCAACCACTTGTGTACCATAATTCCTCACAATTAGTCTTTTTGGGGGAACAACTGGTCTCATTGACTGGAGGATTTTATGGGACATATGACCTTGATGCTGACTTGAGCCAAGGCATAAAGCAGAACTCTTTCTTTTCAGTCTCTTGGCAGAAGAATTTGAGTACAGGAAGTTGGATCTTCTCACATAGATTAACAACATCTGCAAAGTATCCCTGGTTGATGTTATATCTTCGTGCTGATGCAACAGAAGGATTTAACGGTGGCTACCACTATAATGGGAGGGGTATTATGAGAAAGGTTTGTAATCTGAATTTCTTGCAGCAGCATTCACTTGACACATGCATATTGGAACTTTGAATTCACTCTCAGCTGAAATTTTTGTGTTTTTGTGAAGTGTCTCTATATTTTGTGTAATACGTGTGATATGTAGAGAAATCTTTTGGTGAAAGATAGTGCCTTTCCTTATCCTTCAGAACTTCTAAATTATCATGAATAAGTGCCTTATTTTACTTTGTTCTTCTGCTTTTCTACTTTACTTTTTCTATATATTTTTTTTTAAATCAAAGTCAGAACCATAACATGTTTCTGTTTCATTGGTATCTCAGTTGCCAGAATCTCCAAATTTTAAGGTAAAGTTGACGCTTAATGTTACACGCGGCGGAGGGGCAAATAGTCAATTTTATCTCCTTGACATAGGAAGCTGTTGGAAGAACAATGGTGACCCGTGTGATGGTGATGTTCTAACAGATGTTACTCGATACAGTGAGATGATTATCAACCCAGCAACTACAAGTTGGTGTCGCCCGGATAACTTAGTTTCCTGCCCACCTTACCATGTTAGTTCTACTGGTGAAATTATATGTAGAAACGAGACCTCTCGATTTCCATATTCTGCTTACCATCTCTACTGCAGTCCTGGAAATGCCAAATATCTGGAGACACCATACGATATCTGTGACCCGTATAGTAATCCGCAAGCTCAAGAACTTGTACAAATACTCCCTCATCCTGAATGGAGTGTGCATGGCTATCCTGAAAAGAAAGGAGATGGGTGGATAGGGGATTCTAGGACTTGGGAGCTCGATGTGGGTGCCCTTTCCAGTCGATTATACTTCTACCAGGTTCATCCAAATTTGTTGGATAGTTCATACTTATGTTTTTACTTGCAACCTTCTATTTTTGTAGTTTTCGAGTTTTTTGTACTTACAAAAATGTTACATTTTAGTGATTTTACACGTTATATTTCCTTCCAAGCTCCAGCTATTGCATATTTTCTATAACATTCAGAATAACTTTCCTTTATGATCAGATGTTGATCTTATTTTATCGTCAAGCAAATTAAGCTTATTTTTCTGTTTTGGTGCAGGATCCAGGAACAAAACCAGCGAGGCGGATATGGACCTCGCTTAATGTGGGAACAGAGATATACGTTAGTCAAACAGGGGAAACAGCAGAATGGACCGTCAGCGATTTTGATGTGCTGGTTCCAGAAGAAGTTATTGATGATGGTCATTGCTCTTTCTGACTCCTTGTCCATACTCCATAGATTTACTTGAAATATAGTCTATTTTGTATATAGTTCCATTTTTTCACTGCACAAGGTGAGAAGTGGCAGTTGCACAGTAAAAGGAAACAAGTTATTGAGCACAAAAAACAAAGGATTCCATCTCCTTACAAGCGCTGAGCTAAACATGTGGATTCAATACTGCACGGGCAAATGAGAGTGAAACATCGGTTTTTTGAAGAAAATGTGAGCATATGTTTAAGCAAATGGCCAAAATAGACCGAAGAACATGTTAAATATGTTAAATTTATAGTAGTGGAGGGGTTTCAGAAGGATGGTCTTATGACTATCAAATTGAACGATTATCTGTGCACCGAAAATAAGCAAATTGAAACTACTATGTATGGTCTATTGACTGCCAAAGAAAAGTCTTAACCGTAAAATTTGAAAGAAAAAAAACAGAGAGAGAGAGCAACCAAAGTATTTGAACAACGGGGTTCGATTGTGAGGGTTTTAGCTACAAACTAAATAACCTGTACTTGCCTTGAACGCTTCTTGCTTCCTCAACAACTACTTGATTCTTGAACGGAACCAACTCTTGTACATTGTTCTATGGTGTAATTTAAAAATAAAGATAAATATCACGAAAGTTTTTTTTATGAAATTTTACAAAAATTTTAAATTTTATAATAACACTGAGTTCACATAAAATTTAGTTTTTAAAAGTAAAAGCAAAATTATAAAAAACTCTTTACTACATTAGCTAAAAATTAATGTGTGAAAAATCATTAAAAAGAAAAAGCCTTCGGTTGTATATGATTGGTCTTAATTTAATTGAATTTCACTTTGCTTGGCGAAAAGACAAACACTAACTTAATTTGGAATTTGGGTCTCTAAAGCATAAACCATGTTATTTATTTGATCTCTAGGCAAACCCTTCTTCTTCTTCTCTTTTTATATTTTAAGTTTTGGCTTTTGACATGTGAAAGAAGGCATGCCCATCATTCTACCACAAGCAATAAATCATTACAACAAGATCTGTTAGTGGCACCTTTCAGATTCCCGAGTGTTTCTTTTCCAACTTATTTGAATATTTCTGGATCTTTTCACATCTTACGAGACAATAAACACCTATTTGGAAAAGCTCCAAGCCCAAATATGTGTAATTTGACAAGACGTCATAGATACATCAGGAGTGTGGACCATTCCTTAGTTAATAGGAAGGAGCATGGGTGGATTATAATCCGTTACGTACAATACAGTATATGGATCCTTAAAGGGCATAACAGTCATGAAAAATTTAGAGAGAAATTTGTGTATGAATCAACGTTTGCTATATATGGTGCGAATTTGGACCTCCAAAGCTGTTTATTTTAGCTAAAACAACAACGTCATGGGTGAGATTTTGGCAAAGCAACAATGCCAAAGCCCCTTTCATCGCCATAAAGAAAACGCAACCCCTCTCTCTCTCTCTCTCTTTTCCTTTTTCCTTTTTTTTTTAATAAAAAAAAAAGTGCATCGCAGATATGATATGTTGATTATTCCATCTGTGAGTTGATGTTGAAATTACCCTGTTAATATTCTCATTTAACTTCTTCGTAAGAACACCCACTATCAGAACATTTTCTATTGAACTTACACGAGTTTCCCTCAACTTAATTACTGTATTAAAGAGTATCAAAACTAATATTATACTCAAAATTAAATTTTTTTTTATTCGAGAGAAGCACTGTCATAAAAATTTAAACTCAAATTAATATTAAGTATAAAATATCGTATCACTATCAAAATATCATCTTCAGTGATTTTTCTTTTTCTCAATGGGCAATCTTTCCTTTCTCCATGTTTTCTTGTTTGTCTATGGAGTCTATACACAGATAGAAATAGGCTATAAATGGGCAGAAGAGAGTTAAGTCTAAGCTATAAGCACTTTGGCTTTCTTTGGGATTCGAAATTTTCCGAAAGCTGAAGTTGCCGGAGTGTGATCAAATTGAGCCAGGTCCGTGCTTTTCTTTAATTTCCATCTAAGAATATCATCGTTAGCAAATATTATTACAAGGATGGAAGCATGAGTTTTAGCCAAACACTTGTCCCAGCAGATTTTGTTGCCCTTGAAACAGAATCTTCTTCTCCTCCTCCTTGCATATGGAAATGGAAAACGCTTTCCATATTCTTTTTCTCTTCCTCTACATGTATAGTATCAGAAATCCGTATCTTGATTTACCTGCAATAAAATATTATTGTTACCCTTTTTGTGATCTTTTTCTCCAACTCCATTGTTCCTCTTCACACGAAGGTTTATTAGTTGTTTTTTTTTTTTTTGTTTTTTTTTTTCTGGTTCATGGACATGGGGTTTCTTCAAGTTTCCATCTTTTTGCATTTTCATGCAGTATTTTTGGTCCTTCTTTTTCGTTTTGTTGTTTTCTAACAAAAGAGCATGTTAATTATGAGAAAATGATGAAGTCAAGGCATTTTACACTTTCATCTTTTGGGGAATTACCCTTTATTTCTTTTCAGCCCCCGTAAATTTTGAGCAGATCTAAGTTTAGATGCACGCTTCCCATATTTACCTACAGTCACCAACACAAGAACAAGAACATTTCTATTTATAGCAAAAAAAAAAAAAAAAGAAAAAGAAAAAGGAAAATAGGGGGAGAAAACCAAATAAAAATGAAGAAAAGAGATGATGAAGAAAACACAGAAACGATGCAGCCATGGAATTACTAGATCACTGCCAGAATCTAGTTTATAACTTAACTTCCAGTATGATGATAATATATATATTGTATATTCAGACAATAGGGTGTCAGAGTACAGTAGACCAACTTAGTTATCTGTTTCTGACTTTGGTTCTTCATAGCACCCCATTGACATATTCTTAATTTGTACATACATCTTGTCCAAGCTTCTCTTTTGGATCTAATATTTTGGTAGGGGTCTACTGATCTGCTACTCTTTTAACTCCCTTCTCTCTCTCTCTTTCTCTCTCTCTCTCTCTCTTTCTTTTTTTTTTTTGCTTTGTTTTGCTTTCTTTTTGCGGACAGTTTTATGTATGTGTGTCATACATATAGCATTATGTGTGATTTTTTGTCACTCACATCACCAGTCATCGTCTTTCTTGGAAGTATGCTTCTCTGGGTCTTCAATTTTGTCATTCGTTTCATGATAAATCACATACATTGGGACTAAAACGAATCATTTTCTTCATAGATCTTCAGCTGAAAGACTCTTGTATGTAAGAATAGAATGCCCTAATTCCTATATATATATGTATGATTTTCATCCCTCGGTTCACACCCAGACACAGAGAGAGAGACAGATCTAGAGGTTTGGGGGGGGGGGGGGGGGGGTCTAGTCAAACTTGCAAGATTGCACGTTATATACTGCATATATATATTTTTCAATGAAAATTATATTTTTTAAAATAAAAATTTACACTTTATTTTTTTTAGAGAAAATATATATGCAGTTGTAACATGATCAAATTGTTTGACAAAATTTATATGCATATATAACAGTGTTCTATGTATTTTGGTCTTTTTGACATGATTTTCATCCCTCAGTTCACGCCGAGAGAGAGAGGGAGAGGGGGTCAAGTCAAGATTGCCCTTTTTTCAAGTAAATTGCTGAGGATCCTTTGTTGGGTCTTTGTTCCTTCCTGAAAATCTTTTGGTTCTTCTTTTTCTCAAGTAAATGAAAATTAGACAATGATCTGTATATTATATATACGAAATTTTGCAAGAACAATTAGACAGCCACTATTGAATGATCATTGTGGTTGTGTGGTGTATATTAGGAGGGATGGGAAGGGGAAAGATAGAGATCAAGAGGATTGAGAACACAACCAATCGACAAGTCACCTTTTGCAAGCGCAGAAATGGGCTCTTGAAGAAAGCTTATGAATTATCAGTCCTTTGCGATGCTGAAGTTGCACTCATTGTCTTCTCTAGTCGCGGCCGCCTCTACGAATACTCCAATAACAAGTAATCAACCCCCCCTCTCTCTCTCTCTCTGGTTTTTTAGGTCAAATCTTGCTATAATTTTATCATTAAATTACATCTCCCATACACTAAATCTGTCTTCAACAATATAGTATTTTGTAATCATGCATAATGCTTGTGTATATTAATCGTGTTCTAATAATTTCGTCTCTTTTAATTTTTAGAGTTAATTGTACTCGCCACACATTGCAAAATCATAATAGCACAAGGAGTAAAAAATGCTAAGTCTACGTCGGAGTGACACTATATATCAAAATAGTTTCTATGAGAGATTAGATATTATGATTTGGTTATAGCGATGATTAGATGCGATTGACAATAATCAACAATAATCTTACATAAAATTCACACAAATTTCTTGCTTTTATGTGAAGAAAACATGTTTTAATTCAACTAAAATTTCACCTAGTATACTTTAAGCAGTAAATTATGAATTTCAATAAGATTATGCAATGATGTATAGGTGCAAGATAAGCTGGATTTATGATTTTAATTAAATGCACATTAAATAAATTAATTTAGAATAAATCTCAATACAAAATATGGTAAATCTATCTTTTGATTGTTCCTGTTTTTGAACTAAAACAAAGATGTTGGTGAAGAAACTTATTAGTACAATCAATGCATTGTATTTGCTTCATGGTGTATATATGTTATTCAATCAGAGTTAAAGAATAATTGGGCAATAAGAAAAATTAGAAAGCTTTAAAAGTGAATGTAAAAGCATGCTGTATTATGCACTGATAATTAAGTACTTTGTCTGATTTAAAAAAAAAAAAAAAACCAAGAAGAAGAAGCATGCATTTTGCAGTTGTTAATGCTCGTCGTTGAGACTAAAAGTTATCAATGCACAAGTCTGAGAATCAAACACAATAGATAAAGCGAGTTATACGTAAGTTTTGATAAGTAATATGTAAGTTTAATGAAAATTTTTTCTTGAGGTCTGCAGCTATTTGATCATAAATTTGACAGCCTTCTCCTACATAAATTTCGTTAAAAAAAAAAAAAAAAGTATATTATACCAATCAATTAGTCACTTCGCTACTTCTGAATTTCCTATGTATTGTTGTGTTGAGATCCCTATTGGTAACTGAACCAACTTGCCTATTTCATGATGATTCTCAATGTCCCTTCTAAAAAATCTTCTGTTTGCTTTTCATCAGTAAATGTAGTAATAAAAAAAAAAAAAAAAAGGAAAAAGGGCAAAAAAAAAGCAACCTTTACATATTTTCGCTAGTTCCCATTCCACCATTCTATCTTTAGTTCTGCAAATGAAGCAGAAAATAGGCAACAAAATTTTTCAGTGAAAAGCCAATACTGTTAGATTCATTACCATTGTCCTTTCTTCCCCAGAAATTGAACTTGGAGTTCCACTTCTGCTCTGCTCAGTTCCTCTCTCTCTCTCTCTCTCTCTCTCTCTCTCTCTATATATATATATATATATATATATATATATATGTATATACATATGTCTTATCCATCAGAGCAATCTATTGAGAATCTTTTATGCACAGTACTGTGTTTCCATTTTTGGCTCTCCAAAAGGGCTGCAAGCAATGCAAAGCTCCAAAGCCCTTCCCCCATCTTCATGTTCTCTCTCTCTCTTTTTTTTTCTTTTCTTCACCCTAAAAAGACTGTTCCCTCCAATCGTACCACCCTTTTGCCTTCTTTAATTTTGTTTCTTCTCTTAGCTTTGAACCATAAATGAATCACAAAAAAGAAGCGAGCTTTCCGGCATGGAGCTTCCTAACTTTCTACGTCCGTAGTACCAAGCATACAGTGGTAAATTTTTTGTTTATTTTTTTTAAAAATCTGATTTGACTTATTCTTCACCAAAATAAAAGAAGCAAATTGGTCCTAGATTTTCATTACAGTTGGCATGCCTCAAGCGTGGCGCGTCACCATGTAAGATTTCTCTCTGTTTACTTTTTTTCTTTATTAAAATAAATTTAAATTATGATGTTCATGTATTACTATTAACCAACTCAAGTCCAACTAGGTTTAGATAACGATGTTCATGTATTACTATTAACCTATTCAAGTCCCACTAGGTTTAGATAATTGGGTGAGAGTTGCCGAATTTTGTGTTTTGTTCTTGTGGATCTAAAATCTAAATAGATAATTTGATCTACTTAATGATAGTAAATTCGTACAATTTTTTCATACGAATCTCTAAGGTATTATCCATTTTTTGCATAAATAAAAACTCAAATATCTTTTAAATACTTTTTTCCCCTAAATCTATGTTTGTCCGTTTGTTGTGTATATTTAACTGTGGTCTCCTTTTTCAATTAATTAGTCCGGAAATTTTCGGTTTCAATTTTAATTAGTCAGTAATTTACTGCAATGTACTTAATTATCTTTGAGAAGTAAATGAAAAAAATTCTTATTTAAAATTGATATCAGGTCTATCTTCTGCATCGTAATTTTTTTAAACATATATATATATATATATATATATATATATTGTCTAGTCTAATGCTTATTAGGAAACACTTAATTTTTGTCATGCAGCATAAGATCAACTATAGAGAGGTACAAGAAGGCTTGTTCAGATAGCTCAAATACCACTTCTATTACGGAAATCAATGCCCAGGTAACCATTTTCCTCTTTGAACTTCTACATGGTTTTCAATGGAAATATATATATATATATATATTTCCAGGGAAAACCATATAGAAGTTCAAAGAAATATAAATTGATTATTAAAAAAATTCACAAAAAAATAATCGATTATTAAAGAAAAATGGTAAAATGTTAACAATATCTTTTCTATATATAGTAAGAATTACGTGTAACTGCAGTGTTTTACAAAACCATGACTGATTTCAAGCATAGGGTCACTTACGACCTATAATTTAAAATACAAAAAGCTTTATTTTAGTTATTATTATTAAATAATATCTCCTTGACAGTTAAAAAAAAAATTAAAAAAAAAACCCACATGGACAGTTTGTCAACAGAAAACAGCCCACATGCATCGTTTTAATTTAATTTTGAGTTAGGTAACTTACTTTATTAATATTTAAATTGATTTTGTAGTATTATCAGCAAGAATCAGCCAAGCTGCGGCAACAAATTCAAATGATACAGAATACCAACAGGTGGTTTCTAAATATATTTCATCTCTTATATCTTATGTAGAATCTCATTTTCCTGGATATGCATGTATAAATGTGTAGGCACCTTATGGGCGACGCCTTGAGCTCTTTAAATGTGAAGGAGCTCAAGCAGCTGGAGAATAGGCTGGAAAGAGGCCTTACAAGAATCAGATCAAAGAAGGTAATTTAAAACACCAAATCTCCTATATTCCAACAAGCACAATTTCACCTACATTAGTACAGCCCGAGCCTCGTCACTGCGACCCCCTTTGTGAGGGGCACCCCTTCTCTCGAAGTTGCGGTACGCACGTATGTATATATTATTATGTATGTGGGTACATACGCACCTACATTAGTACATACTTGAAGAATTAATCAAGCTACAGCAAAGGATGGATGCTTATGTTATCAAATGAAATAGTGTCACTGATTGGAAGTTTGTCTCATTAGTCTGAATTAAGCAATTGGAAAATTAACACACACAAATAAGGTAGAACAAGCTGCTGTCGTTCATGAAAAAAAATGAACCCCAGTTGCTTGATTTTGGGTAAGAAATGAGTTTAAGAATCATCCTATGGTCCTAGTGAAAGAATAGTATAAACCATGCATTTCACAAGTTCGTTTGCTGTGCCCTGGATTTACTTCTTCTCTTTATGTACTGCAACAGCATGAGTTGCTGCTGGCTGAAATTGAGTACTGCCAGAAAAGGGTAAGTGTCTAATAAGCCCTTCATTTCTCCTCCTTTCACCCTTCACTTTGTTGGCTAGAAAGCATTATGGCCGCTGCCTCTTCAATTCATTAATATTTAATTCACCTTAAACTGAGTACTTTTTGTAGGAGATAGAGCTGGAAAATGAAAGTGTTTGTCTCCGAACCAAGGTACACGAATCTGATGAACTGATTAATCTCCTTTCTGTACAGTTTTTGAGAATTCTCCAAAAATTGCTCCATAATAGCTACAATAGTCTTTCGGGGTTGGCCGCAATTTTTTTGTCTGCATGTTGTTTCTGTAGTTTAATTGATGGCCACACGTGCGTTTTATTTGCGAGTTTCAGATAGCAGAAGTTGAGAGGCTTCAGCAGGCAAACATGGTCACTGGTGCAGAGCTGAATGCAATTCAAGCACTAGCATCTCGCAATTTCTTCAGTCCAAATATGATTGAGGGTGCTGGATCTGCCTACCCCCACCCTGAAAAGAAGATTCTCCATCTTGGGTGAGTGGTCTGTTGCTGCTTGATTACAATTATTATGCACGTGCTTGTGTTGTCTATGCATTTATGAGACAGTAGTTCGAATCCCGTCTCTCTTTCATTCTATTTCCGAAAAGTTAGGCTATTAGTTTCAAAGATTTACATATATATTGCAATATGCTAATATGAACTTATCACAACTGACTCATTTATATAAAGGAACTCTACTTCTAAGTTGTTTCTTTGCAATCACACAACAGATCAAGAGTTGGAACTTAAATTTATGTCTAAATTGTGGTGGTTGCCTTCTTGCAGGTAAACAATTGGACGGGTGGAACATGTTGAGCCGTACCTTCGTGTTATTATATATAAAACAAAAATAAAAGTGCACTTAATTGACTACCATGTTTGTTTATCGTGATTGTGTGTTGTCGCACTTTATGTGGCGTTTATCAGCTTTTGTTTGGCGGGCCTCCTTGGACTCGCGCATTTAGCTATCAAAGACAAGGGCCTTTCTTTCTTCCTATGATGTGCGGATGAAGTAGCGCTGTAAACTAGCTTAATCACTGTCAAAAACCAGTGAGTTTGCTAGCTTTATCTGACGTTGGTTGAAAGATTTATATTATATTAAAAGGTTGTTTTGAATGTTTTAGTTGGAGCTAACTAGAAATAAATTCCAAATACAACGATCAATGATTAATGAGAATTTAAGAATTTATTTTGGTTTTATATATAATAATATGGGATGAAAGTGGGATGAAAGGCTTTTTTTTTATTATTATTATTAAAAAATTTATTAAACTGTGAATTATATAATTAAAGTAACTCTTTCCTCTACTATAAACCTCATGCCATCATTCCTAAAATTAGAGGCCGAAACTTTGAAAGTAGAAATATAACATTTTAACTACTAAAGGCTCCTAAAAAAAATAATGAGAAAATGCCCCTCCATTTAGCTTTTCAATGGGGACGTAAAATATCACAAGAGTTGGACCCATGCTCGTAATTCCTTAAGGGGATCCAATTTCATTGGCCTGCTCAAAGTGCTCTTTTCCGGTCAGGCCCGAGATCTCATTGGGCGTTTTCTTCGACCACCTACGAGCTACAGGATGCAGAGGCTACAAGAAACTAGATCCCAACTAGCCAGCTCCAGCTCTCGGCCAACATCTTGCAAGCACAAAATTTATTTTCAAACAACTCAAGATACGAATGAAATTGACATAAATATGTAGTCATTTTGCAATTAGCAGCAGCATGAAGTTTTGGGTGGGAAAATATGTACTTCCCACCATTTTAATACTACCACAACCCCTTTTCTGTTTAAACTCTCACGTAAATACACACAGGGACCTTTTAGTTGAATCTAAAATGGCGCCTCAAGCCAGCTCAAAGAACCGCGACAACTTAGAGTATGGTACAACTTCTTTCTGCCCGCTTGCGAAGCTCCTCAGTCTCCTTTTGAGCTTTTTCCAGATTCTCTCTAAGCCTGCGGATTTCATCGTTTGATTTAATTTGAGCTAATTGCACAAGTTCCTCTGCTTTCAGTCGCGCAGCTTGCTCCTCAGCCAACTGCCGCTCCAGCCTAGTAGCTGTCTCTCGAAGTTTAGACTCAACCTATAGAACAACAACGAATGTAACAAAGTATAAGGCCATTGCATTACAATCTTTCCAACAGCATCATCTCCATAGATGGTTAAGGTCGTGATATCATTTCAGGAAACTAAACAAAGAGGTCACAGCCGTAAAGTAAGAAACTTTATGCTGGACATGAAAGCTACACCATATCTCTAGTTGTCAGGCTATAATGGACCAACAAGACCAAATAATGTTATGAGTATAAATGCACATTGACCTCCAGAAGACCTCAGTGAATTAGAATGATGCTTAAAACAACATAAACCAAGTAGGTATTGCCCAGTTACAAGATTATTCTGGGTGCTTTTTTCACAGAAGCTGCTTGATGAGAAAAAGGATATAAGCCACATGGTTGGCTGTTGTCTCATTTTTCAAATGCTTGTGCTCAAGGGAAGGTTCTCATATTGCCACTTTGGCTGGAGCATGAAGTCGGTACTTGTTCACAAAATGACATTGGTTACCAATAAGACTTTCAGGGAATGAAATCATGACTTTTACAGGGGATGGTCCCCTTAGAAAACGTATCTAACGAATAACCCAGCCTTAAGAAGATAGGATCCTAACAATTTGTCACTGCCATAAATTAGCATATGCAAATATGATGAAACTGTGAAAACAAGGGCAGTGTACCATCTCAGTTATTCGTTTCAGCTGTTCTTCATATGCCCTATGCATCTGTTCCTTCAACTCTGATATTTCTTGTTTAGAATACCCTTTCAAGGAACGAACTTCTTCTTGTTGATTGCGGAGCTTCACAGCCCCTTTCTGTCAATTTAATTAAAAAGCAAATTGGTAAGCAATGAAATCCAATAGTCAAATGGCGTGACCAGGAGTTCTGAGCACACTGACCTTCAATTCAATAAATAACTCATCAGTGTACGGTTGTCCACTGTTCCGTGCCATAACCATATCTACAAGTGAAAGAAGTTCCTGAACCTGCTCAGCTCTCTTAAATTCGTCTTTGGTCTTATTATCAAAGAGAACCATCCGATTCTCACAAAGAGCAAGAATTTCCTACATAAACATTACAGAGAATTGAGATATCATGCTTCAGTTGTAAATCAATAGCACACGTTAGGGTCTGGTAATTTTCAAGTAAATTGATCAGGCAACAGCAATTGAACTCATTGAATTTCCCTTTCAACCAGGCAAATAACATAATAGATCAACAACATACAAGCCATAGCCAATACGAAAATGAATCATAGATAAAGAAATTACCTTCAAAGGCTGTGGACATTCGCGACCCAAATAATCTTCTAACGTCTCATCATTATCTTCCAGTTCATCTCCCCCCGTGAAGACAACAATCATGAAGTCAATTATCTTACTTCCAAACAACGTTTGTAAGCTACGAAGAGCGGCTTCTTCTTCCTGCGAAAACCGAGTCCTAACCGAAAAAACTACAAGGACCGCATGGATTCCATTCTTTGCCATATTAATACACTTGACAATTTCTTTGCCAACAAAATCAGACTCAGCAGAAAAATCAAACAGTCCTGCAAACAGAACATCTCTCAATTCTTACATACCACAAAAATCGAAACAAGACAGAGAACAACACAATTCACTTAAGAGTGACACTAGATCACTTCACTAAATAACTTCAAAGTAGCTACACAATCTCATTAACAGTATCTAACAATTTATCTTTTTTTTTTTCTTAAAACGCACAGATTCTTTTTACATTCAAGTTCATTACCGGGGGTATCGATGACATTGATAATTTGACCGTCTCTAAGAACTGTTCGCTGCAATTCACAGGTACTGGTAACCCCAGATGAGCTAGCCCTTGATTTGAAGGCCTTCTTGCCAAGAATACTGTTGCCAGTTGCACTTTTGCCGTTTCCAGTACGTCCCACTAGGACCACGGTTCGTTCGCCATTGGAAGGTGAAGAAGTCAGCTCCCAATCTTCATCTATGGCACTTCCACCCATCATGTCAGATTGAATGACCAACCCCCCCCCCCTACTGCATCAAAAGCAAAAAATTTTTCAATCTTAACAAAATTCACAGACCAACACATACAAATCCAATCCAGTCCTAATGGGACTGAAAATTGGATTACAGAAAAACCCCAGAAGAAAGAAAAAGATGGGATCTGAAAAGTTTTTTCTTCTAAAAAGAATAAAGAAAAATAATTATGGAAAAAATTAGGACAGAAAACTTACCAGCTGGAAGAATGAGAAAATTGTGAGAAACAGAAAAAAGATGGAGACAAAACAATGAATTGTAAGTAAAGAGACTTCGAAGACGATGAAACGTCTTGGGAACTGAGGTGTTCTGTTTTTCTGTCTTTTTTTCTTCTTTTTTTTTTTTTTTTTTCTGTTTTTCTGGCTTCTTCTTAAAGACGAACTCTGGATCAGACGATGTACGCAACACAAGCAACCGCGGATGTGGTACTTAAAACTGGACACGTGTGCAATTTCAAAGAGATTGGGCGACCCACTCGCGAGCTGTGTTTGTTTTATTGCGTGCTAATTTTCCCTTTTTTTTTAAAAAAAAAAATTCAGTTTTTCTTTTTTTATCCGTCTCGGAGTTTTTTTTTTTTATTTGTCGCGAAGTTTATTGTGTTGTTGTTAAAATTTTTAATATAAAAATATTTAAATTGCCAAAAGAATATTTTTAAATCTCAATTTAATATATATTTTTTTAATAAATTAAAAATAAGCTATAAAAATTGCGTCAATTATACTACATAATAAGTTAAACTATTATACTAAAATTATATTAAAGTAAATTTTTTTTGTGTTTAATAGAATTATTAATTTTTTTATAATTGTATAAGTCAAACATGTATTTAGTCATATTAAATATTTTGGTAAGAATTCGAATACAATTTATGTGTTTTGACAAATATTCATGTTTTGTTTTTTTTTTTTCCCTTTTTTAACATAATATGTACACCAATATGAATTTTTCAACTAAAAGAATTGATTAAATATCAGTTACACAAAGAAAATCTAAATAAGCATTTGCTGATATATGGAAAATAAAATTAAAATTAACACCAATATGAATTTTTGTAAATAATTATCTGATGATATACGAAAATTAAAAATTAAAACTTATGGGGATCAGATAACAAAAACCCGATTGATCGATCCACTCAACCGTGGCGGCGTGGCCATCCCCACCACCACCGGAATCTTTGATTCTATACTCACTTCTCTTGATTATTGATAGAAGTGGTAAAAATTGACTCGATTCAAATCATCCGATTTAATTTATTTGAAATTCAACTCGACCCGACTTACTTTGACTAAAAAAGTAAATAACTCCATAATTTGAGAAATTTGAAATCGAAATAACTCGAAACTGAATAACCCGAAACCTGAAACCCGAATTCCGAATAACCCGAAATCCGAGTAATCCAAAACTCAGAAGGCCTGAAACTCGAGTAACCCGAAACTTAGGTAACCCAAATAACTCGAACTCATGTTTCCAACAATTTAGACACCTAATTATAATGTTTTTTCTGTTAATTAATTGTATATTATATTAACTATAAATATTATTAAGTAGGTAATATCATTTGATATTTTTAAATAATTAAAATTTAAGTTATTTACATTTTGATTAATTATTTTAATTATTATAGTAAAATATACAAATATAATTTTTTAGTCTGAAAAAATATAAAAATATTACAATAGATTAACTCGAAACCCACTTGAATCAAACTCGAAAACTGAAATAATCCGATTTGAAATAACCTAAAACTTAAAATATCCGAGACCCAATAAATTCGAGATCCGATAAATCTGAAATCTAATAAATTTAAAATTCTAATGACTCAAGACCCAAAAAAAAATTCAAAATTTGATAAATCTAAGGTCCGAAAGTTTCAAAATTCGAATGATCCAAAACCCAAATAATCATATCCGAAACCGACGCAAGTCGCTTATTTGTCACCTCCAATCACTGATAGCCAGGGGAGCCCGGCCCAGCAAACTAACAGCCAACTGTATTTAGTCCCACCGGACATTGGAGAATTAGAGAGATAGACAAGAAGACTCTGATTAGAGCATATGGCGGCAGCAGCCTTCACACTTTCCCAGTCCACTTTCTTCTTCAGAGCATCTCTCTTTGTCGCCAGAAATGGAGGAAGAAGAAGCAGAAGAAAAGATTCCCTTTTCCGCTTCACCTTGTCCTCCTCGCCATTCTCTACTTCTTCCTCTACTTTTTCTCTTCCCTCTAACAAAAACTATAGACAGCCTCCAACGGTCTCATTGCTCGAGCTCGGCGGTGTCAAGATTTCCAAAGAAGGTTTCTTTGTTAACCTTTTTTTTTTCCTCTGTCTAATCTTTAGCAATCTTCTGTTGATGGGTCCTTTTTTTTTTTTTCTCATAATTCACTTTCTTTTCTGTAATTTTATTTTCTGGGATTTTATACTGCCTTCTTTTTGGTTGATTCTTCTGAAATTTATTGATAGTGAATCGTTAGATTAATACTGAACTGCTGGGAGTGGTGGGGCGTTGAAATTGGATATTTTCTGACTATCATCTTTGTTTTTGAACCTTCTTGCATTGTACTGATAATTCTGAGTTTGTGGGGTTTCAGATGTGGTGAGGGATGACCCTACAAACAATGTGCCAGATGCAATTTTTTCAAAACTTGGAATGCAACTTCATAGGAGGAATCAGCACCCTCTAGGGATTCTGAAGAATGCAATATACCAGTATTTTGATACTAATTTCCCTGGAAAATTTGATAAATTTGATGACCTCTGTCCACTTGTTTCTGTGAAGCAGGTAAATTTTCTTTTTAAGTGTGGTCGGCTTTTACCTGACCATTCTCTTTTATCTTGTTTCTAATATTCTTATGCTTAAAGAACTTTTGCAGAATTTTGATGATGTCTTAGTTCCCGATGACCATGTCAGCCGGAGCTACAATGACACATACTATGTTGACTCTCAAACTGTCCTGAGGTGCCATACAAGTGCACATCAGGCAGAGTTATTGAGGCAGGGCCACACTCATTTCCTGGTAACTGGAGATGTCTACCGTAGAGATTCTATTGATTCAACTCATTACCCCATTTTTCATCAGGTTATTTATCTTTGATTATTTATGGTTATTTATTGACTGGTGTTTTAAGTTACCTTTGTTGTTTTGTACGTGTATGTGCAACATTTATTAATTTGTTTGCAGTGCAGATGGAAGGGTTTCGTGTTTTCTCTCCAGAAGATTGGGAGGCATCTGGCCTTGATGCCACATCCTTTGCGGCTGAGGATTTGAAAAAATGTCTTGAGGGATTAGCAAGGCACTTATTCGGTAGAGTTATTTTATGTTCTTGAGCATATGCAACTGTGTGTATATCATTAGATGCTGCTGCCATAGAAATGCATTGGGACTTTTTTTGCCTCATTGAAATGAGAAATAATGCATCACGATGGTCTTGTATCTGGTGGACTTTTTTCATTACATTCTTGAATCACGGAATAACAAATGGAAAGGTTAATCAATTAACAGCATAACTAGTTGGCATAAGCAGTGAATGACTGCACAATCTTTCTGAAGCTTAGAGGACTTTGGAACCTGTTTAATGTTATGAAGTTGCTATAGTCCCCACTTAATTATTGATTTTGAGAATAATATCGTTTTCTTGTATTATCCTGGGTTTTATAATGCTTAGCCCCTGCGGGTACTGTATTTTTTTGATTGTGTGCTATGTGTTCAACCTTATTCAGACTTTTCTATTCCAAGTATCAGGTACTGTGGAGATGCGTTGGATTGATACATATTTCCCATTCACCAATCCATCATTCGAACTTGAGATATACTTTAAGGTACTTCGTGGATCTTGATTATCTCATTGTATTGTTGTTGCATATGTTTGGAACTTAAAGTTGCTCCTTCTTCCTCCCCTCTTTTGCTATGTCTCTTTACTATTTTTTGTTTAAGCATTCTTTAGTTACTGGTTAATGACAGAATTAAGAAAATTGAATGTCAGTTTTATTTCTTTCATGAGAGAAACTTTTTTTTTAGTGAGAAACAAATTTAGCAAGTACTCAATGTATTTTCCATCAAACACATAGCGGGGTTTGACTTAACACACATGGTCAATAACTTTTCAGGAGAAGTGGTTGGAAGTGTTAGGTTGTGGGGTGACTGAACAAGAAATTTTAAAGAGAAACGGAAAGCTTAACAATGTTGCTTGGGCTTTTGGACTTGGGTTGGAGCGGTTGGCAATGGTTCTGTTTGACATACCAGATATCCGGCTTTTCTGGTCAACTGATGAGCGCTTTACTTCTCAGGTATCTCTCGAGTTATCTACTTTCACTGTTTTCTTCTCCTTTTTACTATTAGATGCTCTTGTGAGCTCCATTTTGATTACTGCAATACCTTTGTGGTGTAAGTTGATATCTGTATGTTTATGTTCCATTGCCCCTAGTAATGATTTGGAGCTCTTTATATGCAGTTTTCTAAGGGCCAGCTCGGGGTCAAATTCAAGCCATTCTCAAAGGTATGTAACGTGTTCCTCATGTTAGATTTTTTCTTTTTTTTTTTGGTTAAAATATTTTCAAAAAGACGCACAGAACAGCATGCGGAGAATTAGAAGTGGATGTATTTTTTGCAGTATCCTCCCTGTTACAAAGACATGAGTTTTTGGATCAATGAAGCATTTACTGAAAATAATTTATGTGAAATCATTAGAGGAATTGCTGGGGATCTTGTCGAGGAGGTACTGCTTATAATTTTTTTCGTTTTCCTTTTGTGAGCTTTTGTGTTCATTGACACTATTAGTTGACCACTGCAAGTTTTGGATTCCTGTGATATATCCACATTTGTATTAAATATCAGGAAACATGATTGGACAGAGGGTTTACACTTCCCTTCCATTATGTGTTATAGAATTGATTCTTCCGTCTTTTGGTTGAAAACCATGCAGCTAGGGGCATTTCTACTGTTTTCAACTGCAGTGTTTCTTTTGAATATGGCACTGGACAGGGATTCTGTTTTAAAATTAATTTTTGGTCTATGATTCAGGTACAGCTAATAGACAATTTTACCAACAAGAAAGGAATGACCAGTCACTGCTATAGGATTGCTTATCGCTCCATGGAACGCTCCCTCACTGATGAGGAAATCAATGACTTGCAGGTATTTTAAATTTCAACAACATTTTTTTTTCTATTTTTCCTTGTAGGAGATAATTAGTAAATCTAATCTTTGAAAACTACGAATGCAGTGGAACGTCAGGGAACAGGTGCAGAGCAAGCTAAATGTTGTTTTAAGATGAGACTTTCTGATGCTCAATCCGAGATACGTAATTTATCTTTCTAGTACCGTAGAGGTTGTGCTTTCACCTTGTTGGGACATTATATCTATTGAAAACCTGATTTTTACACATTTAAACTTCTTCGATTATAGGTTTGATTTTTAAATGCCCCCACCACTTATTTATTTTTCTACATTTTTGGCATATCATATTGTTCATCTTGACTAGCTTTTCTTGTTCTACACTGCCTTAAGAGAAAAGGGCACACATTGAACATCAGAGACCGAAGAAATGCCCAAGAATCATGTCATTCACGGCAGACAAGAGAAATGTTTCAATCTTCCTTTTCTTGGTGATAGTGATGATCAGTGTTGAAGAGGGTAGGCCAGAATCACTGCCTCTATGCATCGTGAAACCGAGCCTTGTGCACAAGGATGGTGCTGCAACGGCTTGCTCTCATTTATGTTGTGATGAGAACCTGAACGCCAGCTTATATCTCTTATTCAAAACAATGTGTCTAAAGCCATGCCAAGACACCAATGGCACAGGCTGCTCAAGGAAATGGGTACAACTCCACCGCCGGTGGTCTAAAGGTATCCAATAGACATGTTGAATCCAAAGGATTGCACATATATACTCGTAAATCTCTTGACAAGCTCTACAATTTTAACAGGCAGGGATGAGTGGCCCTCAATTTATACTGCTAATTGACCTCTAATACATAGCAATTTGTCCACATGCCATGTCTCCCTCTGTTACAGGAGGTTTTTTTTTTTTTGGTCTGAGACCGCTTAGTATTCAGTTTAATGGGCTGACTAATCTGGATCGATCTTACATCTGGGATTTATGCGGATTGAATAAAAAGCGCAAATTGATGAACTTATTTTCATGTAAGTATCAGTATGAGTAGAGTTGTCTATGGAAATGATTTTGAATCTTAGTGTCGTAGCATCAAATATCCACCTGTCTCGATCTTCCTTTTTGTTCATGGAACAGGGAAGCACCCAATTAACTAGCAATTACCCTGGGAATAGAAAGACCCCCGACATCCTGAACACACATTAATCAAGCCCCCTAGCAGGCCCGCGGCCCACTCGTTCGAATCCATTATGAACAGCTTGGACAAACCACTATTATCAAGGAAAAATTATCCCCCTAATTAAATCTATGAAATAAAATGTCTATTGGAAAGAACTACAAAATTATTAGTTGCCTTGTTAGTTAATTGCTGTAAAATTCGTTGCAATTTTCTGGGAAAAAAAAAGAAGTATTAAGTAGGTGACTATTATGTGAACTGAAGGCTATTTAATATTTGATAATTGATATGATAGACTATATGTATCCCCCCCTTTTTTTTTTTTTTGGTGAAAATAAAGCTAAAACAGCCTCCATTCTATTTTCTAAATCTGCTAGGAATAGGGGGTAATACTCATTCAAGTTTTAAATCTGTATAAATTTATATAATTAAATTTTAAAGTTTTAACTTTTTTAATTGAATCTTATATTTTTTAAATATTTTATAATCGAATTATTTTATCAATTTAACTGTTAAAAAGATCAAAAACGTTTTAACTCTATTAAGTCAAATATATTTTTAATAATTAAATTAATAAAAAAATTTAATTATAAAAAATCTGAATAATATAAGATTTAATTAAAAAAATTAAAGAGTTTGGGGCCTAATTATAAAAAATTAAGACCTAAATAGGTGATATGTTAGGAATTACCTGGACAAGAAGTATAGGGGCATATTTGTCAAAAACAAAGAAAGAACAGAGAAAATCAAGCAGGTTTAAGATTTTCCACCTCAAGGCCGTAGCAAAGATACTCAAACCTAAGTCTGCTCGCGGTCTCTCTCTCTCTCTGGTCCGAATTCTCCGAAAGCTCTTTTTTCTTCTGTTTCTGTAATTTTTTTTCCTTAAATATCTTTAATTTTTGCAGGGTGTGTGCATTTGACAACTTGAGCACCAACAACAGAAGGATGTCGGATATAGTTATGTTTGAAGATATTTTCGAAGTTAAAAAACTCGACCCAGATGGTAAAAAATTTGATAAAGGTATTGCCTTCTTCCTTCTATTCACCTTCTTTTCTTGTGTTTGAACGTATTCCCATTTATTCCCCTGTGTTTTCTTGGCAATATTTGTGTGCTTGTGAGTTTTTTTTTTTTTTTCCATTTTTTGTTTTGTCGGTGGGAAGATGAGGTAGGGGTGGTTGTGCTGGTGGCGATGAGTTGATTTTTGGTTAATCTTTTTGAAAGTTTTGAACTTTTTTGTTGGGGGTCGAAGAAAGTTTTGAACTTTAATCATGAACACTGATCACTGATGTGACTGCCTAAATATCATTGTAATAAAACAGTCTATGGTAATTTATCATTGTCTGGGAATTGGGATATATGTTTTGGTCTGGGTCAATTTAGTTAAACACAAAAAGTTTTCTGATTCGAATTTTTGATCTTGCAACTGAAACTTGCAAAAAATAAAAGTGTCTACTCTCTGCTTCTAATCTTCTTGTTGATATGTTTGAAATTGTTGAGGTTCTTCGGACAACAGATTGATGTGAACATATTAACTTTATTATGCAGTTACGAGGCCATATCAGTTGCATTTGGTCTATAATACAGACCCTATAAACACCCTCTCACAGCTAGCCTCTCGTTTACGGGGTCAAGAATCAGACTTCATCTTCACATGCACACAGACACACATATATGCATGCACACCGTGTGAATGCTTTCTCGTGGCTACCTCCTCGTTTGTGGGGTCTAAAATCAGACTTCATCTTCAAAAGCACATGAACACACATTCACGCATGCATGCCAGGATGTGGCCTTAATAAAATTGAACCCTGATCCTTTTTCTTCCTCTGATGTTGAAGCATTAGTGGTTGAAGTTGTGAGTATGAATGATGATCAAGTTTTGAACTCCTGAATTCTGTATGGCGTTTCACTTATTTGAGAAACTGGGTATTTTATGGCTACGGCATTTCTCCCCATGGCAGCTTTAATTTTTTGGAATTTTTGTGACATTCTTTAATGCTCATAAAGACAGTTTTCTGGGCTGTACACATCAATCAATTGGCTTCTCTTGGTCAATAATATTCTGCAGACAATGCATACTTATATTTGACGTGTTTTTTTGTAGTTTCCCGGATTGAAGCCATTAGTGAAAACTGTGACATGTTCATGCACTTAGATGTGAACACTGAGGTATACCCCATGGCTGTAAATGATAGATTTTATATGGCACTGGCTCACACGTTGAACTTGGATGGAACACCAGACACTGGCTATTATTCTCAGGTAAATATTGTTGCCATAAGTACTGTTATTCTATGCTCTATTTGGTATTATCTACTGTCTTACAAGTGAGTTTATATGAGTTTCTGTTTCTTTCTGGTTTTTGGGACAAGTTTTCCAAACATATCCTCTTTTTTGTTCTTCTTTATTTGATAATTCCGTCTGATTTTTATCTTTTTACCATGTTATCGCTATGCCATTTTCTTAAACCTCTATCTAGTTTCTTATTGTTACATCTAATCATTGAATTTTTTTTTTTTTAATTTTATATTTGCTCAATGGGTAAATTTGTGTTAGTTGGAGTCAGTAATTGGAAAAATTGTTCACATGCTTCTGTGAAGTTCATGGTGGCATAAATTTGTTTTAAAAAAGAAAAATAGTTGTTTGAGACGTGTTAGTACATTTCATTGATTTGTTTTGTGTCATAGCGCATCTTTTGGCCGCCCATATATGTTGCTTTCACGTTTTTTATGAATATCCCCCCAACCCCGGGCCAACAGCCACTTCCCTCGAGAATGTGAGCTGCACACCTTACGGTTTACATAGCTTTAAACTCTTGAATTTCACTATTTTTTAAGGTGTTTTTTTAGCCTATGTCTTGGCAGATGTTTCTTGGGATATAGCCCGTATAGGTAGTGGATTTATGCTAGAATTCTTATTTCTTGACCTTTATGATATTAGAGAACAAACATTTGCTTCATAATTTGGAGTGTGTTAGCTCTTCTCAAGCTGCTCTTTAGCTGATGAATTGAATTACTCTCTCAGGGAGGGAGGAAAACCCTTGCTGACAAGTATGAGTATGTTATGCATGGAAAGCTATACAAGATCTCAGAGGAGGGTTCAGGAAAAGGGGGTAAAGCGTAAGTTCTTGGAAATCTCATGTTTACATATCCGCACATATTTTCACTGTAGGAATTTATTATTCTATCTTAATCGTTGATGTTTGACTACGGTCCTTTATCAAACTCATTTATTTGGCTCAGCAGCTTCTGTAACTTTCTGTTTATTGGCTTCAGGGAGGTCTATGCTTCATATGGTGGTCTGCTAATGATGCTTAGAGGGGATCCTAATTACGTTGTTCGCTTCGAGCTTGATCAGAGGCTTTTTCTTCTTATAAGGAAGTTGTAAGGTCCCAATTGTGAGACATGTGACCTCAGAATTTTGGTTAGCAGTTAAAGCTAATGTCTGCGTATCCTGTGATTTTGATGTAGTTTCTGTTAAAATGGTTACCCTGCCATCTTTGCTTGGTATCCGTTAAAACTGGGTAAATGGTCCTTAAGACTGGATGAAAAACCCATATGGTATTGTAAGGAGGAACCTAGCATCTTTTTATGGATTTCCTTTCCTCTTCTGGGTTGAAGCAGTTTAATTGTGGTCTACTGTCATTTTTACTATTTACTATCTTTGGCCGCCAGTGTCGATGTACGTTGAATGTGTGGTATTGAAAGGTGAAATGCTTCCTATCATCGGTGTCCATGGAGCTTTTGATTCCTTGTTCTGAGAAATCTGTGTCGACTTTACCGTCGCTGCATATGGTTACTCTAAGCTTGACTACTAAATTATATTGTAGGATGACAATTACATGATTATTGTCCCTTTGGAACTTGCGATAAAATTGGAACATTTAAGACTCGTTTGGAATGGACTTTGTTTTCTGTTTTTTGTTTATTTTTTACAAAAAAAAAACAGAAAGTATGTTTGGTATCGATTTTATTTTCTGTTTTTTTATTGAAAAGTTAAAAGTGTTTTTCAAAGAAAAAAAATAAATTAGGAAAATAATACAAAATAACTTTTGATTTTATTTTTTATTTTTTTTCTATACTTTTCCTCACAATATTTTTTTTCTTTATCTACTCTCTTTACTGTATTTCTCTTTACTCATTCTCTCTTTATCTCTTTATATTTTTTCTCTCGTTACTCTTACTCTCTCTACTCGGTCTCTCTCTGCCCTCTCTCCCTTTTCTATTTCAACCATTCTCTCTCTACCCTCTCTCTATTGTGTCTCTCTACTCGTTCTCTCTCTATCATCTCTCTCCTTTTTCTATCTCTACTCTCTCTCTTTTCTCTCTCTACTCATTTTTTCTCTATCCTCTTTATCCTTTTTCTCTTTCTACCATTCTCTTTACTAATTCTCCCTATACTCACACTCTCTCTCTCATTATTCTCCCTCAACTATTCTCTCTACTCATTCTCTCTATACTCGCTCTCTCTCTCGTTTATCTCTCTCTACCATTCTTTCTTTTTTTTTTATTATATCATTTTCTCTACTCGTTCTCTCTCGGTCCTCTCTCTCTCTCTCTTTTTTTTCTCTCCTTTCTGTCTACCTACATTCTCTCTCCTTTTTCTCGCTCCACTACTCTATTCACTCTCTCTACCCAGGCTCTCTTTTTTTTCTTGTTTTACCATTCTGTCTACTCATTCTCTTTCTACCCTCTCTCTTTCTCACTTTTCTGTCTCTGTCATTCTCTTTACTCGTTATTTCTCTATCCTCTCTCTCTCTTTTTCTCTCTCTATTATTTTCTCTACTCATTCTCTCTCTACCCTCTCTCTCTCTCATTTTTCTCTCTCTACTATTCTGTTTACTCATTCTTTCTCAACCCTTTTTATTTCTGTCATTCTCTCTACTCATTCTCTTTCTTCTCTCTACCACTCTCCTTTTTCTCTGTCTACCATTCTCTCTACTAATTCTCTCTCTACTCTCTCTCTCTCTCTCATTTTTCTCTCTATATTTATATTCTTTTTACTATTTCTCTCACTATTTTTTATCTATCTACTTTTTTTATTTTTATAGAAAAAATAAAAATTGACAGTAATAAATACAAAAATTCAGCAAACAGAAAAAATAAAAAAACTGAAAGCGTATCTAAACGAGCTCTTAGTAATTATCTATTGCAATAACTAGACCATTTATTTTGGAACAATAACTAGTAATGAGAGTTAGTTTTATTGAACCAATGCGAATTTGCTCTATTGGTAATTGGATTGACCTCAGACAAATTTTACCTGTAATACCAGGAGTTAAAAAAACTTAGCAAAGATATATGTTGGAAGGAGTTTTAACTTTTTTAGTATGATTATGTAAATAACGGTCTCAAAGTTGTTATTCACTCGGTCACTATTTTGTTGCACCTAAAAATTAACTAGTAATGAGAGTTAGTTTTGTTGAGTCATTTATAAAACTGAAATCGTGGAGTTGTAGTATTGTTTTTAGATTAAAGATATGACTCAATAGAGATTTGAGCCAGGCTTGGGAAAATGACGGAGGGTTATCAGCGTTATTCCAGCTCTTTTCACCACTATAGAGATGGTCAACAGAACAATATGATCACTCCTCGGAACATGGCTACGAAATTAGTGCAGATCGTTATCACCAGAAGCTAACTGGTAATGCCAACTTGGACGCGTGATAAACGCCTCTTAATTAAGACACCCATCATATAAAATCAAATGTTTTCAAAAGTAGAGGGGGACACAACCGGCGAATAAAGTACTAGGTTGCGTTAAATTTATGAGCAGCAGTCACATGTAAAGCAGTTAACAGAAAAGGCAAGTCTTAGTTATTGCAAGAGAGATGTAGAGATCGAAATTTGTTTCAAGTGTTCCATACATCGAGTTTGAGATTGATTGAGTTTTCAGTTATATTGAGTTTCGAATTCATTGAATCTCATATTCATTAGGTCTCGAGTTTATCAAATTGCGAGTATGCTAAATCTCATATATTTGGAGTTTTAATTTCACGGAAATTCATTATTTGGGTTTCGGTTTATTATGTACATTAATTATGTGGTCCAACTCGAGGCGTGCAATGAGAACGGATACCCTTATCGCCCCCATATTCTGTTGTCTTCAATCACGCATGATTGCACATTCATCCACAATTGACTGAAGTCACTGAAGTCCTTGTATTTTTGGTGGTAGTCCCCCACTCAATAATTCAAGAAAACTGATTCATCGCTTGAAACAGATGAGCTCGCTGCAACGAAGTATTTACTCTTAGAAATGGTCTTTGTGCAATTCCGTTTCTGCTTTATTGGACCGCACATCTCCGCATTGATTCTGATTTGGACTGTGAAAACACTATCCAGCCACATATTGGTAGTCCACCATTGTAAGATTGAAAGCGGCCTACACAGATAGAAGGTGTTGAGGATTACTGATTTTCAACTAACGCGTGTAGATGTGATGACTAATATTCTATACTTGTTTTTAAATAATGGAAAGAAATGTGGCCTGCACATTCTCAAGTACAGTTAAATTGACATGGTATAAACTAGAGAGAAAATCTACATAATATATATTTGAAGACCAACGAGTCACTCACCCTTCTTCTTTTTATGCTATGACCAGGATATTTGATCCTTTTCCACTAATTATTAACAATAGAAATTTTGTGGAAGCCCTTATTTTTTTTTCTTGAATTTTTCTGTGGATTAAATATGCTATTGTGAAAATTAAAAGAAAAAAAAATATTTATACATAGAAACATGATTGTGAATTTATGAGGCGGATACCGTCTGAAACTTAAATCAAAGCTTATTCCACCACATTTTCTGTGCTTCGATTAAAGGGATTCATACGACTAAAAAGATTTGAATTTGCATGAAAAATTGTACATTTGAATTCTAGTAGGAATAAGTAGGGGGACTAAATTTATTGGATGCTCATTTTTTGACATAAGGAACACCATAAGCATTGGTCACTTTGCACCTCTCTTAAATATAAAACTGTAATATTTTTTAATAGAATTATAAAATACCACCACTTTCCAATTTTCATTTTAAAAAAAAAGATTCATCTCAAAGTGCAACTGTGTTTGGATTGTTAGTAAGTTATAAGAAAGAAAATTGTGAAAAAATAAAGTTATTTGGATTAGAGAGAAAGTTGTCAAAAATAAAAAATAAAAAAGAATGTAAATAATAATTTGTGAGAAAAAATAAAAATTAATTATTTAAATTAATAAAAAAATTATAAAAAAAATATTTTAAAAAATAATACATTAATAATAATATTTTTAACTAAAATTTTTTAATTATTTTTTTCTCATCATTCTCTCAAACCAAACCAAAGACACTGGTGTCGGCATAAGTGCAGTTTAGTCTTTGTGCCGACAGTCCTCAGATGTAGAATCTAAAGCAAATGCGGACCTGTTGGTGGGAAGAAATAAATGAGAGAGCATGCAATGAACTACGGCCACTCTTTGACGTGTTGTTAGAGCTGTACGTTGAGCTTGTGTTCAATAATTTTCATGGCCTTGAGCTGTGTTCCTTCCTTTGTTGTCTTATCATTCTTAAAAATATCAAAAAAAAAAAAAAACAGAAAGAAAAAGAAAAGGTGGCATCTTTTTAGAGTTATACGTGTAATTTCTAGATGGGACGTCAGTGGATAAACAGCTTAATGTTGAGAGGTGCATGAATGTCAAAGCAGTCCCCATTCTTTGACTCCTTCAAAATCATCATCATGCAGGCTTTTCCCTGCAACCGTCAAGAGGTCTTCTGTATACAACAGTATTGGCACAATGGCATTTGGTATTGACATTATCTGTAGGTAATGGCACGTTCAAATTCAGTCATTAGGTGGTCAGACGAGTTAGTTCAGTCGACTCAGTACCCCGTGTGCCCTGTTTGTTATGTTACCAATCTACTTCATATGTCTCTCGCCATCCGTCGCCCCCATAATGGCTGTAATAGAAGTGATATCCAATGCAAGAAATATTTATAGCCAAACAAAAAATTATCTTTGACCAAAAAAAAAAAATATCCAAACACTATATTATTATAATAATAAAATAAAAAATAAAAAAAATATTATTATTTTAAATTAATATATAAAAATATCCCTAATTTTACTTAAAATAACAAATTTAACATTAATTTTAAAAAATAACAAATATAATACGAACTTTATTTCAAGTAACAAATTTAATACGGTGTGAAATTTCTTAAATAGAATTTATTTATTTCGATAATATGACAATAATTAATATGATTATTATGTTATCAAAATATATATATTTTTATAAATGTGTCATTAAAAGTAACAATTTTTATTCATATAAAATTATTACATACTAAATTTATTATTTTAATTAAAATTGATATTAAAGTTATTATATTTTAAAATTAATATTAAATTTATTACTTTAAATAAAATTAGTAATATTTTTATATATTAATCACATTACCTTTTATTGATTTATATTTTTATATTGTTATTATATAAGATATATTAATTTTTATAATCTAAATATTATTTTCATAATTTTTTGATTTGACCATGTAATCCAATTCTTTTTGCATCCTCGTTGAAGAGTTCCTCCCTTTTCAAAGTAGAAATCAAGTCTTTCTTTGGAGACCCACCCGCCTTATTCACCAGTCCTTGAACCCCAGTTGCTGAACACCTCGTTCCGGTATCGATGTTGACTGCCATGAGCTAAACTTTCCCGGGAAATTCAGGCCCTTCTTATCTCTCTGGTTAACTCCACTTTTCTTTACTTCCATAAGAACAAGGGGAGAAGTAAGGGAAAAGGATCATTGTCCTTAGAATGTCCTATCTTCAATTTCAGAGCTTTACTATTCCTGGAGGAATTCCAAGGCAAGTGACCCCAGTTGTCCCCTTTACATTTCTTTTTTTTTTGGGGGGTTGGTTCAGTTGGCAGGCCCATGTATTCATATTTGTTATGGTCGTCATATCAGAATTGCAGTGCATGGAAATGAACGGATTCCTCAGCTTTTTTGTTCTTTCTAAGGAAATATTTTGGTTTGGGCTTCTAAATAAGTTTCTCTGCATCTTTCTTTATCCTTTAAATTTAGAGCTTTCTTGCGATTTTTAAACTTTTTGGAAGATACGGTTGGGAGGACTAAATTCACTTTCTGTTTGAGCTGTTTTACGTGTTCTCTTATGATGAGCGTAGGAAGATTGATATATGATTAAGTTAAACTTTTAGTCGATTGTTACAAATTTGTAACCTTTTCTTTACATTATGGATATGCAAGTTGATTCCGGTGGCTTGATTCTCACTATAATATCTTTTTCATTACGTGGATGTTGTTTTGTTTTGCTGTTTCCAGGATGGTAATCACTAGTTAGTGGCAACAACGAGGAGGAGGAATTCTTTTCTGTCTGCTTTGATTATGACTTCCTTTTCGCCAATGGCCATCAAAAGCCAGTTTCTTTCCTTCCAATTCCGTTCAATCTTTTGCTTGATCCTTTTCTTGTTAAATTTTCTGGTCAGCTGGTCATTGACAGTTGAAACTCAGGCCTTGCTTCAATTCAAAAACCATCTCAAAGACCCTTTGAACGTGCTGGATTCCTGGAAAGAATCTGATTCTCCCTGCACATTTTCAGGGGTTGTTTGCGATCCTGACACAGGGAAAGTTACGCAAATCTTGCTTGATAACAAATCTCTCTATGGAGAGATTTCGCCGTCGATTTGTTCACTTGAAAGCCTTGCTACCCTTTGGTTGGCATCTAATCAGATTTCTGGCAAGATTCCGATTGAACTTGTTAGCTGCAGCAGCCTTAAAGTTTTGAATCTCAGTAGAAATGTACTGGTGGGTGACATACCTGATCTTTCTCCGTTGACAAAATTGGAGGCTCTTGACTTGTCGAGTAACAAATTCTCTGGTGACTTCCCCAAGTGGGTTGGAAACTTAACTGGACTTACTGCACTTGGTCTTGCATATATTGGATTCAACTGGGGCGAAATCCTGGAAAACATTGGTAATTTGAAGAACCTGACTTGGCTCTATCTGGCAAATTGCCACTTAAGAGGAGAGATTCCAGAGTCCATATTTGAGCTCAAGGACTTGCATACTTTGGATATATCAAGGAACAATATCTCCGGGCAGTTCCCAAAATCAATTTCCAAGCTGCAAAAGCTTACTAAAATCGAGCTTTTCGAAAACAATTTGATGGGGGAGATACCGCCAGAGCTTGCAGAGCTAACCCTTTTGAGTGAATTCGATGTATCCTCGAATCATTTGCACGGAACACTGCCTGAGGGCATTGGAAGTTTGCAGAATTTGACTATCTTTCACTTGTATAATAATAACTTTTCAGGACCACTCCCTGCTGGCTTTGGAGAAATGTGTCATCTTAATGGGTTTTCAATATATAGAAACAGGTTTTCAGGGGAGTTCCCAGCAAATTTTGGCCGCTTCTCTCCGCTAAACAGTTTCGACATTTCTGAGAACCAATTTGCAGGTAATTTTCCGAAATTTTTGTGCCAAGGCAGAAATTTGGAGTACTTGCTTGCTCTGGAAAATAGATTTTCTGGGGAGCTGCCAGACTCTTATGCTAAATGCAAGACTTTACATAGGTTCAGGATCAATAGGAACCAGATGTCTGGGCCAATTCCTGGTGATGTTTGGGCGCTGCCGCAGGTCACGATGATTGATTTCAGTGATAATGGCTTTTCTGGAGAGATATCACCTAACATTGGCTCATCTACCGAATTGAGTCAGTTGATTTTGTCAAACAATCGTTTTTCAGGTCCACTTCCGCCAGAACTGGGGAAGTTGGTGAACCTGGAGAGGCTGTACTTGGACAACAATAGTTTCTCTGGCTCATTGCCTTCTCAAATTGGTGCTCTAAAGCAGTTGTCATCTTTGCATCTGGAAGTAAATTCGTTGACAGGACCCATACCATCCGAACTGGGTGATTGTTCGAGAATTGTGGACTTGAATCTTGCTATGAATTGTTTTAGTGGTCATATTCCACGTGATTTGTCGAAAATGATCTCATTGAACTCTCTGAATCTTTCACGAAATGAACTTACCGGTTTGATTCCAGAAGATTTAGCAAACTTGGAGCTAAGTTCCATTGATTTGTCTGACAACCAATTATCAGGTAGAGTTCCGGCAGCCATTTTGACCGTGGGCGAAGATAGGGCATTTCTTGGGAACAAGGAAATCTGTGTCGAAAAGAGTTCCAGAACTCTTGAGGATGTAGGAACAGGAATCCCTGCTTGCAATGGCAAAAACATTCAGGAGAGAAAGTCTAGACAGAGTATGGAGATGGTCTTCATCATAGCATTTACCTTGGTATTAGCTTTATTTGGCATGTTATTCATGAGTTACAGGAACCTAAAGCGCCGAGCAGACTTGGAAAGTATTTCGGGAGGTGAGAAGGAAGGAGATTCAAATTGGAAGGTTGAAACCTTTCACCAACTGGATATTGATGTTGATGAGATATGCAATCTGAAAGAGGACAATTTAATCGGAAGTGGAGGGACGGGAAAAGTGTATCGGTTGGAGTTGAAGAAAAAGGGCTGTACAGTGGCTGTAAAGCAACTATGGAAAGGAAATGGTCTGAAGGTTTTGGCAGCGGAGATGGAGATTCTGGGAAAGATCAGGCACAGAAATATACTGAAGCTTTATGCTTGTTTCCTCAACGAAGAATCAAATCTTTTGGCGTTTGAGTACATGGCAAATGGTAATCTGTTTCAAGCTCTTCACCAACAGATCAAAGGTGAGGAACCTGAACTGGATTGGCATCGGAGATACAAAATTGCCTTGGGAGCTGCTAAGGGAATTGCATATCTTCATCATGATTGCTCCCCACCAATTATTCATAGAGATATCAAATCGAGCAATATTTTACTGGATGAGGATTATGAGCCGAAAATTGCTGACTTTGGGATTGCAAAACTTGCAGAAATTACTTACAGTGATCGTGATTCTAGCTGCAGTCTTGCTGGCACTCATGGATATATTGCTCCTGGTGAGTTCTAAAACTCTCCCTTCGCTGCAACATCCTCTTCTTTATCTTACAGTTCATGCAACTGTTGCTAACCTTTGGACTGGTTTTCCTCAATTTGCATTGCAGAGATGGCATATACTCTTAAGGGGACTGAAAAGAGTGATGTATATAGCTTTGGTGTGGTGCTATTAGAATTAGTAACAGGCAAACGAGCAATCGAAGAGGAATATGGAGGGGAAAAAGACATTGTGTACTGGGTTCAAGTTCATCTCAGCAGTCGCGAAAATGTCATCAAGCTTCTCGACAATGCAGTTGCATTTGAATCCGTTCGGGAGGACATGGTCAAAGTCCTCAAGGTTGCTATTCTTTGCACGGCCAAGCTCCCAAATCTGCGTCCTAGCATGAGAGAGGTAGTGAAGATGCTTGTTGACGCTGATCCTTCCCTTTAAAGTTAATCACACTACCACGCCAACACTGATAAGCTTGATAAGAAGCCTTGAATCCGCAAGTTACTTGCCTTGTAACAGCCTATTTTTCATGATTCAAGGCTTCTTTTATAATCATCATGATTTGAGGTTACGGGCATGCAGCGATCCCTTATGATTATTTGGCAGATATAGTGATTCTGTGATGAAAAAATTTAGTTCACGAGAAGAAAAGAAGCTGTAAATATCATCGTAAGGGTTTCTGGGTTTGTATTGTGCCTTGATATTACATTATTCTTATTCTTGTTTATTCTTTTTCTTGTTTGTAAAGGGTCATTTTTCTCCAATTTGATGGGGCTATATGTATATACTTTTTTACGCTAGAGGATTTCGAGTTAACAAAGCCGAAAAAAAAGATACAAATTTTGAACATAACATGAAAGTTGAGTATGTTCGGCAATCTCAGACCTTTAACACCATTTTCAATTACATTCGATTGTGCTTCTTACTAAAATGTTATTGAATGAGAACTCCATTACTTTTCTAACGTCACTGGACTTCTTACATATTGTATTGGCATAATTTCTTATGCGTATCAAGGGTATAAATTCCACAACAAATTGATCATGCAAATAACATATACCCGCAAGGGATTATATGAATCTCTCCATTTTATAGAGGATTTGTTGTAGAGAAGAAAAAAGAATGCTTACAGCTGCAATGCTAAACCAGGCTGTGACGGCCAAGGCAAGGTAAGTCTCTTTCTCATGTACTGTCTCTTTCTTCATTTACTTTCCCCACTTATACTATAGACTGACTTAGGCATCAGAGCGATAAGGCCGGATACCCAGTACGTCCCTGGTCTAGTTTTGCGAATGAAATCAAAGATGAGTATTTTATACAAGGATACAAATACTTCTATGGGCGTTATTATTTGAAAACACATACAAAAGCCCCAATACTATGCCTCTGCATAGGTGTACAGCAACTATGCCACCTTCCAAAAATACCCCAAAGCAACCTTTGACCAATTATTTCTCTGTATCTATGCAGCCAGAGATCCCATTGTTGCTGTCCTACTCTCAATTAATTTTGTCAATGCATTGTCAATTTGGGCAAACACTTCCTCTTTAGGAACATTTCCATTGACCTGCAATCAAGAAAAAATGGTTCCTTATTATATGTAATAATCCCCTAATTGCACAATAACAGTTTAAGAAATGTTCATGTGTGTGATTATAGTTTAAGAAATGTTCGTGTGTGTGATTACATATTTCAATATCCCAGATTTTCTAGAACTATCAGTCAATTGTTCAAGCATTAAGAAGTGATTACGAGCGTCTCAGCAGCATTAGAACCTACAACACTGTGAACAGCATCCATACATTTATTTCCCCAGAAGAAACCGGAATGGGGGGTTAGGGGAGGGAGAGATAGGGAGAATAGGCCACATGCCTTGAATGTAATGTCTTGATACATAGAAAGTACAGCTTCCACGTTTTGGTTGTGCGTGCGCAACCGCAACTTCACCTGTATGTAGTGAAAAACGAGGGACGAAAGGTATTACAGCTCAATAACATGACACAAATTCCATGATGCACAAAATAAACAAATACATAATAGTTTCTAATGTTAAAATCTGCAAATCATAAGATTGACATGGGACTTGCCTTCTCTTCAGTATCATCAAAACGTTGGGTAAGCCTGGCAGCAATTTCTTTTGTCTCAGGTGGTGAATACTTCAAGTGGTATATTTTCCCAGTTACAGGGTCTAACCTGCGTCCAACCACTCTCTCAACAAGAATCTCTTCAGGGACCTGAAGAAAAGAGTGCAAAACTTCAACCCCCCAAGAAAGCTCTCTTCATTCTCTTCATTCTGATACTTGGCAGTTAAAGAGAAATGCTTAACATTCATTGACACCATAATGGATTGCTACATAATTTTTCCCCCCTTTTTTCCCTTGCTAATTATTCTTTTTTCTTCTGAATACAGTGGATTAGTTGAAGCTAAATAACTTTAAAATATAATCCAACAAATTAGCTGCTAAGGATGAAAGCTTGCCTTCTGTTCCTATTTGAGAGACAGAGTTTGGTGTAAGCAATTATAACATGGTGAGAGCAGCAAAAATGAATTCTTACTTCTATTAAAATAAAAAGATCTGGCCAAAAGCCAAATTTCTCAAGAGCAGTTGCTTGTGATAAGCTCCTAGGGTAACCATCCAAAAGCCAGCCCTTTTCATGAGAATCTGGCTGCAAAAGACGATCCTTCACCATCTACGGCAAAGAACCAGAAAAGCAACAGTGTGAGCCACAGAAAGAAAAAAACCAGTTTAAAACAAAATGATTCACATCATCCCCACCATGACAACTATTTCATCTGGGACCAACTGTCCTTTCTCCATATATTCCTTTGCTCGCCTTCCATTTTCACTCCCTGAAGCAATTTCCGCTCTTAACAGGTCTCCAGCAGCAATATGCACCAAGCCATACTGCATTTATGAGGATGACTTGATTCAATCTGTTTTTTCTTCACAGGCAATTGCAAAATGAGATATCATGCAATAGCTGTTACTTATATTAACATAGCCATAGGGAGGAAACCAGATTTGAAAATCTGGAAGTTTGAGGAGAAGAATTGTTTCATTAAGGTAGCAAGAAGAGGGAGAGATTTGAGGTTAAACCAAGCCCAACAACTGACAAAGATGCACAGGATGATCGAGCAACTCATGCAAGAGATGCTATTTGCTCAAGTATTGCATAAACATGATCAGTTGCATCCATTGCACTTAATTAGTTTTAAGTTTCTGACATCTAATAATGATAAAATTCATCCCTTGCATTGCCTTTTTGGCCAACAAACCATGCCAATTTACTAAGCCAAAATGTCCATGTAAACCCCTTCAACCCCAATTCAGAGATCCTAATGCTTTCATTTTTCAGGAACTAACTAAATAACATATGTATACTACCATTCGGCGGAAAAAAAGGAAATAAAAGGTAGAAAGATCATTTCTGACAATTGACAAGGAACTCCACATATGATAATATATCGAGCTGAAGAAAAATTAAGGAGTGCACTCAATGATCAGGATGCTTTTGAAACCATTCATGCTGATAGTTAAGTCCATTAAAAGGCATAATCGACCAATGAAAACGTTGAAGTAGCTAACTTTTGGTTAAAGATTTAAGTCAAAAGAGGAAAAACAAAGAGAAGAAACTTAATTTAAGTCAAAAGAGGAAAAACAAAGAGAAGAAACTTACTTTCTTGGTGATAAGCTCACATTGAGTACCTTTACCGGAAGCAGGAGCTCCTGATATCATTACTTTAAGAGGCTCTGGCTTCGCTGATGCCATTACCTGCCCAATTCCCAACACAAAACATCTCATCTCATGTAAAACTGACAATTTTTCATATAAAAAATCAAACTTTGAAAGTATGCATGAGGGGATACCAATCTTTTCTATAAAAAAACAATAACATTTTGTGAATTTTAACAAGAAAAGAAGAAAAGCCGAGATGAGTGTGATGGAATTCGCTTCACATACCCGAGGAAGCGAAGATGGGTGCTTGCGGGAAGAAGAGGAGACCCACTGAGGAGGAGAATGGAGAGACAAGAAAGGTTTGTTCTTGGAAGAAGAAGAAGAAGAAAATGACAATTGTGGAGAAGAGAAGAGTTGAGAAAAGGGGAATTGTTGTTGGGGTTGCTTATGTTTCTGATTCTCATTCTGCTGCTTAGCCTTCAATCCTCCTACTATTCCTACTCCCAGATTTACGCTACTGCACGAGCTCGCCATCTTTTTCTCCTTCTTTCTCTCTCAATCCCTCGCAACGACCACCCCCTATTTCTCAGCACACAAGGAAGAGAGATAGAGGAGAGGGACGATGATGGCTGGACTCCTTCCCTTTTTGTCTTTTTTTTTTTGACATTACATAAGAAGTACTTGCAAAACCAAACACCAAAAAGGAATTATTTATAGGAAAAACTATACAAGCACCCAATAAATGTGTATATTTTCGAAGGTATCTTGGAAAGTTCAGATTCCTTTCAAAAAATAATTCTGGACGTTCCAAGAAACCATGGTGCATTTTATGGAAATTAAATTTTCAGGCGAAACAAACTTACTTAGGAAAATCTTAAATTTGTTGTATTAAAAAATTGCATAATGATATTATTTTTTCAGTAACTAAATTTTTTTTTTTCATACAACAAAGTGGATGTAAACATATCCTAATAAAAACTCTAAATTTAGTAATTTAATAATAAATTAATGTATTTTATACAATATTAATCTCAATTTAAGTCTCTTTTTTATCACTTTTATCACAAAGTGAACAAAATAGTTATGATATGGTATTGAATTTTAAATTTATTAATATGACGACTGAACATGAGAAAGATATATTTTTAAGTGAGGGGTTCTTTTTTTTTTAGGGAAATTAAACGAATGTAAAATAAGTGACTTTCAGTCTCAATTGATACATACGATAACTCATATATTATATTTTTTTATTGTTTAAAAAAATATTAAAATCTCCAAATTAATTTACTTTTATATGGAGAAAGGAACCATTTTAGTATTTTACAATTATGCTTTCTAAAAGAAATAAACTTTACCAATGATTTTTGTATTTATTTGTTGTCATAAAGGATGTTAATAATATACCAGAAATCTGCCACCAACCACACAGTACGAAAAAAGACAGGATTTGCAGGGATCAAAATAAAAAAGAAACAAAAATATTAATCCCAAGAAAATCATAAAAAAGAATTATTTTCGTCTGGTAATCTCTAACCAAGCGATTCTGAATTCTGAGCAAAGAAACAAAAAAAGATCCAACAGAAGGACAAGGAAAAAAAAAAGATCAAAACTAGTAGCAACCCATAAATGTTTGAGGAACTAATTTGATTGAGGGAATCAACCGGAATCGATGTCCATTGTTTTCCACTGTTAAAGACGTTGAAGTTAATTCAAATTCATAACAAATTAAGATTTATTATTTTAATAAAATTATGATTAATTTGTTTTATTTTCAATATTAAAGTTAAAAGTGGAAGTTGTTAATATCTAATATATAAAAAGTTTAGAGTTTCAATTTATTACGGGAGATGGTGTGGTTGATGAGTTTAATATTTGAGAGATTATAATTAGAATGTGTGTTTATTTTATTATTGTGTGACGTTTTTAATTTAATAAAATTAAATTATATTAATTAAGATTTAAAGTAATATTAAAACTAATTGAATTTTATATCGCGTGACTCTCTAAAAACATTGATCAATCAGAAAGTACTAAGAACAAGAACAGGAACACCAACAGGAGCACAGAAAATAAAAGGAAAGAAAAGAAATTGAATTATTGAAACCGAGTTTCGAAGAACTTTTGTTGGTCTCAGTTTTTCGATTCTTTCTTTATATTTATCAAACCATATCAAACGAATCCCCCGATTCGTATTCTAATAATGTCTAATAGGGCTGTGCGTAAAAAAGACGGCATTTTTTTAAGGGAAATGTTACCGCGACACGGTTAGTGTTACTGGACGGTCTCAGACTAAGATTTAATATATACATTTACAGTATACATTTAAAATAAATTTAAAAAAAAAACCAAAAAAGGTTTTAAAAAAAAAAGAATGCGTCCCGTAATAGTGCCCTTTCAGTAATACATGATATTAAAGTTCTATTTTTTTCTTCTAAAAAAAAGGTTCTATTTTTTTCTTCTAAAAAAAAAAGGTTCTATTTTTTTTACTAATTAAAATAATGCTTCTATAACGTCAAGCTTAATCTTAAATTTTTCTTAAACTAAAACATTGGTTCATTTGGATACAAAATTGGAATAGAAGTTTCATTAGGCTATAGTAGTACTAATCCTCATATTCTATACTAACAATTTTTTTTTTTAGAAAAATTGCGATTTCTTGTGTATATTATTTGTAAATTGCCTTCTTTAGTGTACACAAAAAAATTAAAATGGATCTACGTGCTTTTCTCTTATTTCCTGGAGTGACCCACTTCATCGCTCCAAGTCCTTGAGAGAATGGCAATGGCTTCTTTCAAAATTCTTCTATCTCTGTTGTTTTTTTTGGTCCATGGTTTTACTAAGAAATCAGTATTTTCCAACCAAGCCGCCATCAATCATGAAACGAGAGGTTAGGTTACACTATGGTCAAAAAAAAGAAAACTTATTAAATGAAGAAAATTGTTAAAAAACTGGTACACTTGTCTTTCTTTTTTTTTTTTGTAAAATGAAAATTAAAAGAGGTAATTACAATTTTGTCCAAAAAAAAAACTGAAAATGCACTTTAAAGATAAATAATTATCAATCTTGTAAGGCCAAAAGTAGGATTTACCAATCTTGGAAGTGCAGACGTACGATTTGGAAGTCCTCCAGCCATTATTAGATCATGTTGTTTGCTGGCAGCGCGTGAAATACTATATATATATATATATATATATATATATATATATATATCTGTGTGTGTGCATAGACAAATGACACTCATTTAACTTTTTAATTTTTATAAATTTGTATAACTGTTTTATAAAGTTTTTAAATTTTTAAATAAATTATATATTTTTAAAATTTTTTATAATAAAGATTTTTTTTAAATTAACTGTTAAAAATATATTTAACTAAATGAATCTTACATATACTTAACCTAACAATCACATTAGTTTTTTTTTTAATTTTTAATTTTTTTAACCACAAACTTTTATTTTTGTAACAAATAAAAAAAAACATATTATTAATATATTAACTATGAATTAAAATAAAAAATTACTTATTTTTATATTTATTTAATTATTTTTATAAGACAAATGCTCTATTTAAACACTATTAACTCTGGTATTCTGGTATTAAGAAATGTTAAATCTGCTGGCCTTTGCAGTACCGAATCCTCATGTTGAAAAGAAGCAGCAGCATCGGAACTTGGACTGAAATCGACAAGGAGAGACGTACCGGAACACCGTGATAATGACATTAGCTTTTGGAAAGCATAATTTTTATAAAATATTATCGAAAATCTCTATCTCTCCAAACGAAAATGGGTCAGTAAGTAGGTAGACAAACTGAGCTGCTCCGCGCGTGAGAACAAACAAAACCCAAATGTTCTACAGGTGCTGCTATCGCCAACTCGCAAAGAAATTGTTGAGTGGTTCTAACAGAAGTCAGCCTGGGCATCTGGGTCTTCGAAAGCTCGCCACTCGTAACTCTCCTCCGTTTCACAGGTAGCTTTCAAAACCCACTTCGTCTCAATGTCTATATTCTCCGTTTCACTCATTAAGAGGGGAGTTTTAAAGGGCTTTTTTTTTTTTTTTTTTTTTTTCATTTTTGCACTTCCAAATTTGTTGGGGCAAATGGGTTTGGTACAATTTTGCTTTCCCTTTCCTTAATTTTTCTTTTTTTTTTGTTCCATTTTCCTCCGCTAATTAAATTTTTACGTATGATTGTTCTGAGCTCAGAGCCTCAGTCCTTAATTGGTGAGGGTTGACTTTGCTAAATTTGATGTTTTTACAGTAATATGTATGTAATTGTAAGCCTACATGATCTATTATCTCCTTTTGGGCTATGAAAATTCATGCTTTCAATATTCTATGATATTGCCAAAATGCCCTTGTGTGCTTCCTTAACCAGGTTTTAATCATATCTCGTCTCTAAAATGGAGTGGGGCGTTCTGTTCTACATTGTGCATAATATTTTGTCTGGTTTTTGCTGCTCTTTAGAAATAAAAAGACAACTTTTTTTTAAAAAAAAAAAAACATTTCCTTGAAAGAGGGTTGTGGGTGGAATGCAAAGGATGGTTGTTCTCCTTTGCAATGCTTTTAAGTTATTCTTGGCCTATCAGTGCAGATATCACACCAAAGGTGAAGCAAATGGTAGGGGACAGTGACAAGCATATTACCCGGCTTCTCTTTTGCGGACCAGATTGGCCTGCTTCGCATATTTACACCAAAGAATACTTGCAAAAGCACCCTTTTATCCAGGTGCTTACTTTTCTTTTGTGCGTGTTTGTATGCATACAAAATCATATTTGTTTATAGATGCCTATCCTATGCTTCTATTCGTGGAATGTGTGTGTTTTTCTGTTCTTCTTTTATGGAACTGCCTTTTTTTTAAGTAATTATTTGATGTTTTGACTTCTTTCATTTGGGGCCTTGACATAGGAATGTAAAATCGATATTACAATTTTCAAAATTTTTGCACAAGTTGGACGTGCTATGTATTAGTCGTTAACCTGGTTTATTGCCAAGTTACTGTAGGTTGATGTTGTTCCTCTTGCTGATGTGCCGGATGTTATAGCAAACTACCACCTCTGTGTAGTAAAAAACATGAAGCTAGATTCTAGAATCATGTCTCGTGCAAGTCAAATGAAGCTTATAATGCAATTTGGTGTTGGTTTGGAAGGTATTGTCAGTTTATACACCAATTTGTCGTGATTTTACCCTTTATGTATCAAAATTTCTGGATCACATTGTTCCATTCTTACAAAATTTGCTTTTGGAAATCCAATTTTGTCACCCTCCATGATGATTTTACGAATTTGTGACAAATATCGTTATTTAGGCTCTATTATTTAGAGGGATTTTAAAAGACAGGCTAGATGGCCAAAATGGAGATGTTCAACTGAAGTTCTATGTGACTACAAAATTATTGTTAAGTTAAAAGGGTAAAATCCATCAAACAATGATCAGGCCAGCAGTACTGTACAATAGTGAGTGTTTGGCTGATAAGAATAACATGTTCAAAAATGAGTGCGACAAAAATGACAATGCTTAGATGAATTTGTGTCAACTCTAGAAGAACCAAATGAGAAATGTGGATATTCGTTGTAAAGCAATTGTAGCACCGATTGATTTGATTTGGAGATGTCCCATGCAGATCTAAGCATGCCTTGATTAAGAGGGGTAAACAAGTCCAGGTAGATAGTGAGAGGACATGGAGAGGACAACCTAAGTTGACTTGAGAATCTTTGGTTAGGAAGGACGTAGAATAATTACACTTTACATCAAACTCAACACGTAATAGAATGAATGGTGATAAAAGATTCGCATAGCCGAATCCTATTAAATTTGGGACTAAGGTTTTGTTATTGTTGAGGTTTTGTTATTGTTGTTGTATTGTTTTGTTGTTGTTGTTGTATTGTTGTTGCGATGATTTTACCATTTGTATATCAAATTTTCTGGGCCACATAGTTACACTTTGTTGGAAAATTTACTTTTGAAAAACTATTTTTATCACATTTGAATACTGATTGCATGAAGGTGTTGATGTTGATGCTGCAACAAAGCATGGAATAAAAGTTGCCAGAATTCCAGGAGATAACACTGGAAATGCAGCAGGATGTGCAGAGATGGCCATATATCTGACGTTGGGCCTTCTCCGAAAGCAGGTTGGTTTGTGTAATTTGGTGAATGAAGCTACTTTACTACTCTTGTCTGCATGCAAATACTTGTGAAGGTTAAAAGTTAGTTTACCCTTTCCTCTTGCATGGCTGTCTACCATGAACATTGGGGCTTCTAAATTTATGGCTGAATTTGATTGGGGTTGATTGGATTGCATGTATACATATATGTGAAGGGCAGTATAAAGCACAAATGTTCACCTTGGAAGTATCAGCATGGATGATGACTGCTTTTTGGTGTGCCAATGCTCTTTTCACTTGTAAATAAGAGTGTCTACTTGACCACCAAAGAAAAAAAAAGAAATTGCTCCTAGGCATAAAAACTTTAAACCCTTGTCACTTTGCATATTAGGTCACACCTTCTTCACTGCAACTAAAACTGGAACAGCTCCTGGTCATTAATTTTGGCTTTTACTTTTGACCATAATTAAATTTTTTGATCTCTTTAACTTTGTATGATAAGTTTCGTTTGCATGTATTCTCTCAATTGCATTCTATTATGCTATCGTTAGTAATTTCTGCTGTGGTTGCAGAATGAAATGCAAGTTTCTATTCAGCAGAAAAAGCTTGGAGAGCCAATTGGTGATACGCTTCTTGGAAAGACAGTAAGTGTTAACCTTTTCAGGTTTATCCTACATTTTTGAATTGACAGGAAGAAGACACAAAGGGAGACATGAATCCTAAATTTGGGGTGTGCAGGATTCATGCAGTCATTATCATTTTGTTATTTCAATTGTTGAAGATGGAAATGATTTGAACAAACATGTAAATGTATTAGTTGCCATGGAAAGGTGCTGATCACAAAGTTTTAGGCAAACTTGTTTCTGGGCCAGGTAGATGGTCAATTTATAAAAGCAAAAGTTTATCTTTTAAAGAGAAGGCATATTAGGAAAAATCCATTCAATGGGCTGACAATAACCGGCTTTTCATCTGTGCTCTTTCCATCTGACATTTGTTTTATAGAACATGATACAGGTGTCTGTGGATATTTTTGACTTACTAAAACTCAAAATGAGCTGATGCTTGCATCAGACAGTATGCGAATGAAGCTCAGAGTGTCTAGTTTTGGTGTTGTTAGTCAGTTCATTATTATTGTGCTCATTTTATGGTATTAGTGGTAGTGGTGTTTATTGAGGAGAAATTTTTTGTTATACTTCACATTTTGGTTACAACAATCCTTCAACATTTTATTCATTTTAACATTTTAAATTTCTCTTTGAATCTGCAGGTATTTATCTTAGGATTTGGAAATATAGGGATTCAATTGGCAGAGCGCTTGCGACCATTTGGTGTTAAAATTATTGCCACAAAAAGGAGTTGGACATTGTCTTCAGAAATTGTTCATCAGTGCAACGGTTTGTCAGGTTTCATTATAACCTGGAAAAACTCATGGTAAAAGGCATTTCTTTTGTCTATTTTATAACTTCTTTCCTTTCCATTAAAGGTCATGTTGGTGATGATCTGGTTGATGAGAAGGGCAGCCACAAAGATATTTACAACTTTGCTAGCAATGCAGACATAGTTGTTTGTTGCTTGGGTATGAGTAAGGAGACGGTAAGGCTCTGCTTCTATCTGACAAAGAATTTCCCTTGCCTTGCGAATACCACTTGATAAACTTTTTGGAATTTTGCGAAGTTGGTTTTGTGGAAACTTGTTAGCGATAAGAATATGACAACAGAATACTTCCTTTCATTTTTTTTTTTTTTGGTTTGTCATATTTTTTTTTCTTGTTATCATTTTGGGAAGAGAAATGTATTGCCAACAAAAAGCAGTGTTGCCTTTCTAAAGTTGGTGTATGCAAAATGGTGCAATCCATCAGTATACACGATTTGTATTCTATTATCATCTCTCCACATATATGTGCATGATTTGTATGATTTAACCTAAAATTTTTTGTGTTTTGCATTTTCAGGCAGGTATTGTGAATGATTCGTTCATATCTTCAATGAAAAAGGTTTGTTTGCGTGCTTTAGAAATTCAGAATTGTGTGAATACTCTGGAATATTGTTCTGGACATGCAAGACCCTATTATCTACGCTGACATGTTCATTATAGATTGCCATTACTAAGAGAAAGGGGGATAGTTGTATTTATACGAGGCAAAACTTATAGTTTGTTAAATCATTGATGCATCAGGTTACATATTTGCATCTTTGCCTTCAAAAGCTTAATGTGTTTCAGGGTGCCCTTTTGGTGAATATTGCTCGAGGGGGTCTCCTGGACTATGAAGCTGTCATGCACCACCTTAAATCTGGCCATTTGGGAGGCTTAGGCATTGATGTAGCTTGGACTGAGCCATTTGATCCCAACGATCCCATTCTGAAACTCAGCAATGTTCTGATCACTCCACATGTTGCTGGGGTCACAGAACATTCTTACAGGTCCATGGCTAAGGTAAAAGCAACCCGACAAAATTTCCAGATAATTTGTGTTGATGACTAATCTGGTTTAAGTTTCACGAGTATACAGTAAATCTGTTTCTCATATTATGGAAAATCTGTAATGTAAATGTCATACGCCTGAAGTTGTAATACCTATGTATAATTTCTTCTGAAAATTCTTCTTCTTCATTTTTTTTTAATCAAAGTAATGCACATATCTGTTGATGCACACCAATTGGTTAGATTCTGCTTAACATGAATTATTTCTCTGCTGATTGTGATTGCAGGTAGTAGGAGACGTCGCCCTTCAATTTCATGCAGGGAACCCTTATACGGGCATAGAGCTGGTGAACTGATTTGTGATTTGGATCCCATCTTAAGGTTGGAAACAGAAAAAATGATTTCCCAACTACCCCAAGAGCAAAAACTTGAACAGAAAAGAGATACTTCCTCATTTCATGCATGTTTGTAGCCCACTGTTTTTATGTCAGCAATGTATTTTCATGGTTTCATGTTTTGCAGACCAAGATCAGAGCATTGCAGGTTGTCTACAGATTTCTGTTTCCATCTTCGTACGCATCTTCGTCGTATCAAATCGGGCTGAATAATTCAGGTGCCATGTGTAATGGAACCTCAGGTCTAACATTGAAGCTTATGTCACTAGACAGTGACGCTCATGAATATTATAAATTCAATTAGGAATGTTTATGCTTTAACACTACATAAGCAGTAGTCATCATTACAATTGTATCAAATACAAGTTGTGCTTTGCACAAAACTTGCGGAATCTCAACATTGGCTTCCGAGATACCGAATGTTTCTGCAGAATTTCGTTTTGATTTTCCGATAGATTTGATTTTTACTTTATCTAAGTTGACATATATGTCAAAAGAACTACAGAGGCAGGTCATAGCCTAAGAACAAATTTCTAATTTTTTGAAATTAGAATTTATATAATTCTTTATTCTAATTAAGGAAAATTTAATACGATATAAAAAATAATAGTGGCTGAAAAAATTAAAAAAATATTTACAAAATTAAATCTTAAGTATATTTAATATTATTTTAAACGTACTTAATGTTTTATAAACATATTTAATTTAATCTTAAATCTTAATCTTTTAAAAAAAATTTGTTAAACTAAATCTTAAATATATTTAATATTATTTGAAATATATGTAGTGTTATTTTCAACATATTTAATATAATCTTAAATCTTAACTTTTTTTTAAAAAAAATTCATCCTTATAATTACCCATAATTACTTATTATATCTCCCTAGTTGGATTGCTCTGATTCACGACATCAAAAATTTTTGGTAATTCCAAATGATAAATATCCAAAAACCACTAAAAAATGAGTTTACGAACGAGAAAACAGGCTCAATTAGAAGAATCCTTCAATAGTTCAACATCTCCTCTACTACTTCGAATCCATGTATTGTCCAAAAGTACTACATTGGTCAGGATATTGCTCTTCACAAACCACTCAAAATGGCTGCAGAGGTTGCAAAATGTCAAGATCGCCTCAAGATGTTACAGAAACACAGAACAAGTGCAGTTCCGGGCATGAGAAAAGATCATACGAAGTAATAGCATAATACCAGAATCTGGTAACTAACAAGGCCCCCCCATCACTTGGGGTTGCCAGCTTTGTAATAGCATAATACCAGAATCTAGTAACTAACGAGGGCCCCCATCACTTGGGGTTGCCAGCTTTTTGCTTGGCCGCCTCGATAAGCGGCTTCAGCTGCTTCTTCTCTGCAAGAATCTTGAGGAAGTTGAACAAAAAGGGTATATAGTTGTGCTTCCGCCGAATATTTTCTGTTCTCCATTTTTTGAATTTTTCCTCTTCCATCAAAATCTTCTCCGTAGCATTCTCAATTCCAGCATTTATTTCTGATAATGATTTGTTTAGTGCTTCGAAGCTGCTCTTGTCCGCAAGTTTATCGGACTGGGAGGCAGCAAGCTGCTGCAAGATGCGCTCCCGCCTCCTTTGGAGCTCCTTGAGTTCAGAAGTATACATTTCTTTTCGGTTCTTGATTATTGCCATGAGATTGAACCTTATCTCACTTTTGGAGTACCTTTCAATGCGTTCCTGAATCACAGGTTGCACCACACGCAACCAATCCATGTCATTATGCCCACCACTACAGGGACCAAGGCTAATAGGTCCCTCCTTCAATCCATCAAGCTCATACAGCACTCCATCCACAGGTAAATAACTTATAAAATGGTAGACATCATCATCTTTGGTGGCGGCTTTCTGCTCCTCGGGAACAAAAGGCTCAGGTCTTGCAAAACTATTATGAGCTGCACGTATAGCCTCACTATTGTTTATGGCCAAACCTTTGAGTTCAGGAGGAAAATTCTTGGTGAATTCTTTCAATTTCACCAGTTCTGGGCCAATATCAATGTCTGGGCAGTTCATCAGGATGGACAAGATTGCTTGGGTGGCACAAGCATTATTGATAACCTAGAAGTTAAAAATAGCAACATAAAAATTACGGAAACTTCTTAAATCCTGTGGTGGCACCAATTATGGATCTCATGGAAATATACCTGACTGGCAAAAAACAGATTGGGATTTGGATCCTTGATTACAAGACGGTCATCTTTTTCGTCTGGGCACCATTTGAAGAGGAAAATCAAACCATATACAGGCCTGAAAACAGTTGGTGAAAAACTTCAGATGTTTAGCATGAAAACTGGCATCCCGGCCTCAGAGATTACAATGGTGTAGGCCATGGAAGTACAAAAACTAACCTAAGATTGTCAAGAGCATCAAGGTCCAACGAGTACAACTCCTCAACCTAACAAGTTGCATCAAGATATCACAAGGGGATATGTAAATATAAGCAAAGAAGGAAAAGAAACAAAAAAAGGAGAGACTAAATTCTATTTTCAGCAAATAAAGTATATGAACTCAAGATATTCATTAAAAAAAAAAAAAATTCACGACATGCCAAAATGGAAACAACCAAAAAACAGTTTTGCTCTAGCTCTAACTTGATCTTCAGAGTAATACATAAACAATTTACTAGATCAAACAGAATACAAAGTGCCGGGCAAAAAAAATAAGAGAGCTGGGAAAAAACAAATATTCAAAATTGAATGTAAAATCAAATAGGAAATAACAATGTAAATGCCATGTCAAGTATGGTCAAGACAATGGCAATTAAGAATAAGTAACAATCAGAGTCAAGGGTTACCTGGACACCTTTTACTTGCATTTGTTGTATAAGTTCTGTAAACACACCTGAAATGGAAGTTAAGGACATTAATACTCTAAGACTGCAATTAAATTTTCCCACACAATTTTTGCTAGCCATATTGTGTTGTTTAGGTCAAAAGTCATGTACTTGGTATAGCATAAGTTAAGCACACTTAAATTTCTCATTCACTAGACAACACATCTCCAAACTTGCAAGAACTTTTCTGAGAGAGCAGAACAGCAGGATAATCCAGCAGACAATCATTTCTTTTGAAACAACCAGTTATTCTGGCCCCCATGTGGAGATTCAGCAAATTGAGTCAGAGGGATCATAAAATAAAACATTAACCAAGCAAATACATCCAATCACTCAGAGAGTTTCTGCACATGCTGAAATGAGATTGATCCGATAAAAAGAGCGAGAACATGAAGCAGAAAATAGAAGGTTTAATCTAAGTGCTGATTGAAGTCACCATGCCTGCTATGCCTGAACACTGTGTAGTGCAGTCTTTATTTTCTCTAGTTGGTAAGCCACATAGATTATTCTCAGAAAAGAGATTACAAAAATTTAAAAAGAAAAAGGAAAAAAAAAGCACAAACGTCCCAATGACAAACACATTGTTCTTCTTCTTACCCTCACCCTCCGGGGGAATGGCCCAAAGGAACCCTTTACATCGGCATATTGATGAAGAAAACACAAAAGTTCATGAAATCCAACAAGAGAAAATAGAAAAGGCAGTAACGGAATTTCCATAAGGCCAATCCAAAGAAGTATCTTATTCGGTCAAGTCTCACTAACATAAGATAGATATTTCATGCACAACCTCTTGTAAAAAGTCAAAAAGAGGAAACCAACCATACCGGGATCAGATTCAATGGTGCACCAAGACATGATGAAGCGCCTAGAAACTGCCAGAAGAAACAAGGTCACTTTGAGCCGTATCATACAACGTTACAAACAAACAAATAAATTCAGGCGAATCAAACTCCCACTTGGAAAAAAAAAAAAGAGAAAAAGAAAAAAGAACTCCCACACACACCCAATGTGAAAAAGATGAAAACTTGAAGTTTTTCGTTCAATAATAAATCAATTCAAAAAACCACAAGCTCTCCAGATTCACACTTTTGAAACATGTAAATTCAGGCAAATCAAACTCCCACTTGAGGGGAAAAAAAAAAAAAAAAAACTCCTACACACACCCAATGTGAAAAAGATGAAAACTTGAAATTCTTCGTTCAAAAATAAGTCAATTAACAAAACCACAAGCTCTCCAGATTCACACGTTTGAAACATGTACGAGACAAGAATTTGAAACTCCAAAACCACTTACTCTTTCTAACATTAAAAGTTCGTACAATACATGTTGACAAAAGTGCCGGAATATTGGGAAATTAGCGGAATTGTAAGAAATTTCCAAAGAATATACATAAAAGTCGCCCAAAAAAAAATCTTTAAAGAAGATTGCTCATATTCGCAACTTTGTTTTGAAACAGAACAAGGAGAGAGAGAGAGAGAGAGAGAAGAAAAAAGAGAACCAGATTAATACGAACCTCTACCAACAGGATGGGCAGCGGGGTGTTAGCTAGGTTTTCTAGTTTTCAGGTACAGGAACAGAGACTTCGAAAGAAAGAAAGAAATCCCAAATCCAACTGCTACTTCAGAGTTTTAGATTTGCTATGTTTTTTTTTTTTTTTTTTTTTCATCTAGCTTTTTATTGGGTTGAACTGTTGAAGGAAAATTTATGAATGTGCAACAGATAATATTCACTCTATTAAAAAAAAAAATAATTAAAAGATTTTTTTTATTATAAATTTAATTTCAATATTTAATCTAACAAGATTTAAATATATAATTTTTAAATAATGATAAATTTCACAAAAAAAACTTTAATAGATAAAGGTTAATAGTTTAGAATTTAAAATAATATCAAATTTATATAAAATTTAATTTTTAAAAATAAAAATAAAATTATTAAAAAAATTATTATCATATTAACAAAAATATTAATTTGTAAAGAATTACAAAAAAAATCTTCCAACTATATATTATAATAATAATTTTTTAGGCAGATCCAAATATTTTAACCAATTGAACGGCGTCGGTTTGCCTCTCTTTTTTTTGTTTTTTTCAAGTAAGCGGAACAAGGGCTGTTTCTTGTATGATCTAATGGAACGGAACAGAGTTTTTTTTTTTTTTTTTGTTTACATAAAGGCTTAAGCCAGAAAGTAAAATAGATTTCTAACTAGGTACCATTCGGGGCCATGCTACCCCGATGTTGTCTTGGTATAAGCAGGACATCACCCCCAGTGGGAGATCCTGGAAGACGTGCAATCCTCTGGATAATTTAAGAGCATAATTCGCCAACCAATCCGCACTTGAATTGCTTTCCCTGAAAATATGTGAAAATTGAATATTTCAAACACGATAAATTAGATCACGGCAAGCGCCTATCAAGTTAGCTAACAGGTGTGATGATGGGGCTCCCTTCCGTAAGAGATCCAAGGCTGATTGAGAATCTATCTCCACCAAAACCTTGCGAAAGCCATATGTCCATAATAGATCCAATCCCGACAGGATACCCCAAAGTTCAGCTGCTAGAGATGAACATATACCCACATTTTGGGCAAACCCCACAACCCATCTGCCACATTCATCCCTTATAACACCCCCTGCCCCAGCAAGTCTAGGGTTGCCCTTAGATGCGCCATCCGTATTAAGTTTAACCCAGTCTCCATCCGGCAGTGTCCAATTGACTAAGATTTCCCGTTTGGTCAGTCTTAACCCATCCAGCTGCAGCATCTTTGGCTTAGCATATTCCTCTCTCAGTGTTGCAATGTGCTCGCAAGGATACTGAGTCCATTTAATTTTTTCAAAGACTTGACCATTCCTCCAACGCCATATACACCAGCAGCAAATAGCAAAGGTAGTTGGCCACCCATCACCACAAAAGCTAGCCAAGTGTCCAACCAAATTATCCTTTAACCAATCAGTGAACTGAAGCATGAAAAAGCCTCCCCTAGTGTTCGGAGCCAACAATTTACACCACAAACTTGCGGCAAGCCTACAGTCCCTTAGCAAGTGGGATAGACTTTCAGAACAATGGCCACAAAGTGGGCATGTGTCACTATCTGAAATACCTCTTCGCCACCTCTCATAATTCGTCAAAAGTCTCCCGTGTGCTAGCTGCCATAAAAAACATTTAATTTTTTCAGGGACATTAAGACGCCAAATGCACCTAAAGCAATCATCCCATGAATTAAGCACTACCCTTTCACGAGCCACTTGGTAAGCACCTTTGACTGAGAAGCACCCATTAGATGATTTGCTCCAGGCCCTTGTGTCCCCATTATCTGCTCCAGTACGTAAGAAAAGAGTAGCCAATCTTAGCAAGATATGTTCCGGCAAAAACCGCTCCAATTTATGCCAGTCCCATCCCACCCCAACAATCCAAAAAGAAGCCACTGGAAGTAGGAGCTCGTCAGGTGATAATGGTAACAGTGAGTGGTTGACCAGTGGCTCGTCAAGAAGCCAGACATCGCTCCAAAACCGTGCCATTTTGCCGTCCCCAATTCTCCACTTCCAATTTTGCTCAACAAGATCTTGCGCCTTCACCATGCCTCGCCATGTAAGTGAAGCAACTCTCTTGTATTTTACAATTGGTTTACCCCCGGCACAATACTTTCCCCTAAGGAGTCGTGCCCATAAAGAGTCAGGTTCTGTTAAGAATCTCCAATTGAGTTTAGCTAGCAAGGCTTTGTTCACAGCCCTTGCATCTCTTACACCCAGGCCCCCATCTGGTTTCAATTGGCATACTACCTTCCAATTAATGAGGTGGAGCTTCTTTGCCTCTTCAGTGTCTCCCCAAAGGAAGCCCCGATTCAACTTATTTAACTTCTCACACACACATATTGGGGGAGAGACCGTTTGCATAGCATAAATGGGGATAGCTGATGTCACCGACTTGACCAATGTTAGCCTGCCTGCAAAGGATAACTGTTTAGCTTTCCATCCTGCAAGACGAGCTTGAACTTTTTCCAAAATATCATTGTAAGTAGCCGGGGATACCCTTCCTGTAATTGTAGGAATGCCCAGATACTTACCGAGATCTTTAGCAAGTGGAATTCCTGCCCACTGACTGAGCCGTCTAGCTAAGGTCTGATCAACATTATTTGACACAAATAACTTTGACTTCACTAGACTAACTTTCTGGCCTGTATGCGAGCAAAATAATTCCAAGCAATTCTTCACAACCTGAACTTGATCCAAGGAGGCCTCTCCAAAATAAAATAAAATAAAAAGAAAAGTTTGAGAGTAAACAATGCACATTGAAACTCATCCATGTATACGAACTACCGACATGCCCACTGGGAAATTTGATTTTTGCTCAACTTTTGCCCCTCGCAAAGACTAGCTTTTCATCCTGAACCAGGTTAAAAAAGAAAAAAAAACACAAAGATTTTCTATTTAGGCGAGGTGAAGAGAAAAAATAAAAAAAGAATAACTAAATCTTCACCTGTTACTCTCTGAATCAAACAGATTTGCATGGTTTCAATATTGCCCATAAACTACTCGACAACTGTTATCAGGAAATGATGAAAACACAGAAAAAACGGCCCATTTCCGTTAGTGGTATAAAATATTTTACACAAATGTTATCAAACCACCCCCCTCCCCCCCCAACAAAAAAAAAACCCAAAGAAAAAACTACTTTTGATCCGTCTGGTAATGTAACCAACTAAATAAGAATATCCCGACTATAGTCATCAAAATACAACAATGATTCTCAAGTCTGTACAGCATTCCCACTTGTGAACTCCACATACATTTGGTACAAGTCACCCAGACAACGCTGGGATAACCTCATTTTACGTGTTGCCTATGCTTCCTGTGTACATACAGAACATCATACAAGACATTTGTGTGAGAAAAGGGAAAGAGGCTGATGTACCCGTGCAACATCCGCATTGGCCTTCGGCACCTTTTTTTCCTCTTCAATTCTCGTAAATTCCAGTCAAGCAGAATCAGTTCCTCATTACAGCTATTTAAACCACATTCAAGGTTGGACTCAGCATTATCGATGCGATTAATTGATTAATCACTTGAAGTAGTCACCAGGGCAAGACCATATAGCATGCATCTGCAATTGCATTTGAATGTGAAATACAACAGTAGTCCTCCTATTACCACTCAGGGATTCTTCATAAACTTTTTGGCTTTCCTCGAGAAGTTTTTAACCCTCATCCTGTCAGAGAATGTCAAAGGGAGCTCTTCCTCGGCAATGTCTCTTCGGTCAAACCAACCTCCAGAACCAGCCTCATTTTCTGAGTTGCTTTTACTCAATTCATTAGTTGAGTTGGCTTCCTCCGGTATATCTTTGTACAAATGTTTCAAAATAAAGAGAGCAGTGTCTTTGTCTCTCCAATAGTTCCTGCATGTATATACAAAAATGATCAGTTAAAGGGAAAACTCAATTCCACTGTAGTCAAAACACTGGTCCAATGGCATTCTTATTCAACTGGTACTTTCATATTGATATCAGTCATATGGTAGTGTGTCAGCAAAAGAGCATATTACCAAATGATTACCCTCGAGCACATTCAGTTCGTCTCTCATCCACTCTTAAACAAGCATTAGCACACACCGTGAAGAAAATTAATATGCTCAGGCTCTGCTCAGATCATGTTTAATTATATTTTGATGCAAAAGTACAAAGCACTCACGTGTGTGATCCAATAGCTTGTAGATATGGGTGTTCAAATGTTTTGTCCTGCAAACTTACAAAATATCTCGTCAGCCAAAATTGAGAACTAAATACACTCTAAACAGAAAGGAAAAAGATTGTCGGACATAAGAAATAGACATACTCATGAGTGTGAGAATAAAAAAGTATTAAACAGAATTAAACTAATACTTGATTCTATGTGAACCACTCAATTTAATACTATTCAAATAATTTTTTATTCTCTTATATATGATTACATCCATTCCTTGTTCCTGCATGCTGGAGCTCGCAGAAAAGCTAATCCATTGGAAATCAAATTTGATCTCTCCCATATAACAATTATCAGAAAGCATCTTTCTACCATTCTGGAATTTAAGTTACGTTGTCAGATATGGACCAGAGCTGTTATGCTAAAATCATATGTGAACAGAAGTATAGACCTGAAATGCAGTCACCCTAACAGCCATATGTATAGAGCATCGATAGCGAACTGAAAATATCAAACCGGCCTTTTAAACAAATCATTATCAGTTTCTTTATACACATATTCTTTGTATATGATGTCAGGGGTAATGACATGCACAGGAACAACTATAGACACTAGATGTCACAAGTTTTAGGCATTATATAATACTGTAAAAGCACACACTTGAAGCGTGTAATCAATATGCCCTTCTGCACTTCCAGTTAACCTCTCGATCATTAAAGAGCCATATGTCCTCTCTTCCGTTTCAACATTTTCTTCTTGATCTGAAAGAATCCATAATATTTTTTTTTCAAATTACCAAAAAAAGAGAGAGAGAGAGAGAGAAATAAATGCAACGCAAGAACAAACAAAGTTATTGGCGAAGGGACCATTTTCTTGCGAAAGTGCAAGAAATAGATTAAGAAAACCAGTGCACAGATTTGTGAATAATTCAAAGAAGTGTAACAAACAAAAAGATGATTTTTCAGTTACCTTCTAGGCTCTCCGAGCTTTTCGATTGGCACACTGTGAGCACTTTTACCTGTTTAAGTGGGAAAGAATTAAGATCTGTAATAGTTCCTTGAATTGGACCAAATGCCAAGCATGTTGTAGCATGTAGATGATCAACAAAAAGCAACTAAATCATCCAACCAAACACAAGCCGATCGACAAATCTAAATGGATTAAGAACCACTTCCGTGGCCAATTAGTTGTCTTTAATTATCTAAATGAAAAGCAAGCATGTGCCCATTTATGTGTTAGGCATTCCCGTGTATCTATTATCTATGTATCAGCAAGAGTACCATGAATCAGATATTCTCTGATTCAGAACACACAGACCACAGCTGGCCTGACAAAGGAAATTTTGTAAAGCTTGAGGAGTAATGAACATGACATTGCAGGTTCAGACAAAATCAGATATGCCAAGGAGAAGATGAACCGCTAAAAAGTGATATCACCATCAGAAAGAAACAGAGAAAAAAGGTACCGCCTTGTGTATGAAAAAAACAGCAGCTACTGACTTACATTAGTTCAATTGGGAAAAGAGACATTACTCTGTATCTAAAGCAGACAGGAAACATACGAGAGAATCTGGACTAAAATATCCAATAGAATCTCGACAGACAGAACTTACCTTCACTGAGTTCAGACTTTTCAATATTGCTTGGGAACGAGCTGCTAGATCTTCAGTAAATTCCTGCAGACCAATGTAAAAGCATATCAGAAAGAAGAAAGACGGAAGATAACTTATTTCACCTGTTTAGGGTTTTCAGATAGGGGACCAGCAAGAGGTAGAGAGAAGTCCCTTTCAAATTGCAATTACCATTTGTTAAAAACAAATACCTGTAATCCAATATGCAGCCTCCTTCCACCTTTGTGGTAAGGAATAATAACCGGACGCTTGCCCATGTATTCCTTGCAGACAAGTGGTTCTATTCTGTTAGAAAATCCAAAATAGCTTCCATTAGATATTAGCATATGAACAAAACTTGGAACCTTGCCCCAAAGGTCACAGCCAAAATTTTCCAGTTAGAGTTTATTACTGAAATCAGTCTACTCAATCTGGTTAGAGATTCAACCACACTACCCTAAGTCCTAATTAAATATCAAACAATACAATATATGCTGGAGCTTTGCTTTATTTGCACTATTGAGCCAAAGGGTTTCCGCGTGCACCACATTGCATGTTAGTGATTAGAATATAAACCCTTTGCAATGAGTTATTTTTTTGACAGTTTGCACAATCAGTTCAGACATATTTAAAAAAACAAAAGGCATCACAGTGCACAATGTTTTCCCAAATTGTGGGGTTTGAGGAAAGGTCAAGTACCCTAATTTTCACAAAGTGGCTCTTTTGCGACTCACACTTAATACCACCAGGCCAAAATGGAGTAACCTTACCCTTACACTAAGGTTCACCCTTTGACAATGACAAGGGAAAAAACTCACATGTATATACATCGACAACGGCAAAGATATGCAACAAATGGAATGAATTGCAAATTGATTACACTTAGAGAGGACGGCAAGTCCCATTAACAAAATAAAAGAAGTTTGACACAACAGTTTTCAAGGAAAGGCAAACCTATATGCCACGGGATCAAATGGGTGAAAAATGTTGAACATTTGACGACAAGCTGGCATCTCCTCACTTATTTTTTCCTCCTCCCAGTAGGGCTGTCCTTTACCTGAAGTGACAAACAGAAGATAAGAATCAAATTTTAGATTTTACAACTCCCACATAAGCATGGCTATAACACCCAGTTCTCGAGCAAGAAACTTTTTGCTATGGTGAGATTTTGTAACTGTAGCTGCTGCTGAATAAAATATTCATGACAGCCAAAGAGAAATTATCCCTCCATGGTTAAACTACATCTGAAATGCACTAAGTATTCTTACTTAACGAACCATATACAATAAATATTTAAATGCAGGGAATAATATCTCAAAATGCAGGCCACAGCTCCGTAACAATAATCAAACCACAATAGACATGCTGTTTTAAGTGTTACCAATTCCAAGACGAATGTTGCGAAGAGCAAGGAAGACTCCAAGTGGAGATCCAACAGCAAAGAACGTGTCAACCTGAGATATGAGAATCAAAGTCAAATAAATGTTCTGTTCCATCAGGTATCATGTGTTATTTTGATCAGAAACAGTCTGCAAGAATTAGAAGTTTATAATTTTTCACGAATAATCTATTGTCTTCTCTGAAATCAATAGACTTGAATTTGAAATTTTATGACATTCACAAAACAAAAATTGGAGAAAGCTGTTACCGCAGAACTCAAACTACAGTTTCTATGTCACCTTAAATTCAAGCTTTGTGTATTTAATACAAGGAGTATAATTCTTCGGTACATCATCAAGCCTGGGTGGCACCTCTTCAGATATGGGTTGCCTTGATGAAGTCAAAAGTGCCTCCTCATTTTCTGCTTCAAGGATCAGAATTAGATTTTATTGATATTACTAGTATTTTATATGTACAATAAAGTGCTCAGAAATTTGGATACTGGATCTCCAATTCTGACCAAGACGATAATGGATGATGTAAAGAGGGCAATTACCTTGATGCAACCCACTACTTGCATCCTCACTGCTAGGTACTGACTCCAATTTTTTTATTTTAGCTTTCAAGAAATCAATCTGAAACATTAACCAAAAAAATTCATCATCAGAATACTATCTGATAAAATATGAAAAATTGTAGTCCACTATAGATGCAGACCTCTTCCTCCAGCAATTTAATTGCTTGTTCCCTGTCGCTGGCATTTTTACAGTCTTCTACTGCCTTTCTCTCCACGCCATTGACTGGGTTCTCATATTTGGTCTCTATAGCTTCACATAACTGATCCCTCTCCCCCGAATGCATGTCATCAGTGTCAATAACCTTTTCGTGGGCAACCCCCTTATCACTTCTCTCTCCGGAGTCCACAGACATGACTGTCTTCTCATTAAAATCTGATGTGTGAGGAGTCAGGACTGTGGAAAAAGCTTCATGTCCACCTTCCGGTATCGGTGTTGATCGCACTATCTTTTCTTCCACACCAGAATCTCCTTTTTCCTTGGATTCATTGGCTGCTTTACATATGTGTCCTTCATAATTGATCGAAGAGCCACATGGTGTAGACTGGTTATTCATAGACTCTTCATTTCTATCAGATTCCTTGTAGATGAAATCCATTGGATACAGGGAGCACAGATTCTCTTGATGGCAAAGGATGTCATATGAGAGGACACTTCCCAAAGAATGACCATATAAGGAAACCTGCAAAATGTCAGAATAATATGACATTACTTAGACCTTTATATGTTGACATAAAAATACAAAACATGCTCCCTGAGGCCCATACCTTGCCGTCATAGCCGGGATTCCTCTTCAAAAACTTCAAGAACAACCTATTCAATTGATTCGATACCTGAAGCAGGAGTAACTGTTTATCACTTCCAACTTCGAGCATGTTTCGACCCTAATTAAATGTTTGGACTAGTGACTCTAATTTCTGAAAACAATACAGCTTTTGCAAGACAATAGGTCAAAAAGCAAGCTACATACAGCATCAATGCCACGCAAAACGTATCACCAGCAGCATGGTCTGCTGGTAGAACTGCCTGGGCTCTTAGTTCCAAGTGTAGGGTTCAAACCCTATTCCCTCCAAAGACAATAAAGAAAAGAAGAGAAAAGAACAGGAAAGAACTCGATGATACAAATATGCAGTACCGAGTCAATAATATCTTGACAGTAGATGGGGCTCATGTAATACAACACATCGTGAACTGTTGCGCTCAGCATGACTCGCAGACCTCGCACACCATCTAAAGTAATCTTTTCAACTGCAGCTTCGCCACTAAGTTTCAAGCCTTTTCTCCACTGAAATAGGAAAGTAAGCACAAAAACAATTTACCATACCGCGGTTTAACATGTAAATCACAGCAGCATAAACCGATCCTCGTATAATAGATGACTTTCTAACTAAAAGCAAGTTGAACCTCAGATCACTCATAGTCATAAGCAACCAGTTTGCTGTACAGTTTGCACATGACAATATGCCTCTCCCTTTGTGATACACAAAATGAATGTGAGAAGCAATACAGCAATCACAGCAGAAAAGCAGATCCCAAGGATGATATACAAACTCCTGCCAATTGTCTTGCAAGAAAAGAACATTATGCCAGACAATATGCCCTCTTTGACACTTGAGGAACAGAAGGGCTTCACATTCTTCGTATCTATTTCTTCTCAAAATAGATGGTGCCTATTTTCTCTGTTCAGCTAAAATATGTAGATATCAATGGTTTAGCCAGTTAGCCTGCCAATGCTATCACAATAAGCATTCTAAACAACTAGAAGACATGGTGTGAACAGGAAAGAAATTTTCTTCATCCTATGCACAGTTGGCTTTAACTTATAAGATATTCTGTTGTTGTCCAATTTGGAAATGTTAATAAGCAGGATATCCTAATTTCATGGGCAGAAGTATAATTTTATTCACCTGGCATGGGATAAAAAGGACTCGTTGTGCAGCTTGTTGGTGTGAAGTAAGATGTCGTTCAGCAAGAGATGATGTGATTTGGCGAAAATCGCCAACATCATCGACCAAATTAGATTTTTCCAACCTTTGACCGATCCCATGAACCATAAAAACTACATGCCGAACAGGAACCTGGCCCAGCAACACAAAATAAATCATATTCAATTGACGATGGCAAGAATAAAACTTCAAAGATCAAACCATTTGCAGTAGCCCCAGGAGACGGGGTGATGGGGACAGGACTTGGATATTATCAACATAAGAATTATTATAGTAAGAACAGGAAAAAACACACAAGCACCCCCACGGGGTGTAATTTACATCCTCTAACAATAAATTTTTGTTTAAATGCACTCTATTGAAACAGAAGACATATAGAGAATTTTATTCCACATTTGCAATCAAAGCTGAGCCACATCACATCCTTGGCTTTTTTTAATGACTATTAGGTAATTTCAGTTCTTGTCCTTTTCAATTTGGATGGGTTGCACTTTAATAAAAAAATTGATAGTTAAGAGATGTAAATAAGTCCAGATACTTATTTCCTACCAACTTACAGTTTTTTCTGGGGGAGGGTAATCCATATGCTTCTACTTAAAAAAAAAAAAATACATTTCATTAATAAATGTTATAATTAGGCATAACTGGACAAAAATCAAAACTGCTTCACAAGGAGATGGCACAGCCTATCAGCCAGATATTTTTTCAGGCAGAATTTACCCATAAAAGGAAGCAATTAGCTTTATTGAAAATATCACATTCTACAATGAAAAATTAACCAAGCAAGGAAAACTGTTTTTAAACATAAAAATCATTTACACAAATCATGCTGCCATGATAGAGGACATCCTCCAATGAAAAATTAACCAAGCACATTATAAACTGCTCTTAAACCTAAGCATCATTCACACAAACCATGCTGCCCTGATAGAGTTGTAATGTTGTATTCAACTATTCATTAAGCTACAAGTGTATCAATAGACTTTTATCAAGCACATTCACAAGCCATTCACTAGGAAGCTAGCCAAGCACCCATCCAAGGAAATCCCATAGTCAATAGGACGTAATGGAGAGACTGAACCAATTTTAAGACCTGACATTCCAATTCTAACAGTATGAGGTATTCAGGACCAAGAAAGTAAAATAGCCAAAATTCTGAGACCAGTCCTCTGATCAACCAGTTTGCTGGTTAGAAGACAAGTTTTGGCACTTCCAACACTCATTCATGTTACTAAATGTGCAAGGATGCTCTCTTTTAAGATATAATCAATTTCACTCCAAGAGTCCCAGAAGAAAACATAAGATACAACAAAGGGCAGCCAAAAAACATATAGAAGGTCATGAAAAACTTCTATGCAAACCACATACTAGTCAGATTCTGAAAATAACTCGAAAGCAACACAAACAAGCAGAAAGAACAAGCTATAACCTGTGAACAATAATCATCCATTTGCTCCTCCTTCTGCTGACGTAGCTCATCCTAGATAGAACAAAATGGCTGTTAACATGAACATTTAAAGATATTTCAGTAGCTTCATAGATTCTAAACTGTTTAAAATTAACAAAAAGGAACGAAGTAGGTGAAAAAAATTAACCATAGAACTGGCAAAAAAACATAAAATTCGAAACGGATTTCTAGTTTTATAAATTTTTGAGATGGTTATTGTTTCTATCTCAAATAAAAATTTTCTTTGTTTTCTAGTTTTTCTATGGAAAAGAAAAATGAGGAAACAAAGATGAAAACTAGGAAAAGAAAATAGAACAAATTTCTTACATTTCCTAACAGTGATAAAAAATGGCAGTTAGTTTTCTGCTATTATTGCATTAGAAAAAGAAAAAGAAAAAGAAACCTGGGTCGGCTTCGCAGAGTGAGATGCAGAATAACCACGCCTTAACTTAATCCCAATTCCACCTAAGGGAAAAACATGAGAGAAGCTCAGGCCATCAACATTGAGCCAGGCTTCCCATGTATCATCTTCTCCCGTAAAAAGTGCATGAAGTCCCTGAACATACAGCCATAACAAACTTGATGTGTTTCTGTGCTGTGCAACAAATCGCTGAACGAATACAATGAAATCTTTGTTTGCAAAAACAGCTATATACCGGGCTAGAGCCCTGCAGATCAACACGAGCTGCAAAAAGACCTGATGGTTGAAATGTCCGACGATGCCAAACCTAAAGACAAGAAAAAGTCAGGAAAAACAAGAAAGCCTCAATTTGATGAAAAAATAACCAAAAAAAAAAAAAAAAAAAAAACAACAATAGGCACTTGACTTTAACAACATAATAAAGCTCAGAATATGCAGGCTTAAAGAAGCTACTGTTTTCTCTGGCACACTATTATAGTGGCACACTTCAGAAACTCTTGACTCGACAGTGTCAACAAATCATAACAGTGAATAAAAAGGACAATTTCCCTATGTCAAATAACATGTTATCAAAAAGTAGATTATATTAATGGAGAAAACCTGGCTGCAATATGCAGTCTCTAATTGTTCAGCAACATCCTCGCGAAGAGGCAACCAATCAAGGCCTTCTTTACGAGCATACCAGTGACCTCTTAAAACACGTCGATTGTCTCCATTCCAGTAAACAGGAAAGCAATGTCTCCTCACTAGATCTACCTGAATAACTACATCCTATCAGTTGCAAAAAATATAGAATTCTTGCTTTCAATTTAAAATATAGTATCACAATTCAAGAAACATATGAAAAAAATTGTGTGCAAAGAATGCAGAAGTATTAAACCCATAAAGCCCCAGTGTTTTAGATCGCTATGGAAATGTATAAAGACGATATAAGTTGTGTTTGTTTCAGGTAATTTCTAGCTTAAGATTTGTAAGAATTCATGTACAATTAATTAATATACACACTTAAGCCTGTTCTTCTTCAGAATATCACAAAATCCAACTAGAGTTTGTCTGAAAGAATATTTAAAGCACACAAAGAATAAGATAATTTCTGTTAAGCTACTAAAAATAGTGAAATAACAAACAAAAATGGACAGAAATTTAAGTTAATATAATAGAGATATCCAAACAACCCAAAAAAAAAAAGAAAAAAGTGAAAGTCAAGAGAGAAACAAGATGTGAAAACCAGGGGATACTTCATATAGCCCTCCCTTCACAGGAACACCAACTCTTTCTTCTTCCACTTCGTACAGTTGAGCTGCTATGCTATCTGGAGAGTGGGCTTTGTTTCCTTCATCCAATTTTTTACTTGAAGTGGGTCGTGGACCTACACTACATTCTGCATATTCTCTCCACCAACTAGAGAGCAACTCTTCCTCTCTCTGAAAATGCATATATAACAATCAATACTACCTTTTCTAAAACGAAGAAAAAACAACTTGAGTAAGCGAGAAACAACAATCAGACTTCCACTCTCCGAGCATAAATTTCAGTGTTTACAGTTCTCAGTTAACAATGCGGTTCTAAACACATTTTAGGATCAGTAAAACTGCAAATACACGGATACATGACCTTCATGAAAGGACTGACATACAAACATAGATCATGCATTCTACAATACACATTGAAGGAAAGCTTAAACATCAGCTCACAAACCAAGGTTTTAAAATAACCTGCAAGAAGGATGCCTCTATTGCAAGAGAATCTCTCATACCAAATCGAAAATACTCGCCTTTACCCACTATCTCGGTAGGGGGGTTTGAGGCAGCTAACTCTGTGAAAACACCAATCCAAAATAGAAAAGATCATAAGGATATTTTTGTTATTTAGCTAACTAACTGACCATCTAAGTTCAGTATTCAACATTAACAAACAACACTGCAATAAGCAAAATCTAATAAGATAATCACAGTAATTATGAGCAACACATAACTTCGAAACGAAGCAGTCAGTTTCATTGGCAAATCCAAGTCATGGTGAAGTTTAACACAGCAAAACTCACCATTCTCAGCCAAGGGCACCTTGCAGAAGTACCAGCGAATGTCCCCGCCATCGGATGGACTCCGAGTCCGCGCAAGATACTTCTGGCGGCCCTTACTATTTTCAATCACATCCTCCAATCTTGCGATATTGGTCGGAGTATTTCTCAGCAAATCAGGCGACGTCGTCTCCTCCGTAACGGCCGGATTCTCCACAGAATCCGCCATTTGGAATTGGATTTATTATTCAGTTTGACCAAATGCAAATTCCAAGTGAATTCCGTACAGCACCTTAAAAAAAAAACAAAGTATTAAACCATATCCATCAAAGAAAAAAAATCAAAATTAACCCAAAGTCGCAGCTAAAAAAAATTACCGTGAATCTTTACAAAAAGAAGAGGAAAAAGAAAAAGAAAGAAAGAAAGAAAGTCTCGAGAAGCAAAGAAAACTTGGGATGTGTTAGGGCAAAATATGAACCCTAACTACATGTGAAAATTTGAAGACCGAAAACGAGTCCCGAGGAACGGAAAGTACAGCGAAGAAAGAAAGGTAGGTGTGAGCCGAACGTCAGGTCAAGTTCTGGAACAACCGGCCCGAAAAGGAAGAGAAAATTGGCGGTTACGTAACTATTTTACCTTTTGTATTTTTACATTTATTTATTTGGTAGTATTATTTTATATTTTACTCAGCCAATTCAAACCCACCGGTTATCATCATCGCGCCGCCCACGGCGGGCGAATGCTAACCGAGAAGATAATAAACACCGGCACCGGGCAACGGGAAACGACTCGATCGGCGTCTCGGAGAAAGAAAACCGCCAAGAAAAGGAGAGGCGAATGAATGACGGTGCAAAAATCATTATCATTTACCAGTGCACACACAACGTTCCTTTATTCGAAATTTATTGAATGAGATGACACGTAACAAAAAGCGAAAATTAACAAGGGGGCATTTTGGTATTTGTATTGGGCAATAAGTAGTCATACGCCGGTCGGGATTAGGTTTTTTCCCATAAAAAATTTGACATAAAAAAGTATATTTACAATAATAATGTAATTTTTTCTAATAATGTTTAACACTTCATTTTATATTTACAATAATGCAATCTCTTTTAACAATTTTTAACTCATTATTTCATTTTTTTATGAATTTTTTGACTTATTTTTTTATAAATTTAATCATTTAATAATTTATATCATTTTATTACTATTTTATAAAATTTAAAAAATTAAAAAAAAATATCAAAAATGACAGTTTAGTGGTATTCTGACGCGTCTCTCTCAATATTAATTTGGGTTTAAGTTTTCATTTCTACACTTTCTTTTATAGTAAGGATATTCAATGTGAACTAGACGTATAAATTTAAAACTTATTAATACTGTGATTATATTTGGGAGAAACCAGTTTCAGATCCAATAATATTCCAGTGATAAGTCTTTCTTATTGAAAAAGTTGAATGAAGATGTCAACAGCAAGAAAACCAACCTCAGTCTAATAATTTGATAACTGTAGGTAATAATTTTTGTTTAAAAAAATTTTCAAAAAAAAGTTAGTTGGGACTGTTTAAGGCTTGTTCGCGAGGGTATTTTGGTCTTTGTACTGGGCTGTAAGTCTTTATTCAGTTAGGATTAGGTTGTTTTCCATAAAAAAATTTATCGAAAAAAAAAAAAAGGAAGAAAAGAAAAGCCGGTTGGAATTATTTAAGGCTTCTTCATTCCTCCACCCAAAACGAACAATGAGCCCAAAAAAGATTCAACAATCGTAGTCATTGCGTGGGCCCACGAAGCCCATCAGCAACAACAAAAACCCTAGAAGAACAGCCCAAATAAAAATTAAAAATTAAAAATCTTTTTGTTTGCTTCTTTATCTCAGTTCTTTCTGTGTAAAGAGTTTGCCCACGTCCATCACACACACACACACACACACACACTCTCTCTCTCTCTCTCTCTCTCTCTAACGCTGGAAGCGTAGCTAAGATTTATCATTTATCAAAGAAGACGGTTCATAATCTGTCTGCGCTGCAAATGGCGGAGGAAGAGGTTGCGGTGGCGGCGGCGGCGGCGGCGGCGGCGGCGAGCCCTTTGCCTTTAGATCACAAGCGGAAGGTCGAAGACTTGGAGGCGCGAGAAGATACCGAGCGTGGCCCCTCTGACGAAGAACGTCCTCATGGTGTCGCTGACGTTGGTGGTGATTCTCAAGAACAAAAGCGTCCAAGGATTGATGTCAATGAAGTTGATGACTTAGGTATGGTTAGGGTTTTTATTCTCTTAACTCATTATTGAGCGCCAAAATTTTGAAATTTGTTGCTTTTTTTAATTTCGCAGATTATATTTTCCTTATTAATGTGATTCTGTTCTGTACAAAATTTTATCTTTCGAGGTTTTGTATGCTATGGTCTTGTTGTGCATCGTATTCTTTTTTTTTTTTTTTTTTTCTCTTTTTCGCAATGGAAAAAAGTACATGGACACAAAATGATGACACAGCCCACTATTTGAATCTTAATCATTGATTGAATGGTGGCTCCATTACACTTAACGCTCAGATTTAAATAGTGATTCCGTGTCATCATTTTGTGTGTAATTTTTTTGTCTATGTGCCGAGACTCTTTCGCAAGAATTCTGAAAGTTTTGGTGCTTTGTATTTGAATAAAGCATGATATTTCCTGAACAATGGTTCTTGTTTGCTGCCGGCAGCAACAGGTGAAAATGGCTTCGAAGGAGGGAAGCCAGGTGAGGAGCACACAAGAGAGGGCACTGAAAAGCCAGCTGTCGAGGATGAGCAAGAACAAAATGGCGCCCCTCCATCTGTAGAAGAAGCCGCGGGCGGAACGGTTACGGAAGAAGCCCCCACAGCTGATGGTCGCAGGACAATTGAAGCTGAGGACTCAAAGATTGATGATGCTGGGCATCCACCTGAAGGGGAAACTGATAACTCATCTAAATATGGAACTGAACAACTATCTCAGGAGGCTGAGGAAGCTTTTTCTGATGATCATACTACCTCACGGAAAATTGAGGTCCCTAATGATAAGGTTTGTTACCCGAATATTCAGTTATCATAGCCAAATATTTTCATTCCAGGTGTGGGATATTCATGTTTGATGAACAACAGCGAAATAACATCTTCTTTTGTGTTAGTTCTGATAAGGGGGTGCATAGCCATGTGTATTTCTGACTAGTTTGGTCGTAGTTTGTCATCATAAAATTTTTTAAAGCAGAACAAATTTTGATAATCTGTCAGCCATTACTGAGTGCTGATCAGTTCATAGTTGTTAAACATAAGGTGGAATTTCCTTGGATGTAATGGCCTTGACTAGTTCCTTAGACATGGTGCCTTTAATATTTTGCTGTAACCTGGACAGACTACATGACCTGTAAGGTAGCTTTATATGTCTGCATATCTTTTCAGGTTACTACTAATATGGGTAATGTTCATGCGGGATGCATCATTGGGTTAACATGGACACTTTCCTTTTGAGTCTTTTTGGGGTGTAGGGGTTGAGGGTGGGGCACCCAACAGAGGAAAATGGTCATGGCTTTACTTTCTTATCCTTTTCTGAACACAGCCGGGAGAAAAGTTAAAAATCATAATTTTAGTAGTGACATAATTCGATGCCAACTTTTTAGGATATTTTAAATGGGATAAGGATGATGCCAGATGCCCTTTCCATACATATTGTTGTTTGAAAAATGAAGCTGCATCATAATTTGTTGAAAATTTGGATCATTTTGATTCTATTTTATGGGTTGTTTTAACATTTTCCTTATATTGTGCGGCTTGCTGAAAATTCTGCAAATCTTTTGAGTTATGTTAGCTGTTGTTCTGTTGTTGATGACTATTGACTTATAGGAGATTCTTTTGGAACCAAGCTTTGATGGCCATGTGATCTAAATGCTGCATGCAGGTTGGAGTTCTTATTGGCAAAGGTGGAGATACCATACGATACTTGCAATTCAATTCTGGGACAAAAATTCAAATCACAAGGGATGCTGATGCTGATCCACATTCCACAACAAGGCCAGTTGAATTAATAGGGACTTTAAGTAGCATAAACAAGGCAGAGAAGCTCATTAATGCAGTCATAGCAGAGGTGCAATATTTTTTACTCAATTTTCCACACTTTTGCTTCTTATATACTTGGTTGTGATAGTTTTCATGGTACTTTAGTCCTCTTTCCTATATGTGAGGAGGTGTATTTTGAGATCGCAGAGTTTGTCTCTCATGCAATCAGTTTTGTGTATTGCTTTGCAGGCTGATGCTGGGGGTTCCCCTGCCCTTGTAGCTAGAGGCCTTCCTATTGCCCAAACCACAGGAGCGGTAGATCAACATGAGATGCAAGTTCCAAATGAGAAGGTTGTTAATTTAGTATAATTCTTATCTGTATGGATAGTTGTTATTTATTAGCTGCTATAATTGTTCTTACATAAGTTTCTTTCGGTCCAGGTTGGTTTGATCATAGGCAGAGGTGGAGACACCATCAAAAGCCTGCAGGCCAGATCAGGGGCACGCATTCAGGTAGTTGACATAAGCTTTTAGCTAAGGATTTGCATCCTCGAAATGCTAACAATCTGATTTCTATTTAGTTGGTACCTCAACATCTCCTAGAAGGGGATGTATCTAAGGAAAGGACTGTGCGGGTGACTGGTGATAAGAAGCAAATTGAGATGGCGATAGAAATGATAAAAGATGTTATGGATCAGGTAATAAGTTTTTGTCCCTTGTCTGTGCTGATTAAGATGTTGCACATTATATGTTATTCCGTCGGTGGGCTGTTGTGTTGACACTTTTTAGTGAATTTTCATCAATTTGTATTTTGTGATCCTCAGTACTCATTTATTTGAGTTGCGAATTGAAGAACTTATCTAAATTTGGTGCTTCTTTTCACTTAGCATTGAGTACAGTGAGTTTGTATGTGTTAAATTTTCCTTGGCCTCCTCTGTGTATGCATGTGTGTAGGATTTATATGCTGCGCTTACCTTCTGTCTAATTGCTAGTCATTTTATATTCTGTTTATGGATGATGTGAGAATATGATGTTGTTATGGCCATATTCTTGTCACTGTACTTTTTTTTTTTGGTTAAGTTGCTGAGTCCTTAACCGTTCACAGGATCTTTAATTCTTGCATGGTTGACTTTCAATTTGTGATGAATGTGTGCCAAGTATTGAATGACCGATGTGCCCTATTCAACAGTAGATAATAATTTTTCAAGAAAAGTGAAAAAAGGGTAAACGTAGATTGTTAGACCTTTATATTTTTCCAGTTTTGAAATGTGAAGATAATACGTTTTATAGCTTTTGTTTTTGATGTATCATCTTAGGTTGCAATTTGCAAGTAATCATGTTTTGCTCTGTTTAGTGCAATCTCTAGCTAATGGGATTGGTTGAAATGCTGCTATTGACAAGGCCACCTGCGATTATCCTTGTGAATTAATTGTTTGATGGAAGAGGCATTTTTAAATTTTTAAAGGAAGAGATATTTCACCATCTCAGTGGGACTGAGTGCTTTACATGATACCCGAGAGAACAATATTGATCAATAATCAGTTCTAAAGGTCACTTAATGCTGTTAGGAAGATCATGTCTATTCAAAGTCCAAGATTTCGGTTGCCATGATTTATTTATGTTGAAGGTGCCCATTCGAATTGACTTTAAAATGCAGATTTGGCTTTTGTCTTCCCATGGGTCAGCATTGCTTCCTTGGTGTAGCAATAGACAACCACCATTCACTCTTATCCACTGAAGAGAGGTATCAAGCTTTAAATCTCGCAATTGCAGGGTGTTAATAGTTGGTAAGATTTTGAGACTTGAAGGTCAAAATCATGATTCAGTGAGACTATTCTGTATTAACCTTGGTGCTCTCTAGCCCTCCATGTTCTATGCATGAGATATTTCTCGGAAGAAACTATGGTGCCTGGTGGAGTCTTAGGAGATGAGCAAGTTTTTATTTGGGCTAATACTTGTTAATTTGCTACTGTTCTTGTCATAAATTTGTGACAATTTGATATGCGTTCTCTGGCATGCTTTGGGTCTGCAGCACAATTGCTGCAAAACCATGATTACCAAGATGAGGTTGGTGCTAGAACTTGTCCTATGACATCTAATGAAACCATGGCATGATATTGTGTCAGTGAGCATAGATGCATTTTTAGCAAGTGGCATTTGCTCAGATGAAATGTCTGAAACTGTTAGTTTCCTGTTAGGTTACTGGAACGCTAATATCAGTTATTTAATTATAGTCCACATTTTGTATATATTTCCTCAATTGTTGCTGTGCATAGCAAACTGAAACTATTATCTTTAACCTATGCTTCTGGGGTCTTACAATTCCACCGCAGTTCCACCAAATAGTGATAATGGTTCATTTTATTCGAATTTTGGCCTGCAATTTCCTCACAATTTTATGTATCAACAGCGAGCTAGAAGGCGACGGAGAATAATTATTGTTCTGTTCTTCCTTAAGAGGACGGTTGGACTTGTAATTGCTGCTTTAGCATATGCTGCATTTGGAAGACTCTTGTATGTTGAAAGAATATCTGGATTGATCAAATTCATTCTAGTTCTCAGTTGTCCACATTTTCCAAATTGTCAATGTTCATCCTTGCCTTGTTCTATTTCTCTAGCAATGCATAAGCTTGATTCAATTTGTAGGAGAAAAAAATGGTCCTAGTGTGGGTGTGCCTATCCACTCTGTTACATGTGCATGTGTATCAGCACATGTGCATATGCTTGCACTCACAGTCGCAGATTCCAATTTAAAGCGTGATTATTTTCTCTTGCTTAAAAGTAGTAGCTGCTAATGTCTTGAGATGGATGTCTTCTAATTATTATATTTGAGAAGGTTGGAAGTATCTTATATACATTAAAGGGTGAGGAAGCTTATTTTTCTATTTTGTAGTTAACGTTTGGGCTCATATTGTTGCTTAGATCGTCTGCTAATATCATGCAGGGTTGCCATTTGGGATGTCATTTTGTTCTTTTGACAATCGGTTCTTTCACATCGTTTACATTATGCAACTCATGTTTGGTGCATACTGTGTTTGTCATTTGGTTGCCCAGATTGTGTTTACTTGAAAAAATGCTGTGCTTCATGAATTTGAATTGCAACTTTCCATTAATGCCTCCGTGCCTTCTAATGCTTTTCTTTTGTTTGCAACTGTAAGTACTTCTGTTCACTAACTTCATGACTTGTGTAAAATATGCTATGTGTAGACTGTGCGGCGATCTCCTATCTCTAGTGGTTTTAATCAGCAGCAGTCCTATCGGCCACGTGGACCTAGTGGTCCTTCTCACTGGGCTCCACGAGGTCCTCATTCATCCCAGCCAACGCATTATGGTTATCAGCAACGAGGACCTTATTCATCACAAAGTGCACAATACCCCGCTCCAGCCTATGGTGGTTATCCTCCGCAACAGATGACTCCAAGAAGCAACTTTGGTTGGGAGCAAAGGCCCCCAGGCATGCAGGGGGCACACCCACATAGTGGTGGTTATCCTTATTATGGTGCCCAGGGAGGCCCTGCACCCGATCGCCCCATTTCTGGGCCGCCCACTTCAGGGCATGCATCTGGCCCAACACCTGGAATGGGCCCACCATCTCAGTCCAGTTACAATTATGGGCAGCCACATGGTCCGGATTATGGGCATCCAGCCCCTTATTCACAGACATTACCTCCTCAGCAGACAAATGGCCACAGATTTGATGAACCAAAGTATGACAGTCATGCCGCCTCTCAGCATCCTTATGGTCACGGAAGTTCTCAGCCAATTTATCCACAGGGGGGCAGTCAGCCAGGCTATGGACCGCAGCAGCAGTATGGCAAGCAATCATCATATGGCATGCCGTCACAGGGTCCCCCTCCTCAATCTTACAGCCATCCAAGGGCTAGTCAACAAGGAGATATGTCTTACCAAGGTACCATTCAGCCAAGCCAACCATATGGTCCCAATGTACCACAGCAACAGCAGTACCAGTATCCAACAAGTGTCCCCATGCAGCAAGCATATACTTCATATGGATCTGCATCAGGTACTGATGGTTATAACCAGGGAGTTGCTCCATTTGGTCCGGGATATCCTCAGCAAGGTGGCCAACCCATTCCTTCTTATGGCCAGCCCAGCGGACAACAGGCGGCTGGCTATGTTCAAGGTCCTACAGGTGTTTACGGTTCATATCCTTCTGCGCAACAAGGTTATCCCGAGCATCCTACTGCAACCAATACAAGTTATGGGTATCAAGCACCTCAAGATCCTTCCTATGGTGGTGGCTCAGGACCAGTTTATGGTGCAGCACCTACTGGTCAGCAGGTTTACACTCAACCCATGCCAACTCAACCAAGTTATGATCAGTCAGTCCAACAACCTGGTGCATATGCTACTACTGCTGGAAGTGCACCAGCTGGCTCGACCCAAGCATATGCTGCACAGCATTGAAAGTCTTCTACCTTGTGAGCTTGGATGGTCTGGGCATATTGGGTGTACCAAATTAAGCTGTTGTGCTTAATTTGCTGAGAGACATTTAAGTAGGATTTCTATTACTTAGTTGTTGGAACTTCTAACTTATGCAGTCTGATAGTTGTTTTGTATCAAGATGATGCTACTTTTAGATGCAGTTGTTTTTCTTGTCAGTTGCCGCTTAAATAGTTAAATAATGTTGGAATTTTAGGGCTAGGAATCAAATGAACAAATGCACAAAACAATCTAAATAAAGGCCTGATACTTGAGAATTGAGAATGGGAGTCAAGCCCATGGCTTGAGCATATATGGTGTCGAGATCTGACCACTAGCCATTCTCATTTAAAATATTTACACCAAATAAAGATCCAGTAGAACAAATCTCCACTTACAATATTAATAACAATATAGCAGTCATTAACATTAATTAATGATGAAGTCCCATCTGGGCACCTACAATCCAAAGCATGTACAAGTCCTGGCCCGGATAATATACTGATAGCCAAACGCCTCCAACGTACTTGACACACATGATTAAGATTTTATATGTTTCTTGCAGCTACACAATGGAAGACAACTTGACTCTTCTAATCTCCGATCCATGTATATCCTCATCTTATTATATTATATGATCTCTTGTAATCCTGCGTGCAAAATTCAAAAGAAAAAACATATTAAAAGTCAGTTTACTGGAGAAATAAAAGGGTAAGAAGAACAGTAATCATCATCTTATGGTTAGAAAAAGAACAAAAAGTAAGAATTTTCCACCATTGAAAACTATTCTTGCAGCGTTGGCTGTATTCACCTATGTAAATGAAGGGAAATGAAAAATCTTTATGCATTGACTCAGTTCTCTATAACATAAATCTTGCAATGAAAGAGTCAAAGACACAAATATTGACAAAGAACATTGGCCCTCTTGCTTCTTCCCTAAAGCACCAATAGTATTTTCAAGGCTATAAGTGAAAGAAATTAAATGTAATTCCGTTCAAGGTCGCTATTGAGACAAAATCGATGGTTGTATTATCAATGCTCGTACAATTTTCCATTGGAGATAAACCTTCACCCTCTATTTGGTAACCGGTTAGAAAAGAAAAAAAAAAAGAAAACACATGGAACGAATCAGTTTCCATTGTTCAGTAATAATGTAAGAAAACAGTAGGAAAAGTGAGAGCAACAGGACTAGTGTACTTGAACATATTATTTTGAGGAAAAAAAATTAAGAAATCTCACCCACCCTTTTCTCTTTTTCGGTCATTTCTGTGAACCACCGAAGCTACTGTTATCCACAACCATAGGTTGGCATTCTAACATGGCCGTTGCAATGTACGGAGTTCATTTGCAAAAGAGGTTTTCCAACACACTAATAACAATTGGAACAAAAAAACAAAAACACTAAAACTATAACAATTGGAACAAAAAAACAAAAACACTAAAACTATAGGAATAATTTGGTAATTTCAAACAAATAATTATTTTTTTCATCGCTTTTTAATCATTTTCTTTCTCACATTTTTTATTTATTTAAACAATAAATTCATTCACCTTTTTTTATCATTACTTTCTTTTCTAATTATTTTTTTCCTCATCATTTTTTTTCTCACCAAAATATCTCAATCCAAACACACTATAAAGTTCACTGCAAACCATGCAGGTTTAGCTGTAATTCGAAGACAAGGGGTCACACAGACACAAGCACACACAGAAAAAGAGATACAAAACAATAGATAAGGAAAGTGTCGCATGCATTGAAGAGAGCACAAATTATTTTTCACTTTGGAAAAAAAAAAAAACAAACAAAAACTACTTAAAGCAACAAACCCAGGAACAACAACAACCTCAAAAACCCAACCGTTCAGCAGATCGAGAAACCCCACATCAATGATCCGTAAACCCACATTCCAATTCCACATTTCAATCAAATAGTTCCAAGAAAAGGGAATTCGAATAAAAAAGCAGGGAGCTCACATTACAATACATAAAATAAATCTTTACCAGAAATTTTGGTCAATGGAAACAATGATTTGAATTATTTTAGTCTACATTAGTCACCAATTAAACATTTTTCGTTGTTAAGTGATCTTTGTTAACATTTTAGAGTGTCAAACATCTTACTTTTCAGCAAATAAATCGTGTGCCTTTTGTTTTTTTCGTAATTTACCGTTGAACATAAACTATCACTTTTTATTCGGCAAAAATCAAAATGAAAAGCAGCAGCATTTATGACAACTTATCAAAATGAAAAGAAGCAGCATGCCCAAGAGTAAACAAAACGGTTCCGCCGATGTGCAGTTCCTCTGCATCATGCAGCTTTATTCGACTGAGTTAGATTTATATAAGATCTTAAGCTTTTTCAGATTTAGTTTTAATTCAGTCTCTTTCTCTATTTTAGGGATTTGTTAAAACGGGATTTTGAATCGGTTAGTTTATGGTCAGTTTGACCAGATTGTTGTAGGTCACGCTTAGTCATCCTCTATTCCTGTTGTGTGCAAGTATATTCAACGCCTTCACATTGGATCTATGTACGAAATTGAGTAACATTAATGCAATATTTTCTTTCGGTCGGAAAAAAAAAAAAAAAAAACAAAACACATATTCTGTACCAGTATGGCCACGGGGATACAACAAGAATCCTTTTTGTGTGACGTTGGAGGCACACTGTAATGTAATTAATGTAATTATATAGTAATCCAAACGTTGTTGCCTAGTGCCTAGTGGTGGTTGGTTTCATGTCTTTTTCCTTCTCCTTTTTTACTTTTTCTGGGTCAAGATCAGTAAACCATTTTCGATATTTCATTCTTTTCTTTTTTTTTGGGCTGACGTTTTCTATTCAGAAGGTAAGAAAAAGGACGCGTCTTTGGTATTCTCAAATGGGTACCCAAAAACAAAAAAAACAAAAAAAAGGCTTTACTATATACATACATAAATCCATATATTTATCGGTAAACTCTTTTGATTCCTGTTTCCATATGAAGCAGAAAGAGGGCACTGCTGCTTTTATAGCGTTCTGTTGTTGTGTGCACATGCACAGAAACTTTTTTTTTTCCTGCAAAAGTTCAATTTACTTATTCGAGCAACATTTGTTCCGGTTAGCCAAGTGTGGGGTCCGGTAAATGGTGCACCACCTTGTAGTCAGCAGGGTCGATGCTCAACCTTGAGCAATTCAACTAAGCTATGAGTAGTGGTGCACCAGTAGGCGATATATGGGGAAATTTTGACTCTTCTGATTGTATTTTGAGCTGCTACTACTGCAAATATTAATAACTCTGGTGCAGCACTAATTAGCATTCGAACAAGGCAAAAGGATGGAAACTTCGGTTACAACTTGCATTATGGACATACTAATTGTATTTTGATAAAGTTCTTCAAGATGGCAACATAAGTGCGTCACAAAAATTTCAATTCACAGTGTGCACAACTAGAAGAAAGAAAAGGACAAGTGGTGAAGAAAAACGCGATACAAATCTATGCAAAAATCACATTCATGCATGTGGAGAGAAACGATAATAAAACTGGAAAAGCTTTCAGAACTTAGTTTGTAATAACTGTTCTTAATCCGCAGGAAAGCATATGTTGGAGAGAAGAAGATGATTTTACTTGAATGTCGAGTGCGACACATTTACATTTACATTCACTTCCACAAAAAATTACCAGGTTATAAATAGTAACAACCATAAATAATTTTGAGTAGTGACACTTTGAAATACTAGACATAATATCACACCACTTTCATAAACCTAGACTTAATTACCTCACCACATAACTAAAAGACTTCAATTCAAGTTTTTAAAGCATATAAGAGATGGGGGATAGAATTGCTCAAATTAGAGAGAGAGAGAGAGAGAGAGAGGGATGGGGAAGAGGGATAGAAACAAGAGCAACAGCAACAATAGCCTACCCATAGTCTTAACTAAATAGTAGGAAAAACAGCATTGTTGTTAATTATTGGGTGGTTGGGTATTATTTCATTTGTCTAATAAATCTATTTTTGGAGGGCTCGCCAGGGGAACCATGTGATCATAGAATGACTAATATTGGCATGACATTCTTTCTAATTCAATTTTCCACTTTGAATTTCATCAACTTTTCTCCTGATTTTTTCTCAGGAAGGGAAAGAAACACATAAAATTAGAAGTTTTTGAGTCTGATAATTCAGTCCATGCTGCTCTTGTTAAAGGAAATAATTGATTTATCCACCACTTGAATATATGCATACAATAAAATAAATGGAAGCATCAGCATTAATTATTGCATCTTTGTATGCATCAGCGTGCAGACATTTTTAGAGGTAGATATTGATATACTCATTATTTTGACACTCGAAATAAGAATGGCTGAACGATTTTAAAGTCCCAACATCCACTCTATTTGCCATTTGAATATAAAAGCAATATGGGCAAAAGGGAAGCCTTGTGTGTATATAATCGGCATTCGCTAGACATCTTGGAATTGAAAACACCGTTTTCTCCACACTTATTGGGGTATACTGTCATTTTTGAAAACATATCCTAAGAATTTCTGTGCTCTTAAATAGTCTTCTGAACGTTGTTTTTGAAAACACCATTTTCTGATTGTCTGCTGCACTTAGAAACCGATTATGTTGTGCCAACAACAAAAAAAAAAAACACGATCATATATGGTCATGTGATGACTCTGGTGGGCTTAATTATTATACCAGAAACCTACTCTCATGCAGCTCTTAGCATTTGAACAAGGCAAAGTAGTTAAAGAAACTTCGGTAACTAGGGAGATTTGAGATCCTAACTCCTAACTTTGTACCTGAAGAGGGCAAAATAAAATAAAATAAAAGGTCTAATTCGCAATACGGATAAGTAGGGGCAACGAGTGAAGACAAGCCACTTTAAAAACATAAGTTCTCCATGAATCACATATGATCATGAAACGGCAATAAATCTGGCAAAATCAGCATTTGCGACATCTTGGCATATACATCAGCATTCAGAACTTTGTAACAGCAGATTGAAATCTTCCTTCAACACTCAACATCTACAAGGATGGTTGAATCATTGCCAGTTCCGATGTCCACCAAAGTCGCCATTTCATCACCAAGCAATATAGGCAAAGGGGAACCCTGCAAATTGGAAACCTAATGAGGCTGACTTCTTCATGTGCTATTCAGGAATTCAAAAATATTGCCGTTTCTCCAGACTTGGATTGTGATATATTGGATTTTGAAAATGTAAGTCAAAACAAAACCTCGGGTGTTTATCCATAGAGTTCTCTATGTCTGCTTTTCATTTGTTTTGGCTATTTTTCAGTCTTTTCCAATCACTATAACAATCTACAATTCCCATATTTCATAATCATGATATCATAGCTGCTCATCATTACCAAGAGACATGAATAGCAACTGCAAAAGAGAGGTAAAGAAAAACCTCTTCCTGAAGAAATAATTTTGGCTTTGTAGAGTTGAGCTTGAAAAAGCTTTCACAAAGAATCTTTAGCTTGCCAACCTAAGATGACAAAAAGAAAAGAAAAGGTAAACCTAAGCAGGGGGGAAAAAATCCAGTGGCCAAGTGTTGAGAAAAAGGGATAGTAAAAACACCGTTGTTGTGGCTGGTAGTTTCTTTGTCAACGGGGGTTTCTCACCAATGGATGCACCAACACATTTCAGGGTTATAGCTGCATTTTTTGATGTTTGAGAGCAAATATTGTTAATCGGAAAAGAAAAAGGGAAGAAAGTTGACAAAATAGGCTTCATACACAGGAGTCCAGAAGACAATTTCTGAGGGCCTGCTATTCCCACTGCAGGCCTTTCATCCTCTATGCCATGGTAATTCTTGAGCTCTGCAAACCTGCAACAGGATAACTACTGCAGTAAGAGGAAAGATTAGCATTGCTTAGGCAATGTGCAATGGAAGTAGTTTCAAACTAATTGTGGAGTTTCAAAGTGGTTGTGTTATTAGCAATGTTATATCCCTGTCTTTGATCTTGGTCATCAATCAGCCATCAATGCCAGCATTAAAAGATGAGGAGCGCAAAATTGTCCAAAGTACCGTCGACCAAGGGGGAAATTGTCCTAAATTTTTAAATCTCAAATCATCACCATTTTGGGTGGAATTAGGATCATCTTGCTCAAAAATAACCCAAGCTCCCTAGTAACCTCATATCACCACGAGATACGAACGGCTAGATCCCACTAATATTGGGTGATTCATCAGCTAGTAGAACATCATCTCACTTTGGGACGATCACCCTATCAAACACAAACATTCTCCTAAGACCATCAGCTCTTACATCTCTACTCCACTCAAACTCTAAAACCATGCACAAGTCAGAGCCGCTGGCAAAACATATTAGGCAGGCCTCCATGAATTTGAACCCAATCAAATTACAGCATGAATGTACTGAATCATCTTATATGACAACCTATCTAGGATTAGACTGATAAGACTTCAAAAAATTGAATTGACACAAACTACCTGGGATGAAGGCGTTTAATTGCCTCTGGATTGTCCTGCAACTTTGACATAACCAGGCGAACATACCTGCAAGCAATATTTGGAGTCAAAGAGGAGTAAATATATCCTGCAATTTTATTTTTGGGGGGGATTGGGGGAAGGGGGGGGGGGGGGGGGGGGTGGCCGCGGCGGGGTGCGCGAGGAAATGAAATGGCTAATGGGAAACAATTGTATCTGAAGAAAGTCTCAAGTGTTGCTGGTATACCGGATCTCAGACTCCTTCCTTTCACGTGGGCCTACCTGAGAGGCATGTAAAAGGAGGGGTATATCAGATTATAGGTGCCTCAGAGAGCAACTAAGTGTTACAAAGGAACTTCCAGTTTACCTCACTTCCATTCAGTATTTCAACCTTTGCTAATCGAGCGATCAAAACAAACCTTGGGATACCACCAATTGCAGGATCTGCTACTGGATTTCCAGAGAGTCTGATTTCCTTAATGCGGCAAAGAAAACTTTTGAGGCATATTGGAAGAATTGGAGTAAAATAGCTTAATGTGATGCACTTCATGAAATTTTACCCTCAACTTAGGGAATGAGTTCAGCGAGTCAACTGATGCCAGATCCTCAATCTTGTTATCACCTAAAGCATACGAGTATGATCAAAAAATTCTTAAATGTAGCATAAACAAAATAAGTCCAAGAACAAGAAAGATTTTGTTTATTACCCAGAAGAAGGCAACATAAATTTTGAAAGGGTGTAAAGCTTTCCTTGGGGGACTCTGATCCAGTGTGCAATTTCTGTCTTGTATCACTATCAGGGTAAAAGATGCAGCTCAAATTGTTCTTGTTCAACTGAAGCTGCTCCAAACTGAGTATGAAGCACATTGTAATTGACATCAAAAAATTTATTACAAGCCAACAAATTACGATGCTATTGTTAAAATAATAACCCACGTCCTCAACCTTTTTAAAACAGAGAGCTTTAAGATTTCACTCCATTCAGCTAGGCAATTATCTTCCAGATTCAGAAGCCGCAAATAATCAAATCCTTCAACAATTGATGATGACTGGGATAAGAAAGGCATATATAAGGAAAGCCATGCAACCAAAATGTCAATAAGGGAGCACAGAGGATAGTGCAAGAAACAATGCTATTACAAGCCACATGATTACATAATAATGTTTCTCCTTCACCCATATTGCCCAGTTCTTCCCATAGGAACAAAAAGAAAAAAATTTCTCAAGGAAAATGTGCCTAACCTACCTACAAACAAAACCATGATATGTTGACTTCTCTTCCTACAATCATGCATACAAACTCATCACACTTGTAAAATTGATGTAGACTCATAAAGCAAATAGTTTTATGTTAAACAATAACTACCATTAAAGAAATACTAGGATATAATTGTACTGCAGTTATAGAAATACTAGGAAATAATTTTATCACAATTCCAAGGAAGCTCCAGAGTGGGAACATATAAGATGTTAAGTATTACATTTATTGTGCTTATTGCATTCCCCATCAGATGTAGCTCTTCAATTACTGGCAATAAATGTTTAAGTTCCTCAACCTGCAGCATTAAACATTTTTGGGTTAGCGAAGGTAAGTAGTAGATACAATCAAACAGGTGGAAATGTATGTAAATATAAAATAGTTAAATTGTCAACCTGTATCCAATTTATGCCAGTATAGTTTAAAACTAAAGTGCGGATATTTTTCAGTTTGGGTAGCCCAAAAATGTCCCTTGACATTAAATTGTTTGACAGATTGATTGCTGAGAGGGCTGATAGTTGATCACAAATGACACCAACATCCTGCAAGTATGAAGTCAAACATGACAGAATGGTCATTCAGCACCACATAATTACAGAACAATTAAGCAGAACTACAAAAACAAAGCAACCAAATTTAGTGCATTTAAGAGGCTTATTGAGCCACGAATACATAAAGCACCAAAGGTAAGTTAGATTTGTACAAACAAAGATGCAGAAACCAGAAGTCATTGTGTAATTTCCAAGTAGATTGAAACTTCAATGCATAAAGCTAAAAAAAGTGCAACGGTTTATTCACCAAAATGCTCTCTCTCTAACATGCAGCATCAGATAGTTGAAAGTGCAATGTACCTTCCATTCTGAAAGCAAGTTTCCACTCAAGTCCAACTCCTTAAGATCTGCAACAATAACACTTAAAAAGTATTAACACCGAAATAATAATGGTGCCAAAGATGATTAAATCAGCATATCAATGGCAAATTGAACAAATCAAACCATTTATCCAAGGATTCATTTCCCATCACCAGCTCAACTTGAGTAGCATCAAAATGGAGAAAAACATCAAGATGGGGAAACGGAACCATTAAAGTCATTGATTAAGAGCATGCACACAAACAGAAACCTTTACAGAGCAAACAAAACAAAGTAAGCGCAGCAAAAATTAACCTAAAGCATTTGACACAAACTTTCATTACAACGTTCGGTCTTACGTGAAAGATATGCACACAATCACAGGCCAATCCTGAACAAGTGAATTAAAATGCAATTCTGCTAGGAAAAGACCAATGGCAATAACCTTATTTAGAAAATCCATACCATGCAATCAAACAGCCTTAATTAGACGGCACTTGCAAGAACACAAATCAACATATATTGACATGCAAAGCAAATAACAACTCCATAACTTCAAAAGCAGAGGTTTGCCTTTAGTAAATGGAAGAGCTGATTCCACGATCATGCATAAGAACGAAAGGCCGAACCGAGAAATATACATTCATACATACATACATATATATATAATTAAGCAAAATACAAAAGGTGAAATTAGGTAGCCAACTTACTTGGCACCAAAGAGCTAATCTCATTTGGTGAGCCAGGATTGCTGACACCCAGATAAGAAAGTGAAGCACTCGTCAAATCTTGAAATCTACTCAACTTATCTTCAATCTTCTCTTTGCCGACCAGTTCAACAGATACGCGCTTGTTGGTGGCTGAAAGCACATACATTTCATCTGCAACAACCGGCCGCTAAAAGGATTATTAGTAAACAAGATATATATATCATTAAGAGCACCAATACATGTATATTATTTTGGTATCCCGATTGGTGTCTGATTGCATAATTTTTGCAACAAAACTGATAATTTTTACAACAAAAATTAAAAGCCGTTATTTTTTCGTTACAAATATTATTAATTTTGTTATAAAAACTATCAGATCTTATTTCACACCAATCAGAATACCAAAATTCAACATACTGATATTTTCTTTATCATTAATTATGATATTGCGAATATCAATATAAAAACAAGGATATATATCATTCACGTGCCTTCTTCTTCCTTGGTAGGCTGGCCTTTGTATCTCAGATGGAGAGCTTCTGAGAAGGATATGCCCGGACTCAGATTCTGGGCCCGAACGAATGACCCGGATCGGTCGGATCTTGCTTGGAAGTAACGGACTCCATTGACGGAGCCGTCGTGCTTGCCGTTTCCGTTGTTGTCCCAATCGACCCCGACCCACGTACCCGAATATCCCTCCACGGGTCCTAAGTATCTGACCGTACCGATTCGGCGAGGGTCACTGGCTGAGTGGACTCGCTGGCCGAGTTTGAATGCGGCGGGAGTCGACTCCGTCGCGCTCATTTTCGTAGGCTAAAACCACCCGCCGGAATCTTATTTTAGTTTCGAGAGTCTGCAGAATTGCAAAAGCTCTGAAAATGGGGTGAGGGACGGACAAGGGTTTAGGAGATCCGGGAGCATTGGCTGAGACGACGAGTCGGTCACTCGTTCCAGATGCCTCGACTCCCGACTAGTCGTTCTTTTCCGCAGATAGCACTCTCTGAGACCGACTCGTCGGCAGCGGACTCTAAACAGTTTTTTTATAATAAAAAAAAAAAAAAAAAAAAAAAGAAAACCAGTAGTCAGGATTCGATCATTCGCAGGCAATTGAAGTAAAAGTTGATTAACGTTGAGGATTTCCATTGCCAAATGAGAAGTTGCAATTAAAGAGCAATTGACAAACTTCATCAAATTTTTCCGCAAAATTAGGTTTAATTTAAAAAAATATATTTTTTTTAAAGATGTTCTATACCTAAATTCATTGATCGGAAGAAAAAAAAAAAATAATTGAAGAAATTAAGGTTAAAAATAAAGTTATTTAAAAATTATTGTCACGTAAATAAAATTATCAGTGCAATATATTATTATTTGTAATTAAATAATGAGTAGTAATATATAATATGAAATTTTTTTCATAATTTTTTACTAATTAATTTTTTTTATGATGTGATAAGAATTTTTTGTAATTTAGTTTTGTGTTTTAAAATCGATTTAATGTTATTTTTAAAAATAAAAATTTTCGTAAAATTTTGTGGTATTCATTTTATTATTAAATAAAAAACGCATGACAACCAAACGTGAACTAGGAAGAATAGAAATATACACGAAAATAGTCGGTATCTGTTATAAACTTATAATCAAGAAAAGGAGTTAAAGGGATAAAAAAAACCTAAAAAAAAAAAGCGAAGCGAAGCGGAGTGGAAGCACTTACACTTACCAGAACGAGATCGATAAAGCCAGCAAGAAGGTAAGGCCTGATCTTGCGTATCAGGCGTCCATTGAAGACTGCGGACAAGAGGAGAGAACGGAGGACGGATAAGAGTGGGCGGAGGGGTCGACGGAGATGTCGGTGGGGACCGGAGGGGCAAAGGCGGAGCGGCGATGAGGGCAGAGCGGCGTGGGATTTGTCTTTTTCGTTTCTTGATGACCGGAAGTGGAACGGGAGAGCATGGCGAATAAGTTTTGCAGATTTTTTTTTTTCCCTAAAGAAGTGCTTATGGCTTTGCGGAAAAAAAAAAAAAAAACAAAACAAAACGAAACAAAAACGAAAGTGCACAGCACGTTCCAAACACATTTTTTGTTTTTATTTTTTTGAAAATTAAACAGAAACCAAAAAATATAATCATTACCAAACATTGGGCTTCTTTGCCAGCACGACCACATCCGTCTTCCTCTGTGATGCTAAAATTTCAATTTTACATGTACTAAAACAGGAATCAAACTTTTATTTTAAGGTAAAATTAATACAATTACACAGTTTCGTACAAATTCACTAATGAACTACAACTGCATTGCTACTGAAATCATCTCTATATTAAAAGTCTCGAGTTCAAAATTTGGTAGGAATCAATTAACCAGAAAATATACATATGCTACAAGTTCAGCGTGGAGACTCAATGTGAAGACTAAATTGGCAATAGCCTGCAAGCGTACTCATAAGCAACCTGTAGGAAGCTGTCAGGACCATCATCATCAGGCAACTTCAGAAGACGGGCGATTTTCGAGAACCCAGCATGTTGCCTAAGGTACATATCCTCGGACACTTCAACTTGTTGCATCTCCTGTTTGAACAGCTTAGGCCTTGACAAGGCCCACTGCATTGCCCATATGGCCAACGGCCGCATGTAACACAGAGATCTGTATTGGCCATAGGTGTCCCAGGCTTCTGGCATCTGAAATGAATATCTGCACACAGAGCAAAGAAATGGTCATGTCACGTCACCTGGAGGTCACAGGTTTGAGTCGTAGTAATAGCTCTTTTGTGACTGTATATCTGATTCTTCTGATTAATTTCATTATCCTTAAACCGCCTATGTGATTAAGATGTTAGCATAGGAAAACGCACCCGAGGCCTTCTTTGGACCAGCCTGCTTCATACATACCAGCTGCAGTCTGAAACCCCGTTTCCACCATACCTTCCTGAATCATGGAAGCAGCAAGAGCGTAAGTGACTCCGGGCCATATTTCTCCCGATTGCATTGCTGACATATCAACTCTTCCATCTGGAAGCATTCCATTGACGGCTCCGTGCATTCCCCCTTTCGTTTTTAAGACATTGAACTTGTATATCTTCTCCAGCGCGCTCCTCACTTTCTCCTCGTCCACAATTGGCAAAAGATCACATGCTCTAGCATACCTGTAGCACAACAACATTATCAACGCGCATTATTTGATTTACTTCATGCATTGAATACGTAGATTTTGACATACAAATATATATATATATAAGTGGGAGGATCCTGCTCACCATTGTCCAGCTAATTGATCAGCCTGAATAGAATCATTGCCACTGCTGTCATAATTAAAGTAGGAACCATTCCATAATGAGCCATAAATAGATTTTGCTTTAAGATACTTAACCCAGAAGTAGTTAGCAGATGCATGATCATCAACTTCGCGAGCCATGGCTGAAGCAGCCTGGAGTGCTGCCACCCAAAGCCCCCCACAATAGGCACTCGGACCTGTAACAGACCATGCATCATATGTTTGATCAGGGTAGCCCTCATTCTCGATCATGCCATCCGCATCTCTATCAAATTGATCCATATAAGCTAATGCAAGGTACACTGAGGGCCACACAGCTCGTGCAAAACCTTTATCACCAGTGGCTACTACATCTCTGTATATCTGGAGAACAAATTTAGAATTCAAGTCCTTCCATCGAGCAGAATTGAAAAGGTTATAAGCATTTACTTCCAACCAAGGATCATTAAGCCCAATATCATGGGGAACAGCACCAAGAAGCTTTCGTGGAACCCATTTTCCATCACTCATAATCTGCTTCTTACTGGGGTCATGTATCATTACTGCCGCTGCAAAGTCTCTTTGGATGCTAAGTTCAAGTTTAGGATATAGCATGAGAAGTGCAAAAGATGAATAGAAATGTACGTCATAAGTATTAAACATTAGATATTCGCTTCCCTCCAGATAGAGGAAGTGACCAATATTTTCTTCCCCACTCTGGAGCATATATGATCCAAAAGCAGCACTCGATGTTTCCAGACTATGTATCAGTTCATTGGTAGATGCCATTCTGTCAAGGATATCCATGCCCGTGTTATATTTGCGAGTAACATCATTTAAATTCTTGAAATGTGACCTCAAACTATCGAGAGAAAATTTTTTCTCTCCAATGGCCGCCAAGTTTTGCATTGGGGGTGATCCATCTGCATAAAGTAGTAGGTTACTCTTAGTGAACAGAATTAACCAGATTTCCGATAGTGTCTACTAAGATTCATAATTCACAAGTACCTGTCCAAATTGTCCCTCCTGCATTGAGATAATAGAGCTCGTTGAAGAGAGTAATTGGGTACCTGAGGTAAAAAATTTGCAGCACTGTGAAGCTTCTTTGAGTTTTGAGGAGATTAATGACCATTTCTTTCCAACAAGTTTTATTTAATCTCACCATTCAGGAAGCCTTCTGTCTTCAAGGATTGGTCTTTGCCATACATCTATCTGAGATTCCCAATGAGCATGCTCTAGTATAAGAAAAGGCACAAAAGCAAATAATTTGATGTAAGGTAATCTATGTTTCCATACTTCATCTACTTTGTCAAAACATCAATAATTAATATATTCATTGTTTTATTCCTGTGTGGTAGCGGTGCTATTCGTTATTATTGGCCTGTCTCTAAGATAGTAAAAAAAAAATTAGTATCTCAATGGGCGAACTCCTTTTTCCTTGACTAAGAAGGTTGAGCAAACTCCGTCGTTTTCTTGACATATAGGAAATATTGGATTATGAATCTCAAAGATTACACCTGTCGTTTGAACTTCTGGATATTAGTCCAATTTCAACTTTTTATATTTTGCCTCTTAAGGACATTTCCCTGCAAACATCCAATTTACATTTCAATAAGCATGGAAATTACCTAGAATAGCATCATGCGCAATATTAGCAGCAGCATCCCCTAGGGTGCCGTAGAATTTTGTATATCGCCTGCAATTACAATGCTTTGTCAGGTAAAAGTTATACAATTTACTATGCCAAATAACCACAGCAATTTCTTTGCAGGAGTTGTCCACCTGTGATAGCTTCTCCCACTGAATTTCACTTCGGGGCAGTCCCATGATAATGAAAATGTGACAGTTCGAACAGATTCAGAAGGAATGGTCAAAGTAGCTGCTACGGCAGCTCCAATAGATGATCCTGGTTTTGAAGATGAAGCTTTGTCACAGCCAACGTGGTCAAATGTCCCATGCTGAAATACAAAAGTATAAAAGAAATTAAACCCTCACAAAATGTTTTATATGATGGTCAGTGACTAGTTAAATGCATATTAATTGTGCTCCTGGAGAACAGCACGCAGGTCAGTTGAAGCTCTTCTCTCAAAGATTCCTTGGCTCGGGATGTCAAAGGCCATGGTAGACAAAACTCCCTCTGCCATCTATTGTCCTTAGCAAAAAGTAGAAACAGCCACGAAGAGGAGGTGTGGGTTGATTTGCATTCTGTGAGATGACTATCCACATCGACAGACAGACATGTCTTAGAACTATGTCTTATGACATGCTAAACCTAAAGAAAAGGCAACCTTACAGGTTTAAACATGCAACACCAGATTCTTCCACACGTTTAAACCATTAAAATACACCTTTCTTTGCCCATCTCACGCATTTTGTTTTTTTCTACCTATCAAATCCTAAGCAACAGCCCCATCAAGTGGGAGGACTCAATAATCAGGGGTCCTACAATGATTACCAAGAGGTCAATCCTGATGACCACGAGCTTACTTCTAGGCATTTACAGGGATGCAGAATTTCATTAATCGTTGCGCGTTCAAATGCAATTTATAGCTAGAATCTTCTATTTCTTGACAACAACTTATAGCTTACATGGATCTGGAATTTAGGATATGTCTGAGGGAATGATTCTTATTTTTAGTACTATCATCTTTCATAATGATATCAGACACTGAATTAGGATTAAAGTGCCCAAGTCTAATATTTGTCTTTAAGCTATGAAGATGATGAATTACTTTTCATTTCATGAACATGCAACAAATAAAAGGTAAAGTCTGACCTTTTTTATCTCATCCCACATGTCTTTGGCTGTGACCCCCTCTGAATCACCGGATATTACAAAACAAGGACATTCGGAGACATGCACATCAGCTGTCTCCTGTGCTGCAATGGCAAAAGTCAATGGAGGCTGTCCTTTTGCTGTTCTGAAAGGAAATTCATGATCAGTTAAACCTGGCAGCATTATCAAATAAATGCTATGCAAGAGACATCTCAACTGATGAGGTAAAGAACATGAACTATTTGACCAATCAGTGCTAGGGCTTACTTATGGTGTAAAGTAACTCCACGCACTCCATCTTTGCTCCTGGAAGAAATTACCAATTATGTAAAATGGTCCATCTACTTCCTTAGACTAGAGCAGAATGACAAACAACTATGCATTGGAGCCCAATTATTCCCTCAAATTGCAAAGAAGAAAAACAAAAGAAACATTTAGATATCTCCCAGTAACCAGCCACTTACTTCATCTTTCTGTTGAAGTGATGACCAGAAAATCCAGAGTCCCCGCCCACAGAATTCTGAACGGTTAGAAACATGAAAAAAGGACATGTCAACAAATTCCCAGACCGGATAGTTGTGCCTTTCCAGATCCATATGTTGTAGAACTTTTCAACATCAAATCTGGCTCAGTTGGAACTTTGAATGCCTCATTGTGATTTATCATTGTAATTCATGTGATGACGCTTATATATCATTTTTCTAAGATGCATTAAAAACTGAAGCGCAAGATTCTCAACTTACAGCCCATGTAAACAACAAGGTGACATTTGCCGAAGTCCTTCCAGAATTGGATAGCTGAAACAGTCAATAATCCAATCACTTAACACAAGTCCAACACCTAATTCAAGTAAGAACAACAAAATGGGGGCCTCTCAAAAGCCCTTCCATACCGTAAATGTGAAAACTGACACGGGGAAGCTGCTTTCCTTATAGTTGTGCGGAATGAAAGGTGAAATTTGGCGCGAAACAATTCTGAGTTCAGGATCAGGTTCACCTGTTTCACAAAGAATTTCAGGCAATATCCTTCAATGACACTGCTCATCCCAACCTTATATTATTCTGATTGTCCACAGCATTGCTGAAGCTAATACCTTCATAGATTGTCCAAGACCTTGGAAACAGGGCATGGTAAGTACACTTCTCGCCATTTAGATTCCAGTCCCAAGATTCAATACCCGAACCCGTACTTTCTCTGCAGAAAATCATTCACAGATTGATATAAAGGATTCCACGACGAACCCCAGAAGTAGAAAAACACAAAAATAAGAAGTCTGAACAATAAGGTGGCTTACTTGGGTATTTCTACTCTCCTTGGGCATAATACAGTAGAAACCCTTTCACCGTTTGGCCGCGAGACAAAAACCTGGAGGAAGAAAAGGAATATGATTTGTTTGATGTGCCCCCACAAACATGATACAAAAAAGGAGAAAAAAAATCTTTTAAATGTTCTTTTGTACATGCCATTTTTGTGTACCATGGTGAACACATTACATGGCTTCAAAAGATGAGAATTTGGACTTACAGAAAACTGATTAGCCAAAACTGGGCTTTCTTCGCATGCTAAAGGGAAAATTTTAAAGAATTGGAATTCCCCTCTGTAACTTCTCCCAATGCTTCCTGCACTAAAAACCATCTACTCAAATATAAATCCGCACTAGGAAATTTGAAGCCCGTTAAAAAGGAAAGATCAGTAAGACAAAACAAGAAGTTAAGTCCCAATTCTTATCCACAGGCACAATTGTCACAAGTAAAAGAAGAAAACGTACCCAATACCGCCTAAAGGAACGCCATGGTCACTTGTAACAAGGTGTTTTTTAGAAAAATCAAATATGGTTTCCTGAAAAAAAAAAAAAATCAAAGAAAAATCTGAATCCAAGTTTTTCCTGTTGTGATACTAGAAACACAGCATCTGGGAACATTGGCCCAAGATTTTATTACCCGTCCTTTTGCTGCTTCTTTCTTGGTGTGTTGCAAGAGTCGCACGCCTAATGGAAGCTTTCCAAGAAAGAAAGAAACAATCTCTTTATTTCAAGAACTTGGAAAATTAGCAAATAAAAAGGTGATGAGTTAAAAAGAAAGGCATAAAGCATAGACTTTTATCCAATATACCATATGCACTATGCTTCTGAGACTCAAACTGAAGCCCAAAGGCGTTTTTCCATTGCCATTCAATTGCCGTTGCCATGTCAGGGAAGGAGGCTTCCCTGGATCAACCTAATGAAAATCAAGTCAAAAAAAATGAAAAACTAATATGATGGAGGCTGTAACATGGAACAATAACAAAAGATCCCAGGATTTAACTCGCTCCCTAGAACAACTACTTCAGTGGTATTATGTCAGAGAAGAGGTTAGGAGTTCGACACCTACATCTTTCAAATCTCGCTCTCATAGTTGGAATACAGGTTTTGACCCTCCCTTAAAAAAATAAAAAAGATCCCAGGATTGATGGAGGGTGGTGCTCACTTTGTTGATTTGCATGAAAGTTGTTCATACCTTTTCTGTGGAGACATTGGGAAAAGCCTCCTTTTGAATTTCACCATCTTCTTTAAGAGCCTTCTCCATGGGTGACTAATAAATATCATGAAGCATAAAATTCATAAGTAATCTGTGGTTCTGAGTCCTGAGAAGCTCTTCTTTCATGTGGTAGAACTTTTCTAGATAGAACTATATTCATGAAGCAAAAGATCTTAGATTGCGGATAGTCCTATGACTTGGTTGTTTCACGCAAGTTCAGACCAAACTAACTTTGGATTGCCCTCTGCAGTTAAAACGAGCCAACCACACGACAGAGGTGGAGCCAATGCTTCGCAATTAGCAGAAAACATGTAAACATATGTTTGGATACAGCTGAGGACTCAGCGTAATGTTGTCGACATTTCTTTGTACATTTATTTGTTCACATCTCCTTTTGTTTTGATGCCTTAAAATTTCACCAACTAAGCATAGAAAATTTGCAAACTACTCTAACAAAAAATTAAAAAAAAAAAAAAGAAACGCCTGAGATAGGATGAAAATAACATAGTAGAGAAAACTAACCAGAAATAATTCAGATATTTCTTTGGCAAGATAGAGCAAAAGGTGTTTGTATTATGAGAGTTGCAAAAAGAGACAGAGTGTGGTCCTTGGATAGACGCAACAAAAGAGAGTGGCGATGGCAGGTGAGAAAGAAAGGCTTTTTGCTTTTGAATTTTCCTGAAGAAGCACGCAAAAGGTCTACCAAAAAAAAACTCCAAATGTTTCAAAAAAATAAAAAATCTAACATTTCGGGGTTGGTAGACAGCACCCACAAGTTGAGACTTTTCGGCATAAAATTTTCAAACTAAGTTTATAATATGATTGATATAAAAAAATTATCAATTTTATTTAAAATAATAAATTTAATATTAAATTTAAAAAATTATAAATTTAACATTAATTTTACTTAAAATAATAAATTTAATACACAATAATTTTATATGATTCCGACAACAGATTTATAAAAATATATTTATTTCAATGATATAATAATCATATAAGTTAATATCACGTCATCGAAATAGAAAATTTTTATTTAAAAAATTTCATAATGTGTTAAATTTATTACCTTAAATAAAATTTATATTAAATTTATTATTTTTTTAAATTGATCTTTAAAGTAAGATTAGGGATGAGATCACGAGTCTTCGTACCTAAAATGTCCACGTGGGATTGCGTGATTTTCGGTTCTCTGTATAAACCATAAAATGGGCTCTAATATCCATGAAATTTTATTACTCTAATGCTGTGTTTGGGAGAGGGGAAAGTGGGGAGAGAGAGAGGAAAGTGAGAGAATTAAGGTAAATTGTTGTGTTTGGAAAATGTTTGAAAAGTGGGGGAGAGGAAAGTTTTTAATTCCTCTAATCCTCCCTACCCCACCAAAACCAATCCTCCCAAAAATGGGAGGAAAGTTGTTAGTTCTCATACTAAATTTATTAAATGACTCAATTACCCTTACATAATTTAAAAATTACAATTTTACCTAAACAAAATATCTTAATAGAATTTATTATGAATGATAAAATTGTTATTTCAACATATTTTATATTCTTCTCCCTCACTTTCCACCATTTCCCAAACAAAAGAATTTATAATTTTCCTCCCTCTCATCACCTCTTTCCAAACACAAGAGAGGATAGAAAATATTCTCTTCCTCTAATGATCCTCTCCTCCACTTTCCTCTCCCTCACTTTCCTCTCCCTCAAGAATTTTATCCAAATACAGTGTAAGGGTAATCTTTTAAATGAAGTAACAAAACAACGATTCTAATTATCAATTAAGATTACCATCATTTGACCTAAAAAAAAAAAGATTACCATCAAAGTACATCTATTGGTCAAACAATTAACGGGTATGGATTTGTTAGGCTATGTTAAATAAGAGGCATTTGCTAGGATTTTATTAATTAGTTCAATTAAAATTTAAATTTAAAATTTAAAATTTTAATAATTAAGACATTTATCAACTTTTGCCAGATTAGTAGCTTAACCAATATTTTCTTTCACGTGCCGAATAAGGGAAAAAAAAAACCTCCCAAGAGTACACACAGAGAATTCTCTTAATTTTACACAATCATTTCCTTTTTTTTTATTTTTTGGTCGATGTATTCAATGTACCATGGGCTGGTTATGTAAAATCCACAATCGGTAACCTTTTTCTAGCAACTTTTTTTCAACAGAAACAATATCATAACATAATTGGTTATTAAATTTATTGATTAAAGTTAGAAGTCATCTCTTGATATTTTCATTCAAACTTTTTTATAAGAAAATTTTTTTATTTGAATATTATTAGACTTGTATGACTTTTTTTTTTATGTTTGACTTTAGTGTCTATGAATCTGATTTTAATACTGTGTTATAATACAAATTACTTTTTTTTTAAACAGAAAAAATAATTAATAATTAATCAATTATTAATTTAAGAAAACGAGAAAAATAAATCTATAAATACTATATAAGGTACAAACGCTTCAACCTACTTTGAAAACCTTTCATAATTAAAAGAAGCTGAAGTTGTTGGAGTTGGAAATCCGCATCACTGGCCAGCCAGGCTAAGCCTGGGTGGTTAGCATAAATTCCTTAAATTCTTAGGAACAAGCGACTCTAGTTGCCTCAACCCTGACCAGTGCTTAATAGTGTAAATAAGTTGTGAATTTAATAGGGATACTGTTAGGTAGTGATATAATTTATAATATATAAAAAAATACATAATTAATTCAATAATTTATTTATTTTTTAACTTAATATATTTTTTTATAATTTAATAATTTAAATTTTTTATATTAATTTTATACTTATCATTATATACTTACATAATTTTTTCTATTTAATAATTTCATTATTTATGGCTTCCATTCCATCGATGATAGGTGGAAATGATAATGAAGTTCTACTTGTGGTAAAGTCGTTTATCATATTTTTCAAAAAAAAAAAAAATGTCATTTATCATAACAAGCAACAAAATCTATTTGATGAGTCACAAAGATAAAGGCAATGATTGCATACGACAAACCTCTAGATGCCATACATGTTTTTTATATTGAGAAAAATTAAAAAGGTACAAAAAAAGATAATGATAGTATAATTATAAGTAAAAAAAAATTATTTTTAGTAATTTTTTATGAATTTTTTTAAATTAAAATTTAAAATAATATTAAATATATTTAAAATAATATAAATATATTTAGAATTTAATTTTAAAAAATAAATCTTTTGTTCTTTTATAAAAATTAAATTTATTTATGTGATTATTTTATAATTATTTTTTTTAATATGGTAACAAGACACTTTTATATTATCTTTTTGTAATAAAAAATAATAGCATATTAGATATGTAGGTTAAAGTTATGAGTCAGCGATTAACATTTACATTTAATTTATAGGAGCGATATATCATTTTTAAATTAATTTAAATAAGTTTCTCACGCTCAACTGTGAAGTTAAATTGTTAACTGAGAGTTGTAAACAGAGAGAGTGAGAGAGAGAGGGAGACAGAGTGGCCCTTGGACAGACACAACAAAGAGAGGGGCGATGATGGGTGAGATAAAGAAAGGCTTGTTGTTTTTGAATTTTCAGAGAAATATATAGAAAAAAATTATAAAAAAATAAAATTATTTAGATAAGTAAAAAAAATTATAAGAAAGAAAATTATGAGAAAGAATAATAAATAGTAATTTATGAGAAAAAAAATTGTTTAGATAGAGGAGAAGTTGTGAAAAAAATTGAGTAGAAAGAAAAAATGAATATTAATTTGTAAAAAAAAAATTATGAGAAAAATAAATTACTTAAATAGAGCAAAAAATTGTGAAAAAAAATTACAAAAGAGTAATAAAATAATAATTATATTTTTTTGCTTTTCCTCTCTTTTTCTAAAAATTCAAACAAGCCATAAAGAAACAAGCAAGCAAACGGTCTATCAATTTTCAAATATTTTCGCACTATCTATATATATATATATATATATATATAACATTTCGCGGTTGGTAGACAGGCCCCACATGTTGAGACTTTCAAAAAGGTTCAAAATAAGATTTGAGGATGAGATCATGAGTCTTCATACCTAAAATTTCCACGTGGGATTGCGTAATTGTCTGTATAAGCTATAAAATGGGCTCCAATATCTATGAATTTTTATTACTTCAATATAATCTTTTAAATGAAGTTACAAAACAATGATTCAATTATCAATTAAGATTGTCAACAAAGAACATGTATCGGTCAACCAATCAACGGGTATGGATTTAGTGGGCTATGTTAAATAAGAGGCATTTATCAAGATTTTATTAATTAGTTTGATTAAAAATTAGGCATAAATATTGATTTTGCCTCCGATGTTTAGTCTTTGTAGAAATTTCATCTACAGCATCTTTTTTAGTTGGAATATATTTTTCACGTTTTTGTCATCTTACTTTTCGCTCTTTTCTCTTAGTCAACTAGTAAATTTAACACATAATAGTCTAGTCAATATTACGTCAACTAAGTCAGACGCCATGTCAATAATAGTGATGACGTGGCACACAACATTTTTTTACTTAATTTTTTTGAAATTATCTTTCAAAATTTGGGTAAAACTGCTAACGTAGATATAATTCTAATAACTATTATACTCTTACTAATGTGAAAAAAAATAAAAAAAGTTAAGTAAAAAAAATATTATGTATCACGTCATCACTATTTAGTGATATATCATTTAATTTAAATAATATAACGTTGACTGGACTGTTATATGTCAGATTTAATAGTTGACTAACGAAAAATGACAAAAAAATTAGATAGTAAAAATATAAAAAGAGTATTCCAATTAAAAAAAATATTATAAGTGAAATTTTTAAAAAAATTAAATATTGTGAACTAAATCAATATTTATACTTAAAATTTAAAAACAATACTTTTAATTTTAAAAGCAATTCTTGTGATAGTTAAGACATTTATCAGCTTTTGCCAGAGAAGGCGTTTGACTAATATTTTCTTTAACCTCCCAGATAGGGGAAAAAAACACCTCGCAACAGTATACATAGAGAATTCTCTTCGTTTTACACATTTATTTCGTGTACTTTTTTTTTGTCCAATGTATTCAATGTACCATAGGGCGGTTATGTAAAATCAACAATCGGTTTGAATTAATATATTACGCACTCAGAACTGATGTTGGTGTTAGTGGGTATGGCTTCAAGATGTTGTGAGTAGTATATTAAGTGTATTAGGGGGTATTACTTACTCTATCAAAGCATTATTAGGTTTATATAAATTTTTTGCTACGTTCAATTTTAATTTTAATAAATTTAGAATCTAATATTTTGTTATGAAATAAATCTCTTTAAATTTTTTTTCTTTTTATCAAATTTTTTTAAAATTTTTAGAAACAATTAAGAACAAGTAAATTCAAATTTAGATTAATGTAGAAGCATGTAAATCAATCAATAGCACCTGCAAATTTAATGATTTCATTATTTATGGATTCCATTCCATCAATGATAGGTGGAAATGATAATGATAATAAACATCAAGCCAGGGGTCGTCAAACTCTTCCATGGAGAATTTTCACTCTAAAAAGAATTGAGGTGCTAACATTATGTGTATATAATTCCATTTTCTTCATGTTTTTGAATAATTAATTAACTAATTATTAATTATTTATGCGTTAAAAAAGATTTGTGACAAAGCCGTCTATCATAACAAGCAACCAAAGCTAACCCTTTGTTTGGCATTGTGGTTAGACAAGAGAGTGAAAGAAAAGTTAAAAAACTAATGCAGATCGTTGGTTTGGATTGCAGAAAAAAACGTTGGAAAAGAAAAAGAATTGAAAAAATCAAGTGTCAAATCATGCATTAAAATTAATTAAAAAATAAAAATATACGCACATAAAAATACAATAATTGAAATAATTTTAATATTACCTCTTTAATTTTAACTCACTATTTAATTATATATAAGAGTATTTTTATAATATTATTTATACACTTTCTTTCTTATCATTTTTTCATACAATTCAAATACAAAATTTTATTTTTTTATTATTTTTTCATCACTTTTTTTTCTTACAACCTTTTTTCTCACTAAAATTTCACAACCCAAACACGTTATAAATGACGAGTCATAAAATATGGGCAATGATTGCATACAACAAACAGCAGCACACGTTTTTTTTATAAAAAAAATATTGATGTCTCGAATATTAGTGTTTCAGGTAGTATTTTAATTAAAATTAAAATTAATATTTTAAAAATAAAATTAATAATTTTTAAAATATCTATTATTTTTATATTTTAAAAATATTTTAAAAATATTAATTTTAATTTTAATTAAAATACTGTTTAAAATAACAACACTCTAAATATAATATATATTGATACTTTTTTTTATATTACCTTTCTTACTACAAAAAAGTACATCATATTTCATCTGTTGGCTAAAGAGGTGAGTCAGCAATCAACATCTTCATTTAATTTAGAGAAGATATCTAGCATCTGAACAATCCGAGTGAGTTTCTCACGCTAGGATGTGAAGTTGGATTGTTAATTGAGCTTAAAATTTAAACTGTCATCTCTAGATTATTTGGTTGGTTTAAGTAAGTTTTTTTACGTTTAATTATCATATTAATAAATCTATAATTTAATGTTATATTTTCAATACAAATTTTTATTTATTAAAAAGCGCACAATAATACAGAAATTTAAATTCAAATTAAAAAAGAAAGTGTATTACTAATCAAACTATTACGAATTGTGAAAGACTTATAATACATAAAACTAACATAAATTTTATTTTTATGGACACATCAACTTTAATTTTTTCTTATACGATATTTTGTGAGTTGTGACTATGTCTTCTTGAAAAAAGAGTACCAATTGCGAGAATGGGATGAACGGACTAATGATCCAAAATAGCAAGAAACACGACGCAATGCAACCCAAACGCAGTTTTGACCGTTATTAGGCCAGGTGGAATAAGCTTCTAGCCGTCAGCCACGGCGTTGAGTCGGCGTAGATTTGGTGGGCGGTTCAGAATCTACGTCAGCTATGGCGTAGGGATTGGACTCTTTTCCTCACCTTCCCCCTCTGCGGACCAATGTTGTGAAAGGTAATCCGTTTTGATTTTTCTAACGAGTTTCATTATACGGCATAATAAAATTATTTAAAAAATTATTTATAATGTAATAAATAAAAAAATTATATAATTATATTTATAAAATATGTAATAAAAATAAAAAAAATTATTTTTTTATTTTATATTTTATCATAATTATTACACAAAATATAAAAATTATTATATTACAGACAAAAATCAAGACAAAACTGTTCGTATCATTAACAATCATCCTTTTTAAATTTGGCAACAATCCGGTTATTTAGTTAGTAAATTTTTTATATCAGCAAAAATTAAAAGTGTTTTCATAGCACAGCCAAACCTACCACCTTATCTTTGGTAGTTGGCATGTTGTGCCACTACACCAACTTATTTGATGTTTTTCTTTCCTTTGTTTTTACTTTAAATTAAAGTTCACAATCAGCCAACAGATACTGCACTTGTTGTAACTGCACAATTCACAAAATATACATATATTCCGTATGTTTTTTTTTTCTTAAATCATCAACTAAGATATAGCTATTTTTATTTTAAGGATAATCCATAAAATTATGGACCACGAAAGATTGCACACTGATTTTTTTTTAATTCAATATATGTTTTACTTAATTTATTTGACTTATTTTTTTGAAATAATTTTTTTATATTAATATATCATTTTTGTAAATTATATGATATTTAAAAATATAATATTATATTACATTTAAATTTTATATTTTGTCAAATATAAAATTTACATTTTTTCTATTATTATATTTTAGCTATCATTATTTTCATATAATATATATATATATATATATATATATATATTAATTTTTTTATATATTTAATATTAAATACTGATTCAAATACTAATTAAACTGATTCAATGTTGAACCATTAATTTTTTTAATTCAATAACTGGTTTATTTCCAACAACATTACTCCGAACAACCGTGTCTTTCAAAGAACAAAAAAACATATTATAATAATGGAAAAAAGCAGTGGCAATAGATATTCTGATAGAAGAGTATTTTGAACTGAACTGTTAAAGAATAAAAAATATATTAAATTAAAAAAAAATAAATCATGGGATTTTATTCAATTAACTAAGTGTCTTGCCTATTCTAATTTTAAATTTAGTAACAGTCTACATTTATTAAAAAAACCTCACTCAAAAAAAAAAAATAAAACCAAAATATCATTAAAAGAATGACGAAGAGACCAAAATACGCCTCCATTCTCTTTGTGGCTGCTTGCCTGGGAAGAAAATGCATAAATGCAGTCCGAAGTAAATTATAGTTTAAGTAATTAGAGTTTGATTTTTTTAAAATAAAATTTTAAATTTAAATTTTATTTATAAAAAAATAAATATTAAGAAAATTTTATTTTTTTAATAAATATTTCTTTATTCGAATTAAATTAATCAAAAACCCATATAATTTTTTGCTATTGAAAACTAGCTAAAAAAAAACTATAGTTTATAAAGCCACCTTCTTCTCCGCCTCCATCTAACAATCGTCTGTCTCTGTGTCACCCTCATCCACCATTAATTTAAAGTCCTCACACACATTTCACCGTTCACGTTTTCGGTGTTGGATTTTCCATCCGAAACTCAAATCATATTCGAAACCTTAAAAACCCAAATAAACTTTCAGCCTTGAAAACACCACTACTACTGTTCCACTGCACGCCATCAGCATTCACTACCACCTGCAGTCACCCCAGCCAGGCCATGAGAACTTATTCCCCGATCACTACGCCACCCCACAACCTTGATTTCGGCGAAATTTTGATCAAATGGATTGGAGGCTCGTAAAAGCAAAGTGGGATGAGGGAGAAAGAAGGGACCAAGAAAAAAGCTGGTGGAGAGAGTGGCCACAAAAAAAGTACAGATGAAAAAGACATCGGTTTTGCATTGGTGACCAGATAGACACAAGAAAGGGCAATGGAGTCCTCTCGAGCCTGAAATTTTATAATGACAATAAATACAACATTTTTTAATTGCTATAATATCAGTAAAGTGTATATAAAGATTTTTGAAATTTGTAACATTGTTATTCAAATCGAAATCAATAAAATTTAATAATTCCAATTTATAGGCTAATTTCGGTATAAGTTTACTAATGATTCACTAATTCTCAGATTTTTTGAAATCTAGGGCACTAATTTAAAAAAAAATTCAATTAAAATCGGTACCGTTGAAATGGGTACACAATTGAGTCAGAGAGACAGAGACATTACTCGCTTTGAATTAATTATGATAGGGAAAAAGTGGGAGGCAAGCGCTGCTGATAGGTTGTATTTATACGTTTTTAATTTGTATAATTGTGAATATTTTTTATATAATTGTAACGATAAAAATAATATAAAAAATATTATTATTTTTTTATTTTATATTTTTTAATTATAATTATATAAAAATACTCACAACAATATAAATTAAGTACGTATAAATACAATTTGTCCGCCGAACGTTTGCCCATCTAATAGTCCCCCTCATAATACACCAACGTGTCGAGGCTGAAGTGACGCATGACCTTAATCTCATGAATGGCAATGAAGATGATGATGAACGAAAATGGACACTCTGTTTTTTATATCTGTTTGTTAAATCTATTTTTATTCCCCTTCCTGCTTTCGTTTTTTATGGGTATAGAATTTTAACCTCTATCTTTATACGTGTTAAAAAACTAAAATCTCTAAATTCACTTCATATTCAGTCGTAGTAAAATATAGTCTTAACTTTAGACAACTTAATTTTAATACGTGTATTGATCTGCAACTTGAATTTTAACTTCTTCATCATCGTCAGTCTACATCCGTAAGATCAAATGCAGTAAATAATTGATCAAAATAGAAAAAACACAACAATATCAATGCAACATCAAATCCAAATATAGCATCTGAATAATAAATGATTAACAGTATTTGCTAGCAAACTCTTTGTTAGTTTCATCATTAGCGTCAACTTTACTTGAAACAATTGGAGGGTCTTGACCATTCAATGTAAAACTCCCCAGACAATGCAAGATGCTTTGACCACAAGTCTCCCAACAGAAAATCTTCGTTCAGTATATCAGAAGTCGATGATACAAGGCCATGTGTTATATGTTGGCAACGTCTTCGTGTTGGTGATAGCTACAGGAATTCATAATTGGTATATACATGTAAAAAAATAACTATTACATACACTAAAATACACACAACATTTCTTGAATTCCTCCTTATTCAGTTATTTTTTCTGGAAAAAAAAAATGCTCTTTCGCTTCCTTTTCAAATAGAGTATAGTAATAGATATCGAGGGTCAGTATAATCCTTCTTCTGTAGTGCGTATAATGATGCTGACAATTCAGTGCAAAAAAAATTAGAGGATAGAACATATGATTTTCTTCAACCAAGTCTATAATATAATTTAAAATGAGGTACATCAATTATTGACCTTTAAAATTTATTGCTGTTTACAATTTGTTGATTTTTCAATCCTTTCGTGTGCATACTTCTTTAGACATTTTTAATATGCTAATTTAGTATACGACATCCAAATAAGAGAAAGTGATATCTATTAGATACTGTTATTAATTGGATCCAAATGAATAACTCTACCACGCCAATAAAGGTAAGAATAATAAATAGAAAAATTTTTTAAAAAAATGTGGCGGGGACGGGATACGTATAAGAATGGCAATAGATAAACTCATCCCGTCCTTATATTCGCTGAAAAATTCAAAGAACGAGACAGAGATTCCAATTCTCCAGTTAAAGGCTTTTGATTCTGTACTTATCAGAGTGAATGCTGATAATTTATAAGGAATACAAATAAAATTATCATTCCTACTTAATCCTAATCAATATTTTAATCGCATAAATATTTTCTTTCTCTTCCACTTCCACTTTGTGCTCATCACGCTGTCTTCCCCTACATTGTCCTTTGTCTTTTCTCTACGTACATACATTCGCAATCACTCATTTTGGAAGTGGAATGTTCAGTTATTTGCTCTTCTTTACAGACCTAATAGTACAGACCTAATCAACCTTTAGTGCACAACATCCCCACAAATTGAGGAGAAAAATTTAAAGAATATGAAAGCTGTTTATTCAATGCCTTTATGAAAGGAAAGTTTTCCAAAAATATTGGCTTTGAGCTTTCTTCCATCCTGTGATATGTCTAGCTGTTTCTGACGTTTGCATGGTTTCCAATCGTTTTTGTTTTTAATGGTGTTCAAAATGTTGTAATTGCTCCGTGTTTCCTCGCCATTAACAGACACAGATAAAACCACAAGAGGAAAACCTCATAAGCAAATCCAAAAAGATGCAAGTAGCATAATGCTGTAATATTCTGTAGCTGAGCAAATTTATGAAGTACTCCAAGTAAAGGCAAAAGATACCTGATGATTTTATGGGGCACTGTCATCGAAAAGAATTTTGTAAAACCGTTTTCTTTCCTCAGAATTAAGCAAACCACTTGGTTTGTCACCGCTCTCATCATCTTCTGATCGTTTAACACTTTTCTCCTCCTTTCTATCAGGCCTTATGTGAACAATGCCTTTCTTTTTCTTCTTTTCCAGGTTCATTAAGTAGTGTCTCCGATTATATTCATGGAGCCCTTCCTGCATCAATTCCCCGAACTTGTCCTTCACAACAACGAGTGGATCCTTGTCAACCAATTCCGATCCATTGTATCCTTCTCTAAGAAGAACAGTATATATCTGATACTTATTAGAGACATAAAACATGCCAGGATGCTTCAGCAGTAAGACATTCAGTTTCTCTGGCAAATTGAACTCTCTTGTAAAATGGCTTAGCTTCATAATTGAAACCTTCTTCCATAGAGTTAATGACAGCAATTCATGTACTAGACCTACAGTTCTTTTCTCCATTTCCTTTGACCCTTCCAATAAACCTCTTGCATCTGCATATGGTGAAATATATGGAGAGGAATTAAATTCATGGAATCTTTCCCATGATTTAACCCAGCTTGAAGGTATTGAACATGCAAAGGAGGGTTTATTGCCCTGTTTTTGAGCTGAGGCTTGAATTGCAGAAATTGCCAGGTCAGGGTTCCAAGACAAAAGCTCAATCTCCATGGAATTCTTCCTCTCAGTATGGTTGATAATTCGAAATGTATCAGAATATTTTGGTAGAATTCTTATCAGATAATCATCCGGGAAACCGAAATTTCTCTTCAGCTCATTAAGTTTGACAACATTAAGCCTTTGGTTCCTGCTCATCATCAACAATTTAGTCAACCGCTCAACAAAAACAGGCTCCTGCATTTCTTTCACAGATTCTTCCTCCTCCACCAAAAGCATCATCTTCTTTGTCAATTGACAATAGTATTCATCATTCTCGAGAAAGATCTCAAAGCAGCAAGGATACTTCTTTAGCCAATTGAGCGCTTTCCCTTGAAGATCAAGTGTCTTGAACTTCTTTTGGAGATATTTCACTGGGGCCACCTGATTTGGGCACCTGAGTATTATGTTCTTGAGTTGATTATTTACTATCCATCTACGGTTTTTTGAGAGAGCCAACTCAAGATAAGGATCCTTCCTCATGGACCAAAGAGAGAAGTTTCGAAGAAAACTAAGAAGTGATGATGGAGGGTTAAGTCTATGATTTCCATGATTTAGTTTGTGGAGGAACATGACATTAATCAACCCATTGGAGCAGCTAAATCTTCAATCTTTACCAAGCATAAACCTGAAGAAATGAATCAACAAAGAGTAGAGGAAGAAATTTTTTTTTTTAAAAACGGAGAAAAATACAACTCACTGTATGACAGGAGAAAAGTAACGCAATGTTCAAGCAATCAGCAAGGGAATGGCCCGTTAAGCAACTCAATTAGAATATGAACAAAATTTAAATTAAATTATTCCACGAACAGAAGCACCAAACGAGTTAGCCATTCGATCTTCTTGTTTCTAATGACACTCAACAATTTACAGAGCAAAGAGAAGAACAAGGAGAGAGTACCGGGTGAAATAAAAACTGGAACAGGGATAAACAAAATGACATAAATCTTTCCTTGGTCAATATTCAGGCTCAAGATAATATCAGCCATTCAAACACACAAACAAGCCCATACATCTCAGGGCCAGAATCTTTCTTGCATTGAAAAGTCAATTCCCAAGTTTTCAAAGACAATTCGGTTCACAAAAAGGCAGGACTAGCAGAACTCCAACACCATTCAAATCCAAAGCTGCAATTCTCATGAACTGATAAGCATTCAATAATGATAGAAAATCAGTAAAACAACAAAAAAAAAAAAGGAAAAACAAAAACAGTGAACACTTTAAAAACAGGAATAAAGAGAGGAAAAGGTGAATGAAATCTGCTTGCTTTTTGGGGTCGTAATTGCTCATGGGGCTGAAAAGTTGATATTCTGCTCCGGGGCTGGCATTCTCATCTCAAAATATGGCCACAACTGGATTAAAGAGGCATACCAATACCAAAGAAACGTTCTTTTCCAAAAAAAGGCATGTACCCACAATTGCAAAACCCACTATTCTTACCAATTGAGGCAGAAAGAACCAATATTATAAGCTTCTTTTGTGAGAAGCATGGCAAAGGCGACCGCAGAGAAACTTACCAAGTACAGGGGTTATCAAGATTACGATTGATCGGGTTGAAGGCAATCTAGCGCGGGATTTTGGTTTTTGGGTTAGCTCGGCGGAGGTGGGTTCTGGCACGGCGGATATGGCGCTGGCGCTGCTGCTGGCTGGCCTGGAGATTGGAACGTCAACGCGCCCTTTACTAGGATGATGGATATTCCGCAGAAGATCAACTTGGGCTCGGAGGTCGGATCCAGTTGGACTTGGGCCTTAGGTTTGGAAGAAGTCCAATAACAACAAAAAGTCGTAAACCAGCAGACGTTGTTTCATATGGCAAGGGTTTGAATTCACTTAACTAAAGGTCTCGATTTCGAGATCTGGGAATGCAGTCGCGTTAAATATTTATTTAGAGATTTTTACCGTATTTCGGGGTCCTACCCAGATCGATCCAGATTAGTCAGGCAAATGGACTGAACATTGGGCAGTCTAGACAAAAAATAAAAAATAAAAAATAAACCGTAATGATGTGTTGCATACGCATAGAAGACTAAAGTTCGAGACCTATTAAATGCAATAATAGAGTTAAACTTACAACCTATTGATTATGGTTTAACAGTAAAAAAAAATGTTGTTCATTGTCAGCTCACAGCCTTAAGTTTTTAAGCTTCCACTCTTACGTTGTTACAGTCGTGCATTGTGTTTACACTCAAACCTCCACAAAATGGCGGTTGGAGATAGAGCAAGGGTAAAAAGGAGAATTCAAGTTAGAGCTGCGAGTCATCTTCGTGCTAACCTTTATCCTTTATTTGGGACAAAAAAAAAAAAAAAAAAAAAGGGGGGGGAGAGGAATCTAAGAGAAATAATAATGTGAGAAATGAATATTAAAAAAAATTATTTTTCTTGTGTTTGGGAGAATGTAGTGTAAAGAAGGAAAGTAATAATTTTTTGTTTGGGAATGAATAGAAAATAAGAAGAGAGAAAAGAATATATATTATTTTACCGATTTTACCCTAAAAAATAGGAATAAAAAATCAAACATAAGGATAAAAGTATAATTTGGCATAAAATTTTTTTAAAAAAAAAAGTACAAAGAAAGGGCTGCTAGTCGCCCTTGATTTTCCACTTAAAAAGCTGCGAGTCCCACAAACTTCTCTTATTCCCTCCTAATTCCCAAATAAGTGCACTATAGGTAATTCACCCGCAATTCATTCCTTTTGTAGGAATTCCACCCAATTCCCTAGTTCTCAAACACATTGTTAGAGACAAAGAATAAAACGGAGAAGTGACTCTTTCACCACCGCCTTAGTCTGATAGGCCTTATAAAAGTAGGACAAAGTCAATTGAGAAGTGCCAGCCATTGCCATGGTTGAAGCCCTCCTAATTCCAAATCCTCAAAAACTTTTCTCATATCTCTCCAGTCTCTTTTTCTTGTTAAAAGTTGAAAAACAGAGTTTCTTCTTATTCCCCTTTCTTGTTAAAGGTTAGAGCAAGAATCTTTCTAGGTTTTTTGTCTGCTTATCAGTCATTGAATTGAGTTTTTTTCTTAATTTGTGTGGTTTTAGGTCATGTCTAGACAGAAAAAAAAAAAAAAAAAAAAGGATCTATGGTGACTGTCTCTATTATTAAAACCCAGATCCTTCAAAATCTTCTTCAACTATCTTCCTTTTCTAACTAGTTGATCTAAATTTAGGATATTAAAAAAAAAAAAAAAAACCCTCTCCATCTTTCTTTATTTCTATTTAATCTCTTCCTTCTTATTGGTTTAAAGACAAATTTCTTCTTCAATTTCCAATCTTTCTAAATTTCTTATGGATTTCTTATGGGTTTTCAGTTATTGAATTGGATTTTTTTTCTTTAATTTGTGTTATTTTGGGTTTTGTCTAGACAGAAAAAGAAAAAGTGTTGTCTACATTGTTTAAACCCATATCCTCCAAAACCCTTTTTTAGGAAGTTTCAAAGGTTTTGGAAAACTAGAAAGTTGGAGTAGAGAAGAAAAGGCCAGATTTCTTTTGTTAAAACCTACATCCTCTAAAGCATTTTTTTTAATCTCTTTTTTTTTATCTCTTTGTTTGCAAAGGCAGCAACAAAGCTCAAGGAATGTAGAAAGTTTCAAAGGTAGGCAACAAAATTTAAGGAATGCAAAAAGTTTCAAAGGTTTTGGAAAACCAAAAAGTCTTTCGAATAAATCAAATTTTTTGAGAAAAAATTAATCACTTTCCATTGTAATGTTATATATATTTATGAAATCCTTTACATATATCAAAATACAATTACACCATTCCTTAGTACAAAAGACCTTACTTTGACATGCATTCAACTTATACAATAAATAATCTACTTTTACAACCAAAGTCTATTCATGGAAAAATTAAATAAACCTACGTGATTACATTGTAACTAACCAATTAACATCCAACTACGTAATTCATAACATTGTAAAAGTGAACTTAAGCACAAAATGGCGGCTACAAGAACATTGCTACAGTGACTGAAATTGGTGACGTTGAATTGCCTTCAACCATGCAATGCTTTTGTCTTCATTGTCTTCAATCAATTTGAAGTCTGCAGTGTTTAAGGCCAATCTTCATCACTCCTCCTTGGCATTAAACACCTGCATACCAAGTCCTTTTCTAAGGAATTCAAACCTACCTTTGAGAAGAGGCTTAATGAACAAATATGCCAACTGTTTTTCAGATTCACAATACATTATATCAATCTCTCTTTCTTCCTGAGTTTTCCTTAGAACATGTAATTTCATGTTATAGTGTTAGTCCTGCAATGGTGAACTAGGTTTTTGGAGATACTATTATAGATTGATTGTCACAACAAATGGCAGTTGGCTTATCTGATTTTTGATGCAAATCAGTGAGCAATTTTCTGAACCACAAAGCCTGATTTGCAGCTCTTGCAGCAGCTTCATACTCTGTCTCTGTTGTAGATTGTGCCACCATACTTTATCTTTTAGAAGTCCAATAGAAAGCCCCTGAGTTAAGTTTAAAAACATACCTTGATGTGCTTCTTAAATCATCTGCAGAACCAGCTAGACCACTGTTAAAAGAAACTGGCGAGCTGCAATTCCCCTCATCTTTTAATTATAATCCCCAACTTCACAATGCCTTTGATGTATCAAAGCACTCTCTTTGATGCCTTAAAATGCTCCTCACTTAGTGCATGCATGAACCTGGAAAGCAGGTTTGTTGAATGCACAATGTCAAGCCTTAATGCAATCAAGTATAAAAGACAACCAATGAGGCTTTTATAAAAATCTGAACTGAACTTCTCAACTCCATCTTCTTTGCTCAGTTTTAGATTCACAAGTAAAGGAGTAAAAACAGCTTTGCAACTTTCCATTCTAAACTTCTTTAGAACTTCCCTTGCATATTTTTCTTAACAGATAAATATGCCAACATCACATTACTTGACTTCAAGTCCTAAGAAAAAGGACATTTTATCAAGCTCTATTATTTCAAAGACCTTGACCATTTCACTTTTGAATGCATAATCATATCAAGATTGCGTCCTAACACGTTTAGCCTCGACATATGCTTTAGTGGTCCATTTTAGTCTCAACAATCATCCCTTCTCATGGCTTCCACTGATATTAATGTACCTATTTAATACTCCAAAAATCTGACTTATGAGCAGAACATTTTAATTGAAAATTACGAGCTAATTTTTTTTATATGATACGGGATGATATTTATTTTACGTCATTCTCAAATTTAAAATTACCTTGTTATTAAGTTGGGCTTTCATACTGCATTGCGTTGAGGAGAAGGCCGTTTGGGTAATAGACTCTTGATTAGATTGTCCAAGTTCTATGTTGGAGGTTTAACCTCCTAGCTAACGGGCCTTGCAAGGAGACTTCGACCCCTCCCACTGCTGTTAAAATTTTTTACAATTTACCATCTGGGCGGTGGAGTGAAGGCCATCATGGCATTAAGAATTGAAAAAAAAAAAATATTGCTGTTTGTTCCACACATATTGTATTCTGAAGATCAAAATTCCAAGGACAAAGTTATTTATTTTATTTAAAATTAAATTAGAGAAAAAAATAACCGTTATAAATTTAAAAAAGATGGTCAAAGTCAAAATGAATCCTAATCCGATTAAACTTAGGAAAAAGTAACTTTTCCGTTCCCCTTATCGCCAATCCTTACTTGAACAGAAGTGTTGATGGATTTTCCTTGAATTTTCATTTATAAAATAGTTTTAACAGTGGAGAGGGTTTAATGGGGAGAGAGATATCGTTATTAATAAGGGCTTCCACTGTGACGGAAGAAGGAAAATAAAATAAAAAAATGAATCAATTGCTTCTTCGTTATCAAATAATAGAAAGACTATATTTCTGTGCTCAGAATATAGATAATTTGTGGTTGGAGTTTCATTGATCCAATCATCTATGCACTTCCTACTGCTAGAGTTTCTTCGTAATCTACTTCTTTAGTTCCTCCCTTTTTTTTTGGTGGGCTTTCAATTTAATTTAGTAGTCTGTTGTTTGATTTCTCTTTCCGATTTCTTAACAATCAACACTCAACACTCACCTCTTAATTTGAATTGAAGATATTTTATTACTTTGTTTTTTTTCATATTTGAATTTCTTGATTGTGTGCTTTTTTCAGTTTTTTTTTTTTTTCGGTGAGGAAGGTGGACAGCAGTCCTCTATTTTGATAAAAGGAAAAGATGGGTACGTGAAAAGTAGGGAACAGAAAAAATGTCAATAATATAATAACGAGGGATGTTTATGTAAGAATATTAATAATTTTTTATATTATATTTTATTAATTTTGTTATATTCTTCTAAACATTTCCTACCGTTTGCGTAAACTTACAGTTTGAGAGACCATAATAAATAAGGAAGGGCAGCTGTGTAATTTAATCAAATCTTGCTGTAAATATAATAATAATAATAAAATAAAATAAAAAACAATTCCTTATTAGATTAGGAGGCGTTACTTACTTATATCTATAAATGCAATTCCCCTCAAACGACCCATTCAACGGCTCTCTCTTCCTCTTCTTTTTCTGTAATGTAAAAAACTTGTTTTCTTTTCAGTCCTCTGTTTCGAAAAATAACGTCAAGCAGTTCTCGCCAATCCTCAGGCAAGCGGGACTGCGAAACCGGCGCCGGTCAGGAGGCGAATCGGACAGAGGCGGCGGCGAGAGGAGGAATTTCTGGGCCGGCATCTTCAGTTCTTCGAGGACGCAGTGCTAGTGCGACGATGATGATGATACTGATTTTCATCATACAGGTTTTTATAACGCATTTTCTTTTTTTTAATTCAACTTTCTTCTTCTTCTTCCTTTTTTTTTTCATGTCTGCTTCTTTCTTGGCCGGCTTTTCTTACTTTTGATTTCCAAGAATCAACCAAGATTCGACCATCTTGAGAGTTTCAGGCGGCCGCGACGATGATACTGATTTACATTACGGTATTTTCTCTTTCTTTTTCTTTTCTTTATAAGTTTTATTTTTCTGTATATATTCCATTAACTTTTCCGATCATTGATTTTCGAGACTCAATCAAGATTCTGCGATTTGAAGAGTTTAAAGTTTAAAGACGCAGAACGAGAACGACGGTGATACTCATTTTGATGACTGTATTTTATTTTTTTTAATTTTCACCTCTTTTTTTCCACTTTGTTTTTGGTTCTATTTCTTTTATTATAACATTTGTCTTTTGTTGGTTTGATAGGAGGCGAAGAATTTCTATCCTATGCGCTTCTTGACGATGCGAAGGAGAGGAGTGATATTGATTTTCATAAAGGCTCGTATAATAATAATAGTAATAATGTAATTCTTCTTTTTAGTTAATATTCTTTGTTTCCTCTTTAAATCTGGTTTTTTTTTTTTTTTTTGTTGGCTGGTTTTCAAGAATCAGGAACTTGTGACGGATTAAAGTCTCTTTGGTGGACAAGATGAAAAGAGAACAGTGATAGCAGTGGGTTCGTGCGATATATATTTATTTAATCTTAAATTTTTTAAAATTTTTTTATTTAAGTTTTAAATCTTTTTAAAATTTCATTTCAGTACTAAATCTTTTGATTTTATTCTAAATTAGGCTTTTTATTAGTCAAACTGTTAAAAATTACTGCTGACTAACAAAATTTTTTTTTAAAAGGTAAAATACACTATTTTAATTCATCAGTTAACAGAAATACGTTGTCTAATTTTAAAAAAAATTTAAAAAAATAAAAAATTCAAAATTTTAATTTACATGTTACTATTTAAGAGTAAAATATAAAAATTTAATAACAAAAAAAAATTTAAATAATATATTTTACCTTTTTAAAAAAATTTCCATTAGTCAACAGTAATTTTTAACTGTTTGACTAACGGAAGAACTGATTTGAAGTAAAATTAAAAGTTTAGAACTGAAATAAAATCTCAAAAAAGTTTAAGATTTAAATGAAAAGAATTTAAAAATTTAAAATTAAATAAATGTATATCCTGTGCGTCTATACATAAGATTATGACGCCTGCTATTTTTTTGATTTATAAAGTCAGTTACTGTTTATGAATTCTTTTCATAATTAATTCGTAGATACATAATAAAATGTTTGAAATCAGACCAGATGGAGGAATATTCACTTTTAAATAAGATACAGATTGTTGAAAGTGCAACCGTTTTGGTTCTTTCAAAATTATTATTATTATTATTTTCCAAATTTGGTTTGATACTTTCTTTTTAATTGGTTTTTAACTAATCTTTTTTTTTTCTTTCTTGTTCTTTCCTTGTAACTTTATTTTCCTTTTTTAATCAAAAACAGGTTGCAATTGGGATTGATGGCATTCTGCAGAAAAGTGAAGCCTCTTTTCTTTTTCTTGTTCTAGTTTTCAAGTCCCTCATTATCTGCTTGAATACCGATAAATTGAGAAATAAAGGTCAAATGTGATACTGAATTTTTTACTAATCCTGATGACATCTTCCTTTTATGATTACACTTGTTGATAAAGGTCAAATGTGAGCAAGTAGTAATTGACAATCAGCAATCAGCAACAGCAATTAGTAACAGTAACATTCAACAGTTAATCCAAACAGACCCTTAAAATAGGGACATCCTTTCCTGAGGGGGATTAACTATTCTGTTGGATGGAAGTCAATATACAGTTTGAGAAGGAAACAGATACAAGTTATCCTTTCTTTCAAAATGAGTACCAATTTCTCTGCTTTCAGACTCAAAATTGATGTCTAATTTTGATCAATGTTTGCAGGATGTTCGAAAATTACTACTGTCCATCTGGAGTCACTTGGAGGTAAAATTATTCCTTTTTCTGTTTATCTTTTTGAAACTTTATAAAGACGTAAATTCTGTAATATTGATTGTTTACCATTTGTTGACGTTAGCCTCAAATCATTCAATAAGGTGCCTACTCTTTCTTTTTGGCTAGACTTGGGTATAAACAACGTAACAGGTAACCTCTATCATTAATTTTAGTTTATTTTCCTGTGTTAGTTTTTTCAAGTAAAGTTATTTCTTTCATGAATGCTTCTTTGCTGTGCAGGATACAAGAAGGTGGTGGAGAAGTTGTACCGTAGAAGTGCATTAGATTTGACAGGTGCTGCAAACTTCAGTCCAGAAGTTTATGCCTTGTGGATAGAGGAGGTTGGGAGAGGGGGTGGTTGTGCGGTTCAAAATTAGCTCTTTTGTGTCTCCCTTTTTTCTTTTTTTTTTTCCTGTGTGCGTTTCTTCCTTTCACTGCTGCAGGTTTATATCTATCAAATCATAAAACCGCATAGAAAGTTCTGACTTGAGATTAAACAGGTAGAAGTTCATTGCCAAGAGCCCAACAACAAGCCAACAAAATCAATAATAATGAACCTTCCTGGCCCTGTGGAGACTAGGATTCTGACCATGAGCAGGATGCAGAGGAAGATGAAGAGATATGTCAGGGTTGGTCAGTTTTGTTGCTACCATACCTAAATCTACTGTTTGACTGTTATGTTACAAGAAGATATTGTTGACAACCAATATCACTTTCTTGCTTCTTACTGGGCTTTTGTCTTGTCTTGTTAAGATTAGATATTGAATATCCTTCCTTGGGTTATATTTGTGTTTGATGCAAGTGATGTGCAGGTGTAAGTTGTAGCATAAATATGAGTTACTAGCTGAAAGTGTACAAGCAAAAATTAGGACGCTGGGTGGACCAAGGATTGTGAACTGCACTTGAAGATGCTAGAGCATTTTTAGTTTCAGAGCAGACAAAATGGCACAAAGGTGAGAAGTTGGTTAAAACTATTCTCATGGACCTTGTGTGTATGTATTTTACTTCCTTTCAAACTATGTGTTTGCATTTGCAGTTGGTAATAAACTGCTACTTATACTACCATTTTGGGACATATTTTGCAAGCTATTTTAAAGGACATAACTTAACTTAACTTGAAGTAAGCTATTAAAATTTTCTGCTTCAATTGGTTTGTAGCCTTTTTTTTATGAGTTGTTCTTCTGTCTCTTTTTTCATTATTTCCTTTTCTTTTTGTGTAGAAAATGGGGTGTAATCGGAATTGATGATGATCATGGTAAGAACAGTGGAGCCTTTCTTTTCCTTTCTTTTCTGGTACCCATGCTCAGGTTCTTCAGTTTTCATTTGGATGCAGAGAAATTGGACAGCAAAAGTCAATAGGCTGTCATTTGAATTTTATGGGTACCAAGATTTTTGGTAATCCTGATGATATTTTGGTTCTCCAAATAGATTATGATTATTTTTTTAGGTGGAATAATTCATGTAAACTTGTCTTCTTGTGATTTTAATTTGTAGATAAGTTGAGAATCAAAGGACATTTGCATTCACTAGGAGGATGATGTATTCTGCTGTAAAAGAACAACTGTTGAAGGCAAAGATGCGGATTGTTGAAAGAACAACTGTTTTGGTTCTTTCAAATTTTTTTTTCCAAGTTTAGCTTGATACTTGCTTTTAATTGGTTTCAAATCAGTCTTTTTTTCCTTCTTGTTCCTTCCATTTAACGTTATTTTCCTTTTTTTTGAAATCAAAAACAGGTCACAATTGGGAGTGATGGCATTCGGCTAGAAAAGTGAAGCCTTTTTCCTTTTTCTTGTTCCTGACTTCAAGTCCCTCATTATTTGTCACAATTGGGAGTGATGGCAGTCGGCCAGAAAAGTGAAGCTTTGTTCCTTTTTCTTGTTCCTGACTTCAAGTCCCTCATTATTTGTCACAATTGGGAGTGATGGCATTCGGCTAGAAAAGTGAAGCCTTTTTTCTTTTTCTTGTTCCTGACTTCAAGTCCCTCATTGTCTGTTTGAAAACCGATAAATTGGGAAATAAAGGTCAAATGTTTTTTATATTCAATTTTTTATGGGTACTAACGTTATCAGTAATCTTGATGAAATCTTGCTTTTATGATTAGACTTGTTGATAGAGGGATTTTTGATACAAGTTATGTGTTCTTGTAATGGTAGATGAGTAATGTATCAGGGACATCCTTTTGTTGAGGAGGATAACCTATTTGGTTGAATGGAAGTCAATATACAATTTGTGAAGGAAACAGATACAAGTTATCCTTGCTTTGCCAATGATTACTTATTTCTCTGCTTTCATATGCAAATTGATGCCTAATTTTGATCTATGCCTGTAGGATGTTCGAGAATTACTACTGTTCATCCGGAGTCCACTTGCAGGTAACATTATATCTTTTTTTTTTTTTTTTTTCTGAATCTTCATGAAAACAAAAAATTCAGCAATATTGGTTGTTTACCATTTGTTGAGGTTAACCTCGAATCATTCAACAAGTGCCGCTTTTCTTTTTGTCTAGACTTTGTTATCAACAATGTAAGAGGTAACCTCTATCATGGATTTTGGGTTACTTTCCTTCTGTTAGCTTTTTCAGTTAAAGTTATTCCCTTCATGAATGCCTCTTTGTCATGCAGGATATGAGAAGGTGGTAGAGAATCTGTAGCTTAGAAGTGCATTAGATTTGCCAGGTGCTGGCAAACTTCAGTCCAGAGGTTCATGTCTTGTCGATAGAGGAGGTAGGGATATGGGGTCATTGTGTGGGTCAAATTAGCTCTTGTGTTTCCTAATATTTTCTCAGTGTGTGGTTCTTCCTTTCACTGCTGGATATTTGTTACCCGTCAAATCATTAAACCATGTAGAAAGTTCCGACGTGAGATTAAACAGGGAGAAGTTCATTGCCAAGAGCCCAACTAGCCAACAGAATCAATAGCAAGGACCCCTCCTGGCCCTGCAGCGAGTAGGAATCAGAGGATGAGCATGCTGAGGAGGAAGATGAAGAGATTTGTCAGGGTATGTAGGTCGGATTTCTTGCTATTGACTGTTCTGTTATGAGAAGATATTGTTGACAACCTATATCTATTTCTTGCTTCTGACTTAGCTTTTGTCTTGTCTTTTCAACCAAATAGTGAATGTCCTTCCTCGGGTTATATTTGTGTTTGATCTATATATATATATGAGTTACTAGCTGAAAGTACACAAGCAAATAACAGGGCACTAGGTGGACCAAGGATTGGGAAATTGCACTTGAGGATGCTGGCGCATTTTGAGTTTCAGAGCAGGCAAAATGGTAAAAAGTGGGAACTTGGTTAAAATTATTCTCATGCACTTGGTATGTATATATTTTTTTCTTCCTTTTCAAGCTACATGTTTGCATATGCAATCGGGATACACTGCCAATTATACTACCATTTTTGGCAATATAATTTGCAAGCTATTTGAATGGGATGTACCTTAAATTGAAGTAACCTATTAAAACTTTCTGCTTCATTTGTGAGCAAATCATCATCCCTTAAAGCAATTTAGGAACATAAGAATTTGGGGGTTTCTAATTTACCATATCAACAACGAATATTTTTACCATTCTATTCTAATGGTTTTGATGACTTTGTAATATCTCCCAGTGGTTATGTGGAGCAGGTGGCTAGTTGCTACTATTCCTTTCCGTGAATATTCTGCAGGAGTCCTACCTTCTTCTAGGCCAGTTCCAATGGCAAGTAAATGTTCGGTACTTCTGATGACGGTTGTCACTTAACTCACAATCTAACAACCGTGATTAGATTTAGTAAATTCCATCAGTTAGTAATCCTCATGTTGTGTGAATACGTAACTTTCTTCTAACAATTGAGAATATGGGACTATTTTCTTTATTGCATCCAATACTTTGGCTGTTTAAGCACTTGCATCGACTTTGAAATATCTTCGTTTTATGTTGCACAATGCCTCCCATGCATTTGCTGGATATCATTCCTGGACAGTAACTAATCAATTGTTGAAGTTTGATTGTCCCATGTAATACTCCTGTCTTGTTTTCATTTTCTGAACATTGCTAACACGTGTTTGCATAGGCTGTCACGGTCGCACTAAATACAGAAACTAGTAGTTGTTTTGATGGCCAATGCTAGTTGCTATTTGATTGTAGAGCAGATACATCGGTTAAGAGGTCCGCTGACCCTGAGGGTGGTAGTTCAATAAGTCCATGGTTCTTGGCACAAGAATTGACTGTACACTGTAAGCAAATAGCGTAAGAATGTAAACCCATATTTTCCATTTAGCCTTTGTGGAGTTCAATTATTCTATGAGAAAAAAGAAGTATGCACTAAACATATTTCGCTTCTGTTAGAAAGTAACTGCACCTGTATTACACTTTCTGGTCATTGTTATGAAGTTGGAATCTTGTATTTTTGTTATCTTACTGATGTTACGATAATAGACAGATAACCATCAAAATGACTCAACTTGACACTTTTCTGAATTTGGGAAGATGGTTTAGATGAGGAGTTTGTTAAAACATGAGAACTGTCTTTCAGACCCTTCTAGCTGAAGTGGGTGCCGTTTGTTAACAATTTCAGGTATATGCCTTCACTTAGTGCTAAAAAAAATTTCCTTAATGGTCCCTTACTGGTCCTTTTGCTCATTGTCTTTTCCTGGGTTGGTTTTTTCTTTCTGTGGTCAGTTTGGATATTTTGAATACATTAGACTTTGGGGGGGTATTAATTTTCATCATTGTCTGTCGACCTGTGTTCATTTCTTGAATTATTCAATTCGAATCTGTGGAATTGCATCCATGTATGTCGGATCTTCTTCATCTTTAGATAACGGGTCATAAGAAGTAGCTTCTCAATTCTAAGTGAAGCATTCTTCAATCTGATCTTTTGCATTGTTATGTTCGTTGCTTGTCACCTAATCTACCAAACACAAATTCACTTTCCAAGAAGAAGAAGCTTCTCTGTTGTCCTTCATCATAATCCTTCCCTGTTTGATCAGTCTCTCCCCCCACCCCCAAACCAAATTTTCACTTCAATTCTCTTTGCTTCATTCGAGCATCTTCTTGCTTTAAATATCGCTACCCATCATAAGTCGTTTTTGATATTGCTATTTGATTTCGACTATCCATCAAAAGCCTGCGGGTGTACTTTTGTTTGCTTTTTTTTTTTTTTTTGGGTACGCCGGAGAGGTATCCTTTTGTGTGTGAACTCACCTGATTCTTCCCCAGCAAGGTGGTACTTGCTTGTAATTTGCACTTCTTCATGGTTAACTGGTTATGGTCAATTGATTATGTTCTACACCCGAAAGTTTTACACCAAATGCAATATGCGTTGGCTTTTCTTTTCATTTTGTGTCTTTTAAAGGATTGAAAGAGGTGGGAAGATGCATTCTTCGTGAGCAGCTATATTGGGGAAGCTGTTGCTGCTGCCGACGGAGTCTCGGGGTATGAATAAAATCTCAATTCTAAGCAAAGTATTCTTTTCCTTTTGATTAAGCATATTGAGAGTCTAATGTTTTCCAGTATACAGGCTTTTGGCCTTTGATTTGGGCTTTTTGTGACAGACTTCGAAAAGCCTGTTACTTTCTGTTGATTATCTTATTGTTGCTAATAAAATTTAATTTCTGGTTTGGATAGGTTAGCAAACTTGGTCATCAAACATTTGGCACAATGATTCCGGGTCATTGAAATCTGAGTGACACCAGATATTCTGTGATAAAATTTGTGACTCTTTTCTTTTCGTCTTTGTTGCCTGTTGGGCTGCTCAGAATGTTGACCCTTCATTGTTTTCTCGGGAACTGATGGCTAAATGCTTCATGTCTTTTAGGGGATAAAGAGGTGGTGTTTTTGACCGCCAATAGAAAGAAGATTTTATTGCATATACTCTTTCTGGTTGCTCAGTTTCCTCAAGTTAATTGATATATTTCCAGGTTGGATCATGTCTCTGTCTTTTTGTCGGTTTCTGTTCTTTTCTTTATTTTCCTGAAACCGGGTTGCAATCAGAATTGGGGGCAATAATAGTAAGAACAATGAAGCCTTTTTCCCTGCTTCCTCTGTTCAAGTCCTTGGTTATCTTTTGGGATGACAGGAAAATGGAAAAAAAAGGAACTTTTTTTTTTTTTTTTAATTTCCATGGGTAACAAGATTATTGGACAGGTTGACATTATTTCAGTTTTTCATGCATTATTTGACTAAGCTTGCTGATGGACAGATACTCGATACGAACTACGTGTTCTGGCGGTTATTAACTTATAGGTGAGCAGAGAATCAAGGATATCGGCATTCTCTGAGGATGATAACATAATCTGCTGCAAAAAGGAACATTTGCTGGAAGCAAAGATACAGCTTGTGAAGGCAGAAGATACAAGTTATCCCTTTTTTTCCCAAACAACTGCCCATTCTTCTCAATGAATTCATGGAATTAACATGGTTTGAGACGCAAATTTTTCATTCTGCTCGTGATGTTTGGCAATTACTGCCGTTCATCTGGGTCTAATTGGGGGGTAATTGGATCTTTTTAGTCATGCTCTTTGTTTGATGTTTGGAATTGGAGCCAAACAGAAGTTGACCTCAAAGCACTCAGGCTTCGCCAACTTTAGGGACAGTTTACCATGGTTTTTGGGGTTCTTATAATTTTTCTTTTTCAACTTTCTCATATTATTCATGATATGAATTCTTTGTCTCGCAGAATTCACGAACAGTGTGGAAATCTGTACAAGCCTCCAAGTGCACGGATTTTGCGAGGGAATCGTTTTTGAAGTGCAGACATTTATTCCTTGTGGAAAGAGAAGAGGTTGGGAGGTTTCTGTGCAAAGAAATGAATTCAGTTTTCCTTATTTTTCAGCTTGTGCTTCTCTCTTTCTTCGATGTGCTGTTTGCCCAGATAGAAAATTCAGATATGTTAGTTAATCTTTCTTCCTTGTTCTGTCACCACTGAAAACGTAACTGACCAACATAACCAAGCTGTGAAGATGAGCCGAACGAGGAGGAAGACGGTGTGGATTTTATAAGGTTCTTCTGGTTTTTCTTTTCCTCGTTAGTTATTACACCTAATTTTACGTATTCCATGACTATTATATAATTTATATTGGAGAGGGAGCATGATATTGTTTACAGCCAATACCTTTCTTTTTTTTTTTGCTTACTTTGATGCATTAAACTGATGTTCCTAACCACTTCAAATTTTGTGGATCCTTATAAAATGTGATTCTGTTGCAGCAGATTATATTTATAGTTGATGCAAGTAACCACTTTGCTTTTTGTGGATCCTTATAAAATGTGATTCTATTGCAGCAGGTTATATTTGTAGTTGATGCAAGTGGGAGCTTGGCATTGATTCTGATGAAAAGTGCGACAACAGGTGCTGCATTTAAGTTAGCCAGCTGAAAGTTGTACCAGCACAGATCAGGTGAGAAATAAAGGCATAACACTGTAAAAAATCGTGATTCACCTTCAAATTCAATTACCTGACAAGAAAATTATAAAAACTCTATAAGTTATTATGACCAATGTTTTAAGAAATGCAGTGGTCATTGAATTAAAAATTTTAGAAATTTAAAATTCAACTAATTATCGTAGTTGAATTAATAAAATTAGTATTTAATTTTAAATATATAAAAATTAAATATTTATACATATTATATATAAAATGTCATATTATATAAGAGATAAATATATTTTATATATGTATATATTTGTAGATTCAATATAAATAATTTACGATTTATTTTAAGGTAAGTTTATTAATGAAATTAATATATCAATCTCTATAAATAAATTAAACCAAGAAAACACAGTAATATATATTAAACACAAATAATTTATGTTAAATATTTTAAATAGAAATTTATTGTAATTTATGTATTTTTATTTAAATTAATTCATTTTTTAAAAAATAATTTAATATGAGAGAAATAATTAATGATTTTAAAAAAAGAGAAATAAAAAATATTATTTGTTAATTTGTTAGTTACATAATAAAAAAGAATGAGAAAGCAAAAAATCCACTCTTAATTCTCTCCCTCTTTTTTTTTACGGAAATAACTTGTAGTAGGAATACACAAGATCAACATATAAGTGTTGGAAATACCTGCATATAGCAGGAATACAATACGGCTCAAAGGCCTACAAATCATACAGTCACTGAGACATTTCATTGACTGGGCTTGAAGACCAGAAGAAGACAATCTTCTGACGAGAATGTAAACCGACACGTAACCAAATTTAACTAACCATAAAGAGTTACTTAAATCTAATTTGGTTGGACGAAATTGTATATGGCAGCACCGCACTTAAACGGACTCGTGACGAATCGATGGACCGTATCGAACACCAAATTTCTGCGAAACTAAACTTCAACCTACATAGTAGCGGTAACAATACACCAAATACAAAAAAAAAACACAATAAAAATCTTCCCAAAAGGTAACAGAAGATCCAAAAATGGTGCTGAGCAGCGACAGCGTCGACCATTTATTGGAATAAGGGGCTGACGACGCACGCCAAAAAAGGCGACAACAAATCGGAGGAAGGCGGCTGTGACTGGGATACGGACAGTGGTTTTAAAGAAAAGGGTGGTGTAGGCGACGACACCAGCAAAAGACCTATCGGCATGAGCAACGGTGGTGGCGCCAGCACTGGCGCGATCTTCATTACCGATAGAATCCAACCAGATGGTTGCGTCGGCGATCGGTACAACGCACCGATAGTAGGGTTCGAGTTGGAATCGGTGATGACGGCAGCCGACACGGCGGCTCTGGCGGTGGAGACAGCGACAGACACAGCGGTTTCGATAGTAAAAAAAGCAGCAACATCGGTGGAACGAGAGACAGTATGTCGACAGCAACGAATCTAACACTGGGAAGATTTTGGGTGGCTTTATTTGAAATGAATATAAGAAAAAGAGAAAAGAGACAAAAAAAACTAACAACTGCAATAATAGAAGAAGAGAAGCGGAAAAGGAGGGAGGGGAGGGAAAGAAAAGGAGAGGAAATGGAGACGAAGGCAAAAAGGATTGTCAGAAATGGTTGGTTGGTGCCAGTGGCTGAAAGAAAGGTTGGTGGGTTAACTAAGTTGATTGGTTGGAGGAGTTTAAAGCAATGTTGTTAAAACCGGCTCGGACCGACCGGTCCGACCGGTTCAACCGGTGACCGGTCAAAGGTCCGGGCCGGTTCATGATTACTATTACTCCTTAATTCGGACCGGTCTGAACCGGTCAAAAACCGGTCAAAACCGATGAAAAATCAGACCGGTTCAACCGGTTCAAACTGGTATAAAAGTTTTATAAATTATAATTTGATCTCAATATTTATTTAAATTATAATTTGAGTTTTAGATTTAATTAAAATTTTTAATTTAGTCCTAAATTTATCAAAACTTTCAATTTAGTCCTAAATTTATCAAAATTTTCAATTTAATCCTTAAAAATAAAAAAAAGTAATATTTAATAATTATGTATAAGTATTATTTTTTTAAATTATTTTTATAAATATATATATTAATAAATACCGGCTCAAATACCGGTTCGACCGGTTGAACCGGTTGAATCTTAACTCACTAATATTTTTGATTCGATAACCGGTCCGGTTCTGACAACCTTGATTTAAAGAGAGAGTACTTTTAGAGAGAGGGTGGTCATCCACACTTAATTTTCTTGCGTTACAAAAATTCTACTTAAATAATATTTTTTTTCTTAAAAAAAAAAGTTAAACAAAACACATTTTGATCCAGGGGAGGCGCGCCTTTCTTAGCACTTGACTAGTGGATGGTTCCGACGCTGGAGGCTGCCATGTTCTGGGCAAATTTTTCCATCATTTAGACGAAAAAAATTAATAGTTGGAAGAAAAATATTTGAAAATTTTTTTAGAATATAATTAATAAAAAATTATTTATAATTATATAAATTTATTGTTTAATGAATAAATAATAATTTTGTTCTTTTTTTTGACTATATTTGTAATAAATACAGTTATACAATAAATTTAATAAGTTACGTTACGAAAATTTTTCTGATAATTTTTTTCTGACCATGTAATAGAACCCATTTTAAACGGCATGGTGCTCTTTGAGATCGCCATGTCACTATAAGTCAAACCAATTAAATTGATAAATTATGACCATTTTACCAAATTGAATTAGTCAATTTACTAATTAAATAATTAGTATGTAAAACTTACATTTTAAAGAAATAACCGACCGGACCAAAGTTTGGTTTCTAATTCAACTAATTTGACCGACCGATTCGTTTAATTTTAAAATCTATGTTTATGACAGCTAAGCCCCAATGTTTTGATGACGTGGCACGGCTTCATTTAAGTGATAAAACGAGTTCCTTATTTCAAGATTATCAGAACTAAACCGGTTATTGAACTGAAAATATTAGTAGGCTAACGTTCAACCGGTTGAAACGGTCGAACCGATATTTAATAATATATATGTGTATAAAAGTAATTATAAAAATAATATTTATAAATAATGATTAAATATTAATTTTTGTAATTTTAAGGATAAAATTGAAATTTTTAATAGATATAGAACTAAATTGAATTTTTAAATTAAAATTAATGCTTAAATTATAATTTAAATAACATTTAGAGTCAAATTGTAATTTATGAATTTTTTAATTTTATTGGACCTATCTAACCGGTCCGATTTTGACCGATTTTTATCGATTTTGACCGATTCTTGATCGATTTTTTTCGATTTTGACCGGTCCGAGTTACATTTCGAAATTTACCTAAATCGACCCAGACCATCGGCCGGTCCCCATTTCAACCGATCCGACCGATCGGTTCAGTTTAGTTCTAACAACAATGCCTTATCTATGTCCAAAGAAAAAAAAACGATTTCCTTATCCTTCATTTTTGTGTATCTCACATGACTGAACTACGACGCATTCCAATGCGCAGGGCAGAGCTTCCAACTTCTCTTTTCTTTTTTTCATTTGAATGAATAATGACGAATTCAATTACGCAGGACAGAGCAGCTTCCGACACGATTTTCTGGAAAAATGTAGAAACGAAGCTCTCAAAAAGGAAGTGTTCAAAAGTTAAGACAGAATATGCAAAGACCCCCCCCCCCCCCCCCCCCCCCCCCCGACCCCAAAAAAACCCAGATAACCTGTGTATCTATGACTTTGTCTACAAAATTTAAGTCAATTGTGTAACTCATTGTGCTCAAAAAAAAAGTTTGTGTAACTCAATGTTACGTTTAATATAAAAAAAGAAAAAAAAAAGTAAAAAGAAAGTGTTCAAACGTAAGAACAAGGATGCATAAGCTCAAAAACAAAAAAAAAAAAGAGAACAAGGATGCATTTATTTTTTATTTTTTTTGAATGTATCAACTTGGGCCCCTGAAAGGCAAACACCAAGCCCAATTACAGCTAATTAAGAAAAAAAAGAAAATCATTTATAACTAGACAAAAAGAAACAAAAAAATTAATTATTACTAGCGATTGTAGTTTATCTAATCATCAGATATTACACTTACCTTGAAAGTTGGATTCAAATTTCATATTCTATTAAATTACCTTCTCCTATATATATATATATATATGAGTTATAACTCTTCTTAATGACAAAAAAAAACAAACAATTTATACCCTCTTAGAATTAAAAAAAAAAGATTTATAAATTGTTTTTGTGGATAGTTGTTTGATATGTGGGGAACAATTTGATACATGATGCGCGTGGCCCGCACTGACCAAGGGTAAAAACGACAATCTAATTTAAACACCCACGCGCCCTGTTTACTCTTTCAGGACATTAGAAAGTTACTAATTAGTTACCTCAAAAAAAAAAAAAAACTAATTAGTTATTAATAAACAGTCTTTTTTTTTTTGCAACTTACAGTAAAACTGTTTTTTAATAAATAAAAAATAAATAAATAAACAGATTCCTCCGCCTTAATATGTTTTCCTTGTCAAAAGTTAAAGAAGATAGTTATTTCTTTACCGCAGCTTCTTGCGGTCTTTCGATTCATTTCATTTTGGGCTACTGCCTAACGGACAAAGGAAAAGAAAGAAATAATGCATTCTTTGGCTTCGCACATTCCGACAGAATTATGTCAGCATTATCTATAGTTAACTTAGCAGTAAAGACAAATTTGAGATTATGTGAATAATGCCTATGATTTCAGGTTTAACTTTAACCACTCTTGAGTGTGCCTGCCTGAAAATATTCTTTGTCATGAAAAAAGAATTGTATCAAAACAGAGCGAGTCTTAGGGAAGATTGTTCGACAGTAACTTTTTCAGCATTCAGGAGGCCGGTTATTGAGATCAATCAAGTTCCATATATAGTAGACACTTGAGTTGATCCCAGAAGATAAGTAGTGAGTTCAATCAACTGTAGTTTTGAGTTCGTAGGCCAGCGAGAGAGATCTAACGGAATGTCCAGGACCTACGACCTACAAGACAGAGAGGTTAAGGAACATTGGATAGAAAGTCAGTACTATAATACTTATGTCAGTACAACTAAAAGACAATGAGTAATGTTATAAAAGGTAATTAATGTATAGTATATAAGGTGTAACTCTATCTAATATTTATAGCAAAATACATATCCTAACATCATCATTCTAAAATATTCCTAGTAAAGTAGCCTTCTAGAAAGTATTTCCTCTTATTGGACTTATTCTTCGAGCCTAGGAAGATTGTCCTGAGATTTCCTCTAAAAGTGTTTTTCCTGTGGTTAACTTGAATGTACAAGAAATTTAGAACTGATCATAAAACCTTGATTTGCTTACTAGCCGGATTTTTTTATTCAAATGGCATATAGACAGCACGTAATCTATATAACTATACATATATTTTATATAATTATAATTAAAATATATATAACAAAAATAATAATACTTATTTATATTATTTTTATTATTATAATTACATAAAATATACACATTATTACATAAAATATATAATCTAAATACTATTTGATCATTTGGTCATACACCTTTTTTTTTTATTTCAAATTATTTAATTTTTTTGTCCAACCTTGATTTGATTGCTTGTCTTTTATCCGATAAGCGTCAAAGATTGGATTGCCTTTGTGCATTGGGCCAGGCTTTGTTGACCTATTCTTACTTCTTGAATCTTGAACTCTTGGACTGGATTTTGTTTGATTACCACCACAGGTGCCTCCATTCTCCTAGCTGTTCACAAACACTGACTCGGTTCTTTCCAAGTTATTTATTTTTCCAAGTTTTATTTAATTACCCAGTCTTTTATAAATTCGTCCCCAACCAGTCTTAATAAGAACTGAAAGTTAGAAAAACTAGAAAGAAAAAATGAAGGGAAATAATTAAGCAATTACAAAGAAGAAAAAAATGGACAAAACAAGTCATAAATGGAGGCCGATAGAGAAGGCGAACGTCGTATGCAATGTCACTTGAACTCAGTACTTTTCTCATATAGACGTCGGAGAGTGGGACCCACCAAAATCTTCCGATGTTCCAAAACACGATGACCGTTGACCGTCACGATCTTTCCTTGAAAACTTGACGGCTTTCTCTTCCGGTCATTTTTCTACGGAACGGCACATAATTGATGGCCGCCCAAAACCACTTCACGCGGAGATTGAATTTAATCGTGCGTCGTTTGAGTAGTTTAATAATAACACAACCTCCTTCAATATTATTTAATAATTTATTTATTTTTAAATTTTTTTAAAATTCAATTATCTAGTAATTAATATTAATTTAAAATTTTTTAAATCATCGTATGTGAAGTTTACAAATTTTTTTTTTTCCAAATTATTCTACAATGGACGTGAATTTCTTTTCGTGAGAAGAAACACTAAACAATAGCAGAAATGGTAAAGAAGACGAACAACCTGTAACAAGTGAAACCAAGCCAGAACTCTTATTTTCTCTTATTTAATTTTTTTGGGGTATAATGTAACAAAGAAAAATAAAATTTGTATAGTATTTTTTTTTTTTTAGAAGGAGAAATTCTTTCTCAATCAGATTTTAAATTATCAGTATGGACTCAATTATTCTGTCTCCTATTTAAGAAGATTCAAATTTGAGACCACGTGCCTAATATTATATTTTATTATAAGTATACATGTATTATATTCTTATGTTGTATACGATCTATATAATTTCGGATAAATTAAGGATCCCAAAGGGAGTCACTTTGCATGTAATCATCAGAGTACGTATACTCGTTCCCCTCCATGTCGTCGTAGAACATCATCGACTCTTCGAAGAATGCCTCTGTCCCATCATTAGCCATTTGCATCCACATCTTTGGCGAATCCAAAGGCGCCTCGTTAATGGCTTGAATTTGGGTTGGCGAGAGCCGAACCATGGCGGGACCGACAATTGAGCTGGAGCTGCTACTTCCTTCATCATGAGTCGTCGGAGCTGCAGCAGCAGCGCCGCTGCCTTGGGCCCTAATCTGTAAGGCCGCCTCGTGGGCCGCCACGCGAATATCATCTGCACTGGAGCTTGCTGGCTTTGGCAGGTTATGGACCAATTCAGGGAAGTTAAGCCTGGCTTCATGTCCCCTAAAATACAAGGCTGCAACATCGTATGCTACTGCAGCCATTTCAGGAGTATCGAAGCTGCCTAACCAAATCCGGGTTTTATTACCCGGTTGACGTATCTCGGACACCCATTTGCCCCATCTTCTCTTTCGCACACCTCTGTAGCAGGAAGAGGTTCCTCCACGGCTAGTGCCTGCTGCTTTCTCCTCCATTTTCCATGCATATGTATCCAATTGTATGTGAGCTATTTAAATTTGATGTTTGAGACAGTATATGATACCTTATACTACTGCACTGCAGAGACTTAGTGTTATCCAGTTATGTATGCAATTAATATAATAATGCTCGAGAAGGTCTAAGTTGATGGGAAAGTGACGTTACTCCCTTACTCTTATTCATGAGCTCAAATTCGAATCCTTTTTAAAATTTAAGTTATAAGTGTAGTATAAATTTTTAAATTTATTAACATTAAAATTAGATATTAATGAGATTCATTTAAAATTAATAATATTTAAGTAGTATATTTTTCTTATGAAATTAGTTAAATAAAAATGTTAACTGATTGATTATTAAACTCGATTTAAAAGTATAAAGTATGATGACTAACACAATTTTTTTTTTTTTTATCAAAAAAGTCGATGCAAAATGGATAATTGTTACCAGCAAATTAAAGATGCGAGTTTCCGACTAGTTTTGTCTCATGTTTCATATATATAACATATACAAACAATTAATATTCCCACACTACAAGCTACAGAAAGTGCAGAATTTCCCTGGGGCATATATGGCCAATCAATCAATCATAACGTGGCAAGTACATGGAATGCTCGTGTATATTAATTATCTTGGAGATTTGTAGGTAAAATTAGTGCTTAATTAAGAGCCCAATTAGTAAATGGTTCAGGGTCCTGTTTCATAACGCGGTTTCGAGCTTCCGTCAAAGGACAAGTTTGGACCCACGCAACATATGTGATTTGGGTTGAGGGATTATAATTAAGGAAAGGAAAATTCGAGAGAAAATATTTTTATTACGATTGATGTAGATACGTACTATTATGTATTATTGGATTGTTAAATTTAAAAAAATAAATAAATTATTATATATTATTAAACAAATTACATATTTACATGTATTCTATTAAACGTAAATTACGTAATGATACTCTTTTATTCATTCAATAGATTTAGTTTATTTCGCAAAGGCTTATTTAGTTTGAATTGTTCAAAAAAGTACAAATTGAATTATAATAATCAAAGGAAATGTGACCAAAGTAAAGGAAAGGATTTCACACTCCACCGGCATTCTAGCATACAGGTCCCAAATCCATTATTTTTTTAAATATTAAGAGGTCTGGTGAAGAAATATATAATAAAAATAATTTTTTTATATTTTTATAAATCTTACACCTATCTCTAAGAATTATAAATTGAATTCTTTAAAATAAATTTTTAAAACTTAATTACTGAAGTGACTCTTAAAAAACAAAATTCAAAACATATTTGTTAGACTGGAAATCACACTCTTGTAATTTGCAGATTCCTTTATTTCTACTGAATTCGGTCAAAAAGATTACAAGCATATTGTTTCAAAGAAATTCACTTCGTTTGCGCGTTGCAACTGTTTTACTCATTTTGGTTGATTCTTCATCTGCTATCATTTGAGACCGACGTGTCAAGACATTCGATTCATTTCCTTTCACTCCATCTACCCATGTAAATCAGCTTCTCACTTCTCATATACTCTGCAGTTAGTAAACTTAAGTATGAAGCAAATAAAATATATCATGTGGCAATATTGAATTGATTGGTATCTTAAATAAATATTATCTCATATATAATATTAAACTCAGTTAATTAGTTTAATATTTAGCTAGAATAATAGTCAATGCAGATTTAATCGGGAAAATAGGTGAAAGAAAGGATTGAGGGGCCCATATGAGGCTGCCTCCCGAAGCAAGACAAGAAGCCCCATGTTAACGGTGAACTTCAAAGTGGTGGATATTGAACTGAGTTAATTCGACGATCAGTACTTGTAATACTGCATATATTAAATTCTAAAAATCATATATTAAATTGTAGCAGGACTTTTTATGTTGAAGCCCGTGAGATTGAAAATTTTAAATAAAAGATGAACCCACCGTATTTATAAAAATTCATAATTAAATATGAGGATAACATAATTGAAACATATGACCACTTAATTATAAAATTTTGATATTATGTCAAGAATTCATTCTCTTAAAAGTTTAAATTATTGAGAAAGTCACAAAATTTGGATCAGCTATTAAACTTTAACAAAAACAAAAATAGGCTAAAAAAGGTGCCAAGGTGGAAATCAACAATAGCACTCTAATGTTTATATTAATGCAAGGCGACAAGAAGAGTCAAGGTGGTATGCAAGGTGACATGGATAGAGAGAGAGAGTATCAGAAGCATAATCAGTGGAGGGGCAGGGCCCTCTAGTTTATAGAGGGGCGTCCAGGTTGATGGGTTCCGTAATTTGTAAGGGTGCTAACAACGTGGACTATAGGCTCGTAGAAGGCTATGGCTGGACTTATTAAGCTCACAGGTAAATGTATTGAGCATGCAGCCCACTTATAAGTTGAAGGACCTAAAAAAGCTAAGACTCCGGAGGCCAACGAATCTAATTTATTCCTTATCACTCTTAGTTTAGGACTTGGGGTATAGTAAAGAGGCAGGATGTAGCATTGGCAATTTGGCATCACCCTGCACAAACGATTGTCGGTGTCTCGGTGGGGGATCGGACGAAGATTTTTTTCGATGTTGATTCAAATGATATGCCCTGATTGACTATTGTAAATCGGGATCTCGCATACCCACTTATCCGAATCCCATGTTGACGCTTTTCTATTTTATTAAGAGATTTATTTGACCTCAAATTAAGAATAGCTTTGTTTATTTTTATAAGCTTCAAACTTCCTTTCCAATATTAAAATCAAACACATTAACTATCAATATTTCCTCTAGTAAACTCCTCTTTTTTTTTTGTTATGCAAATAGAAAAGTAAAAGTGACACTCCACAGATATATAAAAAAAGATTACATTGAGTGCAACATATAGTAAGTTGAGCCGCTATACTAAATCTGTATATAAACATATTTCTTAGTATTTGATAAGGATTATCAACCACTCCCACTATTATTTGGAGTCGAATGTACGTTTAATCCTACCAAGCGTCTGATCGAAAATTTGAATTAACGATCTCATGATATGAACAAATCTTATTATCAATAGACCACAATAAATCCTCTAATAAACTCTATTCACATTTTTCTAAACCTTCTTTGAGCAAAGTTTTTGATATGGTGTGCAAACTTATACTCTAGTCATACAACTTTATATATTGGATAGCTAGTTAATATGGGTATCTTTTGTTTTTTCTCTCTTTTTTTTTTTTTTTTGACATGCCTTTAAATTGAAACTGTAATATGATGTTCATATAATTACACTATCATTCTTCTTCATAGATTTTATAAACAAAATGAACCAAAAAAAAAAAAAACAGAATTTATAAACAAAATTGATATAATACACAACTAATCAAATTATGACACGCTGAATATATGCATTAGATCATGATCAAGCATATATAACGATCTCTCTGTTTTTTTTTTAAAGGGAACTCCTTTGTATAAGAACTATCTAAACTCCCTTGTTTGTGGCCACACACAAAATGGACAACCTAGGTTTTTTTTTTTTTTTTGGGTTAGCTTTTGGAGAAGGAAAAATAAAAGCTATTATTATCCCAATTGCTAAATTAAAACATTCAATTAATGACCCAAAACTCTCATGAGACTATCATTTTCTTATTTGAAGAAAAGTAATAATATTCCAACTCTTGCCATCTTTCTCTCATTTATGTTTCTTAATGTAATTATGATATGAGTGTGGTCCATTGGAACTGCCTGCACCAGGTGGAAGTACATGTATGATGCATCGGAAAGTTTAATCAACTCTGAAACTTTTAACAAACAGAATGATGATTGGTTTGATTAGGGATCAATTAATTGTTTTATCTCTATCTGAAAATGGTTTTAAATAGATAACCATGTAATGTTAAGTAAGCGTGTAGGCTGCATTAAATAGTTATTTTTTTTTTTCATTTTTAAATTTTACAGACTGTTGATGCTTAGCATGATCCAGCTGTTTTCAACCACTTAGATATTGAATTATCTTTCCTTTTCAGCGACACTACGGCACCTCGAACTTACGTTTCTTTCTAGCTTCGAATGATAGATGCCTGGGACTTTGTCATTGGTTGGTGCACTTAAATTATTTTCAAAATTGACGTTGTGGAATTTAATTCAAAGTTTTATAAAAAAAATATTATAAATAAAAAACACAATTGTTGAAAAAAAAAAGCCCCCTTTGTCCTCCCAACTCCCTCTTAAGAACGAAAGAGACGAAGACGGAAGTGGAAGAACAGGCGGGTTGATGGTGGATCGCTGGGCTGACTGACAGAGTGGGCCGTCTGGGCCAGGAAGCATCCTCCAACTTAAGGCCCAGCTCTTCAAATCCCAGTCCAAGGGAGACCTCCTGCATCTTAGAATTAGGAACCCTTGAGTTTGAGCATTTGCTTAACTGGTTGAGAGAATTGTCTCTCAACCAGTAGGTGGGAATTTAAATTTTACTAAATTTTACTTCTCCCTCCTCAAATATTCAATATGCCTCCTTATAGACAAAAAAAAAAAAAAAAAAGAAACCCCCTTGGGTTTCACTCTTTTGTTTTTTTTTTTTTTTTTATCTATTAAAAGGTCCATTGAACTACGAAGTAAACAATTTGAGAGAATATTTTTGAATTTTTTTATTTTTTATTAATTATATTTTCATTTTAATTAAATTTTGTATATGAAGATATTTTTGTCATTATAACTGTTTATAATGACATTTTTGTTATTAAATCAAATTTTTACTATTGGCAGAATTTGTTTTTGTCAATACTGACATTAATAGTATAATATGTTTTTTTGTAATTACTGATTACTTGGCATGAATTTTGTAATAAAAGCAAAGTTTAGGATGTTTAGGAGTAAATTTCCCTCATTTTCCACTGAATGTACCTCTCTACAATGTCCAGTCCACACAACTCCTTCACAGTAGCCATGGTGGCTGGGACCTGCAACTGGAACGTTGAATCCAACCCGTCTGAGCAACCCCATGAGCAAAGCTGCTCTCGGGCTTCTCTAATAGCTGCCCTTGTGGCACAATGGACTGATGCTGCTAGGAGTAATGGCGGCTCACCAGAAGCTGCACAAAAGCAGTCAATCTTTATTCTTTATCAAACAAACGAGTTTGATTATGCAGATACGTTTAGTAAAATATACGAGAAACACGTAATTAATCTAATGATATTTAATGATTTATCTAATTTTTATTTTTTTGAATTCAATATACTTTTCATTGTCCAATGGTCTAAATTACTGCGTATTCACCGCATTTCTACTTATGCGTGCTCATAAAGTATTTCCGCAAACTTAAAATGCCGCTGACTGAATGTGTAACAAAGGAACTTCTGTAACTTGCATCTGATTAAATCAGTAATAAACAAACAAATTTTTAGAACATGGACAGACATACCTTTGGAAGAGAGAACGCGTTTTTGGTGATGTCCACTGCTAAGAATTTCCACATTGAACTGTTTTGGTATGGTGTCAATCGTAGGGATCTTATATGTCCATGTCCCGTCAGAAACCACCAATCCCTCCGAGTTTGTTGCATATTCTTCAAGCATAAAAAATCCAATTCCTTGAACAAAAGCTCCTTCAATCTGCAGCAAACACCAATTCCTACTCTTAAATTGTACAAGGTCATCAAGAGCAGTATTCACAATTTCCTTAGTCCCGCCTAACCCGGGGTCGCAGCAGGTCCGCAAAAGGAACCATTCATTGCAAGTTTTATAAAAAAACCAGATTTCTCAAGATGAGTAATGCATGGCTAAATGCTTAATGAAGGACATCTTCAACGTAAATGTCACTGTTGGACAAAGGCTGAAAACAGTAACAAATGAGAAAATACTCTAACCTGTCCTAAATCGACAGCAGGGTTGAGACTTTGTCCGCAGTCATAAACAATATCAGATGTCAAAATTGCTGTTTCACCTGTCAGAAGGTTTACCTCTACCTGTAACGTGCAGCTTCATCAGTATTTACAGAAATAAGCAACCGTCTATTTCTTGTTCTGCAAATTGTTACAATAATGCATAGATGGTATCGTCCTAGTTGCATATCATACTGGATAATGAATCACCTGTTTATGAAAATTGGCCAGACTTCTAGCATATAAAGCACTAAAGCCTTGAACGAAACCGGGCACAAAAAGGGTAAAATGATACAAAAGAAGAAAAAGGTGCACAGGACAAACTTGCCTCACTCACTGCAGCACCATAGTTTAAGTACTGCATCGAAGTGAAATCAGGTACAAAGTAAGAAGCCGCTGATAAGTTCACAGATTCCAAGTAAGCCTGGATTTTGGTTGAGCAAGAGTTAGAGGGTGAAGATTGTATATAAAAGGGACATCCAAAGAAGATTAAGTTGATATTCTATATTCTGTCTCCTAAACGAGCAGTTCCAATGAATTGTGACAAAAAAAAAATTAGCAATTGCAGTGGATGACTTTGCGAACAGTAATTATCCAGGGCATGAATTGATTAGTGTTTTCGGAATTCCAACAAATACCTGCTGAATTAGATTTTCCCACTTTATAGAGCCCATTTGCTCCTGCAGCCTTCTTTTTAGGGGCAGCAGTCTATCCACCAAGATTTCACAGCAGAGTCTAACTGCTTCACAACTTGACTCAGACGTAGTGCTCCCGGAAGTGCACCCCCCTTGAATTAAACTCAAGGTATCAGATTGTATGACGCGCACCTTTTCTAAGAGGTCTCCCACTCCATCACATTTGATTGAACTAAGGCCAAATGCAGCCATCTGCTTTACCTTTGTCCATAGCCCCTGACCAAGCTCTATTCCTCCTACTTCAACAGCAATAGACCCATCACTTAGGATAGAAACTTTCCCTGGAGTTGGCCACACCATCACTTGATGCACAATAGGTACTCTGGAAATACCTCTTTTCTGCCACACGTTACACCTATTGAACTCTTTAATCATTTCAGTCCTTTGATCAAAGCTTGAAAATGAGGCCACCTTATTCCATATTGAAGGTAAAGTGTACTCCAGCGGTTCACCTGAGCTATCACCATAAAATAAACTGAGGCTCTTGTATGTGTGGATGTTTACACTTCTAACAGAATCCACATCCAACAAAAGGGTAGATGCTACATGTTCAATTACTGCTTCTGCAATAAATGATCCTTGTACCTCGCCAGGGGCCCGCATTGCAGATTTACTTGCATGGTTTGTTTTGCATACCTTGATATCAAAAGACAAGGCACCCCAGTCATACTTCCTAAGTGAACCCATGATGTTGTGTGGTAACATTGGACTAACATCTGCCGATATCCCAGCGTTGATTAATATTTCCAGCTTTAGGGCTGTGATTTTCCCATTAGATTTGAATCCTACACTATATGTTATCTTCATGGGATGCCTTCCCCCAGAAATTATCATATCAGTCTTGCGATCAAGATACATCCTGACGGGGCAGCCTAACTTGTATGCAGCAAGAGCACATGCTGTAGCAACCTAAAACATCACGTCCTGCTGTATTAGCTTACACCAAAAATAACTTATTGCTAAGGAAAGAAAGAATTGTACAATTAAAATATCATCAAATTGAAAAAAATGTCGGTTAATATACTGAATTATACAGAACATCACACAGCAATAGATAACCATGGGAGCTTCTTTTTCCTTTTTTTTTTTTTTTTTTGGGTGGGGAGAGAGAGGGGAGACATAAATCAGCAAAAAGGAGGTAATGATTCAGACCGGCGTGGTAGTAAGGATGGCAGTTGAAGATGCCACTGGTAGCAGCCAGATATATTAGCTAATAGGGTTTTATTTTTTGCAGTGTGAGCCTTTACACGGATAGGTGAGTGTTGGATTAAATTTATTTTAAATTCATCAAATGGGTTCGTTATTCTGTGAAAATGACTTAAATCACTTTAATCAACTTATCTCAAACTTTATAAGTCATTTTTTCCAACTTTTTCCCATCGATGTGGGATACTTAATTCCAACACTCCCCCTCAAGTACAATTGGAATTTTTGGCAACTAGTTGTCACTTGCCCAATCATCATGGGCCTTCACTAAAAGTCATCGTTTCAAATACGATTTTCATCCCGTTGCCCAATCATTATGGGTCTTCGCCAAAAGTCACTATTTCAAATACGGTTCTCATCTCGAAATAACGTTTTAAGAACTCACCCAAAATCTTTTTCAAGGGTCTCACTCAAGATCTTTTTCAAATATCGCTAAATCCACCCTCAAATACGGTTCTCATCTCGAAATAACGTTTGAAGAACTCACCCAAGATCTTTTTTAAGGGTCTCACTCAAGATCTTTTTCAAATGTTGCTAAATCCACCCAAACAGATTCAGACTCTAATACCATATTGTATTTTTTACGACGTTGACCATTACGGTCGTTAGTTGTTAAATTCGCCTAACAAGCTCGAACTATGATACCATATTGTATTTTTTACGGTGGGCCACTACGAATAGGTGAGTGTTCGACTAAATTTATCTTAAAATTCACTTTAATTTCACTAATTGAATTCGTTATCTTATTAAAATAATTTTAATTACCTTAACCAACTTACCCCAAATTTTATAAATCATTTTTTCTAACTTTTTCTGGGACATCCAATTCCAACACTCTCCCTTAAATACAATTGAGATTTTCAACAATCAGTTGTCACTTACCTAATTATCACGAGTTTTCACGATGAGATACCCAATTCCAACAGTCATCCTCAAGCCCTCCAATACAATTAGGATTTTCGATAACTAATTGTCATTTGCCCAATCATCAAGGCCTTTTACCGAATGTCATCATCTCAAATACAGTTATCATCCTGAGATATCGACTTAAATACCCATCCAACAATTTTTTTCAAGTTGTTAAACCCGTCCAAATAGACTTGAACTCTGATACAATCTTGTATTTTTTGTGACGTTAACCTTTACAGATAAATGAGTATTAGATCAAATTTATTTTAAATTTATTTTAATTTCACCAAACAAATTCGTTATCTTATTAAAATAATTTAATTTATCTTAACCAACATACTCAGATTTTATAAATCATTTTTTCCAACTTTTTCCACTGACGTGGGATATCCAATTCCAACAAATAAAGTCATCAAGTAGTTAGACTACGCCATTTAGCTAGTCAGTTAGCATCAACTCAATTCAACAAGAGATGTTAGTCAGATTGTCGTGCAATCAGTTACTATATACTCAAATCCTCGATGATATTGTGCAGGGCAAAATAAAAATATAAGATCATTTGGAAATTGTGGCCTAGAAATCTGCAACCCGTTTCTTCGATCAACGAAAAAGAAACCGATTACTACTTGCACAATCAAGAAAATCTATTGAATTCAAAAAATCGCAAACAAGATGTCTTTAAAATGGTTCATATCATGTTTAATAAATATGTTAAATATCCCAGATGTTAAGAAATAGAATTGTTCTAATATACTCACAGGTATGGATCTCATTGCCTTTCCACCAAAGCCACCTCCAACCCTCCTTGTAATCACACGCACGTTATGTTGAGGAACACCAAGACATCTTGCAATAACGTTCTGTGCAAATTCAGGGCATTGAGTTGAACTATAAACCCTCATGCAGTTGTCTTCATCGGGAACTGCAAGGGCAGTCTGATTCTCCATGTAAAAATAATATTGTGAACCAAGTCTGATCTGGATGTCAATGATTCAACAGAAAGTGGTGAGTGGGCCAACATAAGCAAATGGATGAAAAAGGAAACAAGGAAGAAAGGCCTCAACAAATATGTGAATTATTTTCTCATTATCTTAACTAAGTTTTTCTTCTGTTCTATACCATTTTTTATGCTTTTTGTTTTTTTTTTTTTTCCCCTGGAAGAGGAAGGGGAGCAAGTTCAAGTACCTCCGCAGATGTAATTTTGTGATCAGCTTCAGCCATTCCTTTGGAGATATCACCAACCTGTTTTGGGGTTACAAATGCAGGGACCTCAAAAAAACTGGATCTTTTCACAGCCTCTTCTACAGTTAAAATGGGCGGTTCCAGGTTTTCCAAGTCATAATCAACTGCCACAAGTTTTGATGCCACTTCTGCGTGTTTCCTTGTATCTGCAACCTAAGAAAATAAAGTGGTAGAATAGATAAAGCACAAGAGCCATACTGTCCAACAAAAAGCCGATTGTTGCGATCTCGACATTATTAGCCATGACGATTAATCAACAAACACAAATGTTGAAAAGAATGATAGAAGAAGGTTTACCACGAAAGCAAGAGGCTCTCCAGCATATCGAGTCAGCTCATCAGCAAAAAGAGGTTCTGTGCCAAATATTGTCATAGAACCTACATTCTCTCCACTTTTTGGAATATCTCTGAAAGAAATAAGTCCTGTAACCCCATCTGGCAGTGATTTGGATTTGAATTCTACACTCTTTACCCTTGCAAAAGGCTTTTTGCTACAGATGAATGCTCCATGCAGACAATTGACAGGAGCAGGAATGTCATCCACATATACAGCTTCACCTATGGTATTGGTTAGATAAGCAATTGGGTCAATGAGAGCTTGGACATTCATTGATACAGATATTCAAAACTAATGCATCAAACCAACTATAATGGGGTTAAATAATGGAGACAAATATGTCAAGCAGTGACATCACAACATGGCCAGTTTAGAAAAGATAGGGAGCTACAGCCATCACATAATCTGTTTTCCTTTTTTACCTTTCTTTTTATTATTGCTATTTATAACTTTTTTTTTTTCCGAACGTGGAAATTACTACGAGATGGGAGATACAAACCAGAAGCTTGGAGGACAGCTCCAGACTTTGTGATTGGCTCGCCAACAGGATGATACTCTTTGTTCAACTGCAGCACTTGCTTTGATGATGATAGCAAACGTGGGAATCTAACAGGATTCAGTTCGTTATTTTTTGGTTTTAAAATGGACTGTCTGGAGCCAATATGTCCGTCTGGCCAGCCATCAGAAGTGCTGGCAACAGTTAAAGAGCTCAGAAACTCAAATAGGAAACCTACAGCCAAGCTTGACCTATATGCAGGATGCGAAGTACCATCTTCGGGTACAACAGTGGCTATAACTAAATTAACAGCTTCATGCAGAACATCTAAAGATAAAACTTTGCCAGCTAAAAATTCTTCTACCTTTCTCGCTCTAATAGCATGCTTAGTGCCATAAGCGCCGAAAGCCAACTGACACCTGATTAACACCACTCCACCACACGAATTTAAGTAGGAAACTTCAGCCAAAAAAGCAGCATTTAGATAAGGTAAAGCATTTCCAAGGGGTCGTGGTGCAGCTCGATAGGTTTCAAAAAACAACTTAGTATCTGCCACAGTAGATGAGTTCTTAATTGGCTCCCAGTTCGGGATTTTAATTCTTAAAAGCACGCTTGTGTAATCCAATGTAGATCTCTCCAGAAATTCTTCCAGGGTAAGCAATTCATGTGTTCTGCCCGTTATTATATCAACACAAGAACCAGCTGCAAGAAGTATCGTGGCGATGTCCGAAGGAAAATGTTTCCTTTGTGCCATCACCAAATTGCCCCCAATACTACCCATATTTCGCACAAATTGAGAAGCAATCTTCTCCATGTGAGTTGCAATTTTTTTGAACACAATCTCGCACTCTGGGAAATCTCCACTTTTATTTTCCGTTTTTAGATATTCGATAACTTTAGAAATAGTCACAGATGCTCCAATTTCTACTCCTTTCTGATTCCTCCTAATCACAGAGAGCTCAGGAATGAACCTTAGATCAATGTATGTATCATGGCTTTCCAGTTCCTTATAGTAACCCATTGCAGTGTTACCGACCACTAGTTTCATCCTGGTTCCATTGCTGACATCATTGGTCTTCAGTAGGCCTTGAAGCTCTTCAACAGAGACAGGATGGTACCATGAGAATCTTTCAGAATCCAAAAGCAAAGAAGGTTTTATTTCCCTTTTCAAAAATTCCGGGAAGGTGCAAATCTCAGAACTATGGTCATAAAAAGGTAACCTACTTCTCTTTACTTCTGGACTCTCTTCCTTTCTCCAGTAAAAGTTAAGGCCTAAGTCCTCCATATCAACATCAGCAGCAAAACTTTTGCATGCATCGGCAATAGGTCGATAACCAGTACATCGACAAAGATTTCCTGCTACAGCCTTTTCAGCTTCAACAACAGTCAGCTTGGAAAATCCTGGAGGGGGTTCTGGCTGATCAGTCTTTTGAGCATTAACAAGGGCCCCAAAAAGTGAAATGCACATTCCAGGAGTGCAAAAGCCACATTGGGAAGAATGAAATCCAGCAAACCTTTGGTGAATAGGGTGGAATCCCGCATTGCTGTTTCCAAGGCCTTCGCTCGTTGTAATTGAGCATCCATTCACGCTACAAAGCAGTGTGAGACATGAAGATATTGTTAAATCTTCAACATGGTCATGCACAGGATCGTACTTGGAGAGTAGAACAACACAAGCTCCGCAACCACCTAATCCATAAATAAGTACAAGAAACCATTAACAAGTAGAACACTCACAATCTTGCTCTTCATTAGTCTTTATGATGCAAATTTTAATTTTTGTCATAAACCACAATAGCAGAGCCTTGATTTTGTCGGAGAACAATTCCACATCAGTGGGAGAAGTAAAGAAAGAGGGGTATATAAATTAATGGAAAAACCAACTAAAATAGTTGAAGTCATTTTAGTAAAAGGTAAATCCATATCAAGTCTCTTATCAAGCCTGACACTCCAACCAATACTGAGTCCAAACAATCAAGAAGTCCATGGAGCTTGCAGATAAAAATTCCCATAGTGGTATCCAAGCCCAAGCCCGACACTCCAACTCAATACTGAGTCCAAACAAATCAAGTCTATGGAGCTTGCAGATAAAAATTCCTACAATGGTATCCGAGCCCACTAGTGTGATCCTGAGACCCATGTAGATGAATCAACAAAAACCCAAGTGAAGTAAACAATCCACCAGCAAGAAGGTAGTGAAGAGATTGCACTTGGGTTAATGAGATAGAAGAGGATCTAGACTTTGGAGACCCTGGACACAATTTCAAGCTTGAGGCTAATGAATGACTGAAGGGGGCCACTTCGTGAAAGAAAGAGGGACATATAAATAAATGGAAAAACTAAGAGGGACATATAAATCAATGGAAAAACTAACTAAAATCTTTTAGACTATTTTAATGAAAGGTGGATCCATATCAAGTCCGTTATCAGACCCGACACTCCAGCTCAATGCCGAGTCCAAACAAGTCAAGTCATGTAGCCCGCAGATAAAAATTCCTACAAATTTTCAAATCAGGTAACCAAGATAAACACGTGGCAAATAGAAAATTTAAATATCACTGGCAAAAAAATAGAACCCTCCAACTCAGAACAAGGTTTTAGTTATTGCACTAATTGAAAGGAGTCAAAATAGATTGATCAAAGCCCCAACAAATGCATATATCCTTGTTCATTGCGCTTTAATAGACTCTCTGACTAACGTTTCTTTGCTTCTCATAAAATGGTACAAAGCCTTTGTCTCCGTGACAATCATGTGTGAAAAAAAGAAAGCCACACGCCTTGCATCAATTACAAAGCCAGGTAACTAAGTCTGCTAAAAGTATGTGGTTGTCAACTTGCAAGGATGAAATTTTCTGAGTCTGTTCCTCTGCTTTCTCACCGCCCAAATACAACATCACCGCCGAAGCAACCACACACTGTCATCTAAGAATAAGTTCACGCAACCAAACAAGCTTAAGCAGGTTGGCCACAAGAGGAAAGCCCTTAGGGAAGGCTGGAAGTTCAAATCCCAACTCCCTCAAATTTCCACAAAATATAGACTTTGATTCTGACGTACCGAAAAAAAAATCACAAATATCAATCAGCCTAAAGCAGGAGGATACAGCCAATTTCACACAACCTTACCCATCCATGGGGAGGTTTGTAGACAAACAAATCTAGAAAATCTTCTAAATTACAGACACAAAGGCACTTGCTCCAAACTATCTACACCCTATACATACACCCTATAACTCAAGGGTCAAATCCAACTCATAAAAGCACTTGAAGCATATGACTTGTGAATTAAAAATCACAAAAACATGGTAAAAATACCACGCGAAACACGGATACTTCATAGCAAAGTCCATCGTCGAAAATAAAGGAAACCCATCAAACCAAAGGAAAACCCCATAAAGTTCCAATCTTGGCATTCGCTTATATATAGACGGAGAGAATACAAGCATATACACTGGCAAGTCCACAAGAACATACAAAAATATGATAACTTGAGAGAACACAAATATCTGAAAAGCAAAGGCAGAGAGCAAGAAAAGAGGGAAAATTTTGAAGTACCTTCACCACAGCTGAGCTTGACGCTCTTGAAACGGGTCCGAGTACGCAAGAACTCGAGCAAAGTGGTTGAAGGGTCGATGCTGGATATCTCAAACCTCTCTCCGTTAACTGCAAAAACCAGCCTGCCGCCTCCGCCTCTTGCTTCTCTCTCAGCTTCCATTGTATCTCTGGTGATGGTCCCTTAGAAATTGGAACTTTCCTGAAAAAACTGAAGGCCGTACTTAGTTTGTCGGAAACAAAAAGGTTTGCTTTCTACAAGTGAAATGACATTGGTTACATCATCGTCGGCTGTGTCCGGAAGTACTGTGACTGGCAGAGGTTAAACAGTTCGTCAGTATCAGTATGTAGGTGACCTCATTTGTGGGTTTGAAGCCACAGGATATTTTATTGTCGTTTTCGTTCAATTTCTCTTACTATCTTATTCAATCTCTTTCTTATTTTTTTTATATGTAAATAAAATAGTAACTTAAACTTTAATTAATATGAAAAAAAAGTTACCGGATTCCTAAATAGGCTGGTGCCAGTCTACGCCGACCATAAGTATAAATTAGTTACCATCACATGATGTCACAATCATTGGAGCCCTTTCTCTTTTTTCTTCTCTTTGAACATTAAATTTTGCTGATTCTCTCTGTCTTTTTTCCTTTTAAGATTGTCAACGTGTAAGAAATTTGAGAGTTTGATGATGGGGGGAGGCACTTAAATCAAGTGGTGTTCAATTTTTGATTTGTGGGGGAAAAAGATGAAAGGAAATTGGGGCAGCGCCTTCAATTCCGTGTTAGATTTTCCTTCTTGGGATGGAAACGGGCCAAATGGCTGATTCTAGCAACAGCATCATCTCGCGGTTAACTTGGCACGTTGCAGACCTGACTTCAGATCATATTATTATGACTGTTTGAATTTGTGACCTCATCGTCAATTTGAATCATGCATTGAAAATTAAAAAAGTACAGTCAATGAGTGCAAAGCAACGTCTGGAACTCATCGTTGATTGCATTACTAAAGGTCCTTATTGGTAAATTTCTAATGAAAAAAAAAAAAAAAGAAAGTGAGAAGAAAATAAAATTTTTTTATTTTTTTATTAATTTAAATGATTATTTTTTATTTTTTTCATAAATTATTATTTATTTTTTTCTTTATAACTTTTTAATTATTATTTTTTATTAATTATAATATTATTATTACTATACTATTTTCTATTTATTTCTTTATTATTCACTTTCTATACAAAAGTTATCATTCTAGTGATTTCAAAATTTTAATTTTTTTTAATTTATAAAAAATCCTATTGAATATATAAAAAAATAAAATAAAATTAATAAAAATTAAATCCTCTACCTCATAATTAAAAGATATTCTCTTTAATTATTAGAGTAAATACTCGTCCATTGGCAATTTAAAGGGTGTGAATTTGTTGGGACTTATATTAACTAATTCCCACGTGCTCTGCGGTCGCGGTGCCAGACGAGTACGCTCCGCAAAGATGTGCTAACTGTTGACTGAATTTGAATTCTGCGGTTTTTTTTTTGCTTACTGAGCGTTTGCTCCATAGTTTCCTCGTATCATCAAACAAAATATTGTCCAGATAGCATATAAATTAAAATAATTAGTATATTTTATGTAATTATAAAAAAATATATAGATTACAAAATTATTAATATTTTTTATTTTACACTTTATTTTTATAATTACATAAAATATATTAATTATTACAATATAAATATTATGTAGATACTTTTTTATATGATCATCACTTTTTTCCTGGCTCCAATAACGTTATCATTTATATCATGTAATACTGTTTAATTAAGCTTATACATAACGGGTCAGTTGTGGAGTTTTTATTTATTTATTTATTTATTTTTTAAATTTACTATTCTAAGTTGGATCTACATACCTTCGATCTCCACCATTCGTATACAAGATTTTTTGATTTCCACGCACTGTCCCCAACCATGCACATGCACTTCCTCCGTTACTAATTGAGTCCTTTAAGATTACAAACAAAAAAAATGATTTTTATTATTTAAAAAGTTATTGATATTTTATATTTATAATTATATTTTATATTTTATTAAATTAAATATTTTATTATTTAAATTTATTTTCCTAATTTGAATTATTTTCTGTTTAGAATTTTATTTCTAATCTATTTCAAATTTTGTTCTTAATTAATTTCGTCAATCCAACTCTATAAATAAGTTTCAATATCAATTTTATTATTCAATCTGTTTATAAGAATTGATTATTAATTTTAGAATATTTTTCGAATAAATTCTAATGTTTTACAGGCAAATTTCTACATAACAATGATGAATTTCCGTTGTTTTTTTTATATTTTTAAATGAATTGCAGAGTTGTTAGTTAGGTTCTTCTTTGTCCTACATCAGACCGACCCCAAAAAATAAGTCGTTCGGATTTGATTGTCACGTTTAATCTTTAATGATGCTTGATTCTCTAGACGTTCCAAAGCTCCATGGATTATAAGGCTTGAACTTTACCAGACATGATTAAGCAATTTTGGGTTGAATGCACAAACGTCCCCTTGTTCGCCAGTCGTATAATTAAAAAAAAAAAAAAAAAAAAGCCTTTCCCCTTGCTTTCCTTTTTCTCCGTGGCTCAAACATTTACTTCAAAATTTCAAAATTCATTGCACAATGGATCCAAGACAACGTAATTTTACCTCTTTACCTCTCTATACACGAATTTTGCACCCATAAATTACATTACTATGCACTTAGATACTCCTCCTACTGCCTCTAACAAAAAAAAAAAAAAAAAAAAATTGAAGCTCTCAAAACCCAACCCTTTCAGTGCGCCAGCTGAATCTTAAAAACGCTGGTCAACACCACATTCAAAAGGGGAATAACGTCACTATATCCCAAGGTCAAAAGACGGAGAACTGTACAGATCAATATTTTGAGCATGTGATTTTGGAATCGTGTCCTGCTTTTGTATGTCCATATCTGACCTCTTTTTGAGGAGCAATGCGGCTTGTGCCTCCACAGCATCGAGATCAAGGCCCTCAAAAAATTGATCATCATGATACGCGTCACCATTGGCAACAGATTGGTTTCCTGCACCCTGCTCGAATGCGTCTCTTCCGGAAACCTTCAACTGCAAAGAGAACTCTTTCTGCAAGTTAATCACGGGGATAGGACCTGATTGACAAAAGCTCAATTTTCTTTTCCTCACTTCCAAGATCGTTTCCTTTTTACTTGGAAAATCCGTGGTTGCTGATCCGATTCCTGCAGAGATCATCTCTGAGTTCATTTGAAGGGATTCTGAATCTTGCCTCGCTGACTGATCAGTGGATTCGGTTTGAGGTGTCCGGAGAGAATACGATGTCTTGACCAAGGAACTTCCACTTTCATCCGTTCTATTAACGTGATCCCTACAATCCGGAGTAACGGTGGCAGAGGCACTTGATTCTTTCTCCATTGGTGATTGGCTGAGCAAAGAACGTCTGTAGCACAACATTAATCAGGGATAAAATGCCAATACTGACTTTTAAAGTGACAGAATTGCAGACAGACAGCATCTCTATTTCACTTTAATTACATAATTCTATGAAATTAATATTTACAATATATGCATCCTCTACACTGCAACAAGGCAGTAACTCCAATACTTCAAAATATCAAAACTACTGTGATGAATCTGCCTCTGTAGTGCGCGCGCGCGCGCGCGTGTGTGTGTGTGAGAGAGAGAGAGAGAACCTGTAGACAGCCATCATGTCAACTTTACTAGCTTCAGCTTGGGTACTTCCCACCGTAGGATTTATCCGGTCATCTATAAAACTATCCATGAAACTGTCATCAGAGCTTCTATCTTGGTCATCTTCCTCATCACCAGATATCTCAGCCTCGGAAGAGACCCTGAGAAAAGCCAACATTCATTTAGATAAACCAGCATGGAAGAGATTCAGTAAATTTACCATTTTCTGAACATCGGTTAGTTTTTCCAACAAATTTCTGAATAAAACAGAATTTTGCCTCAAATAATTGAAGAAACAGAAGTTTTATTGTCAAAACATTTTTTTGATGCTTAAAAAATGATTACCAATATTTTGGAAAAGAAAGAGTTTGGCAGAGCATCATTAATCATCAAAACATGAACTTACTCAGCTTCCTCATCAATGAAGACCCTGACATTGTCAACTTGCTTCCTTTTACCTGCTCACAACCTTATGGAGTGAATATTGACTGACAATCATTAAGTTTATTACTGTGATGCAGTAAATCTAATACAAAATCAGGCCACCTTTTCGTTGCTTACTCTGTTTTGAAAAGGCAATGGGAGGTCTTTCAAACGTTGCAATTGGAGCTGAAGAATTTTCTTTCAAGCTTTTCAGATTCCTGTTTTTTCTGATGTCTCCAAGTTTACGAAGTCTTTTGAACTTGCGTGCTGGTTTAGCACTTGCTGACTTGCCTCCAGAACTCAAAACCCAATCTCTGCTACAGCTGCTTCTCGTAGAATTTGCCATGGGACTTCTATTTTTGTCAGCCATTGGAGATATCTTGGAACGTCCAACATTTTCAATTATGTCTTTCACCTTAAGTAATGGAGTCTGAATTTCTTCATAAGCAAGAGAAACATTGGCATTTCTTTGATACGGACTGCCTTCCACAGCTGTTCCACTTATCCTTGGGGGATTTAGCATCAGTTCGGGGCCAAATTCCTCAGGTTGAACAAGCTTTGGAGCCAGAGAAACAGTTATTTTACTGCAAGGTCCTGCAAAATCCAAATGTCAAGACACATATTAATTAATCAAATACATCGGTTAAAGGTAATGAACGCTTGCAATTTATGAGTTTATATAACATATGGAAATCTGTATCATGGGACAAATACCAACCACCATCTCTGATTGGAGACTCTGGGACAACACCAGTTTGGATCATATTAGTTAGCCGTGGACTCAGTTCAGAATCCCCAAGATTATTGCTGCATTCATCAGCCTGCACCCATGATGCCTTGATTCCCAATGGATCAAAAGCCTCACTAGGACAATCTGCTTCATTCACTTGATTTCTGTTCAAAATTGGAGCCATGGGAATTGCCCCAACCCAATCCAACGGTTTCTCACTGTAGACATTGGGGCTCGATATCATGGATGCCGCTAGAGACACATAATTTTTAAGTGGTCTCTGCGTAGTTGTAACATCTAAAGCATCTTTGAGTTGCATAGTTGCTTCCTGGAGTATTTCACCTGAATTTTCCAGATGGCCAAAATTATGCCTCAACCCATTTTCCACCTCTGCAGTGCTAGGACTTGTACACTTAGAATTTGATGCTTCTTTTGAAGGAAATAAAGGAACCGACAAAATAAGGACCTTTCCAACAGCATCTACAGACACAAAATCTGAACCGAAAAGAAAGGAATGTGTTGGACGATTTTGGCCACCTAGATCTGGAATTTTATTCTTATTCTCACTTCCGACGACCCTCACTGGTGATAATTCAGAAGTTGCTGCAGTTTTCTGTGAGCTAGCTCTCGGAGAATCATCCCAAATCAGTAAATCTACAACAATATTTTAAGAGGTTCAGACAAAATACAAATGAAGCACATGCAGTGCAGTGTTTGCCTTATCGATGTTAGGTTTATACCATCTACATATCCATTTTAGAAGTAGAACAGTTGGTAAGTAACAAACAATTTTCCAAAATGAATTGCAATTCCCACAATGCATAAGGTAAGGCTAGGAGTTAAGAGGCAAAAAGAATTGTTGAAGAAAAATTTAGAAATTACACTACATAAAGATAAAATTAGACATGAGATATGACATTAACTAAGAAAGTGATCCATTTTAGCTGAAAGTATTGGATAGCAAACAAAGTAATAGTTAGACTCCCCCAAGCCCAACATTTTTTCTCCACTTGTTGATTGTTTTATTTTTGGCCCCAGAGATCCAACAGAAACTAGAAAGGCACAATGGATAAATTGTAAGCCTAAAATTTAAATGTTTGTTGAAGTAAACAAACACATGAGAATTATATCCAGAACTATAACCAATTCTTATGTATAAATAGGATATATAAAGCCCGGTCCAATTCATTCCATACAAAATATAAAATGCAGAAAGTTGCTTGAATACCAATGTTGTTATATGAGATTTTCAACATTAGCAGATATAATACCTTCACTGTTGTCCTCTTTTCCGGTGATATTTACTAGCAAGCAACCACCTGAGTGGACTTCATCCTGCACAAATAGGAATAAATGCGTAAGCACAACAAAAAAAAAGAGGAGAGCATTTATAGCACAAAAATTGAACAAACCTGAACATTGAAAGTTCCGCTGTCCTTAGAAAAGGATAAACCTTGCAAATGTTGCATTGCATCGATCAGCATGTCTGTTCTGTGAGAATGCATTACTTTATGCACTCTAGAAGGAAAATCCTGGAAACGAGGGAAGGCAATAAGAGATGGTCTCCAAGCATCTCCAATGGTGCGCTGGAAGTACTTGGCAAGTAAATCAGTCTCTGCAACAGTAAGCTTTTCTTTGAAAACAGGCGTCTGGATAGCAGTATCATCTTTCACTTTCTTCCCACGAGGAATAAAGCGGTCAATAGACATCTCTACAAACTGAACTTCCGGTTTAAAAATATGTGGAATCTGCAATAAACATAGATTTATAGAGTTATACTAACAGCTATTAATGGTAAGAGATATGCTCAAGCAGCTTACAAATAAATATCACCATTCTTGGACTAGAATGAAAATTGAAGCTATTTATCCCTCCATCATGCATGTGTTTCTTAATCGCCCTACTGCTTGCCTGCTTTCGCATATAGCCTTTCAATTCTGACCCTTCACAAGCTAAAACCAGTGAACTTTGTCAAGGAACGTCTGGTAGAAGAATTGTCAAAATGAAAAACATGATCCGATAGGAAAAATTCTTTGCAAAAATAATATAAAAAAAGACTGAAGAAGGATATCAACTCTGCCATCATGCTTCCTCCCAGTTCTGCCCATGCGCTGAATCATTCTCAATGGGGACACATTAGCATCAAAACATATTACAAGATCAACTTCCATGATGTCCAGACCTTCTTCACCTATTGATGTAGCAACAATCACATTGTATCCCCCAGCTCGAAATTTCTGCAAGAGAATGAAGAAAATGCGCATATAAAAAAAAAAAATGAAGAAAATTCAAGGGGCTCAGAAAATAGTAGTGACTAGTGTACCTGCAAAACAGCCTGTTGAACTTTTTGCGACTGGCCTTTCAATGCTTTTCCTGTAAGATAATACGAGTAAACAAGTGTCCCAGAAATGATTATCACATGAATCACATCTACTGCAATGAAAATAACAAAAATATAAAACAGTGGTGCCATATTTTATTAAAAATAGGTTAAAGAACGGAATAACAAACCTGAGCTTTGACCAATAAACTCGGTTGCTCGAACTAAATCCCCAACATTTGCTAATGCATCCATGATATCCCTGACAGCAAATATCATGGCAAGGCAAAACTTTTTCAGCTTGGAGGATAATTACACAACAAAAGAACTACACGTTAAGAAACTCATTTTTACCTTACACTTCCCCTAAAATTGGAGAATATTATAATCCTTGAGTTTTGCAGGTCCTTTGTTCCTGCAACAAAGCAGAAGGCATCAATTTCAGAACTCAAGAATCAAAGTTGGGATGTTGAATTCATCACTATGTGTATGTTTTTCATATTCTGACATTCAACAGCATTTTGTAAACTCTTGGCATGCTGGAACCCAAGCCAGATTGCTGCCCATATCCTCCCAATTCCACCATAAGAAATCCATATTCAAGTTTTCCCAAGTGATCTTTGAAAACTATCAGTTTTAAGCAAAAACATAACTGAAATAATAAAAATGTTATGTGAATCAAAAACCTGAACTGCTGTACGTGACAAAATATTGGCATGCCACTCACTTAAATGCTCAATCAGTATTTCCAACATTTTTGACAATTTTGGACTAGGTGCACCATGAGACAAGCTTTGCTGCATCAAAAGTTTTACTTTCCTGATATCTTCATTTTTACTCATCAGTCTTGCAAAAGGCCTGCAGCAATCAACATCAAACAGATTAAGCCCACAATCACAGAAAGGCAAGTTACAATTAATCTTTTATGTGATAGCATATTCATGTTCCAAACACTCGCAGCAAGCTGTGAGGCCTCCACACTGACCAAACAAAACATAGATGGCATTAAATATACCCATAGGCCGATTTTAATATTTCAAGCACCATTTGGTGAAATATTTGACCAAATCAAGCATCATTCTGTTCATGAAATTATCATAAAGGGCAGAGCACATTCTAGCAGAGGGTATCTCACCGTTGAGATTGTGGCCACGTGGAAAACATCTGTTAACAAGTCCTATTTTTCATTGATATCATTGCACACCATATAACATTGACCGATGACGTTATCAAATCCATATGATATTCATCAAATAGAAGTAATATATACAAAAATTTATTGTTTATTTGATAAGAGTAGTACTGAAGAGGAGTGCACAAAAACATGCCCTTGTTTCAACTTTTCTTCTAGCATCTCATATGCTGGCTTTACCCCATGACTTGAAAGGAGCTTGCGGATGTGATAAAGGGTGATAAGACCCGCAAAGTAAGCTTCAATCTCTCCATACTTGCTCTGGGGAAGGTCTGGCGGAGGTGCACGGCGAAATCTATCCCTTGAATTAAGTAAATCAGGTGGACTTAACTGTCATATGACAAATGCAAAATGTAAGAAACTAGAGAGAATCTGATGGTTTCATTAGATCATTATCATCATGCCAGATAGCACACCAACCAAAATTATTTGAATGTACATACCAAAAAATGTCCAGTATCATACTTGGCGAAAGAATTTCTGAGTTATAAAATTAGAATAACAAGAGCAAAGAGGCACATTGAATTTGTTTAGACACGATGGCCAGAATTTGTTAAGTCACAAGAAATTCTACAAAATTACAAAGAAAAAGAATTCTGCATTTTCTCCTCCACTGGAAACTTGTCATTGTGGTCCAAATATTGAGTCAAATAAATGAGGATTTATTATATTTCCATGGGACCTCCAAAAACTCAGCTCACTTTTCTAAGCAGTGTTATTTAGACCTTGGCAAAAAGGTCTGCATAGTCTAGGTAAGAAGCTAAACTAAGAACAAAGTAGAGCGTACCTTTGCCAAGGTCCACAATGGAGACTAAATCCTAATGCATAACTTCTTGAATGATGAAAAATGTCCCTGGACCTTCCATTTTCAACAAATATCCATTTTAAGCTCACGCAATACTAAGAATTGCATCCCAGGGAGGTCATGAGGGAAAGAGGAGGTGTTGAAACAAATGCTACGAAAGAATATAGCACAGGCATAAACAACATGACAGCCAAAGGAAATCAACATAAATTGCCAGAGATTTTTGAATAAAGAACAAATATAATGATGGGACATTATTATTTGAAATAACTTATAAAATGTGCATCTTCTTATGTGTTTAGCACGCATGTCAAATGGAATGTTGCACAACGATCCCTAAAACACAAGATGATTTAGAAAGAGAACTACAAGAATGTATCTCATGTAGTCATACAGTTTGATAGTCTCTATTCTGGAGAAGTCCAATTGCATAAAGCCTGGCCACATATGGACGTATGACTTCCGACAGCCTCTGATTTATGTCAACAGCATCTCGTCCCAATGGAACCTAGTAACATTGCAAGCAGGAAGATATGCATAGAGAAAACAAGCTTTACAGCAACAAATTTCAAAATTCAAGCCAGCACATACCTGAATCAATTCAATTTTTCTGTTTTGAACATACGGACTGACATCAGGGTCACTCTCATTTCGATATTCAAGTGTGGATATATGCAAGTTATCAATTATATTCTGGATAGCAGGCTGCTTTGCTGCATAATTCCATCTAGCATTATAAGCAATGTGAATCAAAATTTATGACACATGGCAGAAAATCCAATTTCTATGAGTGAAACTTACATCCTGGTGTTGCAGTCAAAGCTAATATTCTCAGCTGCAACGATGCTGCCATTAACTGCACAGATTTACAGTATCACAAGCAACTCAATCCCAATGTAACTGTTTGCTAATAATGCAAAAAGGCAGAAGAAAACAGCACAACAAACCTCACGAACTGCCACACAATAAGAATAATTCCCTAATGCCCGATGAGCTTCATCAATCACCAAACACACCAGGTATCTTACCAAACAAGTTCCTGAAAGAAGTAGCTATGTGAGCAAAAACCAATTGTTAAATGCCCAACACAAAAAATTTCACTGAAAACTGTAAAAGATATGACATAGATTTTCACACAGACGATGACTCGAAAGTATTACCAGATTGAATATCCTTCTCCAGCACTTGTGGGGTTACAAAAAAAACCCGTTTTGTTTTCCAAAAGCATGCCCTTCTTGAAGGAGTTATCTGACCTGTCATATCAATTGTCCATTCCTGCAATCACTTAATAAATAATATGAAATTCTAAACTTTCCACTCAAAAAACAAAATGCAAGAAAACCTTTCCACTAACAGATCTTACTTGCGGTATTCCCACAATATTATGGCATGCTTCTATTTGTTGCATTACTAGTGGTCGAGAAGGAGCAGCAAATACTATTTTCCCTGCCATAGACATCAAGTTTTTTAAGTAAACTTGAGAAACAAAGCAATGAACAAGAAACAATAGGGCTAACTCAGAATCCAGTTAGTCTGTCATTCAAAAGGTACGTAGAAAGAAGCAACTGAATTACAAAAGTATGTATGCATAAGAGCATAGTAATGTCTGGCGAATAGGGGTCTTGTCCCACAATTTTTTAGCATCTATGTTTGTGAATTATCCAACAATGTAGGAATACTAGTTTTTCAAATTCAAGTTCAAGACTGAATGTCAGCAGGGAAGGAAATAAAAAGTGAAGAAACAATTAATTGCTCAAAACAGGTTGTTTCATCAGCCTCACAGTTAAGCTTCAAGCTCAAGGTTATATGCCACTTTTCACTAAGTCAAGTGGCGAAAGAAAGCTTCCCAGGCATACCAGTTTTCTCTATAACCAGTATACATCATTTCCCACACTTATTATCCCAAAACATTTGGGGGAAAAAAAGTCAGCTTTTACTTTTAATGCCTTTTAAAACTTCCATAAGTTGAAAAGAAGTAAAAGATTAGTCGACAATTTCTCCATGCATACCTACAGTCACACCGTCTCCTTGCCTCAAGCCGTTGCCAGCCCTGAGAATGGAGACTACTAGTTAAGAAGCTAGCATACATCCAAGAAGTTCGTCTTCATATTTATCTAAATTTTTTTCTGACAGACAACATCACTTTAACTAAAAAAGGAATCTTAAACAAATAACAAATCAGAGTTAAACTGAAATTTGAAGCATGAGGAAGTAGAGAACATGTATATATATTTACCATCGGGAAACCATCTAAAATAGTTATACATGACAACAGCAGCAATAAGAGTTTTCCCGAGCCCAGTCGGCAGCGCCACCAATGTATTTGAAAATAGTGCAGTCTTGCTTATCGCAAATTGATAATCACGGAGAGGAACATTAACTACAACAACAAGAAGAAAAAAAAAGAAATTTTGAGGGACAATCAATAACCCATTAAGAATCTTTGGGTACACTTCCACAGTAGAACTCATGCCATACAACATCAATATCATTAAAATCAAACTCAAAGTACATAACCATAACTCCGAAAACATCCCAATTTGTTTCTTGGACTCCACATTCAAACAAAATCACAAGAAAAAGAAGACTCCCCCCCCCCCCTTTTTTACAAAAAAGGAAAAAAAATAAAAGAGAAATGTTAAAGTGAACCTGGGTATATCCAAGTTTTGGCTGCCTCAGCATCAATCCCAACGAAGGTCGCCCTCTCATCACCGTCAACATCATCATCACCATCGCGGCACCGACCTCCAGTTTCAACATCAATCTTGGGATTCCCGAAAAACCTATTGAGCGTCGATTGCTTACAATTAACCGCATGACGCTTCTTGCCGGCGTTCTTCTTGTTGTCGAGCGAAGATGAGGCAACAAAATCAGGACGGGGAGGGGCAGAATCGGAAGACGAATTTTTCGGAAGCGAACTAACAGTAGACGAAGGGTTTGCGTTTTGGCACGCCACATCGATCTCTCTCACGGCTGCCTCCCAATCAAATTCCTATAATTTTTTTTTTTTCAACAAATTTTTTTTTCAAAATAAGGCAATCAAGAAAACGAGAAAAAAATAAAAAAGAAAGGAAATATGAAAAGAAGAAGAGAATTAGAGAACGGAATTGAACACATACGTCGTCGTTGTCGGCGATAACCTGGAGAGGAACCGACGAGGTCATTAGGGACAATGGAGAATTGACAGTCGGATCTTTTCGACTTTTCCGACCCGCGCTCCGTCGGAGTGTGTTTGAGAGACGATTTGGGGGTCTCCGGTTAGTGAAGAGAGAGGAATGGCGGCTAAAAACTCAAATAAGCAAGTTTTTGTTTCATGGAGAGGCGGGCTTTGAAAGCGTAAAAGTTACGCTGTTCCCTTGCAAAATTCCAGTTGGATTTAGATTTGGATTTGGATTTGGATTGGGGAAGCCCAATGAGATTAGGAATTGGGCCTGACCTGCTCGTAAATAGGCGGTGCGAAAGGGTAAAAGATAGGCTATTTCCTTTGTAAAATCCCACTTGGGTTTGGATTCGAATTTGGTGAACTCCTAATGAGATTTGGACTTGGGCCTTTTCGCGCATGGCCGCTCCCTTTTAGCATTTTCTAATCTTCAACTACCAATTTAGCTGAGTGGCCACTGGTGCAGAAGCTGGAGTTAAAATTTCAGTTTTTTTATTTATTTTTCAAATCAAATCTTTGCTTAAGGATCAAATTTTTTTTAAAAAAAAGTCTGAAATATAACTAAAAAAGAGCAATTTATATGATAATTGAGACTGAGAAATTAAATAATTTTTTTTCTATATATATATATATATATGAGATTTGTTACGGACAGTCACTTTTTATCTTCTTTTTTACAGACACTAATTACAAATCAACACATCAACACTTTTCAATAGCATTTCTGTAATATTTTTGACATTTAATTTTTTGATAATCAATTAACACCTGTCACGTAAGCAGTAACTGTAAAAGAGAAAATAAAAGTGATTGTTACTAGTATTTCTCATATATATACTATTAGAGCTCATTAGACATATTATTGTTTATGATTGGTCATATGTGCCCAAAAATTATCAAATTAGCTCGAAATCAAGCAAATAAGAAAGCAAGAAGCCAATCCTGCTTCTGCTGCACCAAAAAAAAAAAAAAAAAGAAAGCAAGAAGCCAAGAACCATCTTGAACGATTATCCAACATAATTCTCCCTCACCACCTCTAATTATCTATTTTTATAACAAATAATTGTAGGCAACACTCCTACTCACTTATGCGGAAAAAAAAAAAGAAAAGGAGAAATATTGTCACGCGGATCACACGTGCCGCAAGAAGCGTGGGACGGGAAGGAAGGAAATCACATCTCCAGCCCTTCCTGATAGGTGCGAGTCATACACAACTCGGTTTCCATATTTCCCTGCAAATGAAGAGCTAAGAAGAAGCGTCATGGGCTTGAACAATGGTCTCATGTCCGCTGCCTCCAAACTATTGACTGCCTCAGAATCGCCTTTAACCAAGTCAGGTCGTTCAGTCATTCAGTCCTCGTCATCCACATTCTTTTTCAGGCTCGCTTAATTGCTTTTGACGTTGAACTCTTTCCCGGCAGTGAGAAGAATTTAATTACGGGAAGGATGTGGCAATGGTTTTTTGTTGTAGCCGCGCCACATTGCTTCTCTTTAGTTTTGAGGTCTTTTGTCGTTCAATGTCCTTGTGAGGAACCATGCGGCTGATTGCTCTGGTTCTTTAACAAGAAAAACAAACCGTCTGGTGATATCCCAAGCCGTTGATGTTTGACATGTCGGTTCGGAGATTTATATGCTTTTTTTTCCTCGGATTTCCGAATGCAAATTTGCCTCTCCATTAAATATTTTGTTAGCAACAGTTATTTTTATTTTTATTTTTTATAATTGTTCATATATAATATGTATTGATTAATTGTTAAAAAATTAAAATTAAGTATATTATAATTTTATTATTAAAAATATTAAATTTGTTATTTTTAATTAATAATTATATATAAAAAAGAGTAAAATGTGACTTCAATAGCAAATCTCCTTGGTCAAATTCAAATTCTAACTAAAACTCTAATTAATCTTTCTCAGGAGGTTCTTTATTAATTGTTAGCAAAAGAATTCAGGCCATAGCCATATCTGCGACCTTATCATTCCAAGAACCCCATTTCTCCCGTGCCCGTATCTTTGCCAGATACGTGACACCGACAGTACCTTTATTATTACTAAATGAATAATGGAAACTTCCAAGTACTTATGCGTTGGGTGCCAAGCTGTTGCACAGTTGTCAATTCTTTGTTCCTCTTGGCTCTTGCACCATATGAACCCGAAAAAAAACCAAAAATCGCTGCCATTATTTTCGGACTATCAGAGGAGAGGATTTCCATTGGAATCTTGATTCATATTTAGGATTTTGCTATGTTAAAAATCAAAACAAATAAAAAAATAAATAATTATGATGTAAATTAAATATTTATTATATGATATATTTAACATAAATAAAGTTTTTAAAAAAGATTAAATGAAGATGTCTGACAGATAATTTTAATTTCAATCTATAACTGCAGGGACTAAATGTCCTCTTTAATGACATAAAAATAAAAAATAAAAAAATAAAAAAATAAAAAATAATAGAATAGATTTGACACACAAAAAGACTAGGATTGGTGCCGACGCATAACACTGCATGGCCCGTAGCCTCTTCAAGAGCCCAAAAGCTCCTTCTTGATGGCCTACCCATTTTCGATTGGTTTCTCAGAATAAAAATTAATTTTATTTTTCAAGAATTGAGACGTCCATCGTCATCCGACAAAGGATCGCAAAAAGAGTCCGCAGAACGTGGCGCCATTTTACAGTCGAGACCTTCGCTATCTGCCATTGAAGAAGAAAGATCCTCAACTTCTCTCTCCCTCACGCCGTGCTCTTTTGCGTAAGTGCGTGCGTGCGTGCGGAGCTGAAGAGCTTCCAAGGTACACTTTCTTTTCTTTTTTTTTTTCTTTTCTTTGCACCAAAAAAAAAATGTAGACTTTCTTTTCTCCTCTTTCTTTAAAATTAACAAGAAAGCAAAAAAAAAAAGCCCTAAATGCTGACAATCCTCTTTTGATTTGGCAATACGACGTCGATTTCAAATAAGGGCAATCTTCGTATTGTAAAAACTAGGACCTCCGCTTAATTGATGGCTTTATTCTTTTTTTTTTCAATTATTGCAGATTGATAATAATTTAGTTTTGTACGGTTATTTAATGACTAGAATTTATATTTCTAGGTTACGATTAGTTTTTTTTATCAAGAGTGCATGCGTACCCATCTAATGAAGCCTAAACGCTTAAATCCACAAGAATAGATGTTTATGGCCAGAAAATTTGACTTAAGAACATCTTTATGGTGGATCCTAGTTTATAAAAAATAATATATATATATATATATATTTTTAAAATTTTAGTTTTTCTATCCAAAATTATTAAATGTGCAATTAGGACTGTATGAAGTACAACCAAAAACAAAAGATCATGTAACCAGATATTATTAAACAACTAGTAATGAGTCTGTGCAACACGTAAATTTATAAAATTAATTGAAAATTTTATTTTTGCTTGTATTTTATGAGAAATAAAAAAATAAAAAAATTAAATGTTTATTATTACTTTTGTTTTCTAAACATAATTTCAATTGAACTTGATTTATAATATAAATATAGATTGGAATCAGATTCTCGTTTACCTCTTCTTCGATGTATCTAATGGTAAGATTTGAGGTCATGATATATAACAAAATAAAAAGCAAAACATATAAAATTTCTAAGACATCACCTAATAACATAAAAAAAATTTAATAGTCTATCGAATCAAAACAATAATATTATAAAATTAAATTTTAACTGTAAATGACAAACAAAAAAAGGACAAGACTAACTTTAAATGAGATGGTAATGTTACATTTGCGTTTGAAACTAATAATCTATAATATGCTAGTGAGGGATGACACGCTCGTTATTGTCAAGTATTGGGAGAAATATATAATTCTAAGGTTAATTGAGATTTAGGCAAAATTAAAACCTTTAAATATATATATATATATATATATAAAAGATGATTAGGTATCGTTTTTTAGCAATAAAAATTTGTTTCGTTTTGGACTATTCACCACTGGAAGCGGACGACGACAATTGCGGGTTAAACTAAAATTACTTTTCAAATTCTTCCATGTCCCAAATTTCAATTTCTCCCACAGACCAAAAAAAGAAAAAATTTTAATGTCCCCTAATTAACCCCTTGCTCTTTTACGTACCCTCTCCAAGTCGCGGTGCAATTTACAAAATCATAAAGTAATAGTACCAAAACAGTCTGTTAGTAGCAGTAGTAATTAAAGTTTTTTTTTTTTCTTCTCCTTTCTTTTTTTTCCTCTCTTATCTTAATAACTAATATTATAAACAAATTTATGTTGTACTGAGTTAAAAATCAATTAAGTATAAGTAGGTATCAACTAAAGACTTTTTTTTTATGAAAATCACTATAAAAAATAACGGACCTCCTTATGCTAATAGGTATTCACACGTAATAAATAATCAAATAACAAAGTAGTAATCAAAATTTAAAAAAAAAAACTGAATTTACAAATTTTAATTAGTTGAGGAAAGTAATTTTAGATAGTAATAATTTTTTATAAAAAAAAAAGATAAAAGGAGAGTAGTAAATCACTTTAATTAGATTAGCTTTGTTCAAGGCGCTCTTGATCTCGTCAAAAAATTTTCTTTCGGCTAGCACCAATCCAACCAAGTTTATGTCCCAAATTTAGCCCATAAATCTGGCTAAACGTCCATCCTGCGAGAGAAGAAAAAGTTCATCCTGGCTAAATGTTGGAGTTTTTGTTCTTTTTTTTCATCTTGTGCAAAGGTAAACGTAAAAGTTAACACAAATAAAAAGTTAAGAAAAAAAACAATTATTTGGTGCAAAATACAACATATATGTGAGAAAAGAAGAGATGGGTCAAGCCGTAAAGTGGTGGATTCAAGGAACTCAAAAAAAAAAAAAAAATGGTGGATTCAAGCACTCTTATTCCTAAAATGCTTTCAATAATTATTGTGTAACTAATAATGCAAATAATAAATACTAATGTCCTTTTATAATTTGAAAAAGAAAATTGAATGATATTGATATTGAAATTAAAATTTTAATTTTAATAGAATATTAAAAATAAAATAATTATTAAAATCGTAATTATATTAAAATACCAGTGAAGATTATAATTGTCGATAATTTATTAAATTAAAAAATTTAACAATTCAAAAATTGAGTTTTTAAGAATTTAGCTTAGCGTAAGCACGTGAATATTCTTTATACTTATGTTATTATATTTTATATTAGTATTAAGACCCGCACGATGTACAAATTTATTAAATTTGTTGATACTAACTTTGATAAGAAATTATATGAAGACCGCTCTTTGCACAGGTTATTATATTTACTCCTTTAAAAATACATAAATAATCGTTACCATAAATTGAGTAGATATGTGATACATTATAAGTGAGTATATTGAATATCTAACTGTAATTATAACTATAGATAATGAGAGAATCTTCTAAAAAAATAATATATATTAATATTCATAAAATTTAAATCCTAATAATGAATATTAATTTTAATTTTAATATATAATTTTTGAAATTCAGTATTCTTTTGAGTATAAATTTTTTTATCACTTGAAGTAAGTCGGGAATCATAATTATAATTAATTTAAACATATTACCAAAATTAATTCACTATACTATTAAGAAAGATATGAGCAAATAATAATATAAAACACTAAAAAATATTTATGTGCAAATATATGTGCTAACACTACCAGCTAGACTGTGACCTTTAATTAATGCTGAAACTTATAGTCTTGTTCATTCAAGACTTTAGTTGAGTTTGAGTCCTATTTTTCTTCTTCTTTTTAGCTTCCTCTATACCAAAAAAAAAAAAAAAAAGAATTTAAATTGGTTTTTTTTTTTTTGTTGCCACCGGTTTTTGACATAATCAAATACTTGCCGACATATATGTGCATGCGAATAAAATCACACGAATAATTTTACCGTATCTCTAATATCTTATTTTCCTAAACTATGAGATCAGATTAAGGTTTTGGAATTAACAAATGAATTCAATGCATAATATCTCCTCAACTAAAAATTAACGAATAAATTCACTAAGAATAATTCATAAAATATCTTCAAAAACAAAAATAAGGCGTTGTAATTAAAAAAGAAGCAAAAAAAGGAAAAATAAGGCTTAATAATTTTTGGTACATTCAATGCATAATATCTCCCCAACTAAGAATTAACGAATAAATACGCTAAGAATAATTCATAAAATATCTCCAAAAGCATAAATAAGGCGTTGTATTTAAAAAAGAAGAAAAAAAAAGAAGAAGAAACGTAAGGCTTAAAATTTTTTGGTGCATACATAAGGCTTAATAATGAATAATATATGAAGAATTATGAACATGTTGAACGCAGAAATAAAAAGCAATGAAATTAAGATTAATAAGAATTGTAGGAGAGATTAATTATTATTTTTTTTTTTTGACAGAAGATTAATTATTATCTTAATGCTCCATTGAGTAGAACAAATATGGTAGAATATTTAAGACCATTCTCCATTGTCATCTTTAATATTTATTTGCATTTTTTTCATCTTAGGTGATATTAATTTACTTTAGTCACACTTTGAACTATCGAAGCATCACCAATCTCTGACCTCTAACTTTCCAAGCTACATGAATTAAACATCCAACAGTCCGAGACAAGGAAGGAAGGCAACTTACTTTTATCGCCCATTAATCTGCAAAAAGAAAGATATAATTAAAATATTGTTGGACAGCAAAAAAAAAAAAAAATCAAAAAACCAACAATAGCATAATGGCATGAGAAATAGAGAATTGAGAAATTTAGTTATGAAAAAATAAATAAAAATAATGCAAATAGAGGGTAATTGTACTTTTTAATGTTAAAAAGAGATATATGTATGTGAGAATTTAAAAGTCTATTAGAATTGAAATTTTAATTTTAATAGACTATTAAGAAAGATTACAATTATTGAAATTCAAATTCTATTATAATACTACGAAAGATTACATTTATTGAGAATTTATTAAATTTAAAAATTCAAAAATCTAGAAATTAAGTTTTTGAGAATTCCAACACCAAATGCTACAACGTAAGTATGTGAACGTTCTATATGTTTTTGTTATTATATTTTATAAGTAATAGACTAGCGCAATGTGCAAATTTAATTATATTTTTTTTAAAAAAATTTACTTTATTTTATTTAAAATAAAAAATAAAAAAATTTGAAAGTAGTGTTTTTTTTTTTGAGAAAAAAAATTGTAGGTGAATTTGAGAGATTTTTTTAATATTTTTTCTTTTTTAAAAAGGAGGATTCGTGAAATTTTTTATTTTATTTTATTATAAAATTAATAGTTATATATATTTAACTATAATCAAAGTAGAAATATTTAAATCAATAGAATTCTTATTTAATTATAATTAGATTTATATTAAATATGAATCCTAATTCTAATTATGATAGAATTTTCGTAATTATAAAATATTTTAATATTATTTTTAGTTTACGAATTTATGAGGAATCGTCACATGTCAGAGAGAAAAGAATTGAGATTTTCTCTCAGTTTCAGCTTTATATACTTACATATAGATATATACTAGTAATAGATCCATGTAATGTGCGAATTTAATCATATTTTTTAAAAATTTTAATTTTATTTTATTTTATTTAAAAGAAAAATAAAAAAATAAAACTATTTTTAATTTTTTTAAGAAAATAAAAAAATATTTTTCTTTTTTAGGAAAACAAATTTGGAAGTAGTATTTTTTAAGAGATTTTTTTAATCTTTTTTCTTGTCTAAAAAGGAGAATTCATAAAATAGATTTTTTAATTTTATTATAAAAATTATTGTTATAGAGATTTAACAATAGTCAAAATAGAAATATATAAATTAATAAAATTCTTATTTGATTATAATTAGATTAATGTTAATTGTGAATTTTAATTATAATTGTGATAGATTTTTCACAATTATAAAATATTTTAATATTATTTTTTAATTTATGAATTTATGAGGAATTAGCACATATCAGAGAGAGAAAAAAACTAAAATATTCTCTTAATTTCGACTTTATATACTTATATATAATTTATAGTTATATAGATTTAATTATAATTAAAGTAGAAATATATAAATCAATAGAATTCTCATTTAATTATGATTAGATTTATATTAATTGTGAATAGTAATTCTAATTGTGATAGAATTTTTATAATTATAAAATATTTTAATATTATTTTTAATTTACAAATTTATGAGAAATCGCTACATATTAGAAAGAGAAAGATTGAGATTTTCTCTAAATTTTGACTTAGTATAAGTACATATAAATATAAATATATGATAAGATTTCATAATTGATTGCACATTTTATGTTATATGTTGCATATTTTGTCGTTTTAAAAACACATTTATTAATTTTGGAGTGAGAAATTTAAATTTTTTCTTTAAAAAAGAAAAGATTATTTTTCACTAATTGGAACCTATGCTCGGCTCTCCTCAAGTCCTCAGCCTGAATCTTCGACCCATGTATATTGTAATGGGAACTCAGTCAATAGATGATACTGGCCCATGAAGTGGAGTCTATAAAAAACGTGCAGCCACACCAGCCGAAAGAAGCAGCCAGAAAACAAAGCCATATGGCCGGAAAAGTCAGCAAGGCCCTTTTCTTGTTTTCTTTTTTTTTTTTTGTTTTTTTTTTCAACGTATAATAGATGTGTATGCGTGCAGAAGAGACGACGAAGTTGATGCCCACACCACAAATATAGACTACTTAAACTTTGGGGTCATTTGTCAACGGAGACCAATAAGAATGAATAAATAGCACAACCTTAAAGATTGTAACTTGGGACTTTATAATTGTTAAAGTGATTAAAAATTATAGTATAGTAATAAATTTTAAATTTAATAATTATTGTAATTTTTTACGATGAAATCAAGTTCGGTCTTATTAATACTTAAATGAGGTATCTGTTCATTTAAAGACAATTCAATAAGATAATTTTAAATGAAATTATTGTGATCTCATTCTATAGATCTAATAATTAACATATTTATAATAAATTTTTTTTATTGTTAAAAAATAAGTGCAAACTTATGTTTTGTTTGGTTTGATAGAAAGTGGTAAGAAAAGAAAAATAATAGAAAATAGTACATTAATGATAATATTATAATTAATAAAAAATAATTATTAAAAAATTATGGAAAAAATAAATAATAATTTATAAGAAAAAAATAAAAATTAATTATTTAAATTAATAAAAAATAAATAAAAAATTATTTTTTTCTCTTTTTCTTTTTCTTTTCTTTTGCCATGATATTTCAAACAAAGTATATTACTGAGAAGATTCGAGATATGTCGGCTACAATGATGTCCTCTGTGGCTGTGGATAAGCTTCGTAAAGCATTTTTGGAGGCTAACTATGGGGGTGCCAATAATTGTACGCCAGTCTTTTTTGGTTCAATCATGCTTCCTCAATTCCACAAACGGCCGAGCTGCACAGTTTTTTGGTTTAATTAAATATTGGTGCTGCTTACGTTTGATAGCTGTCAAATTTCAATTTTAGCGACTAAATAGGTGTTGGGGAACAAAGATTTCCGAACTTAAATCATGGTTGGCAACTAAATATCAGGTACCGAAAGTAGGCATTATTGTGCAAAACAAATCTTAAGAATGTTCATAGTTTGGAACACTAAAAGTTGCTTCTTTGTAAAAATAAAAGTAAGACAGTCTTATTATTATATAGCCACTCATTTTTTTATAAGGCACACATATGATCTTGAAACACACAAATTAATTTTATTATTTTTGTTTCAACTAGATCTTAGTTTGACATTTAGTCAACTTGTCAAATTATAAAATCTCTTGGCATTAGTTTCTTGAGATTACCATGATTTTATGGAATAGCGTTTGTTCCGTCTTTGAAAAAAAATACGTGATATCAATTAAATTTACGTAAACCTGATTAGGATGAATTAACCAATGCCCCCATATAATTTTCTAATTCGTACGTGGGTTTAATCAAAATAACAAAATCAAACGGGATAATTATTAGTCAAAAGCATTAATTAGAAAATGATGTATAATAGGAGGGAAAAAAAGTTAATGAAATAGTTTATTGGAAGCGGTGAATCTAATAAAGTATGCGAGTTAATTAGTGAAATGGAAGTATCAGCTTCTCAGGAAAACAAATAAATAAATAAATGGAAGTATCAGAGAATCTTTTTTCCACAGAATATCAAACAGTAAAACGTAGTGACTTAAGGCTAAGCTTTCATTGCTATAATTGGACACAGGAAAGAGAAAAAGGCAGACGATATTATTCCTCGTCATTTGCTTCACCCTTTGCCTTTTATTGTAATAAGCAATATTTGGTGAAATTACTTAAATTTGATCAAAAAGATATAATTTATTAAATAATTAAATTTAAAAAAATAAATAAATTATTAAATATTATTAAATAAATTAAATGATCATGTTTTGGTATTATTTAACAAAAAGTCATGCAGTAGAACTTAATTACATTTGGGCAATGATGCAAAGCTTGAATGCCTAATTCAATCATGCAACACCTTGGGTGGCGGCTGGTTATTGTCTACTATTAATAGGAAAATACTACGCCGACACATATTATTTGTTACATAAAAGACACACAATTAATCTCATAATTTATTTATTTTTTTAATTTTAATATTTTTTTATAATTAAATTATCTAAATCTCTCGTACTAATTTTTTAACTACTTTTACATATATTATATGACTTTTTTAAATCTAATAAAGGCCTCCAGCTTGCACTCATTCGTTGAGAAGCTTCCTGGTTCTATTGAGATCAGAATAGTGACCTAGATGGAATCACACAGGACTTTTATTCTATCTATATTACCTTTAAGTCATACTCATGATTTCTTGTTGGCTTCCATTTCGTTTATAATATGAGTGCATTATTTGCTCGTGACAAAAATTGCAATATTAGCACAAAAAAACAATAAATCATATATTATTTTTTTGCCTGTCGGTATCCTTTTGATTCTTAGTTGCTAGAACTAAAAATTCCAACTACTCGGCTACTACTAAAGCAGGAATATTAGGAGGGAAACATTTTTTTTTTTTTTAAATACAAAGAATCTATTTTTGGTGGAATATATAGCAAAGAAAGAAAGACACTATGATTCACAGAAATTCTCATTTCTTTATTGATCAAACATTTGCTTTCAAAAGGCATAAACCACTTTACAGTTACCTGGAGAAGGCAAAAAAAAAAAAAGGAAACGAAGACGAAGAGGAAGACTCCAATTAATCCTGACTCAAACATGACTATCAAATAAAAAAAAAAAACCCTACCAATCTCATCCAAAGCAGAAATTAATTAAAACAGTGGAGCAGATGTAAAAGACTAAAATTTTTTTCATAAAATTTCAGACTGAAAATCTGCTAATAATCACAAATTTTAATTTTACATTATTATTGGGAATTAGCAGGGTTTTCATCTCTACTATCACTACCTTGAGGGTGGTTTTCCAGGCTGTGGTGCTGCTCCAAGTTCATGGCTAAACCAACCCTGCTGCTGCTGCTGCCATTGTAAGCATTAACTCCGCCCAGCTGGATGCCCATATTGCTCTCTGACAGCACTCCCAGCCCCAGCTGTTGGGCTCCCACGCCCAGTCCCACCGGCTGCTGCACTATCATGGACCCCAACTGAACCGGGCTCGCCCGGCCCCCACCTGCAGCAAAACTCACTCTCTGCATGGATGTCACTCCAGCAGCAGCAGCAGCTGCTGGAAAAGTCCACATGTGTGGTGGCTCCGGCATACTTCCTGATGATGTGGGGTTAGAAGCCGCCCCGCCTACTGGTAACATCCAGAATGCATTTCCACCGTTTGTGGCGGCCGGCGCAACTGCCCACATAGCTGGAGTTGGTAGCATGCTCGCTTGCCTAGCCGCAGAAATACCCGGTTCTTGATCTTGGACATTGCTGGATCTTACTGCTTGTTTATTGGGACTTATTGCATCTACTGTCTCGGTGCTTTGTTGCTGTGTTATTGTATCCTTGAAAAGATCTTCTCTGAAGGTCTTTCTCATGTAATTCTGATCGTCGGGGACGAGATTTTGGGGATACAGCTGATGATGGTGGTGGTGGTGGTGGAAGCCTAACATTGCAGTAGTGTTGGAACCGACAACTCTTCTAGTCTCACCTCCATTATTATTATTACTAGCAATATCATAGAAAGGCAGGCCGCTATGAAAAGACAGGGGGGCTGATTTTGATGCAGGAGCTGAGATAGTGGTGCCGCTGCTACGTAGCGACACATTAAGGGTAGAGAAATTGGCAGGAATGGTACCGGTTCCGGTGGCAGCAATTATGGCTGGTTCTGCTTGCTGGAGGAGCCATTCTATGGTTTCCCCGTCAGATTTGTGGCCTAACTCTCTGGTGAGCTGGAAGACGCGGGCAGCGCACAAGGCCGGCATGCGGATGCGGCGGCCACGGCCGTCGACCTTGGTGTGGCGGTCCTTGGAGGGCCTTTTGTTGGTTGTAGTGGTGGGTTTGGCGATAGAAGAATTTGGGGTAGGAGTGGAGTTAGAATTGTGGGCTACAGCAAGTTGGTTGGATATGGAGCCCATGAATGGGGCCTGACCACCCGGGTTAGCCGTACCCGTTGGGGTAGTAGAAGTAGACCCATGGTGTTGTTGTTGCGGCTGCTGTTCTTGCTGTTGTTGTTGTGATGCTGGAATTTGAAGAGGGACTAGTTGCAGTGAGGCTGCTGCTGCTGCTGCTGATTCTTGTTTTTGGCTGTGGTGTTGGTCTTTAGCAGCACTACCACCACTGCTGCGGCTTTGTTGGTTATTGCTCTGTGGCTCCACAATTAATTCCATCATCTGGTGTTTCTTCTTCTTCTTCTTCTTCTTCTTCTGCTTGTTCAAAAACCTAGAATTTTTACTTGATCTAAACCCATGATTTTTTTTTTCTCTGAAATCTCAAGTTTTCTTGGTCTTCAAGTTTCAATCAAGAAAATGAAATCCAAAATAATCTAAAAATAATATGACCATAAAATGATAAATAAAAAAATATTTATATGTGTACATATATATAAAGGGAGAGACCTTGGGGATTTGGTCGCCAGAGGGTTTATGGTGATCCTCACTTCATCATCACTGGTAGTGCGTCTCAGCGTGGGGTTCTTCTTTTTCTCCCTTCTGCGTGACTGTTGTCTCTCTCTCTCTCTCTTTCTCTCTCTATCTCTCTTCTCGGAAGAGAGAGAAGTGGGCGAGCAAAAGGGCCAATAAAGCTAAGGAGAATCAGTCTAGCTGGGCCTGTAAAAAAAATGCACCCAGTGCCCCACTCGTGGGGTCTCTATGTTTGTGTGAGATAAAAGAATGTTAATATTGACGGATTGGATTGGATTTCAATTAAGTACATTGGATTTTGCTTCGTAGATTTTTATCCACTGGCTTACACATAACACACTTGTTTTTCCAAAAGAAATAAAAAATTTATTGTTGAAAGCAATGGTATTATAATAGTGTTGGGATAGACTTTTTGGGCATGAAATGTTTGAAAAAGTTGAGGAATAGAAAAAAAAAAAAAAAAACCATCTCAATCAAAGTTTTAAAAACCCCACCAATTGATTGATCAATTAGGTCCATCTAGTCTTTCTTTTGGCCCCTCTTATACCTATCCATATACTATCCTCCATTCATTTGCTTCCCTTTCTCATCCTAATTTTCATTGATAATGACAATCATAGTGGCGCTAATCAATTCCCAACAACCCTCACTTCTAGCCATATGTAGCTCTTATTTAATTTAACTTTTTACATAAATATAAGATGTCTTCGTGTATATATACAATAATAATAATACGCATTGCACCCATGTGGGCATGCATACATATAATTACTCGGAATGTCTCATCCGTCACACAATACAGTCATGTAACGTAATTTAATATACACGAGCTAACTGCAATAATATTGCTTGCTCATTGGTGTCTCGTACGTATATTTTTTAGTATGTTTTTGTCTGTACAGCGAAACTGTCAAAAGAGCATGGGTCTTCTTCTTATTGGTTGCAGAGACTGCAATAGAGTGAGTCCTTAAATACTGGTGATATGAAATTCACCCCCAGGGTCCCCCCCCTCCCCCTTCAGACTCAGACTCTGAGGCCGCAGAACTGAGACCCTGCCCCAATCTGCGCCCTTTCTCTGTCTGGTTTCAGTCTCCACAAATATGAAACACACAAGTGTCTTGCATTAGGCAAGTGAACTTGGTTGAACAAATATGTTTAATAAGATACATAAAAATCACACAGTTAATTTAACTGTATTTAATAATTTATTTATTATTTATTTTTTAAAATTTAATATATTTTTTACAATCTAATGATCTAAATTACTATATGTTTACCATATTTTTATTTATAAGTGCTCGTAAAATATTTTTCGTGCATAATCTTTGGGTTAACACTGAAAACCCAATTTTGCCAGTGAGTCTTTTTTTTTTTCATTTTTTTAACATCTAAGCAAAAGAAATTGACTGATAGTAACTAATGTAAATGACCCATTTTTAAGTCAAATAGTTTTGTGCATGCCATCCTTGCACTCAGTGCTTCCCCAAGGTCAGTAACTAAAACCCAGTCAAATTAGTAAATTTTCACGAACAAATAGCAAAAGCAGATCTAGTGCGTACACAATTGGGGCACTTGTCCACTACTACAAATACCACCAGGAGGTGAAAAGAGGGAACTGAGATTGGAAGGACAAGTAACATGGCCATAATGGTGTACATTCAAGGAGAAGCCATAGACAGCTCAGATGAGCATCTAATGGACTACGACAGCTCATCCCCAGCATAGGCCCACTTCACATTACATTACCCACTTTCCTTGTTTCCTTTTCTTTTTCTGTGTTTTAACTGTTTGGGTTTTTGTTTGCTCTGATGCAAACTTTCAAACCAGAATTAATATTATGCATCATATATCAAAGGTTCCCATTGAAGAAGGGCAACTAGCAAGCCATCATCATCAGCCAGTCAACTCCATCTCTCTGGCGTTACTTTCCTTTCTTGCAAAGCCTTCCTAACTTTTGGTTGTGGAGCACATTTGACGAGGTCAAATAGTCCCCAACAACACATCCCCCTATGTATGTGTAAAGTTTCTCCAGCTCACTTATACATGGGCTATGTCGGAGTCGGACTACTAAATCGTACTCTTTATTTTTTTTTTTTTTTAAATTCTATGCATAAAGCTGTAGAAGAATCCATTAAAAAATTTTAAATAATTTCATAACCTAAAAAAAATGAAATAAAATAGAATAATTTGTATTCGAAGGTAGTTTACTGATAATTCGATATGTTTTTTCTGCATTAACCTGAATTTAAATTTTCTTACTGTCGTCCGCTCTAGGGATTTATTTTGAGGCGTAGTATTGACTGTCAGACTCGATAATAAAAAAGACTTGATGTAGAGAAGGCACACTCAAATTCAATAATATTTGGATAATAAGTCTTTCATATGTAGAAGGTTGAATAAGATTTTCAACGATTCAAAATCGATCTCGACCCACTGAAACTATAACTAACATACATGAGAATATTTTTTTCTTTTTTGATAAAAAAAATAGAATTATTTGATGTATTGTTCCATTATTTTTTCTTTGTCTGATTAACCAAGAATTTATATGTATGTATATATATCTATCCTTTTTTTGTAATTTGTACTAAGGTTCTTCGCTGTGAAATTTTACCTTTAAAAAAAAAAAAAAAAGATGTGACAAGCATCCACCAAATATGGGGGTGTTTAATGGTAGCTGCCAGTGCTAATATTCAAATCGTGCTGCAAACTGGGGAGATTGTCTTAATTGTACAAAGCTGCTTTGGCCCATTTGGGGTAGATATTTTTTCGGTGGCGGCCAGCTTTTTAAAGGGCTTTTTATAATCAAAATCTTTGTCCAGGAACGATAATACAAACAAGCGTAACTATTAGTTTATGAAGATCAAAATTGATTGTGGTGGGTGTCTAGTCTGAGTAATAGGGTGTGTCCTCACTGTTTTGGCTGGGGGTTCAGAACTTTTATTTTGACACACTCCTTTCTCTCTTTTCTCAACACTTCAAGTGGATTTTATTTAGTCAATTGAGCTAAATAGATAAAAACAAATCGAAAATTGATTTCTTCGACGCTGATTCACAAAATTGAATAAGTCAAGCGATTTCTCTTCGTACATTTGGAAAAAAAAAATTGCATATTCCCTTGGGCCCTTGCAGTCGTAAAGCCATGATTGGCCCCATCCCATCATCTTGCCGACGATATTAATTGACGGACGGTGGGTGAAATAAAAGACTGCCCTCGTGATTCTGTAACTGCCAATGCCATCGACTCAAGTTGTTTATATTAATTTTTTTCATATTAATTGACTCCAATTTTATTTCAAATAATATTTAAATAATTATATAATTTATATTTAATAATATTTAATAATTTATTTATTTATTTATTTATTTATTTATATCACTAAAAACCATTTACTTCAAAAATCCTACGAAATATATATCTTCCTTCTTTTACGCCATCACTTTCTAATTTATATTACCCTGGTTACGTTCTACTAACATACAATTAATACAATCAAATTGTTCCTAATAATGAACCATTCTATTATCTTTAGTACGGAATGATACGACACTTCGCGAGAAAATAACATGTTTTTGCCCCCCACTCCCAAGAACAGAATTGGTTTAGACGCTTAAAATTTGAGAGTTTATTCTGATCAAAAAAAAAATAATAATTTACAAGGAGTTCTATCGGGTATACAAAGAGAGAAGAGAATAAAATTAGTAGGGGTTAAACCTCTTACCTGATAATTAAGAAGCACTCTCCTCAATCACTCAAAAAAAAAAAAAAAACTCCAAAAAAGTTTTTTTTTTTTGAGGGGTTTATAATAATAATGGGCCTCTGAGGAACCATTCAAGTAAAATTTTGGGGGACCACGAGGCCATGGACCACTAAACCTAAAGATTGAAGATTGCTGCTCCCCTTCAGCTCCATTTGGAGAGGGCATATTGTAACAAATATAGATTTTGAGCGCTTCACCATTCTTTTGTTTGGTTGAACAGCAGGAGCTTCACCATTCTAAATAGAGAAAAGTTAGTACAATAAATTAATGTATCTGTGTTTCTATGCTTTAGTTTTGTAGAAGATAAAAGAAACAAATAGTTCTTATTCGTGGCGCAATATATATAGATTTAAGTATCGATTTAGAAGTAGTAGATGAACTCAACAAACCAATTCTCTAATTGACAAACTTAGCACACAATCATCAACAAATAATTCAAAAATAAAAGATAAAACAGAGATGGCTACTGATGCACATAATTCGAAATTAAAGGTCTGTATATTAATGTGAACGTTTTCCAGTCTCTAGTGGAAAGCTTTGGACATTAACATTAATGGGTTTTTCCCCCCATTTTTACAAAGTCTAATGTAAGTGTATAACCTTAATCTGGCATTTTGACATATGCCCCACAAAAATTTTTCAACACTAACAGGAAAATTGTATCTCTTATTTGGAAGGCAGGACGATTTGTCTTTGAAGAAGCTATGGTACAATTCAGAAGTCCAAACTTGTAATCAAGTCTAAGAGGACAGAATGCCAAAGAATGCGTGTTCTGAAGGAAAATCCGGTGCTTTTTTAGCCATTATTTTGTTCGCTTGCACCTTCAGCAAGTCCAAGAAGATGAACGCTTGATCACTGGTTTTATTTGCCTGTCCTCTTCTAAAGAAATCATTCCCAGATGTGAAGGATCCTCCAGCATCATCTTTGCAACCAAGTAACCAGCAATAGACCATGTCTGGTATTTCCTTGCCTGTTTACCAATGAATCTCCCGAGTTTCCCATCGTAATATTCAGGCCAGTTATCTTTTAGCAGACGGGTCTCAGCAAGATCAATTGCTCGTCTTGCAATTTGGGGTCGTCCCGTTTTGATGCATGCAGCCGTTAGCAACCACAGAAGCACTGTGTTTTATATAAGAAAGCGGAAACAGTGTGGCAAAAAACAGAAACGTTACAAGATATCGTAAATAATTATTCAACAGAGTAGTCTCCAATAGCAGCACCATACTTGATTCAGAAAAATGGGGGGCAGCTTGGAACAGTAACCCTTGAGAAGGGGAAGTAGTTCTAAAGAAATGCCTACAAAAGAGATTGCGAATTTAAACTGTGGATTGCTTACTCCCAGTTCGGAAGCTTCTTTTTTGACCAGTGAAGCTTGAAAAGCTAATGATCCTACCATTAAGTTTAAGAATTCACTAACCATGGTTAACAGGTAAAGAGTGGAAGCAGACATGCAGTTTATAACATTGTGGTATTCCTTGTCTAATAGCTTCGCTATTCTACAAACATCTGCAGTTTCAAGTTCAATGGTTTAACTAACAAGTTACAGATACCAGATAATGTCCTTCGGGTGAAAATAGTGTATTGAATTGGAGTCTGTTGGTCTCATATGGAGCCAGTGAACTTAGAAGAGAAAAAGAACACAAACCTGGCCAAGATCCTCCATTGTGGTAACTCCATCTCGTATTCTTGGGATCACAACCAGTTACAATTCGCCAATCATGACTTTCTATTGCAGGGTAACATATTTTCAGAGGCATTTCTCCAACCAGCTCCTCCCAACGAGACTCGATAAGATCCATGATAGCCATTGATTGCTCAGGAGTTGCAAGAGAAGCAAGAATGGCAACACAATTACCTAAAGCAAACCAACGAAAATCCATCCTTGCAGGGCTAACGTTACCAATGAAATAGCCACCATGTGTTGGCATAAAATCGAACACCCAATCAGGGATTGAATCAGGAATAACATTGAACTTATTTACTGCAGTATGGGAGTATTCCTCAGTTTTATATCTGTATATGTCATTTAGCTGTTGAAAGTCAAGCCAGAAGTAATTTCTTATGTGATAACTCAATGCGTGCAAACGTTTCATGATCCTCTCTATAAATTCTTTTCCTTCAGCATCATGTTTCAACATTGAACAAGCACATTTCAAGGCCATAAAAAAAAGTGCTTGAATTTCAATGTGATAACCATAAATTCCCTGTAAAATACATCAATGATGTTAAAAGCTGCATACAAGTCAATTCTAATCAAATGCATGCGAGACATGAAGATTCATCTTCCAAAGACAAAGGAATTAAATTGAGAATTCTGTGCTTAAAAAATACAAAGTAAGTCTATCAATGCACAGATTGCTTGCCTGCAATGCAAGCAATAACATTAGCCATTTTTATCTTTTTTTGCATGCATTGAGTGTGAGGCAGGCCAGATTATGGCAATTTTGTTTTTACAAGAATGTCATTTCATATAACAGCATAGGCTTAGTCAAAGACAGGCAACAGATTACAACATTGACTTTAAATTGGATGACAATAAAGCCAAAGAATATAAGATCATGTAGTCTCAATATGCAATTATATGGTAACATTTTGCTCTCCACCAAATTCAGCCCTCCTGTTTATAGGGACGGGAGATGGGGACCTGATTAGCAATCAGAAGATTAGGACAGGAATTTATTCCACCAAAAACACAAAACGGAACAATATCTTCTTATCCATCATGAATGCTACTCTACATATTTTATACTCCAACGAACAATTAATTAATGAAACCACACAATAGTTGCATATTTAATAAACTATGTTATGCCGAGCTTCAATACCCACATTGCTAAGTGAATAAAAGCACCCCAAAATTCAGAGAGACCAGGATCAAGCCTAAACACTCATAGAACGAGAGAATAGACAATGATTGCATACCATTCTGCGATCAATCATAGAGCACCCATCGGCACAGAGAAGCGTTGGGAATGTATCGAACCCCTCTGATAAGCACAGAGTTAATATGAGCCTGATCCCCTTTTGACACTCTGGTGTCTCTGCTAAAGTTAAATCCCCCGTAGACTTTGTATACGCACGAAGCAGAATGATCCACCAGAAACCAGAGTCAACTGGAGCAACCCTTCCAATAGCACTCTCACCAAAATCTGCAACTACAGTGTCTGTCTTTCGGATAGGATCATGCAGAACTTTAAAGCTAGCCGGCATTACCCCTTCCCCTAGCTTGAACCGGTCTATCCTTTTTTCCCACCCTTGAAGTTTTAGTGTCTTTAACAGGAAATTCTTAACTATGTCAGGTTCACCATTCATCAGAAAAGCCAGGGCACTGGGCACAAAATCTCGCACAAAGACCTATGAGAAGGAAAAAGAAGGATAAGGAAAAGAAGATAAAAACAAATAATGAATATTCAACCATATGTTGAAATTCCTTCAACTTGAACCACAAAACTAAGAATTTATGCAAATTACGGCAGCTCGTCTCCAAAATTCATGCCATTCACGCTATCATTGAATGGTCATTCTCAGCATTTGCTTCAAAGCAGTTGCTGGGTCGCAATTACATACACTTTGTGCAATATTCCTATCTTGATTTTTTGTTTTCTAGGACATTTTCATATAGTGAACAAGACAGTGAAATCACAAAGAGAGATGGAAATCAAACCTCACAACTCACGACGCATAGACAACAAAATAAAAATTAAATCAGCAAGAAATGCTAGAAAGCGTAATGCCCGATTCATCATAGTATTGGCAAAAACTGTAAAGATCATTAAATTTTGCTCAATAGAATAACCTGATCATAGTTCAAAACTTCCTCCGAGGCATGGTCAATTGCTGCAATAGTGCCAACCGGTTGGCCTCTAAAGTAGACAATAGAACGCCTCAATGCTTCCCAGGCATCAGCTACCATAGGATGGGGCTCAAACGAGTTGCGAGCTGATGAGGCCGGTGTGTTCAACCCGGACCTGTACCCAGGCGAATACGAGATCTCAAAGCTGTCGTGGCCTCCTCTTGGGAGTCCAATAGAGAGTTCACTAAAAGACCTCTCGTCAAACGAACTCTTCCTTTCTATCTTGAGCCTCGGCTTGTCGAGCAGCCGAGAGAGATCGAAATCATCTGTTTCATTGAACGAGCAGGTGGAGCTCACTTTCTTAAGCCCCATCTCTTTATGTCCATCCATTTTTGTGCAGTGTTTCTGCCCTTAAAAATATGCACACTACTTTGTCTCTATCGCCAGTAAGAAGACAAAATTTCAGGACGAACATATCAAAGGTGAAACGAATAAGCAATATTTAACAATATAAAAGCTTCAGTAAGATTGAATTATAGAGAGCCATCGGGCTCTATAAGACTAAAACAGAGACAGTTTTACGCATGAGCAATGAAGTTAACTAAGATAGCCTAAAAAAATGGGACAAAACCCGAAAAAGAAAGTTGCTCACACCTTGAAAAATTCAAATGGAACGCACCCATTATATAGAATCTAGAACAAACTACATACATTATGCCTGAATATCTATACCAATTTCAATTAAAAGCTAATAAAAAGAATTGAGCTTGAAATTGTAAAACAAAATATCGTGAACCAATATCACTGAAATTGTACACAAAATTGATGAATAACGCATTCAAGAGGATCCCAAATGATTTGTTTTAAGAAAAAACTAAAGGGGGACAATTTAGCTAAAAAATGGGGAAGAAGCTCAGATCTAAAGGCTTCAATGTTGGGGAAAAAAATTTTCCACAGGCAGAGAAAGACCACCAAAGAGCACACCTGAGAACGGCGTCAATGAAGGAGAGAGAAAGAGAGGGAGAGAGTCGCCGGCGGGACGTAAACGGCGATGTCGCCGGCAAGGGGTCGACGAAGTGAGGGGAAAGAGAAAGAAGAAAAGAAAGAAGATCATGGCTGTGAGTGCTCTATATTTATATTTGGGCTGAAAGAGAGGGAGGGAGGGAGGAAGGGGGAGAGAGAGAGAAGGAAACGGACCAATCCAATGTTTCGTGTAAGAGAGGTGACCGGGAATAGCCGGTGATTGACACGAGGAGAAAAACGAGATTCGCCGGTCCCACGTGGACAATACGGTACGGACGGTTCCATTCTCCTGAATCCTAGTCTTGTTTTGTTTGGTTTTTTTTTTTTTGAGAAATAAAAATCGTACTCTACAGTTTTTTTTTTTTTTTTTTTTTGCTGGCATGAAAAATAGAATGGCAGGGGTGATGTCGCATAATCTCATCATAGAGTATTGCTTTTTTCTTAAGATAACTTATAAATTGTCTAGATAGTTATAATATAATTTAATATTACTAAAGTTACAGTATAACACAATATTATTAATGAGAAGTAAGTTTAATCTTACCGAACGTCTCGACAGCTTTCGCATTCAGAACCTTTGGTTTAGTACCGTTCGACACTTACTATTATATCACAACGATCGATAGTGTACTTTATAACTTTTATTAATACATAAAATAAGAATTAGATAACACTTATTTAAATTATAAATTTTTATAATTAAATGTTAAAGTTTAACTCTTTTTAAATTAAGTCAATCTTTCGGATTTTTTTAGATTCGTTAGGGTCACATGCGTTTTTTAGGATCAAACTGAAGGATTTGTTTGTAAAACATTTAAAAAGTATAAAATTTAATTAAAAAAATTTAAAATTTAACTATAAAAATTTTAAAACTTAAATAAGTGTTATTTCGATAAAAAGCATATTACCTACACTGACTAAAACAGTTAAGCAAATCCTAACTCTTCAACAAAAGTCATCAAATCCGTTTTGTAATAATATATGTTTAGGCCTACCATTTGTCTTTTTTATTAGGATTGGGGAGTTTAACTTGGCATCGGATTTTCTACTGTCAAAGTGTCAACTTGTTTTATCGGTTTCTGAAGAATCCAAGTTTAAATCGTTCCGTTGAAAGGCAAGTGCTCCACCGCAACTTTCAACCAGCTAGCATCTCATCACAAAGGCACTAAATTAAAACTTATTACAGCAATGCTGACAGTTTCCAATGATTATGAGACGTGATAAATTTGGTAACATATGGTAGGCACAGATTTATTCCTTCAAACATATTTGTTAAAAATAACAAATAATAATAATAAGCGTTAAATTTTTGGTTGAGATTATTATATAAAAATTTTAAAAAGACATAGAAAAATATAAACGTGAAATATATATATAGCAATTCGATGATTATTTTATACAATCAACTGATTAATATTTGTAATATATATATATATATATATATATATTATCAATTTTTTATTACAAACATTAATCATTTAATTATACAAATAAATTTATCGATTATTATGCGTCTGTTTCGTATTTGATATTTCATAATGGGACTCATAAGCAATATTGAGAGGATGTTTTGATTAGCTTTTAGGATGGTTCATTTGCATTGTAAATAGAGAGATAAGTATTTAGTTATTATTTTATACTGTTATTTGATATTATTTATTTTTTTATACGACACTCTAAAAGTAATTAATTAAAAAATAGTTTAAAATTCAATTAATTAATAGTCTTTGTTACCTGATCAGTTATAAGTCATGCTAGCCGACTATTTATTCTACTTTGTACAGGTTTTTTTACCGCCCTCCTATTAGTCTTATATATAAAATTATATCATATTAATGCAACGATTTTTTTCAATTGAAAAACGAAAAAAAAACTTTAGTTAGCTTTGTATTCTTGTTAGGTTGGTACAAGTTACGCCTTTCGAGTTGGATCCAGCACAGCTATCCAACTACCACGGTTTGCAGCCAGCTACACCCGCACCTACAACAAGGCATGCATGAAAGAAATACATGCATGTGCATCTAACCAACTCATCCTTTAAGTCGAAAAAGAAGATTATGAACGGACCAACCAAATCCCTAAGTCATCAAGCAAACTAGAGTATTTCTTCAAGACTTTGCAGTCGAGAGTGCATCTCAAATAAAATTTTTTAACCTTAAATTCACAAAAAAAATTCAAGCTTGTCGAAAGAGAAGTTTAAAAATATTATAAATAATATTAAATTTTTTAATTTTATTAATATAAAACTGTATACTCGCTAAAAAACATAGATATATTGATTATTAACTGAGCATTTGAAACGGTGATCATTGTGTTAGCAAATTAAAGATTATGCATAAATATTATATATACAAGATTCGTTGGATCGTCATATTCTTTTTCCTTGTTGGTTTAGATTCGAACAAGAGGAATATTCCTAATGAACCAACTCACAAAAAAAAGAAAAAAAGAAAAAAAAATATGAGCATATTGCATAATAAAAGCATGATCAAACTCGCAAGCAAACAAAAACAGATCCCAGTAGTTGCTTCTTCTCAAGTCTTCTTTAAAAGGAATCTGTTTGGTTTATTAGCCGGCGGCTGCCATGTTTTCAAAGTAAAACCATCAAGAAATTGTACCATTCCAAAACTCAAACCTAGCCAGCAACTACGCACAGATCAATATTGGAAAGTGTTATGAAAAAAATATTTGTTATTAATACTCACTCTTTATTTTCTTATTTATAATTATTAATTAAAAATTAATATATCAATATTTTTTAATAATAAATTTGTAATATATTTTACTTTTAATTTTTTTAATAATTAATTAACACGTATTACGTGTGATTAATTATTAAATAAAAAAAACTTATATATGCTTAATATTACAGTTGATGGTGTAGAGCATTTTCCTTTTGGAAGTGGCTGGGAAAACTGAGATTGTGTTATTTCCTAATTTGTTGAAGATAGACACGGTTGGTAATTAACTACTAATTAAAAATTAATTGTCGGCGAGTGATGCTCGTAGAGTGTTCGCGTGCGGCAGGCTTCGCACCTGCGTCACGCTGCGTCACGCATTAATTCCAGTAGACCCTACCAAACATCAATTGCCTAATATCAAAACCACGTTGACTTGGAGTCATTTTCCACCTCAACTTTTACTTTTTTACGCTACATTTACTTATTTTGGACGGCCTTTTATCAATCAATAATTATAAGGACTCTGCATTTTTTACTGTGCAGGGTCTGCAAGACTTATTTGATCTTTCAAATAAGTTTTTGCGTGTAGCAAAAGTGGAGAAAAAAGGTGACTCCTTAAGGAAATTCTTCTTATTTTAAGAATTTTATTCTAAAAATTATTCTGTAAAATAACTATAGAGTTAAAAATTGTAATTTTCTAATAAAACTCTATTGACATTTGGGTTAGCTATATGACTTTAAATGTTAATAACAACAATTAGATAAAAATTAGTTTTATATCCATGTCATGTACTGATTCAAACTTTCTTATTATAAAGACATATGGTCTTATAAAAAAAAAATTATAAAGACGTATGGGTTAGCAACAATAATCTAACGACATCATGTTTGAATTTCGCAAGGCATGATGTACTAAACTTTGATTCAAGCATGTTATGACCTTATGGTATTGTTATTTCATAACAAAGGTGCAAAAATTTGGACACTACTTTTGCTCCAACTGTAATCCGATTACTATTATTTTTTTCTCTAATGATATAAAAAAAACAGAGAGAGAGTTACATAGGGAAACATATAAAGCTAGCCTACATCTTGACCAAATGATATACATGTGTTGCATAGTTGAGTTTGCCTCCTTCCCAGAATCTTATTTATAAAAGGCAAGTCGCAGGTTGAGGGAGAAATAATGAGAGATTAGCAATTAATTGTTAGCGGATAAGGGAGAAATTTGTAGGTCCGAAAATACCATTAAGAAGATGATTTGTAACTTACTCAAATCTTATTTAATGTGTGCGGTTCTTTTTAGAAGGTGAGAAGATTCGGTCTCTTGATGGTTCTTTGGCTAAAAAGTTCGTCAACCACTTTAATTGGTGATGAAATTTGGGGCAATTTGCATGTGGCAATAAATGTTTGGCCATTGATAGGTTCCACTGCAATTAGAGAGAAGGCACATGGATAACGTACGCTAGCTTTGCTAACGTACGCTGAGAGGTTCTTAGTATTGTCAGGGTCGTCTGTGCTTTCGTTCGATTTCATTGGCCATCTTTGACTGTTTGGTGTCCCTCAGTGGGCTTAGTGCTCCTTTGTGAGCTGTGCAATTGCTGTTTTCGTTCCCTTCTCGCTAATCGTCTGATTTCGGTGCATCTTCTGTTGAGCGGGTCCTTGGCGTTCTGTGCTCTCCGCTGCCTCTCTGTCATTCGGACATGGAGGCGAGGGATGCTTTGTTTTTTTTTGGCTCGGTGGTTCTCTATACTCTCTTTTGGTCTACCAACGTCTTGGATAGGTGTCTTCACGCTGGAGACTTGGCTATCCCTCGGCTACCGTTTTGGTTACCGGTGCCTCCTTCCGATCAGCGACCGTCTCTCTACTATTAGCTTCTCAAGGTCCTCTGCAACGTATGGTTTAGCGCTTTTGGTGTGCGCTTCGGCACTTGTGGCACGTTAGCTGTGTTACCGTGTTGTGTCGTTGTTGGCCCTCGGGGGTGCGATTCTTCGTTTCTCTCTCCACCTATGACGGCGTTACTGCCTTGGAGCGGGGGTGCCTGAAAGCTGCCTGCTTCACAGACTCTTGGATCAGTTGGGCTTCAACCTGTCTTCTTCCCATGCGGGCTTTACTTCCCCAAGTTTTGGGCTTAGGCTTGCGCTTTCCCTTTGGTTTGTATGGGGCCGCGTGGAGCTATAGTTTGGGCTGCTGGTGTAGACTGGTGGGGGTGAGTTGTTTGTTTGTTTGTTGTGGTGGCCTAGTATGGTCTTTGTATATATGGCTTATCTTGTGGGGTAGCTTGGGCGTTAACATGTTCAGCCTATAGTACTGATCTTGCTATCTAATGTATTACTAATATTTTTATTAGTGAGCGTTGGTGCGAGTGGTAGGAGTTCGTCATCGTTTAACCAGAATCTCGAGTAAATGAGAATGCAGACGCGTTAAATACTCGCTGGGAGACTTTTGCTGCCCTTCGGGGTTCTACCCGGATCGGTCCAGATTAGTAAACACATTGGACTGGATACTGAGCGGTTTTAGACAAAAAAAAAATAAAAAATATATATATATTTCTCTTTGATAAAAAAAAATGTGATTAGAGAAATAAAAAAAATTATTTTTATATCGCTCTATTTTAAGGCATGATTTCGTGAGGAGCTACCAATCGTTCTTTTTCCTTTTTGTCCGATTCGAGATAATTGTGACTGACAAAACCACGATGCGAGTTAATGAATCGGGTGGTGCACGGTACCCAACAGAGTAGGCGAGTACAAAGTACAAACCCAGTGCCGACATACATTTCTTCCTTTTAATATGAAAATGGGATATATATATATATATATATATATATATATATATAGCTTCCAATGCATGCAAAGTTGTGAAACATAACGTAGATAAAAAAAAAATAGCATGGGTTAGGAGGCAAATTTTTTTTTTAAGAAATTGTTTAGATAGTAATAATATTGTAATTTTTAATAATAATACCAAAACTATTCCCATTTAAAAAAAAGGTAATAAAAAATTTTATTTTTAACTTATTTAACTTTGGTTACATGGCATTTTGAATGATATAGTTAGTGCTTTCAATGTAAATTTTGTTGATAATTGACGCTTATAATATAATAATTCTAGTGATATTATGGCACCACCTAAAAAAGAAACTTAACTAAATTAATATATATTTTTGCGTAACGTATGTGCACGTGATTCGCCAAATGTAATTTGTTCACTAAATGTCATTAAACACTCACAAGTATACAAACAAAGGATAGGTACTTGGACCACAATTACATATTGCATAGCATTTGTCATTGCTACCATTTTTGCTTCAACCTCACTTTGCCTAGGCGTGGGGGAAAGCAAACTGCGGATGAAGTGGGTAATGCATGTACATGATTGAATTAGTAAGCAACTTATGGACCATGTAGATCCCTTTGCCACTTTCATACTTAGCATTTATTTATTCGGTCCAGTGTGGACTTTAGGCAGATATTCTTTAAGACAATAAATGGTCAGTGACTGCTCAATTGCCGAAGCGACGGGCATTTATTTCTCTAGTTTGATATATGATAAGCCAAGAAGGCCCAAAAAAAACCAACATATATGATTGTTAGTTTTTGTGATAGAACAAATAAGGCTTGAATCAAACGTGCCTTTGCCCGGTGTTGAGATCTCGCATTTTTATTCTGAAGAAATAGTCCCCTTTATGATATTGGCAAGAATCTCCAGACCCGTTTTTCCTTTTTAGTAAGTACAAGGAAAATAAATTAGTGTATGATAGAATAAAATGACAATCAAAATTTTATGTAGCCTACTCCAGTTTAATTTAAGATTAAAGTTTTGTTGTTGTTATTGTTTTTGTATGTACAAGGAACAAATTCCCTTACAATAACAGTTCTCGGAAATTCATGGCCAAATTAGAAATGTTCGATAGAAATTCCTCAGCAAGAATATGGCAGGTAGCCGAGGAACCCAACACATCATCCTAAATAAATAAGCAGCGTTCTAAGAGAAGGTAATTCGTGATCCTTAAGATAATCGGATTTAAATATTTTAAGCTTGACTCTGTTTGTGAAATTTATTTATTTATTTTTTTTGGTCATGGTGAAATTTAAAATTTAAATTGTCAGCTGAAGAATCCAAAAGAAAAAGGGGTTTTCTGCCCGTGACTCGATTGAGGATAAAATGCATAGCTTGTACATTTGTGGAACATATTTTGCAAAGTCAATTGGAACCAACTCTATGGACATTGGAAGTACTTTACCGACCCAGCCCTATAAAAACGATTAGACAAGCTTCGTTGGCCCATGTTTAAGATTAGGCCTTAATATAGCAGCACTGGGCCTGATGGGAGTCCAATGGGCTTAGATCATAGGGTGGCAATGATATAGACACAAAACATTATGGAATTGGGAAAATAATAGTGCTCTAGCTAGGAAATCTTAGCCAAGAAGGCGGTGAGTCTTTTGAAAGTAGGCTCATCACAAGGCAGAATTATTCCCTTTTGGTTGTCAAATCCATATTCTTCTGCAGCTTTCTCTAGCAATTGCCGGAAGATGGGAATTTTCAAGTAAGAAATGGGAAGTACAAACCTTGTCATTTCCGTGCCCACGTAGACCACAAAATGTCCCTTTGGAGCTCTTCTCCTTCCTTCAGCCTCTACTTTCTTTGGCATCAAGAGGAAAGATCTAACTAAAAAAAATTTGATAAATATATCAATATGGGTTTCAGTTTCACTAAACAATGGTACGTGAAAATGGTATTTATAGAACTAGGGAAGTGTGCCATTCATTTTATTTTATCATCATATTAGAAGATAAGGCTTTGTAAATGGGGATGTGCTCAAGGTGTCCGCTTGGTCTACATAACGTAAATTTAATTGAAATATTTTTGGATAGGCCTATAATGCGCCAAAGTAACTATAGACTTGGAAATAAGTTCCAAAGTGTATCTGCAATTCCTTTGAGAGAATGGGCTTGATGTTTGAGTTACTGCGAGTTTGCCATTAAAGCAAGCCCCTAGTTGAGTGGCTGAACTGAACTGGGCGCTGGCTTTAGGTTGCACATGGGATAATGGGTTCTGAATTCTGATCAGACACAACAACAGAACTTTCCATACCACCGGACATGTAAGGACAAATCAACTGAAAGAATTGATCATATGCCAGCAATAGTAGATGTTTTTGATATATATATATATATATATATATATATAATTACACAACTTAATTTTAAATAATATTAAAATAATTACATAATTTATTTAATAATATTAAATAATTTATTTTTAAAAAATTTAATAATTTAATAATATATATCAATTTGATATATTTTAATTATATATAAAAAAATCTCATTAAGTATTTCTTTACATACATATATGCCATATTTTAGCTGAGACCATGCTACAACTAGCTAGTTAGCTACCGACAGGACCTTGCGCTTTAAATACGATGAAAACCGTATCGTTGAGAGAGAATAGAAACTTTATTGATATCATCTATATGTTCACATACCAAGTTTTGCGATCTTCTGACTCTGAAAAGCAGATGCTTGAGAGAGAGTAAAAACTTTATTGATACTTATTGATAAATAAGTATATTTTTATATTAATGATTATGAATTTGACTCTTTATATTTTTATTATTTTTTGATAAATACTGAGTAATCCTAAAAAATGTAATGAAAATTTATGGTGCAACGTAAAATTTTAAATTTAGTAATTACCGTAATATTTAATGATGAAATTATGTTCGATTTTACTAATATTCGGATGAAAGTCTACTCTTATGAGAGTAGTTGAATAAAATATTAAAAAATAAAAATTACTATAAATTTAATTTATAAATTTAATAATAATTAATATACTCGTAATAAATATTTTTATAATTTACTAAAAAAACAAAAAGTGAATTCAACGTGTCATTGTCCTCTTTCTTGCGCCTCTACGAACCGCAACTAAAAATGAAGGCAATAGAATATTTGATTATCTCAGACATCATGTATGCCGGGATAACGATTTTTTTTTTCCCCTAAACGTTTTAGTTTAGAACTACATTTGTTTATTTCAATGTAATTTTAAGGAATAATATACAAAAATATCATAAAATTTTTTTAAATTAACAAATTTAACACTAATTTTAAAAAAGTAATAAATTTAACATCAACTTATGTAAAGTAATAAATATAATATACTGTAAAATTTTTTAAATAGAATTTATTTATTTCGATGATAGGGTACTATCTTATATGGTTATTATATTATTAAAATCAGATATATTTCTATAAATCTGTTATCGAAATTGACAAATTCTGTTTATATAAAATTATCGAGTGTTAAATTTATTATTTTAGGTAAAATTAATATTAAATTTGTTATCTTTTAAAATTTGTACTAAATTTATTCATTTAAGTAAAATTAATGATATTTTTGTATATTAACCATAATCTTAAACATTGTCATTTCATTGTAATTAAATCCAAGAGTATATTTAATCTGTCAAGTATTTCGTTATTGATTGATGTTTAGGACTAAATGAACAAGTGAAAACATTTTAAAATAGGACTGCGATGTTTAAGACTAAATTGAAAGAGTAAAAACCGTTTAAGATATATTAAAAAAAATTAAAGGCGTTTAGTACAGAAAAATATTATTATCTTTATGCTGAGCTCATGAAAGTTGCCAAACACAAGTAAATCAATTTGCAGAAGTTTTACTTTAACTTTGCAGCCCCCTGATTGTTACCTAATAACAAAGTCAGCATTCGGAGGAGAACGTCAAGCTGGCAGCTGCTAGCCTAGCTTAATTGGGCCCCGCCTCGCGGCAAGACAAAGGACACGTGCCCGACCTTTCTCTCTCTCTTTTTAATACGCTAAACTTAAAATAATTGATTTGAGGGAAAGTATAATTTTAAAAATTAAAAATTTAAATGCTTAATTTTTATCTTATTGACATATTTTTAATATTATTGAGTTATAAGCTTGTGTCTTTGACGTCTCACTATACATAAGTGCATGTGTATGTTTATTTATGTTTCTAGTTGACTTGGCACTTCAATGATAATAAATACAAAGGTATTCTTGTACATTTTTGTTTGATACGCAAATTTTCTTTTTTTTTTTTATGTTTTTTGGACCTTTTAACTCGGGATATACATTTATTGAATTTTAAATTTTTAAATTTTTTTTCATTTAAGTCCTAAATCTTTTTGAGATTTTATTTCAGTCCTAAACCTTTTATTTTGCTCCAAATCAGTCCTTCTGTTAATCAAACCATTAAAAATTACTGTTGACTAACGAAATTTTTTTTAAAAAGAGTAAAATACACCATTTTAATTCACCAGTTAACAGAAATACGTTGTATAATCTAAAAAAAATAAAAATAAAATAGAAAAACTCAAAATCTCAACTTACATGTTATTATTTGAGAGTAAAATACAAGCTTTTAATAAAAAAAATTTAAATAATATATTTTACCTTTTTAAAAAAATTTCTGTTAGTCAACAGTAATTTTTAACTGTTTGACTAACAGAATGACTGATTTAGAACAAAATCAAAAGGTTTAGAACTGAAATGAAATCTCAAAAATATTTATGACTTAAATGAAAAAAAACCTAAAGGTTTATAACTAAATAAATGTATATCCCCTTTTAACTCCCCCATAGATTAAAATCAAACAATAATATTATGTTTATCTAATAAGTGAAATATTAAATAATAATATTTAAATAATAAAAAAATAATAATAAAGTCATATAAGTCTATTAAAAAAATAAATTACATAAGTAATTAAATAATTAAAATTTTAAAAAATATATAAACTTTTAAACAAATTTCATAATTATTTTAAATTTATTTAACATTAAATTATATAATAAAATTTCTATAATAAATCTAATAAAATATACTCAATTTTTTTTTTGTAAAGATGTCATTCCTTTTGTTTTAGTCGAAACTCGAACCGAATTGGAAAAAGAAATTTATAAACTTTCTTTAACAAAAAAAAAACAAAAAATAAATAACATGAGGGTCATTACATGATAATTTTTAAATAAACACTTAAAAATTATATAATTAATTTAATAATATTTAATAATTTATTTATTTTTTATAATTTAATAATTTAAATTTTTATATATCTATCTTATCCGATACTTTTTTTTAAATAACTACAGGCTATGCCTCTGACTAGCGGTGGACCATCGGCAGCAATTGTACCAATTTAGCCGGGCCGCCGCCTGCGGGCGTTGAATACGAGATCGCATCCGTCGTCAAACAGCGGCGCCCTGGTTTCAAAACTGCTTGTTTTCTTCAGTTTTTAACTTTCCCACAAAACAAAATCAACAACAAAAACGAAATGTAAAAGGAGAAAATACAAAAAAAAAAAAAAAAAATCATACCAGAAATTCCCATTAGCCAGATCTTCCTCTCTGTCTCTCTTCCCGAGAAGGAGAAGGAGAAAGGAAGCACCCAAATTGACCGTTGACTCGCACCATGCTATTGAAATCACTGAACACCTACACCGTTCTACTGATGTTTTTCTTCGCATTTCTCATCCTATTTTTCTCTGGTTTTCTTGAAATCCCTTCCGTCTCAACCTCAATAACCCAACCCATCAAAGATTCCGGATTTCCTTCGCCACTCAATGCAAGCCAGCCCGACCCGTTTTCTGATCTGTTGGGTGCTTTCAGGAAATGGGATTCGCAGGTGGGTTGTGCTTGGTTTAGAGAGAAGCACAAGGATTCGGGGTCTTCTGGGTCTAATGGGTCTGCTTCTTTGCAACTGGTTGTTGGGGGTGACAGTGGGTGTGGCGATTTGAGGATGGATCATGTTAGCGTGTTGGTCAAAGGGTGGACTTGGATTCCTGACAATTTGGATAATCTGTATTCGTGTCGCTGCGGGTTGATCTGTTTGTGGACTAAGTCTTCGGTTCTTGCTGATAAACCCGATGCGTTGCTGTTTGAAACGATCACACCTCCAATTCAGGTACTTTCTGATTAACCAATTTCTGTGTGTTTGTAGGTTTCTAATTTGGTGGAAATGCAGGAACTGGAAAATTTTGAATACTTGGAATATGGTGAATGCAAGTTTGGTTTCTTGCACTTAGGGTGTGATGTAGTTGATATGTTCTTGATATTACAGGTAGCATTTGTAATTCACCGTTTTCAGTAGCCTAATTTGGACCGAAATGTTGATGTGAGGTCCTTTCCTTGTAGGCAGGGTAGATTTGCAAATTGTTGTAATTATTTGCTGCGAGCCTATTGAAATATATTGTTGCCCAATGCCCATAGGTTGTGAATTATTTTCTGGTTGATACAAGTTGCAGCGAGTGCTACCTTAGGAACTAGGAACATAGACATACGCACAAAGCAATTACCAGCATCTTCTTACAACTTTGGTTCGAAGGTCACTTTGATTAGTAGAAATGGGAAGTCTTAGCGGAAGTGTGCTTTTAAAACCAAATAAGAAATGTTACCTGAATCGTGGAATCTTGGCTGTGGGAGCTAATAAGGTTTGGGTTGTGATCCAGCTTCTCAGATTCTTTTTCACCAAGCACTTATGAGCAAATGTTGATAATAGAGTAATAGCAGTGGAAAGCTGCACTACAGTTGCAAGCACAAATATGTTCTCAAACATAACATGTTTGGTTATCGCAAAGGATCAAATTACTGTGGGGCTGTTTTGATAGATGGTGAAAGTGTAGTGCCGTTAGTGGTTTTATACATCATGTTCAGGCTGGATACATTGCAGTTGATTCCCAGAATTATCCTTACAATTTTTAAAGGACCTCAGCAGTTCTTGTCTATAGAAGAGTATTCAGTCAGAATTGGCAAGAGAGAAGCAAAATGTAGCTGCTGCTTAATCGCTTGTACATTTTCCGTTTTACTGTCATGTTGATTGCATGGCAAACAAATTTTATATGCTTGTTCAATTTGCTCTTCTATTAAAATGGTCCGATGCATGTTTGTTAGGAACTCATTTGCTCGATATTATGAGCATGCTTCCTCTATAACCTAAATCAACTTTGCTACTTCGAGTCTAAATTTGTTGCTTCAATTCACTTGTACACATTATTGTGATACTTAGAGACGCAGTGGGGATCCACTTCGTGTCTACATGGATCTTGAGGCTGGAAGGAAACGATCAGGTTTTGAGGATATATTTATTAGTTATCATGCTGAAGATGATGTTCAGTCAACTTATGCTGGAGCACTCTTTCACAATGGCCGAAACTATCGTGTTTCTTCTTGGAAGAAGAATGTAAGTTGTTTGCTCATCTGTCTTGTTTATTGGTTTCCTATATTTGCTTTTATTCATGTGATTTCTTCTCTATTAAGCAAACTCTTGATTGATATTCGGTTTTCCTTTTGACAAGGATACACTTGTTTATTGGTCTTCATCGCGATGTCTTCCTGAAAGAAACCGACTTGCTAAGAGCCTACTGAGATTGCTGCCTCATCATTCATTTGGCAAGTGCTTGAACAATGTTGGTGGACTGGACATGGCCCTTTCTCTTTACCCTGAATGTGCCAATGACATCAATGTCAAACCAAAATGGTGGGATCATCTACACTGTGCCATGTCTCACTACAAGTTTGTCCTTGCGATTGAAAACACCATGACAGCGAGTTATGTCACGGAAAAGCTGTTTTATGCTTTGGACTCCGGTGCAGTCCCAATCTATTTTGGTGCACCCAATGTTTGGGACTTTGTTCCTCCACAGTCAATAATAGATGCCACCAAATTTAGCTCTATGGAGGAATTGGCTTCTTATGTCAAGTCCCTGGCTAATGACCCTGTAGCTTATGCTGAGTATCACGCTTGGAGAAGATGTGGCGTATTAGGCAACTATGGAAAGACCCGTGCGGCAAGCCTGGACACGTTGCCCTGCCGCTTGTGCGAGGCGGTGAGTAAAAAAGGAGGGAGAAATGCAAGAGGTTAGTGAATCTTTTCTTTTTTCTATATTTTTTTAAATTATTTCTTGGTTTATTTGGGCCTTTTAGCTGTGCTAGTTCATGGTTAACTCAGGATTTTGTTAAACATCAGAAGTTGCCATTAGGTTATACAAAACAGAATGATATGCTGTAAACAAAAGAGGAACGCAGTGTATACAATTTAATGACATCTCATCCGATTGTTGTGTATTTTTTTGTTTCTCTTTTATCTCTTTCCCTTGATCTTACGTTCGCGTATGAATGAATTGCTTTTTGGCTTGGTTCATTATCAACATCGCGCATACATACTCCATAAGAAAATTCCTGAAAAAACATCGGTATATAATTTTTAAGAGGGAATCAACAAATAGAATTAAATCATAGGTTTTCTAACAGATATGATAGTCATAATGGAGATTTATGGCCATGTGGATTGACCGTGCCCATCATCCACAGATTGGAAATTCTTGAAAAATTGAGACAGATGGTTATCAGTTTTACCGCCCGACAAGTTTAATCCTTTTCAGGCGACAGGCAGGTACAATGCCATCAATTATGTTTGTCGTCCACTAAAGTGGCATCGGTGTCTTATTGTTTTTTGGTTTAATAGGAAGTCCACTGTCTAATACTAATCATTAGTTCCTTACACTTTGTTTGGGGGGAAAAAAGGGTGGAGAGAAGAATCTGAGAAAAATGAAAGTACGAGGAATGAATATTGAAAAGAAGAAAATTTTTTTATTATTCCGTGTTTGGGAGAATGTAGTATAAGGAAATAAAAAAATATTTGATTTGAAAATGAGTAGAAAGTAAGAGAAAAGAAAATAATATGTATTATATTATTAATTTTACCCTTAAAAAAAAAAACACAAGGATAAAAATATAATGCTGCATAAAACTACGAAAAACAAAGAACCAAAAAAAAAAAAAAAGTAAAAAGAGAGCCAGCCATTCCACACCAATTCTCCCCAATTGGTTTTCTACCCTAAAATATATGCGGGTCTGGCGGATTTCTCCCATTTCTCTCCATTCCAAACGACTGTCTTATAAGCTATTCTAATTCCAATTCCTTTCTAGGAATTCGTTCCAATTCCTTGTTCCCAAGCACAAGGTTAGGGACCCAGGCTCATCCGTTATGTATCAAGTAAAACATGTAATTCTTGTGTAGCCCTTTTTGGGCTTTTGTGCGGGCTGTATCCATTCGAAAGCGAGGGAGCTATGCTGGGCCGGGTTTGGGGTTTGGGCTGTGGTTCCATGATTCGCAGCAGCACGGTCATTATTGTACGGCTTCACAGTTGGCGGCAGGGTCAGTTACACCGCCCGACAGTTTATTTTTTTATTTTTTTATTTTTGGAAAAACTATGTTTGTATATAATAGAAAGTATAAAGTTGAATCGTGAGATCTAAATTTTTAAATTATAAAAAATATATTAGATTTAAAAAAATAAATAAACTGTTAGATTAACTGCATGCCACATATTGTATACTTACATAATCATACTTTTTTTAATAAGTAACATTATATGACCTCAAATAAACAGTAATAAAAAATAAAACAATATCATCTAATAGTATCATAACTTATCTATTTTTTATATTTCATGAATTACCATTTTAAAATCATCTAAGGAAAGTCATCAAAACGTTTTCAGTTTTTTTTGTTAGTTTAAGAAAAGCAACCATGCGATAATTTACTGGTTCCTTGTCTTCGTTCCGTGGAAAGATCAGAGAGAACACTAACAATTTAAACACTAGCAATTTAATGGAACTAGCTATAATGAATTAGTTATTCCTAAAGGTATAAAACAAAGCAAGTGGGTATAATAATTCCTCACGCTCAAATTAATCCTTCTCGTGTTTTCCTCAAATTTGTTTTAAAATTAATGTCAAAGATTTACTCACATTATTCACATGAAATGGTAAAACAAAGCGAGTGGGTATAATAATCCCTCACGCTCAAATTAATCCTTCTCGTGTTTTCCCCAAATTTGTTTTAAAACTAACGTCAAAGATTTACTCACATTATTCACATGAAATGGAATAAAAAGATACGCTATTACTGCAAGGTTTTAAATAATTTAATGACACCTATTAAATAGTTAGAATTTTCTCATTTAATTATCCGGTATAAATAGTTTAACATGTTAAAAAAAAAAAAATTATGTTTTGGTATAAATAGCATAATGTTTTTAATGCTTTGTTTGGCAAAGTATACGAAAGGGTAGGAAAAGAGAATAATAGAAAATTATTTTTTATTTATTTTTTTTTATTTATTTTTTATCAATTTAAACAATTAATTTTTATTTTTTCTCTTATAAATTACTATTTATTTTATTTCTCTCAATTTTTTAATTATTATTTTTTATCAATTATAATAATATTATTATTATTACTGTATTATTTTTTATTATCTTTTTTTTCTTGTAATTTAAATAAAGTATAAATGTGATTGTGAAATATCGCTGTTTTTTTTTTAAATAACTTAGAAAAAAAACAGAAAAGAAAAACTTGCTGGCGTGTATCCGCGTGACAAGTGGCAACTTTGCCGCGGAAGAGTGGACAAAGCAATGATACAATATTTGAATGTATCAACCAATTGAGAGTTTACACGTCATCTCACATGACGCGCCGGCGAACCGTTGTCCAGTGTCCAGTTGTCCACTTTGTGGCGCGTGCTTGAAGGCGGATGAATCAAAAACAGCGTCATTTTCGTCGCACTCCAGACACGTATGGCACGCGCAACATTGAATTTTTTTGAGATTTTTTTACTTTGATTTTTTTTAAATGAATATAATTTACTCATAATTTTACAGTACACAATAAATGAGATCTATTTGAATAAAAAAATTAAAAATAATATTTAAATAGTATTAGATCACGAGTTAGTTATACTTACTAAAAATAAAATAAAATTAGTAAGTACCTGATTTTTTTACATGTATTTAACCCTGGAAGAGGAATACGTTCTATTATAGTAATTTTATGAAAAATAAATATTTTTTCTTAAATTGCAATTAAAATCAAATATGTATTGCATGACAGTTTAAATTCTTTATTAAGAAAATAAACTCTTTTTTTTTTCTTTCTTTCTTATTGCCGGCGTTCGATTCCAGTAGAGTGCTACTGTTTTAATGGTGTAAACAGAAATCAAAGAGAAGCCTTTTTTTTTTTTTTTTTTTAACACTAAAATAATTAGTAATTAATTCGTCAACAATTAGTAAATAGGATATCTCCTATCAAAGGTTCGCACCGCAAACGGTTTTAAAAATGCTGCAAAAGAGCAAATTTTTCCATAATTTTCATTTAATGTGAAAAGTTGAGATTTACATTTTGAATTTTTTCTAAAGCCACAATAACCTTGTACTAACTGAGTTAACCTAGATAAAGTTATTATTTTAATAGATGGATGTCAGACTATTATGTAGGATAACAATATACCATGCTTACTAACAACATGGCATATTTAATAGTATTATTACCATTTTTTGGTTCTTAAATGTCATGATTCAGATATTGGTTTCTAAGACAGATTAGGTATTAGACCATGCCATTAATAGTAGACAATATAAGTTCGATGCATTTAGGCTACTGTTTTGTTTGAAAAGGAAATTTGAGATATATAAACTTTGAATAAATCTCTGAAAAATAATTAGTTTATTATGTCACTAGGTAATTGGGTGTCCATGTTTTAATTTCCAAACCAACGACCATGTGTATTTAACACGAGAATAGCTATGTCCATAATAAAAGTGACTCATACTTTTGGCTTATCTTTAAATAAAAAAAAGGTAAATACGTGCTTGGCTCAATTATTTGAGCAATAAGAGTTTATTATTAAATTGTTAGGTAGAACCAAGCTACCGTGAAATATATAACTTTGGTTTCAATTGACAAAAAATATATTAATTAACAACAATTCAACTTTTAATGTAACTAGTTTCGACCTATAGTGCGTGTCAAAAAAAAAAAAAAAGGTTTCGAGCTATGGTGAATGATTTTTGGCCCACTGTCGAATTACCCTTTATAAACCATTTGCTTAGACTATAGTCTTTACAAATATCATTCACTTATTATGCTACTTTAAAAAATCAAATGATAATTTTGTATTTTTAGTATAATTAGTTGAAATATTTTGCTAAAATTTTAATTTATATTTAAATTTTAATAATTATATTTTTTTATTTATAAAAAAACATTTATCGTTAGCACGTAGATCATCAGATATGTGAGTGGAGACTAAGAGTCGCTGGTTACGTCTTCATCAAATCTTTCTTAAAGGAAGAACTCATCACTTAAACATTGATAAGTTAAATGGGCCTTACTCACACTTAATTTTAATATTAATGAATTCTGAACTAAATATCTCATCGTAACAACTTCGCTCATTTTATAAGAAAAGTGATAATAATAAAATTTAAACTTAGAACTGAGGTAAAAACAGAATGACTAACTTACTACTAAGCAGTAACCTTAAATGATCAATAACTATATTGTAATTTCTTAATCCATTGGCTTCTTTTTAATTGATAAAAAATTAATGGAATGACCAAAAAAAAAATTAAAAATCATACAAAACTTTTTATATTATTTTCCTTATTTTGTAAATCATTTTATATATGGATGAGTTGGGGATGACACATAATCGCATAACCGGCACAAAAAGTTAAAAATATGAAAATAATAATAATAATAATAATAATAAATGCAGGCTTGGAGAGGGGGAATGTCTGTGAGGGAAACGGCTTCAAAATCCGAGTCTCTCTCTAGAGAGATAGAGATAGAGATGGAAAGGGACAAGGAAGATGAATAATATAAACACGGCGACGAGATCAACAAAGCGGCACGCCAACGCGGACGATCTCCTTAAACTACGCCGTCGCCATGATGTGCTGATGTTTCACGTTCGCTTCACCACCATTAACACAGTTCCTCTCTTTCGTCGTCTTCTGCTGCTGCTTCCTCTCATCTTCACTTTGGGCTTCGCTTGCTAAATGAAATCAAACATCTCGAGACTTTCCATTCAAAGATCCTTTTTTTTTTTCTTTTTTCCACTGACTCCCCATAGAATTTCAATTACCCAATTCAGGTGATTCTTTGATTTTGCTTTATTTTTCATTTTACAAGCTCTTATGGTACGGAGATTTTTTTTTTCATTTTTTTAAATATTTTCTGCTTTTGACTGTTGAAGCTATTCCCTTTTTTTTTTTTGGTTTTTAAAGGATGCCCACTTGGCCACTAATTTAGAATTTTAATTTTTCAATGACTTTAGCTGAATCCACAAGTAATTCTTATGCAAACTTGAATTGGGTTGTGGAATAAAGGCTAATTCTTGCGTGATCTAGTCCAGGCCACTGCTGTTTTTTACTTTTAGATTGAAAGAAAAGGACTGGTCGAGGTTCAGCAACTACATTGGATTGATGTGCGATGCAGAGACCCCGTAAAGCTCTTCCGCAGAGAAGAGCTCCGGGCAAGAACTGCATGCGAATGATTTCTCTGTCTTTGGTTTTTGTATTGTGGGGACTTGTCTTCCTATTGAGCTTATGGATCAGTCGGGGCGACAGTTTTTCCGGTGAGTTTCCCATTATTCTTGTTTTTTTCACTTAAATTGCTTTTCGTCGGATCCTTGTGTTGGTAGGCGTGTTTTGTAGGTTTTGCTGCCAACTATGGTTGTGTGTGAACCAAAAATTTTACTTATTTTCTGTTTGGCTTCTTTCAAATGTCGTTAGTTCCATGGTAGATGGTCTTTTATTAGATCAGATTCACTCCCAGAATCTTGTCTAGCTAGGACTGGAACTGGATTTTGTGATCTTATGAAGCAATTTTATGGCAACATTGTGACATGAATTGCGTGAATTATTGTAAGGTTAATGGCTTTTTTACGACTAGTAAAAATCACAAGAGGGCAACTAATATTGATAAATTTGTTTATATGCACCAGCTGCCCGGCTTTACAGAATCGTATATGTTGATGCACCGAGGGTTTCGACTATTTTGGCCTTTTGACTCAATATATTTATAAATTTCTTGATGTGATCTGTTAGGACATCTTGTAATGCTTTGCTTTTTTATTGTTAATGTTTTTTATGTGCCTGTCTTGTTTATTTTACTGTATGCTTTCTTAGCAACTTATCAGCTGCTTCTTTATTCTTTGGTTTTAGGTGGATCTGCAACATTTCCAGTTGGCATTTCAACTTGGAATGATGCTAAACGGGGACAAAACCAACTTTCTGGCTCTGTAGATCATGATCCATCAATAGAAACTGGCTTTGTGAATTCTGATGAGAGTTCATGCACAGATGGCGATGAAACGAGAAGGTCCAACGATGATTTGCTTGCTAATGAAGGAGACACAAACCTTGCCTTTCCGCTTGAGCTGTCTGAGGCAAACTACGGTTCTGTTGCTACTAATGCTCCCAGAAATGAGCGAGTATTACGCGTTCTGCCCCCTGGTCTTGATGAATTTAAAAGCAGAGCATTCATCTCTAAGAGCAAATCTGGAAATGGTCAAGCTGGAGGTGTAATCCATAGGATGGAGCCTGGGGGTAAAGAGTATAATTATGCTTCAGCTTCTAAAGGAGCCAAGGTGTTGGCTTTCAATAAGGAAGCAAAGGGCGCCTCAAATATATTAGTCAGAGACATGGACAAGTACCTTCGGAATCCATGTTCTGTGGAGGAGAAGTTTGTTGTCATTGAACTTTCAGAAGAAACCTTGGTAGACACAATTGAAATAGCAAATTTTGAGCACCATTCTTCCAATTTGAAAGATTTTGAGCTGCTTGGCAGCTTGGTCTATCCAACAGATGTGTGGGTCAACCTTGGAAATTTTACAGTTGCCAACGGGAGGCATGCTCAGAGGTTTGCTTTAACGGAGCCAAAATGGGTGAGATATTTAAAGTTTGATTTCCGGAGTCATTATGGCTCAGAATTTTATTGCACACTAAGTGTCATTGAGGTTTATGGAGTGGATGCTGTGGAGAGAATGCTGGAGGACTTGATCTCTGTTCCAGAAAATTTGTTTTCGTCTGAGGAAGGAAATGGTGAGCAGCGATCAGTGTCACCCCAACTTGAGTTCAACCGGGGCAATGATCTTGATCAGGATTTGTCCAAAGAAATGGAATCTGAGTCTTCATTTGAAAACTCCAATGCAAAATATGAAGTTTTGAAAAGTAATGTGCCTGATCCTGTTGAAGAAATTCATCATCAGCAAGCTAGCAGGATGCCTGGAGACACAGCTCTTAAAGTATTAATGCAGAAAGTCCGTTCCCTAGACTTAAGTTTATCTGTTTTGGAGCGTTACCTGGAGGAAGTTAATTCAAGATATGGCAACATTTTTAGAGAATTCGATAATGATGTAGGAGAGAAAGATATACTTTTAAAGAATATCCAATTGGAGATGAAGAATCTTGTGGACAGCCAGAAAGTTATGGTATGTGAACTTCCTTCCTCGTGCAAAATGTTGGCTAATTTGGTTGATTCTGACGAGTAATTTTTCCATTCATGCGCTTTACTTTCCTTTGCAGGCCAAAGATGTTGGTGATCTTGTATCTTGGCGGTCCATTGTTTCCGGACAGTTGGATAATCTCCACGAGGACAGTTCTGATCTCAGGTTGCTGTCTGTTATATTTGAGCTTACAATGGCTTTTCCCCCACTGTTTGTTGGGCTGACCATTGTGGCTATTTTGCAGGTCAATGATTGAAATGGTTAGAGAGAATCAGAAATCTATGGAGAATAAGGGCATGGTCATATTCCTTATTTGCTTAGTTTTTGGGTGTATAGCTTTTCTCAGGTTGTTCGTAGACCTGTTACTGAGTGTTTATGCGGCATTTAGTGTTCAGAGAACCGAAAATCCCAGGAAATTTTGTTCCATACCCTCTTCCTGGTTCTTCTTACTATTGAGTTGTAGCGCCATTATATTAATATTATCCGTATGATTATGAATCTTACTCTCCATTTGCACGGGAAGGGATCGTAGGATTGACTCATGCGACAATTGGTGGTCCGGCTTGTACGATTCCTCTCTTAATGATTACGATTATTATTATTGTTATTATTGTTAGTCTATGGGAGAGCAATGCCTACACAAGTGGGACGGAATGAGGGAGGCAGGGTCGAATTCCTGACTTTTTCCGTGGCACAAGATCGGTAGACTAGATTTCACTCACTTGTCTTAAGAGGTAGCAAGCCCATAAATGGCAACACATTATTGGGTATCACATTTCACCCTTGACCTCTAGGCCGAGCTCGTAGGCCAGAAAAGCCATTGGCCCATTGCAAAGCAGTAAGAAATAAGCCGAATTCTTGTTAAAAATATCGGAACAAAATTTGGTCCCTTTGGGTTACGAAATATATTCCCTTACAGCGTGTCAAAACCGCATGCTACGGCGTACCAAACAGAATAATTCGTCCCAACAACGATTTCTTCGTGTCTTAAAAAAAACAAAACAGAATAATTCGTCCCAGCAACGCATGTCGGTTTGGATACTGGGCACATTACTTGGAAGATGTGCCGACATTTGATTGCCGTTGAACCGGTTCCACCGTCTCAGAGGGACGGGGACTCCTTGCTCGGACTGTAATTGGAAGTGGCTGTGCCCTTGTGGCCTTGAAATATTGTCCGGTGCTTTTTTCGCAGAAGAGAACGGTGAGATTCATCTCCAGAGGACAAGAAGAAAAGAGGCGCGTGGGAAAAGCCTTTAGATAACCACTGTCCACTTGTGTACAGTTTAACTTGTCCACTTGTGTACAGTTTAACTGATTAAAATAATTTAAATTTATATAAAAAATTACGATTTTAAAATTTTTTAGAGTTAAATTGTAAAATAAAACTATCATCTCATTGCGAACACAAGAAATATTATTAACGATTGACACAAAAAAATATTATAACTATGAGATTATCTTTTAGAATAAGGAAAAAAAAAAAAAAAAAGAGAAAGTAAAAAGATAGGAAGTCGGCTTCTCGGTTTGTCAGGCTTGTGAGCTGTGTAGTTTTTTTTTTTTTTTTCCTGTTTTCAAATTAAAGTGCTGCGATAGTACGAAAACACCAAACAGAATAAAAGACACCAGAATTAAAAGTAACTCTGAGCAAATATAAAAAAAAATAAATAAAAAAAGAGATAATAAGTTGGAAGAAAATTCAAAACGAGAGCGAGAAAGAAACTCGATAGACCCGTTTCAAAATTAAAACGAGAGGAGAGGGGGCGAGCAATAAGTGAGAGAAAGTGGGAGAGAGAGAGAGAGAGAGAGTCATATATACACTTTAACACGCGAAGAAATAGTTAAAGAAAGAAAGTAAAAAATCCTCTCGACGCCACCACAGACGCGGAGCTGACCGGCCGGTCGCCTCTCTCTGTCTTCTGTGTTTCTAAATTTTTCAACCGTTGAAATTTTGAAGTTCTGATCTGCCTCCGTTAGATCTGGTCAAGAGAAGAAAAGAAAAAAAGAAAACAAGAAGAAGAGGAGTTGAAGTGAATCGTACTTAGGGTTTTAGATTTTTTATTTTTTTTGCTCGATCGCCTCGATTCTTGTAGAGATCGTTTCAGCGAGATGGAGGCGATTGACGATTTGGCAGAGTTGTCGGAGTCGATGAGGCAAGCGGCGGCGTTGCTTGCCGACGAGGATATTGACGAGAACTCGAGGACCGCCTCTACTTCCTCCCGGAATTCCACTTTTCTCAACGTTGTTGCCCTTGGCAACGTTGTAAGTTGTCTTTCTTGCCTTTTTTTTTTTTTTTACACTTTTCTTGGATGTCTTATGTATTTGAAACGATTGATTTCAGTTCATGGATCGTTATTTGTAATAGATCGGGTTTAGTCGGTTGTTGTTTGACTAAAATTTAGAAGAAGGTACAGATCGGGTCCATGCAGTTGTAATAGATCAATCTCTTTCGTTGTCTCCGATATCTGTTTTGCATTTGAGGCAAAAATCCTTCAGTAGAACTCTGGTTTGATGTGATTAGTAACCTTACGCGTCGGATGCTTGATAGTCTTCGTTGTTATGATCATCATTCTTTTGCTATTTCTTTTGTTTAAGCATCCTTATTCACGTTTTCTCTTTTTCCTATTCATTGGAAAAATGGTTAGGGTGCTGGTAAATCTGCGGTTTTGAATAGTTTGATCGGGCATCCTGTCCTGGTAAGTTGGTCTGCACAGAGAGGCTTTGTGTACATCCTTTGACTTCAGTGGACGCAATCTCTTCATTCCCGAATTTATTGTCTTTTTGTTTGATCCTCAGCCAACTGGTGAAAATGGTGCTACTCGCGCTCCTATCATTATTGATTTACAGAAGGACGGTTCCTTGAGCAGCAGGTCAATTGTACTGCAAATAGACAGCAAATCTCAGCAAGTTTCTGCAAGTAAGTGCAATTTGCTGACTTATATCTTCTTTAGTGTTGTTTTTATTTCATTTATTTGCTTTTCTATTTATTGATATCTTGTTTGTGTAATTAGGGCTGTAATCATTCTTATGTCCTCATAGATGCACCCTAGACCCTAGTTTCGAAATGCTGCAAATATGCTAGGTGGTAGCCTTTTTCTACCAGATTTATTTGCCATCCACACTAAAAAACTGACTTTCCAACATGACTGGGGGCAGATTTGACTCTTGTTATTGATATTCATGCAACATGCATGAGGCGATTTGCTTTTGTAGTGACACAAGATACAGTTGCATTTGAGATTTTAGATAGAATTATGGTACTCGGGGACTTCCAATTTCGGCCAACAGATGTGAACTTGTGAGGTTTTGTTTCAGAGTATATGATTTGTGCTGTCATTTCTGTTGTTGACTTGCAGGTGCTTTACGACACTCTTTACAGGATAGACTAAGTAAGGGCTCTTCAGGCAAGAGTCGGGATGAAATATATCTGAAATTACGCACAAGTACAGGTTGGTTCATGGTTTATATTCTTGGTTCCGTCTTTTATGCCATATTTTCTTAAATATTTGGTTTGGAATTATAAGTGATATTGCTTCTAGAAGCATTAGTAGGTCACAAATGCAAAAGATATAGATGATTAGCTGGTAGAAATGTACAATAGGTGATCATAGTAATGCTGTAATGCTTGCTACATATATTGCAGAGGTCTGAAGATTTGAAGGAAAGGGTGTTCTAGGTGATGCATCTGTCAGTTTTTTTGTGGGTGATGTTTAAAATAACTTTTTTGTGATTGCATGATGAATAGAAAATATGTGTTTGAATAATTCTTTCCCACCTAGACAAGGATCTAGGTCTTTATGCTTGGGTTTGGAAAGATGATGAAGAGGTTATGGTTAATAATGAACATCCAGTTAGTTTGTCTTTTCAATGTACACAAGGGACAAGATACCCTGAAAGGATCCTAGGTTGTTTGGCAAAGCATGATCTGTCACTAGAATATGAATTGCTGTAGGATCTTCAGAAATGGAATTGCATGCTAATGATATTTCTTCCCCTGGAATTGCATTTAATTTCTAGCTGTTTTTCCTGTTATGTGATCGATGGATTTGTTTGGTAATGTGCCTTACACTTGTTTAACAATTGTCCTCAGCGCCTTCACTGAAGCTGATTGACTTACCTGGCGTGGATCAACGAATTGTGGATGAGTCTTCGGTAAGTAGGGGTTAATGGGGCACTGCATGTAATTGTCTGACTGAATATGGACTGTGGTGCGATATTGTCTTTTGCAGTTGTTACTTTCACTTCTACTAGTACTGCTGCTACCTATTTCAGTAGTTCCTATTATTGATGTATGATAATGGGTTTTGGAATGGATAATGCTTAGGTTAGCGATTATGCTCAGCACAATGATGCCATTTTGTTAGTTATTGTTCCCGCGGCGCAAGCACCTGAAATTTCTTCATGTCGGGCACTCAGGCTTGCCAAGGAATATGATGCAGAAGGTAAATGGCCTTTGACCTTTCGATTTGTGCGTGTTTTGTCTTTGGTGATTTTGAAATTATCAGCTTTGTGACAGTTTTGGTGGTTCTCAATTTGCAGCCTCTGTGTATATGTTGGGGATGGGGGTTGATGGCTGAGAGAGTGTTTGGGCATTTATGTTTGTGTATGCATTTGTGTGCCTTCGTGTGCATGAGAGAGAGAGAGAGAGAGAGAGAGTTGTGTGTGCACACATTTATGTAGATAGAATGATGGGTTTTATTTATATTTTCATTATCCTGTGTTATTACCTTTATTATGTTCAACGTGATTTTATGATTGTCATTTTGATGCTTGTTGCAGGTACCCGAACCATTGGTGTAATTAGTAAAATAGATCAAGCAGCTTCAGACCAGAAAGCTCTTGCAGCTGTTCAGGCTCTCCTCATAAATCAAGGTCCAACGAAAGCTGCTGATGTCCCGTGGATCGCTTTAATCGGTCAGTCAGTCTCAATCGCTTCTGCACAATCTGGATCTGATAGCTCTTTGGAAACTGCATGGAGGGCAGAGAGTGAAAGTCTTAAATCCATACTGACTGGAGCCCCTCAAAGCAAGCTAGGCAGAATAGCCTTGGTGGATGCTCTTGCGCAGCAAATTCGCAAGCGTATGAAAGTCCGGCTACCAAACCTCCTTTCTGGGTAATTACCTTATGTTTAGTGCGTTGTTCTAAATGATAAAATTTATCTCTGATTTAAGTGCTTGGTGCAATGATGAAATTGCTCCACTGAAGCCTGTAGACTAGGTTCCCAGCGGTGAAATAGCCCCTTTCAAAAATACAAAGGCTGTGCACATAGAATGTACGCTTTGTGAGTTGGCAAATTGATGGAGAATAAAGAAGGAAGGTTCTTATTTTTTAGGAATTTATTAATATATTGTATTTATGACGATAATTTAGATTTTATTGGGTTAGATATTATACTATTTAGAATATTTATTAGTTAGGATGTTTTCCCTTATTTGGTTATTTCGTATTTATTGTCATTTCCATTTCTCATGTTTAGCCAGCTCTATAAATAGATCACATTTGATTATTGATTAGTGTTCATTTCCAGATGGATTCCTACGTGTTTAGTTTTCGGGTGGATTCCCGACTAGGTTCTTAATTTTTTTGTTTGTTCGTCCTACAATCACTACTGGAAGGCACTTATTACGTATCTGATAGCTAGTCTTTATTATATTTACAGTTAACATTTTTGTATGACATTTTCTCTCATCTTATTGGTTGTTCCTTTAAGGGAAACTGATGCTGTTTTACAATTTCTCCTCATGTTGCGCTTGGCCTGCACTTTACTATGAGACCAGGAAATGAATTTTATTCAGCATACTCCTATCAAAGATTTGGGATTACCCATCTGGTCCTATCTTTTTTTCTTAGCCAGTCTATTATATCTTGTGCATTTAGTATGTTTTCCCGTTTGCTTGCTGAGATGGTTGTTTATTTTGATCCATGAAGGTTGCAGGGTAAGTCTGTTTTCCCGTTTGCTTGCTGAGATGGTTGTTTATTTTCATCCATGAAGGTTGCAGGGTAAGTCTCAAATAGTTCAGGACGAATTAGTAAGACTTGGGGAACAGATGGTTCAGAGTGCTGAGGGCACGAAAGCTGTAGCATTGGAACTTTGTCGTGAATTTGAGGATAAATTTCTCCAACACATTACGGGTGGTGAGGTGAGTTTGCTGTTGGCCGCACAAGTTTTCAAAGAATTTCATACGTTTGCAGACTGTTCTAGACTAATTGAGTGGCTCAAGGGCCATCTCACACGATACTGTGCAAGATCCCTCATCCAGTTATAGCCAGTCCTAAAGCACTCAAGACTGCTAATTGAAGAACTAAAATATTCTCATATTGCTGTAAACATCCCTAAGAGAATTTCTTTGGAATTACAACTAAAAATATTCTAGCTTCTGATTCCCTTATTGTACTGCAGGGTTCTGGTTGGAAAATTGTTGCCAGTTTTGAGGGGAATTTTCCAAATAGGATCAAGCAACTTCCTTTAGACAGACATTTTGATATCAATAATGTCAAGAGGGTAATTCGCCTGCCTCCAACAATTTTTCTGCGTGTGGCAAATCCAGTGTTGATTCTAGGTTCTGATTGACTTTTAACTTTTATACTATTGTGCCATCAGATAGTACTAGAAGCGGATGGTTATCAACCATATCTCATATCCCCTGAAAAAGGTCTGAGGTCTTTGATAAAAGGGGTCCTGGAGCTTGCAAAAGAGCCTTCACGTCTTTGTGTTGACGAGGTAAGTCATATTTATTCCACTCTTCCCTTTTACACCTCTTTGGCTCTTTTAGCTTTTGGGGCCAATGTGTAATTTTTTTTTCCCTCTCTCTGACATTGTATTAGATGTTAATAACCTCTTATCACACTAGTAAACATTGTTTCTTGTCTGCTGATGTTCTTGAACACTGCCCTTGGTCAATGGTATGGATTGTTTTGGGTATGCCTTTATTAAGCGAATGGTGTGTTCATAACTCATCAACACACTGCCTTGTGTGCTCTTTAGACATGCCATCGCTAAACCTTGTTCCTTATATTAGACTGCACCTTAACTCATCTTCTTTTGGTTCAAAATAAAAAGCTGGCTTCTATGGGAACCATTTATGGAATTCATTCATGACTGAAAACAGGTGCACCGTGTCCTCATAGATATAGTTTCTGCTGCTGCTAATGCTACACCAGGTCTGGGAAGATATCCTCCTTTTAAGAGAGAGGTAAGCCACAATTTTATCTTATGCCAGATGATCGTAATTTGCTTATTTAGAAATTTTTTGGGTACTTCTTCAAACTTCTTCTGTAAGATTTCATTATTTTTTTCTCCTTTCAAAGGTTGTGGCGATTGCAACTACTGCATTAGATGGATTTAAGAACGAAGCAAAGAAGATGGTTGTTGCATTAGTTGATATGGAGCGGGCATTTGTGCCTCCCCAGCACTTTATCCGTTTGGTGCAAAGAAGGTATTCGGACACGTTGGTGGATATGTGGGCAATAATTAGTGTGTGTGACTGCATGTAATATGTTCAATGTTTGGTGGTACCAACTGAAGAAAAAGAAGTCTGTACTGTTGTTTCTTTGAATCTCCATTGTGTTTCTTGCACATACACTAAAAAAATTGTCAAATGAAGAGGTTGATACGTGTAACTTCTCTAACTTATTGAATGTGGTGAACTCTCTCTCTCTCTCTCTCTCTCTCTGTGACCTTAGATTTCCTTAGAATGTTATAAAAGCTGTTGGTCTTGGTACTTTTTTTGTCAAATAGTTAACGTCCATTAAATTTTTCTACCATAGGATGGAAAGACAACGTCGAGAGGAAGAGCTTAAAGGCAGATCTACCAAAAAGGGGTCTGATGTGGAGCAAGGAACACTGAATAGGGTAGGATTTTTTATATCCCTAAACTGTTGTAGAAGATAACTTTAAACAAATTTCACTCATAGTCTGTTATTTTACTTTTCTGTTGCTCATTCTGTTCTCTTCTTAGGCAACTAGTCCTCAAACAGGCGGTCAGCAAATAGGTGGAAGCCTAAAATCAATGAAAGAGAAATCCAACCAGGCAGAAAAAGAAGGGCAGGAGGGTTCTGGTTTAAAGACTGCAGGTGCTGAAGGAGAAATAACAGCAGGTTAGATGAGTTGCTGGTAGTTCTTTTTCTACACCTCATCATCTATCTTATTCCTCACATTATCACAGTTGAATAAAACTGCTGTTCCAGTACTGTTTTAACAATTCCTGTAGTTAATAGGCTTATTTGAGAAATTTTTTAGGTCACGAAATTTTTAAAGTGCTTGTATAGCGGCATTATAGCGCTTTAATGATAGCAGAATTTTCTGGTTCCAACATAACTAAGTTTTATCCTGGAACTTCTAGGGAACTTTGTCAAGATGATGTTTTACCTTTAAAATTCTTTTCCAATGCCTGCAATGGTTCTAAAGGGTATAAATATATTCTTCTTCACTGCTTTGTCTCTGGCTGATGTGCAAGTACAAACAGCTTTGAAAAAAGAAGGAACGATGGGATTTTCCAGCCTGAATATTATCGTAAACAAGAAACTAAATGTTTTAATATCCATTCTTGAAAACTGTGATGGAGAGTATTTCAGTTGGCTAGTTATTGTTTTAATAGGTAACACATTGATTGATTGCAGAATTTGGAATCTATCATTTTGACAACTTTGAAAGTATATCATTGATGATCCCTTGTATTTGTGCTTGTATTATGTGTCTTCAGTTGTTTATGAAAAGAGACAGTGTAGTCGTCCATCTGACCTTCCTCCTTTGTGTAACTCCTCCTTTTGATGTGGGAACCTTTATCTTGCACATATCTTAATTGTAAATTTTTTTTTTAATCTGCAGGTTTTCTCTCGAAGAAAAGTGCTAAAAAAGCTGATGGATGGAGCAGACGGTGGTTTGTTTTAAATGAGAAATCAGGGAAGGTTTGTGAACTCACATGTAGAAAGTACAAAATAATCTCCCAATCTTTACTTCGTTTTTCTGTTTTCAATCTTTTCCTACTATTTTTATTCACACACCATTTATTTGTTGTTTCACAGCTAGGTTACACGAAGACGCAAGAGGAGAGAAATTTTCGTGGCATCATCACTTTGGAGGTACGAAGAGTAGTTGCTATTGTTTGAAGACTGGTTTCTTTCATCTATTTTTTTTTGTTGGGACTCTATTACCCTGCCTATTTGCCATGATGGTATATTGCTTTTGTGGAAAATGACTAAAGGATGCTGTGTCCTTCCACATGGCCGGGTTAACAACACATCTATAGATTCATGTTCGTGTCTACTATGGTGCTGTATGCATTTGTTGTCTTGCCGATCTAATCTGTTTGTTATGCAGGAATGCATTATTGAGGAAGTTACAGATGAAGAAGAGCCGCCGCCAAAGGGTTCAAAGCAGAAAAAATCAAACGGGCCAGATCATAAAGCACCCAGTCTTGTCTTCAAAATAACTAGCAAGGTTCCATATAAAACTGTTTTGAAAGGTACTTTCGTTTTCTGAAGTTATCAGGTGTTTCTTAGCAGATTTTCCTCTACATATGTTTCCAAAATTATGAGCCTTCCATTCTCAATCTACTTGCGTTTTGCAGCCCACAGCACTATTGTTTTGAAGGCTGAGAGCCTGAATGATAAGGTCGAATGGATGAATAAGATCTCGAAAATTGCTCAATCATCTAAGGGACAAACAAGGGCTGCATCTCCTGAAGGCGGGTTTACCATGCGGCAGAGTCTGTCTGATGGTTCTTTAGTATGTTTACTGACCATATCTGCTAATTCACTTTTTATTGCCTATTTATTTTGATGCATTTTTCTTTCACCCTTTTGTCGGGAGCGGAGGAGCAGGTCATAGGGGATGAGCACGCTGCTTGGATTATTCCATGCAAATAAGAGCTGGTTGCCTTTCTAAATTTATTTTAAAACTGATTACTGCCTCACTGGGGGGGACATCTTCAACTCAAGTCTGAGCAATATTATTGATAGTTGCACATTTTTTCTGGCCTTCTGGTTCAAGCTCCGTCTACGTTGATGTTTGGTTTAAAACTCATTGTTTGGCTTAATTTATCGCCTCTCCTCTGTGTGAAAATCCCTTAAACAATAACTGTCAATTGCAGTCCTGGATCACATGCAAACGATTTGGTTCCTCCGAGCTTGCAAATTTAGCACGATCATAAGACTTTTCAGTTAGAAGTGAAAGTGACACTTTCTGTGGGTTGTGCAGGATACCATGGTTCAGAGGCCTGCAGACCCTGAGGAAGAACTTCGATGGATGTCTCAAGAAGTGCGTGGTTATGTTGAGGCAGTTTTGAATAGCTTGGCTGCTAATGTCCCCAAAGTAAGTTTTTGGCTGCTAATGTCCCAAAAGTAAGTTTTCAAAGCATTTTCTTTTTACACGTGGTTTGTTTCTCATGTTGGCTATAATTGCTGAAACAGGCAGTTGTACTGTGCCAAGTTGAGAAAGCCAAGGAAGATATGCTAAATCGGTTGTATAGCTCTATCAGGTGTGGGAACATTATTCTTTTCTTGATTTGGTATTCTCTTTTGGGATGGGTATGAATTTGATGGGGCCTTATTATTTGAGCAACCCATTTAAAATCAGTTTCATCTTTTGATTGGTAGTGCTCAAAGTACAGCAAGGATCGAAGAGCTGCTTCAAGAGGACCAGAATGTAAAGCACAGGAGAGAGCGCTACCAGAAGCAGTCCTCTCTCCTTTCAAAGTTGACACGTCAGCTCAGTATCCATGACAACAGAGCTGCTGCTGCCACTAATTGGTCTAATAGTGGTGTAGCAGGTATGCATTCAAAACTGCTTATTGATAACCCAGATGAAAAGCTAGTGTAGATTGTGAGAGGATTTCTTCTTTTTTTCTTGGAAGAAAGTGAAAGGTTACTGTTATTAGTAAAATTCTCAAATCGCTTCCAATAATTATTTCCACTGAGGCTTTTATATTTTTCATTTTCTCAAATCACTAAGAATGAATTGATAAATGGTTGAAAACACATTTATTTTGATAAGCGCTTGATGTATTTTGTGAGAGTCCTGGTTGGCTGGTGTAAAATTTTGACTGGTCACCCAAATTCATCTGTTTTGTTAGTACTATTTTCAGTGAATGCTGTTTGGATAGTAAGTTTACTTCTCATTGAACAAAGTCTGGTTGACTTTCCTGTCTTATTTCTCATGCAGAATTTCTGTAGAGTATGGGATATTAGAATGGATGATATTCTTAGAGTTTCATTCTGAGATTAATGCCATTTTTTTTCCCTTTTGATGACTTGATTGTACTCGATTGCTTAATTGAGAGGCAGTGCAATTGGTAGAATGTCTTTGTTGATCAATAAATAAAAAACTTTTATTTGTTGATTTTTGCAGAAAGCAGCCCTAGGATAAATGGTGCATCAGGCGACGACTGGAGATCTGCATTTGACGCAGCTGCAAATGGTCCCGTAGACAACGGTGGCTCTTATAGGTCTAGATCGAATGGTCATAGTCGTCATTATGGTGAACCAACACAGAATGGTGATGTGAGTTCTGGTTCGAACTCTGGCAGCCGTCGCACCCCTAATCGGGTGCCTCCACCACCACCACCTTCTAGCTCTTCAGCTTACAAATATTAATTGTGGCCTTTGACTGGTTGTGACTGGAATTTTCATATTTACACCGCATTTTTTCGGGCGACCAGTGAAGCCCAATGCATATGAGCCGTTTTATCATCTTAAAAATCTTCCTTATGTTCCGCGGGAGAGAGCGTACTTTGTGTACATATAAGACCATATGGTTCCGCGACAATAGACTTTATAAGCTTTAGTCCGTACAATGGATTCAGGGTGCCCTTGAAGTCCATATATTTTTCTATTTATTGCTTCATTACCTTACCTCATTTTTGTGACGCTTGTCACATTTTTTATATCAAAACTATCTATAACTTTTGGCTTGATGAGTTTGCCAGTTGGTCAAAGTGGACTTTGATGCTGCACTATCATATGGCCTTACGGAAGGCATGCTTTATGGTACCGTGGTTTTTTTTGCCTTCTTGGGTATTTCGGTTATGTACAAAAACTGATTGTGAGAATGATTTATGGTACACAAACGTTTGGTAAATCTATTGCATTAATAAATTTTGGGAGAAGGTGTGTAAAGTTGCACATTAATTGGGATTAAGTGGTAAGTCTTTTGGGTGGAAATTTGATTATATAATTTGGAACGCATCGTTTATTTTCACTCTGTTCATGAAGTTTTGAACACTGCTCGAACTTTGTTTTTCTGCCTATTGTCACAACGAGCATATGGTGTTTTTCATGCACGAATTTTGAGTGCAAGAAATTAGGAAACGCTAATGCCAGGGCAAAAAAAAATAACGGTAATGGCCTAAAATTTGCAACATGTATAGTTCTTCAGAAATGCGGTTACCGGTGACGTATCAATGTAATTGTATCTGACACGCTGGCAGCAAATCAGAAGCCCGAATTTTTGTTTGAGTTCAAATTATGAAATTGGAAAATCTAATAATAAAGATAAAAGGCAAATTCTTATCTTCTATTTGTGAAATTGTAGTAAGAAAAAAAATTGTGAAAAAAATGTTGTAGAAAAAAATAGTAAATGAATTCATTACTTGAATAGATAAAGAAATGTAGGAAATAAAATAATTAAAAAGTGAATTTATGTGTTTAGATTGTAAGAGAAAATGACGAGAAAAATAATTATATGATAAAAAATACAAAATTATTCCTTCTTTATTTTTAGTGTTTTTTTTTTAATATTTGGGTAATTTTAATTTTATTTTTTAAATTATTTTATATATTTTTTAAAGTAGCTGTTATTGTGACACTTCACTGCTTCAAATTAATTTCTCACCGTTATCTCAATTGGTGCCAAACAATGGAAATTGCGTTGGAAACCGCGATTTTCTTCCAACGCAATTTCCATTCTAAATAGAATTCTAAAACCAATCCAATCAGGGGTTAGTTGTATTACAATGTTTAATATCTGGCGTCAAGGTATCTCAGGCTCTCAGCTGGTCAGTAATGACTCGGATGACTCGATAGAAAATAACGCAAGCACATAGATCGGTGAATTTTTTTTAATTAATTAATTAATCTAAAAACAAAAAATAAAAAGTAAAATATATTTTTTTTAATGGCAAATCTATGAATTTCACCCACCATCTTTTAGTTTTTTAACAATTGTACCCACAACGTTTTTTTGTTTTGAATTTAACTCTCAACATATTCTCCGTCAATTTTTTTTACCCTTTTCCGTTAATTGATCATTAAGTGTGATACGTGGCAGTCCAGTCAGTGATAAATCATTCTACTTATATCCTACATCAGCAATATGTTATCACCTTATAGTCGATAATCTATTTCCTATAACTTTTTTTTTTAATCTCTTTCTTTCAATTATATAAAAATATTAAATATATCACTAATTGAACTGTCATATATCACACTTAACGGTCGAATAACGGAAAAGGGCAAAAAAAATTGACTGAGTAAACGTTGAAGGTGAAATTCAAAACAAAAAAACGTTATGAGTAAAATTCTTAAAAAGTGTAAAGATGGTGGGTGAAATTTATAGATTTGACTTTTTTAATCTACCGCCACCGCTGGCTAGGCTACTGAGTGAGTAGTGAGTAGCAGCCGTTCCAGAATCTTCCTATTCTGTTCTTGAAAATCTTGAACACAGCTTTGTCTATTTTTCCTCCAAAAGTACACACTCGAATCAAAATCAAGAACCAAAAAGGGAAGGAAAGTGTAAAGAAAAATGTTCAAGAAGGCAGTGGAGGCAAAATCGCACCAGAGACTATCGGGAGCCGACCGGAAGAAGCTAAAACGGGCCATCAGAGACAAGTTTCATCGCCCTTCCGACGCCGACATCGATGCCTTGCTCCCTCCCAAAGTAACTTTTCTTTTATATTTTCTCTTTCGCACCGATTATTTTTGGTAATCATAATTTTTTTTCATTTTAATAATTTTTCTTGTGATGACGACAATAGGCGGAGATCACGGTTTCAAAGTTTCAGAACCGGGTTCACGTATATAGCGTAGAAGGTGGCTTTCCTATGTTCTTCGATGTTGATGGCCGTGGCTCTGAGATTTATCCGACTGGTCAGTTACCTTTGTTTGATTTTTTTCTTTCCAGATTTTCTTTCGTGAATTCATTCATTATATACTGTATTCTTATGATAAGAGCTTCGCTAAAGTAGGCACGTAATTTATTGAATGGTATCACCGCATCTAACAATTTATCTGTTGGTTCTTTTTTTAAATTTCAATCATCGGCCCATAAAATCATCGGCCCATATTACTTTTGTTGTTACCTAAATATTGCTACCCCGGTGTTTCCCTAATAATAATAATCATCATCATCATTGCCATAAGCATTCACTTGGTAGGTACCATCAAGTTGTATTGAGAATTTTCATGTAAATGGGTTTTAGACTTTGGTGGCTTGTCTGTCTTGATTGGAAAGAAGAATATTGGCGGTGATATTAACTTTTGGCTGTTCTGATTTTGCAGTTTTTGCGCTCTGGAAGGTGCCTGAATTGTTGCCTTCATTTTTGTTGAAGGGAGGTGAGGTTTCTCGATATGTTATTGGAGGGGCAGATTTGATGTTCCCTGGGATTAGCATAGCTAGTGAGGGTTTACCTTCATTTTTAGCCGGAGAAACTTGGGCAGTAAAGGTTCCTGGCAATCCGGCACCCATTGCAGTAAGTTTCTCTTGGAATCTCTCTTACTTTGTGTGTGTGTATTGTGAGTGTGCACCCGCATTTATGTTCACTCATCCGTTCTTGTCTGCCTCGCCGCTCGTAGAAGACTTGGATGACTTATTGTGTCTTTGTTCGTACTTTATTGGATGATGATTCTTCTTTGTTCTCAATTGAGTGGTTGCAAAGCTAATTTTTTGCAGGTGGGTTCTACCACAATGAGCAGTGCCGAAGCACTAAAAGCTGGTTTGCGTGGAAAGGCCTTAAGAATAACTCATTATTATCGAGACTCACTTTGGTGAGTGTTGCTGGATAGCCTTTGGAGATTGATCGTTTAAGTTATTTGAAATTGACGTGCCTTTCAAACTATCTTCAGGGACTCGTTTGAGGGCCATAATGTTCCAAATGCTGGTTTCTTGGAAGATGTTGTCCTTGAGGATCCTGCTTTATTAATAGCTGTCCAAACTGCTAGTTCATCTGAAGCTGCTAGTGATGCTCCATATGATGAGAGTAGTGACACTGCCAGCAATGAAGTTGGGAAATTGGTGCCTTTGAGTCATGATACCTCAGAGACTAATCCTGCTTCAATGACAGGACCTGGCCCTGCAAATGATAATGTGGGGCAACTATCAGCAGATGTGGGTGATCTACAGGTAAAAGATGATAGTCCTACTGATGAATCAACTGTTGATGAAAAGCACACTTCATCTGTTGAGGATGTGGATACTTGTCTAGACAACTGCCTTTTGCAAGCCTTGCATGCCACTGTTAAAGACAAAGATCTTCCAATGCCTGGAAGCACTCTATGGTAAGGATTGTGTATGTTTGAAGGTCTAGAAGCTTGTTCACTTTCCCTCTTGCTCTCTATTTTAGCTTATTAGCAATTCATTATTATAGAAAGGCAAGAATTCAGGTAGCTGAGGAAATATATGGTGTTCCAGTAGGTTTTTATTTTATTTTTTGTGATCTTAGGGAGTTTCTGAGTATTTTTGTAGAGCTGGGCTAATGCCCATACTTCTTGTCTTCCAGACAGTTTTCCAGACATTCGTTTGATGATTTGATGTGTTGTATGCACTGGTGCTTGACCATGTCTGTGTAGAAGATATTTTACACTCACTCACACACACACACACACTTTCTCACACATTTGCCGAACTTGCAATGGCATCTTGTATATTTCTTGACCCAGAACTCAAGTTTCACTTTTGCTTTTTACTAGGTTTGAATGGGCTTCTCATGTTTGTTTCAAATTCACTTAAATCTCCATCCAATGATTTGGTGTGTTTGAGATTGTTACAGGTCAAATCATGTCTTACCCTGTAGGCCATTGGGCATCATGCTGGATATCAAGAAATCATCACACAAGAAATTATCAAAGTGGTTACAAGCTAAATCATCTGTGGGGCTGGTGAGCTTTCTCACATTTTTCTCTTGGGATGCTAGAGTCTTGAAATTGGTGCTGTGAATTTATAAAAGTGAATAGCTGGGCATTTGGGTTCCAAATTATGGAGTGGAATTTGTCTCACTGTTGGAAGCCAGTTAATTTGTTCTTGTGGATCATTTTTGTTTGTTTTTTTTTTTTTGTTTCATTATGTCCTAGACCATAATGGTATGTAGTCTGAGATAGGTTGCCTGGGATGAGATTAGATCCCTCAGCATCGCTACCATCTTGTAAGTAAGTTGAATCATTAGGACTTGGAAGAGGTTTAAATGTTGAGCCAGGTTGTATTTGTTCATTTCTTCCATTGCTAGTAGAGGCTGCATGAATGTGGGAAGTGTAAATGTGGAGAATATTATGTCAAATGCCAAGGTACATGAGCTCTATATTCTATGGTTCATGCAAATGAAATTGAGAATATATATATATATATATATACAGGGTGTTCAGATTCGTAAAATCGTTTGTTAGTAAAAGGAAGATGAAATACCTAATTATACTCAACTGGAACTTTCATATAAAAATGTTTTCATTAGGTAATTGTTGAGATTCTAAGGGTTGTTCTATCTTGCACAGATCTCAGTAAAAGAAGACAAATACAAAAAGGAAACTATGTTATTTTCTGTTAACCGGAGTCACCCAGACTATTTGTCCTTCAAGCCAGAGAAAAGGCAAGAACCGAAAGTTGATCAGCCCGGTGATCAGTCTATCAGTGAAAATAAGTTACAGAAAGCATTGGAAGTGGCAGAGATTTATAAACCAAGCGTGCATGTCAATCCCATTTTTGCTTCTGTTGGAGCTGAGATGGGAAAATACTACAGTGCTTCAGAAGCCTCTGATGTTGTCTTTCGATATATTGAGAAAGAAAATCTAGTAAAGTCAACAAACAAGTCCATTGTGATTTTGGATCCAACTTTGTGTGATGCTTTGTTCAAGGGAGCCATTAAGAAAGGATCAGCATACCCAACAGAAATTCATAAGAAGGACTTAGGATCAACATTTACAAGCCGGATGCAGGCTCACCACATTGTGACCAGGGGAACTGAATCAGTTATTCGTAAAGGTACACTCAAAAGTATTCAGATAGTGTCAGAAAGGCGTCAAGGTAACAAGAAGGTCACAAAAGTCTCCGGCTTGGAAACATTCTTGATGGATGCTGAAGCATTGGCATCAGAGTTGCAGAAAAAGTTCGCTTGCAGTACAACAGTGGCTGAGCTACCAGGTATATTGTTATCGGTTAACGTTCATTTGGTGTGAATTTGACAATATATTGTAGGAGAGATTTGGTTCCACCTTTTGATCTCGATAAACCACGTCCTTTCTCATCTTACCAATGAATAAAGTGTCATGAAAATTTGGTTGTACTGTAAATGGAGGGGAGCCTTGGTGTAACAGTGAGGTTACTTGGTTGTGACCTGGTGGTCACAGATTCTAATCCCAGAAACAGCCTCTTTGCAAAAACAAAGGGAAGGCTGCATATATCAACCCTCTCCTGACCCCACAAATGTGGGAGCCTCTTGCGTTGGTTTGCCCTTTTTATGCTAACATTTTTCAAAGAACTGAGTTAGCTAGTAATTGAACATGCAAATCAATTACTCATTTGCTACTTTTCAGTTCTGTCTCCATTTCTTAGTTTGTATTACAGTTGGCTGATTTTCCTTTGTTCTCTTTCCTTTATCGAATCATCTTTTGCCCTTTATATGTTATGAGCTATCTTATTTTCCTGTTTTGATCTTGTATTTCGTTTGATGTTTTACTCTAGCGAGCTATAATTTGGTATAGGATTGAGGCCATTGATTAGATATTCAAGACCATCTAATGGAGTCCCTCTGAAATGGTGGGGCTCCAGGCGGTGTCTATGTGCCTGACATGTATGCTTCTGGGTGACTCTGGTGGTTTTGGTTTACATCACTGCAGCTGGGGCATGCAGCCATTTGTTTCTTTGTTATTTTTCCCTTGAATTTTTGGTGGTATTGCATCACAAGATGATCAAACATATTTTGAGAGAGGGCAACTGGCAAAAATAAATAAAATAAAAATAAACATTAAGAGTAAATGGAAGACCCATATGATACAAACTGTACAGTGTCATTTTCGTTTAGGATTCCCAAGAAATATCTGGATTATCAGATGTGCTCTTTGGAGGCTTGAGGCTTGATTTTGTGTCTCATGATGTTGAAGGTCCATGTTTTGGTGGTTTGGTGTTCCGATGAAGAACATCTATCAACTATAGTCGGCAAACTAAAGAGCAAAAAAGAACGAAGGTCATCATCAATATTAAATTTCATACTTAGGTATTGTGTTACTCTTATGCATTAATGCATGCAATACTGTTATGGATGTTGAATAGCGTCGTGCAGTGTCAGGAGTGCCGGCGGAGTCACTATGATAGCATTTGCAGTGCTGGTGTCTAGAAATGAAAGCCTCGTAGATGTTACAGCACTAGCTGTCAGCAGACTGTTGTGATTGTGTGATTTGGTGGTTTAGAAGCTGTACTATGCCTTTGGATTTGCAGGACATGGGCGTGTTTTGCTTTCTAATAAGTCACTTTCAACTAAGATATTTATCCAACTTCATAATAACGCTAGTTATTGCATTGTTTAAGTTTTTCAGTGGTTTGTACATTCTAACATGTATCTGTTGCAATTTATGCTCCTGAATTCTTATTTCATGTGTTGTCTTTTCCAGGCAAGAAAGGACTTGAGGTGCTTATTCAAGGCGGTGTAATTGATGATGTGGCACGACATTTAATTGAACAATATTCAATTCCAAAAAGATATATTGAGGTTCTTGACAAAACCAAGAAATAATGTGTGATTATATGTAAGTCCGCCCATCCTGCTCAAACCTGTATGACTTTGTTGCCCTACTTTTTTCATGTTTGCATTGTTTCCTTTGTTAAGAAAATCATATGTTATGTGTGGTCAAAGTTATATTTTCTCTTTGTTCTAATGTAGCATCACTTCGTTCTTTACTAGTTTTGTGCACCAAAGGTTACCCGCTCAGACATGCGTTTTTGTGTGTCTTCCATCCAATACCCTACATCCTTGCATACATCTGTAGGTATTCTTTTTGATCAACAATTCTCTTGTTTATGTGTATGTCCATAGTGATGACAATAACTTATTGAAATAGCAATGAGAACCAACGAAGGGTTACCTAAATGCAGTCTTCATTTTTTTTAGCTTCTGAAATAGCAGAGTTTCATCATCATCATCACTATTTTTAACTCTCTCTCTCTATGTTTCCATTCAGGCCTATTAATGGCATTCAACTGGGCTAATAGCTTAGCTATTAGAACAGAAAGAAAAACAAAAATAAATTCCTTGAGCACGAGCCTTTTTTTGTTATTTATTTTATTTCTATTGCTGCTTGAAAGATATGTGGTTTCACAATTTTCGCACTTGTAATAACTCATCTCACCGACAAGTATATATGCTCAGTTAGTTGCGATATCTGGTTTTTCTTATTGTACGCGTCTCTGATACTATGGCCCTTACTTTGATTAAACAGTTAAAGAGGAGGGAAGCTTATATTGATGTGGCAACCCTAGCATCATTGCCTAAGTTGGAAACTCTCTATATGCCAAAGAAGGGTTGGACTGCTGAATCACCACTTGCAGCTTGATGTTTTTGATTGGTTCCAAGTCTTTGATGCTGTGGAGAGAGATTTTGGTAAACTTTGTAGACTTTGTTCTATACAAGAAATCACGGTGTACAAAGGTTGGACTGAATATTTATCCATCCAATTTGGTTACTGAGTTTCTATATTTTCTGCGTATATTTCTTTTTCGAGGAGGAAACTTTCCGTGGACTGTAGGTTAATGCTTCTGAAGCATTGCTTCGAACATTGGAAATGGTGGATCGGAGAAGGCCACTTTATTGCATTTAGATTAACATTGCGGATGTATTACATTTATATCCATGTCTAAAGTAACAATCACAGCTCTCTTCACATTATAAGAGGCCATAAATAGAGTTGCAAAACCAAATTTGTGGCTCTTTGTACAATCTATTTTTTGCAGGTGATTTTTATATTTTGTGCATGTACTTTGTTTATAATTTTACGTTATATAAATTTTTATTATTATTTATTAATTCTAAGTTGATTTTACTTATTGTGCATTTAAGTTTATTAGCGTCTGTATGGGAGAATTATTCTTTTCTATATTGCTGCTAAGCAAGGGAAAGATGGTTTTGCTTTGCAATTTTTCTTAAAGCAAAAGAAGAGAACACAGTCGATGGAACGTATGTGTGAGCTACAATGCATAAGATTTATCCGAGTTCAATATTTTACGAGATGAGAACAAAAAATTGGCAAAATTCATGTTTAGTAAATACGGGATTGGACTCAATCCTTTGGCAAAACGCTTTGGTGATCTGAGTAGACAAGCGACTTGGCTCAGAAGCATTTACATGGTCGGAATTCCTCTCACGGTGTCTTATGGACGGCCTGACTCCTATGTTTTTCTGAAAACATTGAAGAGCTACTTCAACTGAAACATACATGTACTAAAGTATAATTCCACAGGAAAAAAAAAGAGAGAGAGAGAGAATAATATAATTTGAGTCAAGATCATTTTTGTTTTCTTCAACTAAAATGATTGAATGATAGAGTAACCACTGCTTAAATTAGGTCTCAAAGCTAGAGTGTTAGGCATGCAAACAAATATTGAAAAGGTTTAACTGCCGTGCCGTGCCAAATTTTACCCTTTTTTTTTTTTTTGAATGTCTTTTAGAGTTGGTAGTTTAACAATTTGGGAAATCGGGGGTTGAGGGAAAGACTGTTGTTCAAATTCCAGACTCTTCCAGTTGAAAATCGTTATATCTAACCACCACAATTGTTTTGAAATCTTCTGTGTCAAATTTTACTATCATACATTTTTACAATAATTCACAAAATCGAACAAAAGTAATTCACAAAATGGGCCCCATGGGCCCAAGGCCCGCTAGGCCACTTGACAGATACTCCACACAACGGGCCTACAAAGGAAAGCCTCATGAATTTATTGGAAGCAGAATACAACTAGAGGCCCTACCCAACAGATTGGCGATAAAAAGAGGGCTCATAACAGAGCGTCAGGAATCATTTTCATGGTGAAGAAGCATTTCAACAACTTGTCTCATGGAGGGTCTATCATCTTTGTTTTCTTGGACACATCTGACAGCAACTCCCACCAGAACTTCCATCTTACGCTTGTCATACTCGCCATCCACCTCTGGGTCTATAACATTTTCTATCCAGGAAGCTCTCTCCATTTCTTCAGTCAACCATGTAACCAACTTCCTGTTCTCCATTTCTGCTGTTGGGCTTATCCCTGTCACCATCTCCAATATAACCATCCCATAGCTGTAAACATCGACTTTCGAGGTAATGGGCTGATTGAAAACCCATTCCGGAGCAATGTAGCCTCTGGTTCCCCTTATCTTTGAGATCCTGGAGTTCGCGCCGCTGCCTCTCTTCAGTGGCTGAGACAGGCCAAAATCTGACAACTTTGGCTGAAACTCACTGTCTAGGAGTATGTTCTGAGGTTTTATGTCACAGTGTAAGACCCACTCTAGGCACTCTTCATGCAAGTAAGCAAGGCCCTTGGCCGTGCCCAACGCGATATCGAATCTTTGTTTCCAATCAAGTGCCTTGATAGCGAGATTTTCTGCTAGTGATCCATGCTCCATGTACTTGTAAACCAGAAGCCTGTGCTTTCCCTCAGCACAGTATCCCCACATCTCTATCAAGTTCATGTGGTTAAGCTTCCCAAAGGTGCTGACTTCGGCTCGAAACTCTGCTTCTCCTTGGTCAGCTTCACCGATCAGCTTCTTTATTGCTGCAACTCTGTGATCAGGCAGGATCCCTTTGTATACAATACTACCTGCACCTCTTCCAATCTCTTCACTGAAACCTTGAGTTGCCTTTTTGAGCTCAGCATAGGTGAAGTTTCTGAAGCCAGTTGCAATGTGATAACCTTGATTTTCTGCATCTGAATTAGGTTGTGTTTTTGCCAAGAAACACCATGCCAGGAAAATGCCTACAAACTCAATTACCCCAATGGCACAAGAAAACCAAACGACAAATTGCAATGATCCGCTATGATGGGTTTTTGCATAAGTCCTATCCAGCAGCTTGACACTTCCATTGGAGCAGTCTAACTCGGATACTTTATTTTCAGCTGCAAAGGAAACTGGACTTGTTTTTAATACTTTCAAGTACGTATCTCCTTCGAAACTTGGGAAACGACGACCGTTCAGCAACTGGATCTTGGGGAAACAATAAGGAATATCACTGGGGTAATTAGGCTTGATGAATTTGAGTTGGAAACCTTTGCAATTGCATGATTGCGAGCATACATTTTCGCACATTTCTAATGTATAATTGGGGTAGAAGGTACTGTCATAGCCATAAAACTCAACATGAATTAGTTGAAGGTAAGTGATCTCACTTCCTTGACAAGAAAGTCTGAACTCTGGTTCACAACCCAAAGACCAGTCAGTGGCATCCTTCCTCTTGAATCCTGGAAGGCAAGAACATTTTCTGTCAGATCCAGAAGCTAAAGCTGAAGGGACATAGCTGCACAGACTATTGGGACCACAAATCCCATGAGCTAAACATGGTTCAGGCATGAATTGCCCCGAAACAGCCCACATTTCCCCGCCATTCTTTCGGCTGTACACTCGAACATTACCATCATAATCGACTGTCAGTCTTCTCTGCATCTGAGTTGTTCCATAATCTGCTGTCACCATAGTAAAATGATCAGTGGAACTGAAATTCCCCCAAGAGTCAAGAAAGGCAATTCTGCTGCTGTTGTAATTGAACCTCCCTTCTTCCCAGCTCATCAAATTGGGTTCTGGCCAGTAAATGCTTGAAGTCTCAGGACTATTGTAAAGAAGCCTGAGAACATTATCGTTATCGAAATAAAGCTTGTAGAATCCTGAAGAGTGGTTGCTTTGACTTCTAGAAGATATAAGCTGCGTGTCTTTGGTAAGTAGCTGTCCAGGAAGGAGAGTATTTGTGGGAAAATGAAAGCTTTGCCAAAGCACATCACCTTCCAACTCAGAGAGTACAAGATTACCGTTGTCCTGAAGAGACAACTGAATAAACGACAGAGAAGCTGTGTTTGTAGTCCAAACCGTGAACCGGCCGGCATCGGTCAAAACGAGATTACCAGATTGAAGGAGGAAGAGGTTTGATTGTTTTCCGTTAACCGGTTGGTCCCGGTTTGCTATCCAAACCGCCGTGCAGTTGCCGGAGCAGAAAGGTTCAGTAAACCATATAGCAAAGCAATAAGCATTGCTTCCAACTGGCAAAAATCCAGCAGAAAAAACCCCACCTGGTGAAGTCAAGAAATCATCTGCTTTCTCCACAGATAAAAATGACCCTTTCATTAACCTATCCAAATTTGAAGAAGAAAATGAAGAGGACAGAACAACAAGCAGAACAAGAAAGATTAATTGAGTGCCTAATGCCATGATCAGTTGTGAAAAAGATTGTTTCTTGGTACACATTTACATGTCATGGATTGAGATGAAGCACTCTAAGAGTTATATATTCTTGAGATAATTATCATCTGTTGTGGGGGAATCATATTATGCTAAGACTTTGATATTACCGCAAGGACCACAGAGGCCCGTAGATGACTGAACAACTTGAATATCAACGGCAAATGGGTTCCATTGCGAGGATAGAAATTGTGGATAGAAACAGTGTTAATAACGTAATAATAATAATTATTTATATAATAAAATTAATAAAATATAATATAAAATTATTATATTATTTTTTATTATTTAATTATTGACACTCCCCTGCCTACATTGTTCATTCAGTACTCTAACGCTTTCTGATGGCCAATTGTGTTCCAGATTTTATGGCAGCCAACCTGACAACATCAACTTGTCAGTGTTATATCACAAGTTGCCATATTTTGAAAGGAAGGGACAGACCAAATGCAGAGGACAGACCAAATGCAGATAGTGACAGCAATATTTCTAGTAAATTAAAAGGCTTTAACATTTGACCAAAGAATTGAGGCGTGTTAGGAGGCGATTGGGGTATTGAGTATAGTATGTGGAGTTGCTTTCGGAATAATATTGTATAGAGCATTATTACATATCCATATTGTTGTAGTTAAATTATACTTTTAATATAAAAAATATTAGAAAAATGTGTATTAAATACTAAAAAAATGTGCATAAAAAATTTAAAAATTATAATTTTTATTACACATTTTTTTATGCATATTTTTCAGTGTAAATTCATTTTTTTAATATAGACGCATTAAGAATATAATCTGACTATCAAACCATTTGACTTTCTAATATTTTTCTATTTTATAATTATAACCATAATTATTATTATTTTATTTTAAAATTAAAATTAAAATTTATATTTATTGCGTGCAGTTTATAAAAATTAATCCGCATACCATAACGTCAATCTAAATAACAGATGTAGATCTGAACCCTGAGAAATTTTTATTAAAAAAGGTAAACTCTATTGTATTTTGAGTTTTCATTAAAATATTCTAAAATGACATTGATTTCAGGATCTTGTTGGTTTGTACTTGCACAAAGATTCCATGCTCATAGATAAAATATATTAACCAAAAAAAAAATTTATCTGCTATATTATATATTTTTTTGGTCAAATCTTCTATATTATATGTGATAAATAAGGTAACGTAAGCATTGGGCCTGCCGTAAAGAGACGTTGGGCCCAGTACTTATAGACAGACCCTTGAAAGAGTCAGGTCAGACCTAAAGTTACACCAAAAAAATAAAAAATAAAAAATAAAAAATATATATATATATATAGAGTAAAAAAGTCATTTTTTTTTTTAAGAATTGAATGCATTAAATTTTATGTGATTTGGTAGTTTTACGTTTGATGTCCATATAGTTTCAATTTAAGAATTAAATTTTCTTATAAATTTTAAATTTTGTAATTTATTCTCCTGACAATAATTTATTAATCTACTATCAGAAATTAGATAGAACTAAGTTGTTTTGTGAGCATAAGAACTTCATCATATCTTTAAATTGGTTTTTTTTATTGATACTATTTCAAATATCTCTATAACAACATATATATATATATATATATATATATATATAATATACTAAAAGAAGCTGAGAAAGATATTAACGTAGAATGCTGCTCAAGTGTACACAGAAGTTTAATTTTAAAGACGTATTACATATTTTTATAATTTTAGTAAAAAAATAAAAGTAAATAATTACAAAACGATGTTATTTTGATTAATTTCTGTTAATAAATTTAACAAAAAATATTGATCAGAAAGGTAAATTGTAAATATTAAAAATTATAAGAAGATTTAATTTTTAAATTAAAATTATAAGGAAATAAATACAAAACATCTATACTACATGAGAATTTAATGTATTTAAAAAAAAAAAAAAAAAAAGCCTCCCCTCAAACTTGCCAGGCGGGAGGAAAGTAATCATTTTCACGATGAGCAAGACTGAAATTACAGCTTAGTCAAACAACACGGCGGCGACAACACGGCGGCCTGTTTTTCAACTTTTCTCCCAGGAATCTTATAATTTATTACTGTGTTAGACGTCAACACATAATATAATTTAATTAGGGATTACTCTAGAAATGTGGAACGTCGGAGCCACTCGGTCCAAAAACAGGCCCGCATAATTGAAGTCTCGTCTGGATTATAATTGAAGTCTTGATCTGTTTGTTATAAAATAATTTATTTTTATAAAATATTTTTTAAAAAAATATTTATAATAAAAATAATAATTTTTTTATTATTTATTTAAAATATAATTAATTTTTTCTCAAAAAATAATATTAATTCAAAAAAAGAAGGAGTTATTTTTTCTGAAAATTTCAAAATTTTTTTTAAATTTTTATTTTATGAAAAATAAATATTGGAAAATGACAAAAATTTTTTTCTATAAAATATTTTTATACAAACAAATACATCCTAAGTCTAAGTCTAAGTCAAAGTGAATTCGTAGATTCAAATTCAAATGTGGAACTGATGGTGTGATCTAATGAATGGTTGGAGCTTTAGATCCGGCAACTAGAAATCAAATAATTGGACCGACCAAAATAGAACAATAATAGAGGCTCCGTATACAAAAAAAATTATTACACGGTATCTATATTATAATAATTAGTGAATTTTATATAACCATAATAAAAAAATATAAATTAAAAAAAATAATATTTTATATTTAATATTTTATTATTATAATTACACAAAATACAATAATTATTACATTATTTATAATATATCAATAAATTTTTTTTTAATGTCCATAACTGTAACAACAATGTGTTTTAACCGAACAGAGGAGCACCCTATCATAACAATCTGTAACAATAACTGTGCTTGGAAGAAATTATATTTGTCTAATCTGATTCGATCGGTTTGACAATGTAAGACAATCGTCAATAATTGTGCACAGACATATTTGCCATTGAGGCTAACTTTCCTCAATAATCCACCTGCCCCCACTGCGTTTTCAAATTTCACACATTTTATCCCATCAGTGTCATCAAATGCAAATTTTGGAGATTTACGTAAACTTCTAGCTGCCAACTTCTTCATTTTCAGTTGCATCTTTGAATTCCTCTTCGTTGGTTCATACATGAATTTCAATAGTGCATTGTTGAATCCAAAAAAATAAATCATGGAAGATTTCAAAAAAGGCTTTACACGCAGACCCATTACAGGGTCTCTAGAAGCAAATTTTGATATTTACATTTATTTTTGACCCGTAGCTTCTTCACAGCGCCTTAACCTGCGGTTCCAACTTTGAATTCTCCTTCACTGGGACGCAAAAAATATTAGAATGGGGTAATATGAATGCCGCGAATAGAATAACCCAGAAAAGGAAAATCCACACAAAAATTTCTGCAGTGACTTGTACAATCAATAGCGCGGTTTCCGATTCCGAGATTGTAACGCGAACAGAAAATACATCAAGAAAGTGACAAAAAATATTTTATTTAAAAAATCCTACGAAAGGTACTGACTATGACATCTCTTGGAGGTGGTATAGAATAAGTCTCAAACTAAGACAAAAACAAGTGGAGACTATCAGGTGATTCTTCGTTAGAAAATAATTAAGTAATTGTTATTATATAATATATTTAAAAAAATTATATGAAAGATAAATAAAATTATATGACGTAATAATGACATGCTAGACAAAATTATATGACGCAATATAAAAATTATAATAATAATAATGAAATAATAAAAAAAATTCTTATTAGTTGGACAGTTATAAAAGTTTCCTAACAAACAGGGAAATAGAATTTTCCAAAAACAAAATTGCAATAATTCTAATATTTCCAACACACAGCAGCCAGCCAGCAGTTAAATAATACAGCAGTGAAAATGGGAAGCTTCCTTCTTGGTAACAGCAAGTGGCTGAAGATTCAGTGCATCAGAAAATTTGAATAAAATGACTACATCAAGGAAGGTTCGTTCCCCCAATAAACATCAACTCGACAAATGTCCTAACTGCCCTGTTCAAAAGTTTCACAGGTTGTATATAATCACAGTTAAAACTTATTTTCTACCTAGCATACTTCTAATTAGACTTTTAAAAGAACCATACAGTTCCCTCAAATTAAGTTTTTGACCAACTTCAAAGTATGACATATTAGATTCTATTTTCCCAAGCAAGTCTTCAGTTCAATCAAAAACGCTGGAAAATAACATACCTGGTGACCTAATATTCTTTCAACTGAAAGAGACACTGAGCAGCAGAATCAGCCTTGCCAATTGATTCATACAAATGAGCAGCCTTACGAAGATAAGCTTGAGACATATTGGGATCCGATTGCCTCATGCAGTTTGCATCTGACCTTAAACCAGCCGCCTCGGCACATTTTTCCCAATATGATTCTTGTGCTTTTTCAAAGCACTTTTTTGCCATCTGATAGTTCTGCTGATGAAACAACTGTACGGCACCAATCAAAGAAGACAGTCAAGTCCATAATACAATGCAGGTAAGCTCAGGCAACAACACATGAAACCATCAGCGATAGTGAACACTAAACCAACCTCCAAGCCACGAGACTTCCATTCCTCTCTGCTGCTTGGAACTTTTATCTCCTGGAAGAAGTGATCATCCGGTCTGCGAATTTTGATAAGATTCAATGCTTCCCAAAAGTTGAACAAAAAATGAGGAAGCCCCTCGTCCCAGATCCACAACCTCTGTTTTGTACGGGTAATGGCCACATACAGTTGCTTCAGCTCATAGCACAAGACATTGTGTTTCACCTTGTTGAAACACGGAAAGGGCCTCGGAGGGGTAGGCAACTTTTGATCCTTCATGTATCCGTAGATTACTTCCCATTCACTCTTTATGGGCGACTTGCCGAAAAAATCATACAGCAACACATCCTACAATGTAAAAAAGGTAGGCAATAGAGAATTACACAACTTAAATATACGCGAAAGATAACTGAATTGCAGATGGAATGACCTGATAAGTAAACCAACTGAGGCTAGCCAACATGAACCAACACATTTAAATCGTCAATAAAATTAAATAATAAACACACTTTTGCTAGTTATAACTCACCTCAAACTCTAGGCCCTTGCATTCCATTATTGTCAAAACAAGTGCCTGCTTCCCAATGTGCTCAAAAACTTCCCTTTTTGTGTCTTCATTTCTCACCAATATTACTTGTTCTGCACCAAAAGCGTTGTCACTATGGATAGTGCTGTCGAATAAACATGTTAGTTCCTCAGGTCCAGCATCAACCAGGACAGGTAATTCCCCATTTATCTGACTTGTCTCAGAACTTAAGAAATCGATAGAGGAAGGGAAAAAATAGTGAAGAAGGTCTACAATACTCTGAGCTAACTTCAAAACACCAGAATGAGTGCGGAAGTTTCGGCTCAGGTTAAAAATTTCAGAAATAAGTCCTTTTGCTTTATTCACATTATTTCCCGGGGCACTTGATTCCAGTACAAACTCTTTATAGAAAAGGCTTCTTATATCTTGAAACCTAAAATCAACACCTCTTGCAATTGTCTGAGCCGTATCACCAGAAAAAACGAATCCCTCCTCAACATTTTTACAGATATATTTGAAAAGAGCAACTTGTCTCATTGTGAGATCTTGCACCTCATCAATATACACAAAGTCCATATTAACACCCCGATAACCTTCCTTTTCAAGTCGGCTATGCAGATCAATTACCAAATCTGACAAATCATACTCGCCATTTTCTCTCCTTTTCTTCTCATAATGTAGAAAAATATCATAAACTCTATCCCTTTCATCAGTGCTTAAAGAAGATGTACGAGCCTTGGATAGTGAAATATAATCCTGCCTGCTAAGTTTACCATCACTTGCCTCCCCAGCCTTGGATCCTCCCTTAATATGAGAAAGTATTTGAGTAAAAACAGTCGATGGATCAAGTTTTTTGGTTAGATGACAGTTGAAATGTGGCCAGTAAGACGAACAGAACTTTCCATAAGTAATCTCCTTTCCTCTGATTAAAGATTGTAAGCAAACGAATTTTGAATTTGTTCTTTCCTGAAATAATCTTCTTGCTTCGGTGAATCTTTCAAAAAAGGACCTGCCTACTGTTCCATCAAGCATCACCAGGAACTTTGTAAATGTTATAACAAGAGGATATGATGCTTGTGGAAGATTTATGAAAGAATCAGGAATTTCAACAAATTGCGATGCCTCATCAATATCATCCAAATCAATTTCACTGCTTTCTTCCGAAATACCCCAACCACAGGCCGATCTGTTAAGTGGGGAAAGTAAACAAGCGAAAAGAAATCTACCATATCAATATCATATACAATCATAACTTTTTATGACTTTTATAAATCATGTGCAATTAATCAGCAACCTTTATTTGGAAAGCAAACTATTTGGACTATAACTTAACACTAGATTTAAGCTAGTAATTACAACGTGTCTACATCTACAGGCAACAACTTCTGCAAAGCTCCATCGCACAACATGTCTACATGGAAAGTAGATTAGAGAATGTTTAATGTTTAAAAATTGCCATCAGTTTAGACAATTTACTAAGCCAATGATGCTTTACTTGTTAACTTATGCAGATTATGAAACTCTAGTGTTCTTAAAATGTTGGAAACTATTTAAACTAAGAAATCCCAACCTTAAGCGAGAAAGATGCTGTTTCACTCCACGGCACAATCTAGAACTGATCACAACAAAAAGTTGGCGCAATGTATTCGTCTTGTCCTCTGCATTATCTTCAATCTGCTTTCCTTGACAAAACCCATTTGCAGCTAAATGATAGAGCTGCTCCCTTTGGAGTAGCTTCATAGTCAGAACAGTAGTCTTTCCGGTGCCTGAACTGCCTAGTATAAATGAGCTCTTAGAGAAATTTAATATCTTTTTCTGTTCATCGGTTACTTGAAATGGTAAACCCACTTCTCTTCCATCACAACCAGAAAGCAAGTGTCTAGCCAGATCAGAAGACATGGTATAGAACTTCACAAGCAGCGAATTGTCGCATACTTTTCCATCCTCAACAAAACCACTGCTTGAACTACTCCCACTTTCAGCGGTTGAAGAACTCTTGTAACGTTCAACATTATCATGCCAAACCATTGGAACTTCAAGATCACTGTATTTGAAAAAATATATATTATCTTAAATAGGAACTTGGATGTAAAAAACCATTAATACATAGACAAAGATGTAATGTACCGAAAAAAAAAAGAAGAAAAAACTAAGATGCCACTCAACATACCCCTCAAGACATTTAACTTTGCAGCGGTTGAGGTAATCATCAGTGTATGCTCCAAATACAGCATCTATATTTTTAACCAACTTTGGTATGTCCTCTAGAGCCAGCATGTCCCAAATCTTCAAGAACTGACTGTACCATGTTTCCTTCTCAAAATCCACTGACCAAACAAGGTATAGATGTTGTTTGACCTTGAATTGTTTCAGAATTCGTGACGAATGTTCACATGTCACATCTACATTCCTCTTTGGTCTCCAGCCTTTAGCTAGCCTTTCTAACAAATTGATGGCTGAGAATTTTTCAGACCACTCCAGCTTTCGAAATGATTTCCTGAAGTTATCGCTGAAAACAACCTGACACCATTCCAGAAAATGTCACCCAAGTTAGTATTAACGAGAATTCAAGCCGTAGATTCACGAACAATTAGATATTAATGTAATCTCAATACGGTTAAATATAAACATCCTTTGTACCTTCCATCTGGCCCGCTTGAAGAGTATGCTATCAGCATGAAGTAGATCATCTAACTGGTCCAAATCTTTCTTGGCCTCCAATAGAGCTTTAGCCAATTCTTCATCTTCTTCAATGTCAAAGAAACATCCACGACGCTTGGCATCTATTACTATAGACTTCCAAATAGAGTTGCTCTTATACAACGTTCTTTCATCTCCAAGAATCCAAACACAGTATCTGCCATAAAAATTGTTACAACATTAACATTAGGCGTTATTATTATTATTATTATTATTATTTTGGCGCGAGCTGCTGCTTCCGATCTTTGACACACACAATGTTTTGGGATCAAAATTTTCAAAAGGTTAATCTATCATACCTAGCCCTCGTCAAAGCTACATTAGTTCTCTGAAGATTGGACAGGAAACCAACGGAGCCGCGATAGTTAGATCTTACAGTAGATAGTATTATTACATCTTCTTCTCCACCCTGGAATCCATCAATTGACTTCACTTTCAATGTAAAATTGTCTAGATGGTCGTACTCGTGTCCAACATTTTTTTGAATTTCAGCAACTTGACCACTGTACGGAGATACAATGCCAACACTAAGCTTGCCTCTCAAGCTATACCAAGCTTTTACAAGTTAAACAAACAGAGAACAATATCAGTAACAGAAGACCATAAACAGAGAAAACAAGAATGTATATATAAATAAATAAATCAATACATATATTAATTTTGTGTGCAAAGATAATTTAATTAAAAAATTCAATGCCAAAACGTTTTGGGACGATTTTTAGGTCTTTGGATTGTTCAGCATTTGACTTCAATTTTATGCTACAAACTTTTCCCAAGCGCGGAAGGAAAAAATTTTCAAAAAACTAGCCGTTAGCGGCGTCCTTTCTACGCCATTGTAATTATGACATTATTTTATTATTAGTATTTTAATTGAACTGCCAAACGGAAAATTAAGTATAAAACGATGTCGTAGAGACGAGGGCTTTTTCATCCACCCTAATGGTCGCGCCCTTATCGCTTGTTTGGTTTGTTGGAAAACAATTAAAAAAGAAAATAATTTGAAAATAAAATATAATTATTGTACGTTATTTTTTTTCATAATTTTCTTTTATAATTTTTTTAACAATCCAAATGACCTTTTTTTTCTCATATTTTTTTCTTCCGTAAATTACTATTTATTTTTTAATTTTATTTCTCACAAATTTATCATCAATTCAAACAGTTTTTTTTCACAACTTTTTTTCTCACAAATTATTATTTATTTTTCTTTCTCATCATTTTCTTTCTCACAACTTTATTATTAATCCAAATAATTTTATTTTTTTATAATTTTTCTTTTCATAACTTTATTTTCACACTTTTTCATGAATCTAAACACATCATAGGAGTTGCTTTGCTTCTATTGACATAGAGCGTCCTAATTTCTGGAAAATGTGTAGTAGAGATTTATAAATATTTACCGATTCCTCCTTCAAAAAATTAACTCAATATTAAATTTTGTGGATAAGCAAATTTAAGTAGGATAGTGTTTAAAAAGTTAAAATAAACCCAATTTTCAATATATAAAATTAGATATTTTTATATTTAGAAAGGTATGAATAAATAAATGTAATATAAGGTAAATTACGTAAGAAGCCTACTCTTTAGGATTTTTGTATAGTTTAAACTATAATGGTCCACAAACAAACAAAAGTTCTACCCTTGACAATAAATTAAACGAAAATATATACAGACACAAAAAATTTATAAATACAAAATAATTATAGTGCAATTAACTGATTAATTAGTGCAATTTAATGATTAATATTTGTAATAAAAATAAATATATTTTTTATCAATTTTTTATTATAAATAATAATCATTTAATTAAATAAAACAATTGATCTATTACATTGCAGTTGTTTTTTGTATATTATTTATTTAGTGTGTCTTGAGGCTGAAAATTAAAATCATGATTAACATTTCCAAGGTACTTTCATAGTTTCATCGCGACAAAAGAGAAAAATAATAAAGTGGCGCAAAACAAAGAAATGGCTGCACTTTACTCACCTGTACGCAGCTTCTGCACTATCTTGAGCGCAACAGCGGCCTCAACCATATTTTTGAGGCTGGATGTAGGGCCATCTTCTTCCCTCCCACAAGGAATATTGATGAATGAATATGGACCAAACATTGGTAGCGGAAGATAGTTGTTCACATAACTGCTTGCCGTTACATTGGATGCATCCGAGATTCTCTTGTCGTAGAATTTTGAATTGGGGAACAGGCTTATTGATGGATGCATTCTATACTGCATTTCCAGAAGCTGCTTTGGATGACCCATTGAACTTAGCCTTTCAAACAAACTCCTTCCAAAACCAGCGTTAGCGGAAACCTGAAGACAATTTTTGTAAGATGACGCCAGGAATTTTTAAAAACAAAATGAGAGGAGAATGTCAATTTTGTTGATAATGGTATAATCAAATCAATGCAAACAATTTGCATACACTAAGAAACAATTTTATTTTATGCTTACTCTGCTAGTAACCATTGCTGGCAACTGACGCTCATCCCCGAAAAGAACAGCATGTGTAATCCCTGGTAATTGCAATGCAATCGTTGATTCACACTCTTTGAGTTGCGCAGCTTCATCAATTATCAACAGGTTCAATGGCTCTTGTATTACTGAAAACAGTTTGTAACAGCCCGAAGCAGTGCAAAGTATTAAAGAAGCATTTCGAAAGCAGAACTTCACAATTGTATCCCTATTGACGAATCCGGAAAGGTCTAGCCTATCAAGCCGATCCCGCAGAGTCTTGAGAATCTTCAGACATTCACTTCTCTTGATTTCCAGCTGTGTCAACCTACCCCCAGAAAATCGTAGAGCATCAACCTCATTTCGTGAAAAGAGCGCCAGAAGATGGTTAGACGACAGGTTGTTTAAGGAAAGCATTGTCTCGAAAGACTCGAGTAAGTTAGCGAGTGAAACGGCTGCTTCAAAGTTGGAGTTGGATACCAAAGTCCTTGGTAGGTGAGTGCACAGAGTATTGATGCATTTTCTCAGTGGTAATACAGAACATTTGAATCTCCTTCTCAAGAAACAAAGAAAGGATTCTCCATTGGAGGAACTGCTCTCACTGTTATTTTCATTTTGCACGAAAATGTTGTACTGAGAAACACAATCCTCCAGCAATTCAATCATTGAATTGAAACTACTTCTCCAGCCACGCAGACCAAAACACTCCTGCAGCATTCTAATACGGCAATCCAAATGAATTTCTTCAACGTCTGTGTGTTTTGCCCGTTCTTTATTACCCCAAAACAAAATGTCCGCAAGCGAGCAGAAAGAACATTCACTTGCAACACTCACATTACTTGATTCTTCAACCAGCTTCACAAGACGAGATGCCACTTCTGCAATTGCAATATTTGTTGGTGCACATATGACAGTCCTGCATTTTATTTTAGCTAGAATGAAAAGTAAGGCGCTCAAGGTCATGGTTTTTCCAGTTCCGGGTGGACCCCAGACGAGTTCCACTGAGGACTTGCGCTTGCACTGCAATTTTGAGAGAGCAGCCTCAATCACCCTTTTCTGGGAATCGTTTAGCTTAGATAAAATCCTTCCATATTCTTCAACTAGGATTGAACTGTCCTCTGCAGAACAGAGGCCACATTTCTCCTCAACCTGTAATCAATCACATTGTAAGTTTTGTGCAGCAAAACAAAGGACAAGGAAGATGTAAATTACGTTTCTTACTGAAGTATCAGCTTTCAAAATATGCTTGATAACTTTCACATTTCCTGCCATTTGCAATGAGTTCCATATCCTTTTGTTTGCTGTTATATTCGTCAAAAACACGACAAAAAGTGATCCCCCACTAACTTCAATTGCATTAGACGATTTGACTTCAAATGATGTAGCAATTTCCGCGTTATTATCACCGTCTGAAAGTTTGGACACAGCCGCCAGTGCCCACGTCCTTCCATGCCGTTGGAGATCAGAAACAGTCTCGGGCTTATTTTCCGTTAGGGCAAAAATGTCCCCAGGCAGTGTTCTATAAGGCTCTTTGCCTTGATCAGTGGACCTATTTCTCCATTGGTCGACCTTGAAGCCAAAGCGAGTTGGTTCATTTTGTTTTACGGGGTTCGCGGTTAGTACCTTGGCATATGGTGCTCTGGATACGGCCTCCAGACTTGAAGCCAGTTCTGCTCTCGTTTCCTCCAACAGGGGATAAACGAATGACTTAAAATATTGCTTCACGGCCATAAATGACTCTGGGATTGTTTCCACCTACGAAAATTCAGCAATTATCAAAACTCTCATAAAAATTATGTGCAGTTATGGTGCCTCTTTAACAAATGATGTGTAACAACTCTCCACAGAGTTTGCTTCTCTTACCAGCGCAATCCTTCATAGTTGGAAGACTCTGGTATCACTCATGATTTCTCATTTAGTTAGCATTAAAAAAAAAAACTCCCCGGATTTAGAATAACAAAGGATGATTTTGAGAATCATTTTAATTTATATTCCTAAAAGAAACAATCTTCTTGGATTATTCTGACGTATTAATTGTTAAAGAAGATTTTTGTAAAACAAGAAGCATGTACTATGTATAACTATAAATGCACAACTATGAGATTTTATATATTTTTTATGTCCAGCTGGAATTAATCAAATTAAGATTAATTAATTAAACTGAGAAAGGGTATTTAATATAAAAATCAACGTGATTACCAAATTAAAAGAAGAGGAAACCTAGAGGTTTTCCTATTAATCAACATGCAATTCCTTTTTTGTCATTTCCGGAAGGACAAATGTTAATGGTACGAGGATTTTGGTCCTAATTTTTGTCCGTGATATAATAATTATTATATTTTGTATAATAATAGTGAAAAAATATGAAATAAAAAATTGAAGATCTTTTTTTTCTTATTTTTGTTGCACATTTTGTGAATGTGATTGCACAATTTTTCTTATTTATTGCACTACGGACAAATTCTCAAATAATTCTGTTGAAATAATTATGTTGGACCATGTAACGAGACCCTTTCCAGAAAATCCAAAATCCATCCATTTGATAATCACTCCCTATCAAGACAATAGAAGTATCACGGCATACAGCGGCGCGGGCGTTTCTCCGAGGAATCGACCGATTACCAAACTACGCACTATAAAATCAGTAAAAATTTATCAAACAAATGGAATCTTGTTATGAAAAAATAAAGGTGGCGATCGACAAGTCAGTAGAAAGTGTCCCTAAATTTTTTATTAATTAAGATCATAAAAGCATTAACATGCACATAAGCCTATGTTTAAAATGAGGATTACAGATAGAGAAAAAAGAAGAAAAAAAAAATTTCGAATTAATCAATTAAAAAAAATTAAATTAGTAATATTGATCATCACTTGCCATGTACACGTGAACGCAAACATGCATAAGTGCAGCTGCAACTAGCAATAATGTACATATATAGTGTAGAAGTAATTTGGTTTTAATTAATAAAATATTACCTGGTCTTTGAATAGCTCTTCGTTTAGGATTTCCTCAAGAGACCAAGAAAAAACCTCGTCAGTCAACTCTTTCTTCCACCTCCAACATTCTCCACTCATTTTCAACGTATTTGCCTCAAACTGCTCACAGAGACTCAGAATTCACGCTCTCCTCCTACTGCTATATTATTAGAATTTAGGTGTTATATTTTTCCCCACGCGCTCTCTCTATCTCCCTTCGAATCAAGAACTCGAAGAGCCAAAAGTTACCATGAAGATCATGGGACTTAAAATTGCCCAAAGGGATTAAAATGGACAGGCAAAAAAAAAAAAGAAAAAAGGAGCAATTAAGCCTAATTGGGAAGATCAAAGGGTGGTTTTGTAGCGTACATTATTGCTGCATCGGGTTCAGATTCTTGGAGCAGTGAACGGGGAAACCAAGTGCCACTGCCGGATTCCCAAATGCCTAAATTAGAGAGAGAGAGAGAGAGAGAGAGAGAGAGAGAGTGTAAGGGCGTCGTACGTGCGTGTATTTGTACGCAGGTAAAGTAGGGTAGTGCTTGCACGGATGCGTCTAATATAAACGATGTTTCCGGGAAGAATAATGGTGGGTAGCCATACAGACGGGGGAGCTAGAAGAGGGACTCGCGTCAAAAAAAAAGAAAGTTCTTTAAGTTCCTTTAAATTAAAATTTAAAGTAGTCTTTTTTTTTGGTACATAGGCAAAAGGAAGAAAAGAAAACAAATAAGGGTGTCAAATAAGTAATTTCTAAGTTACTAGCATCAAGTAAAGAAAGTAATTTAACCGGAGAAAGTTTTAAATGAATGTCTTTAGAGTTGCAGCTTGCCCCATCTTGGCCAAAAAGTCTGCAAAATAATTTCTCTTGTGAAAGATACATTGAAAATTAACTCTTCAATTTATATGCGTCAGATGTTGTGCATCTTTAACCAACACCGTAAGAGGGTGAAAGAAAGAAATATTACCTGTACACGGATTTAAGGCCTCCTGTGAATTTGACTCCAAAACCACCAACCTAAAGTCGAGCTCCAAAGCTAATTCAAACCCTCTTTGAATTCCCAACAGTTTCGCAACCATATTAAATGTACTCTAAGTCAAAATTTAAAATAATTTTAAGTATGTTTGAAATAATAATAAATAAACTAAAATTTTATTTTTTAAAAAAAATATTTTTTTTATTTTAAAAAAAAGGGATTCACCACCATGACCACATGGCCATGTGCCTCTCTCACGTATTGATGCCCAAAAATCAATGAGTTAACGTTCCAATACTTTGGCAGAGTCGCTGATTCAAAACGACGACATATATTTTTTTTTGGGTTAAAATCAGCGAATTTGATTAGGTGGAGAGAGAAATGTACATAGAATTAGAAAATATGGGTTTTATACATTTAAAATTATTTTTTAAATTTAAAGTTTTTCACCTACAGACACAACATTGATAAAAATTTGCTAAAAAAAATCAATCTATAATATTAGAATTTACCGAGTATTAAATTTTGTCTTGACATCCCATGATTGAATGATTCACATATAAGAATTTTATTTGATTGAATGATGATTGAGTTCTATATGATAATGCTATATGGTGATAACGCTTATAAAAGTTCATTATTTTGTCTATACTTTATATGTAAGAACTTTGTGAGTTATTTTGAATGTGCTAACCTCCTTGCCAAGATTTTGTATATTTCTGTCAAATCTTTTTTTATAGAAAGTTTTAAGTGCTATCTTGAGAAATCACGGCGAAGGAAGGAAGTTTCCAAAAGTTAGAAATTACAAGAAAGTCAGGCCTGTTGATCTAACAGCCCCTGTGGTCAACCAGGTAACTATTGAAGAGAATATGTAAAGTTATAGAAAGTCTAGACCAGTCCACCTATGTGTGTCTCTAGTTGATCGAATAAGGAGAAGGTTGAAACTAAGAAGTTACAAAAACTTTAGAAACTAAGAAGATTATAAATTGCAGTACAATCTCTTCTTTCTTATCTCTCATTTACTTTTAGTTGCGTTTCCATTGATTGTTTTATTCTTGATTATCAATTATCGTTGCATTTGACCTTTTGGAGTTGAAATTAAGATCAATTTGTGAGTGAATCGAAAATACCTAAGTCACCCTTCTCTTGGGTTTTACTGGGACTCACATATAAGACCAACAATCTATTGTTTGGACCTGGGTGCTTCGATCGAGAGAATCTCGATATCAAGCCCGAGCGCTTTTAAAAACAGAGGGGCTATATTATACCCCCATTGGTTCATAGTGGCTGGCCTGAGTATGGACCTCAAGCCGACTACCTTTTACTTTTTCTTCAGGTTTTCTATCTTTCTTTTGTCTTCATTTTTCTCTTCATCAACTTTTATCCTAAAACAATGTTTCTTGGAAATTAAAATACATTTTATAATGGGGTAGAGGTAGACTATAATAATTGAATCTTTGTTTTCTTCTTTGCTGTTCAGAGGTGTATCGGGACTGTGAACTATATAAAATATAAGCAATTTTCCACAAGTTTATAAATCTTATATCAAGGAAGTACGAACATAGCAAATTTGATATCTTGTCCCCTTTGGACACGTGTTGGATGTGACACGTACACATGTCTGATACACTAAAAACCTATCTACCAAAAAATGTTTAGAAAAATAATTAGACAGAGTTCAGATATGTCAAAGATACACCAAAGACATGTTTAGGACACACTAAAGATACATTCAAGACACGTTGAGGACATTTTTTTGAAAGAAAAGTAAAAAGAAAAAATTAGAAAAAATGAGAGTGAGTTTTTTTTTTTTTTCAAGTTCTATACTCTCATGTATCTGTGTATATTATGGTTTACTATTTTTAATTTTTTTCTAATTAGACACAGTTCAGATATGTCAAAGATACACCAAAGACATGTTTAGGACACACTGAAGATACATTCAAGACACGTTGAGGACATTTTTTTGAAAGAAAAGTAAAAAGAAAAAATTAGAAAAAATGAGAGTGGGCTTTTTTTTTTTTGTTCAAATTCTATATTCTCATGTATCTGTGTATATTATCATTTACTATTTTTAATTTTAATAATAAAAATTAAACTTAACTTGAAATTAATGTTACAATTATAAATTAAGTGTCTATTTATTTTTGTAAATAATACATAATAACAATTATAAAATAATAATACATAATTTGAACAATCACATTTGCATGGATTTGTATGTGTCTATATATATATAACCATATTTATTTTGTGTCTGTTTCTTAAATTTTTTTAAAATTTTTGTGTTGCTATAACTATATTATCGTATCTGTGTTTGTGTTCGTGCAATTTAACCTCATATCCCATTCCTTTCTAGAATTAGAGAAGTTTAAATCATAAGTTATAAGTAATAGGGTAGAGTTAGACTACAACAATCGGCTCCTTTTATGGGGTACTGATACCTTAACGAAAGCCTTGTGGGCGGCATTCTTTTCCTATTTCGATTTTTTTTAGAGATAAAAAAATTAGATTCTGTACACACTATTCCATCATGTCGAATCAATTCCACGGAAATAGATTCAGAGAACTAAATCCACCAAGTCTTCCGCAATATATAACTGTACTAATTATCTATCAAATTTTCCTTCAATATTGCAGAGTGGGTTTCGCAAAATATATGGCATTTTCTATCTTAATTATGACTAGTGGATCATTTGATTTGCGCCGCTTCTGTTCTTCCAATCAAACTTGGAACGCATCTTTAGGAAATTTTCTTTTTTGGTCACTTCGGAATTAAGAAAATTACACTTCACTAAAGCTCAATCTGCATGAATTTACCATCGAAAAGAAATGCCAAGTATTACTTCCAACTCCTAGTGTACAACTTCTTTTACCACAATACTCCATTATTGCAGCAATTTTCCCTTTTCGCTTTATAAATGACGATGATAGGATTCATTGTACAAACAAACTTAGGGATAAGCAAATTTTTAATTCTTTAGGTTTGGGTTTTTTTCAATTAAGTCTTATATGTTAATGTTTTTTTTAAGTCCTAAATATTACGATTTTTTTTAATCGAGTCCAACCACTAACAGAATATGGTTTGACCGTTAATTTGGATATTTGACCGATTAAAATATTATTTTAAAAAAATACATAAAGAAAAATATTTAAAAATCAATTTAAAATATTTATACCGTATAAAAAATGTATTTTGAACATTACCAATAAAAAATATATTTTACTTAAAAAATATATAAAAATTAATAAAAAAGAACATTACTAATAATTTTTCAAAAATACATATCATATGCATATTGAATTTTTTGTAAAAAATGTAAAAAAAAAAATTTTAAATTCAATATTTTCTAAACTTTAATGGATTCATTTTAATTGAGCATAATTTTGGACAAAAGAGACTTTGACCATAAAATATGGTCGTTGACCACATTAAAAAATTGAAAAAAATAAAAAAAATGTTAAAAACTACACAAATGAAAAAAAAAAGAGAGTACGAAATATGTATAAAAAAGTATTTTACTTTAAAAGCCTATAAAAATTAATAAAAATTAACAAATACATATAAAAAATATTATTAGCAAATACATTTTCTCAAAAATACATATCATATGCATATTGAAATTTTTCTAAAAATTTCAAAAATTTTTAAAATTCAAAAATAAATATAAAAAAGTGTATAAAGTTTAAAAAATTCAAAATGAAATTTTATTTTAATAAAAATCAAAAATTTTTAAAAATAAAAAAATTTTTAGTATTTGACCATTAAAATGAAACTTTAAAAATTTAGAATTTTAAAATTATGAGGTTATTAAATTTAGAATTTTTTAAAAAATTTTAGAAACTTTATAATTTTTCAATTCTTATTTGTTTTTTCAAAATTTTTAAAACATTTATGGGTTTTATTTTTAAAAATTTTGATTTTTATTAAAATAAAATTTCATTTTGAATTTTTTAAACTTTATAAATTGTTTTAGATTTATTTTTGAATTTTTAGAATTTTTGAAAATTTTTTGAAATTTTTAGAAAAATTTCAATATGTAAATGATATGTATTTGTCAGAAAATGTATTTGCTAATAATATTTTTTTATATGTATTTGTTAATTTTTATAGGCTTGTTAAGTAAAATATTTTTTTATACATATTTTGTACTTTTTTTTTCATTTCTGCAGTTTTCTAACATATTTTTTTTATTTTTTGAAATTTTGTAATGTGGTCAACGACCATATTTTATGGTCAAAGTCCCTTTTGTCCAAAATTATGCCCAATTAAAATGAATCCATTAAAGTTTAGAAAATATTGAATTTTTTAATTTTTTTTAAATTTTTTACAAAAAAATCAATATGCATATGATACGTATTTTTGAAAATTTATTAACAATGTTCTTTTTTATTAATTTTTATAGATTTTTAAAGTAAAATATATTTTTTATACGGTGTTAGCATTTTAAATTGATTTTTAAATATTTTTTTCATGGATTTCCTTTTAAAAATAATATTTTAATCGATCAAATATCCAAATTAATGGTCAAACCGTATTTCGTTAGTGGTTGGACTCGATTAAAAAAAAATCGTAACGTTTAGGACTTAAAAAAAAATCTTAACGTATAGAACTTAATTAAAAAAAACTTAAACCTAAAGACTAAAAATTTGCTTAACCCAACAAACTTGTATGTTAAGAAAAATTTTTTTTTTTTTTTTTTAAAAATTTATTAAATTATAAACTATATAATAAGTTAATGGTAACAGGCAAATATTTCTATCAAAGTAGAAAAGTTGTCTAAGGAATATTTTTCCCTTCTACTTTTTTCGTACGTCCAGCTTTTGCCATTTGATCAGAAGCACAATTCTTGTAGCTTTTGAAAGGATAACTTGAACGTTAAGGTGTGAAAACGACTTTTTCGGTGCTCTATCTTCTTTGAGTGTATTTTCATGGGAGCACTTAGTTTCATGTAAACCAGTGCAGACGTATCCTAGCAGCTCCAAACTGAGGATTAAATGGCCAAATCTTTTGATATGAAAATGGAAGTTATGAAAACAGAAGAAAGATTCTTAAAAAAGGTATCAAGGAATGACTTTAAAAGACAAATTTCTAAAAAAAACTCTGAACTTTCGCAATTTTTTAATGACTAAAATACGCTGCATGTTTTTAAAATAAAAATAAAACGAAACAATTTTTTTTTTCCTGAATATAAAGATTTGGAGATGAAAAAAAGATTTTTATTAAAAAAAATTAGTAAGATTTGACTTCATTTTAGCCCTGCCATCTGGTGCTAATCGAAGGACTACATTGAAAAGATTATCAAGGTAGAACATTCAAGTAATTGTAAGGTGATTAGCTTGTGAAATTTCCTACCAAATTGTTAATCAATTAAGCATACGTAATGTTTGTGAAGTGGTAAGTGAAATTTACGGTAAGCTTTCTTGATTTTTATAAATTATGCGCAATTGATCGGTAACCGTTATTTGGAAAGCAAACTACTTGGACTATAACTTAACATTAGATTTAAGCTAGCAAACGCTATGCATCTACAGGCAACAACTTCCGCAAAGTTCCATCACGCAACATGACTGCGTTAAAAGTATGCTGTATTTTTGCGGTGTGCGGTGAGGAGTATTGGATCAAATTTATTTTAATTTTATCATATGAATTTATTATTTTATTAAAATAATTTAAATCATTTTACCTAAATTTTTTTAAAACATTTTTTTCAACTTTTTCCCATTGACGTGAGATACGCAATTCTAACACTTCCGCTCAAGTGCAACTGAAATCTTCGACACTTGCCCAATTAATATAGACTTTCACTGAAAATTACCATCTCAAATACGATTATCATCTCGAAATATTGTTTTAAATACCTACCCAAAATTTATTTAAAAGTTGTTAAATTAGCCCAAACAGGCTCAAACTCTGATATCATATGGTATTTTTACGGCGTTAACCATCATAAGTAGGTGAGTATTAAATCAAAATTCATTTTAATTTTATCAAATAAATTCATTATCTTATTAAAATAACTTAAATCACTTTAATTAACTTACTTAAACTTTTTTAAACCATTATTTCTAACTTTTTCCCACCGATTTGGGATACGCAATTCCAACAAAGTAGATTAGAGAATGTTTAAAAATTGCCATCAGTTTAGATAATTTACTAAGCAAATGATGCTTTACTTGCTAACAAATGCAGATTATGAAACTCTTTCTTCTTCTTGTTTTTTTTTTTTATTTTTATGGAGAGATTATGAAACTCTAATGCTCTTAAAGATGTTATAAACTATTTAAACTAGGAAATCCCAGCCTGAAGCGCAAAATACGCTGTTTCACTCCATGGCACGATCTAGAACCAACTGCAACAAAAAGTTGGCGCAATGCATTCGTCTTGTCCTCTGCATTATCTTCACTCTGCTTTCCTTGGCAAAACCTTTCTGTTGCTAAATGATAGAGCTGCTCCCTTTGGAGTAGCTTCATAGTCAGAACAGTGGTCTTTCCGGTGCCTGAACTGCCTAGCATAAATGATTTCAGAACAGTGGTCTTTCCGGTGCCTGAACTGCCTACTATAAACGAGCTCTTAGAGAAATTTAGTATCTTTCTCTTCATCAGTTACTTGAAATGGTAAAACCACTTCTCTCCCATCACAATCAGAAAGCAATCTCGTACAAACATTAAAATTTTTCCACAACTTGAGCTGTAACACAAAGTGCCAGTAAAGCTTCATATATTTCTCATATCAAAGCAAGTTTTACAATATTCCCTTTTTTTTTTTTTTTTTCTCAAGGAGTTTAATGAGTCGTAGTAATTCTCTCTCTTTTTTTTAAGTATTATACTTCTTTTATTTTAAACTACACAAATTGATTTTATTTTTTCCTTACTTCAGTTGGATCATATACATACATACATACATATATATATATATATATATATATATATATATATTTCTCTTACATATGATATTGAGTCAACTTTTTTAGTCAAATTAGAGATCCCTCCATGCTCCATTTTTTAATGCATTGGTTGATTAGTATATACTTCATTTGGATGGAAGATATACTTGTTACAAGATATATTGTCCATATATAACTTATTGACCTACTACACCTGCTTCTCTATTTCCATGGATTATATAGGCAGAGAAATTTTGATCAAGATTTAAGAATTTTGACCAACGTGCAGATTCTCAGAAACAGTGAGAAGACGAGGGATTCTGAGGAAAATTAAACAAATATAGAAAAATGGTTCAAAATCTATGACTTAAGTCCAAAACAACAGCAGCTCCTTCAATGTTTCTCCTCTCTTTCTAAAAGCTTTTTAAGGCCTATTCTTTCACCTTTTCCAAGCCATTCTTTTCCCTCAACACACATAAATGCCAAAACTTAAATCATCACCGTACCCACTTCTCTCCCTCCTCCATCTCCTCCTCAACACCACCAGCGCGAGATCCAACGTTCAAAGAAGCGCCACAATTCTACAATGCACCCTACTTCCCGTCCCTTCCATCCAACTTCCTGTGCTCCAAAGAAGTCGTCCATGTGGCCATGACTCTGGACCAGTCCTATTGCCGGGGCACCGTGGCTTCCATCATCAGGGTATGCTCCAAATAGAGCATCTACATTTTTAGCCAACTTTGGTATGTCCTCCAGAGCCAATAGGTCCCAAATCCTCAAGAACTTACTGTACCGTGTTTCCTTCTGGAAATCCACTGACCAAACAAGGTATAGATGTTGTTTAACCTTGAATTGATTCAGAATTCGTGACGAATGTTCACATGTCACATCTACATTCCCCTCTGGTCTCCAGCCAGTAGAAAGCCTCTCTAACAAGTTGATGGCCACGAATTTTTCAGACGACTCCAACTTTTGAAATGATTTTATGAAGTTATCGCCGAAAACAAACTGACACCATTCCAGAAAATGTCAATCAAGTTAGTATTAACAAGAATTCAACCGGTCGATTCACGAAGAATTAGATATTAGTGTAATCTCAATACGGTTAAATATAAACATCCTTTGTACCTTCCATCTGGCCCGCTTGAAGAGTATGCTATCAGCATGAAGTAGATCATCTAACTGGTCCAAATCTTTTTTGGCCTCCAATAGAGCTTTAGCCAATTCTTCATCTTCTTCAACGTCAAAAAAACATCCACGATGCTTGGCATCTATTACTATAGACTTCCAAATAGAGTTGCTCTTATACAAAGTTCTTTCATCTCCAAGAATCCAAAGACAGTGTCTGCCATAAAAATTGTTACAACATTAACATTAGGAATTCCTTTTTTGTTTTTTGGTGCGAGTTGCAGATTCCGATCTTCGACACAAAATGTTTTGGGATCGAAATTTTCAAAAAAAGTGAATCAGCCTTACCTAGCCCGCGTCAAAGCTACATTGGTTCTCTGAAGATTTCGCAGGAAACCAACCGAGCCGCGGTTGTTAGATCTAACAGTAGATAGTATTATTACATCTTCTTCTCCACCTTGGAATCCATCAATTGAATTCACTTTCAATGTGAAATTGTCTAGGTGGTCGTACTCCTGTCCAACATTTTTTTGAATTTCAGCAACTTGAGCACTGTACGGAGATACAATGCCAACACTAAGCGTGCCTCTCTTGCCATACCATGCTTTTACAAGTAAAACAAACAGAGAACAATATCAGTAACAGAAGACCACAAACAGAGAAAACAAGAAAAATGAAAAAATATATATATAAATTCAACGCTAAATCGTTTTGGGACGATTTTTAGGTAGTTAGATTGTTCAGCATTTGACTTCAATTTTATACTACAAACTTTTCTCAAGTGCGGAAGGAAAAGCTTTTTAAAAAAATCAGCCGTTAGCGGATTCCTTTTTACGCGATTGTAATTATGACATTATTATATTATTAGTATTTTAATTTGACTGCCAAAAAGAAAATTAAGTGTAAAACGACGTTGGAGAGACACCGGCTTTTTCATCCGCCCCCAGGGCCGCTCACTTCGGGTTGAATTTTAATACACAGAAACATTAGACTTTAAATTATAGAAAAATCCTAAAGAGCAGGCACTTTACGTAATTTAAACCTTATATCAAATCAACATTGGTTGGGATGAAGTGGATAGAACTCATTCTCCCTTAAATAAGGTCTTAGGTTCGAGCACCTTTATGTATGAAAAAAGTCATGCTGGGAGAGCCGATCCCTTAATTGGGCCTACAGTATCTCGTATTAGATTAGTCAGGACCCATTGGGCTTCTGAATACTAGGGGATAAAGGACAAAAAAAAAAAAAAACCTTATATCACATTTATTTACTCATACCTTTTTAAATATTAAAAAATCTTATTTTATATACTGAAAATTGGTTCCATTTAATTTTTTTGACTCTATCCTACGCAAATTTTCTTCTTCAAAAAATTTAATATTGAGTTAACTTTTTGAAAGAGGAATATAATTAGAAAATATCTGTAAATATTTATAAATCTCTACTATTAATTTCGAACTTGTCGTGAATTTCTAATTAAAATAATATTGATGGTATGCTAACAAGTGTGAAGTCGAGAATTTAAACCTTAACTTTCCCAACTATCCCTCCTCCCCCTAATACATTTAGGAAAGTTAAAAAAAAAAATTTCTAAACTTAGGACACTCTATGTTGCCACAAACAAACAAAAATTCTTCCCTTCACTACAAATTTAAAGAGATAACAAAAAAAAAAACTATAAAACAAAAGTAACAATGTAATCAATTAATTGATTTATGAAATTAAATGATTTTTATTTATAATAAAAAATTAATAAAAAATATATTTTTTTATTACAAATATTAATAATCTAATACAACATATCAATACATCGTGTTTTTTTTCATCTATAATTTTTCATATCTATGTATCTTTTTTCAAATTAAAATCATGATTAACATTCCCAAGACATTTTCATAGTGTCAAAAGAAATTTAAGGAAAAAAAAAAGCTGTACCAAACATGGAAATGGCTGCAATTTACTCACCTCTACGCAGCTTCTGCACTATCTTTAGCACAACTGCGACCTCAACCAAATTTTTGAGGCTGGACGTGGGGCCAGCTCCTTCCCTCCCACAAGAAATATTAATGAATGAATACGGACCAAACATTGGACCCGGAAGATAGTTTTTCACATAACTGCTCGCCCTAACATTGGATGCATCCAAGATTCTCTTGTCGTAGAACTTTGAATTGGGGAACAGGCTTATTGATGGATGCATTCTATACTGCATTTCCAGAAGATGCTTTGGATGACCCATTGAACTGAGCCTTTCAAACAAACTCCTTCCAAAACCAGCTTTAGCAGAAACCTGAAGACAAAATTTCTGTGAGATCATGCCAGAAATGTATCATCTATTAAACTCTAACAATTTTTAAAAAAAAAAAACAAAACAAAATGAGAGGAGAATGTCAATTTAGTGTATAATGGTATAATCAAATCAAATAAAACAATTTTGCATGTGCTGAGGAACAATTTTATTTTATGCTTACATTGCTGGTAACCATTGCTGGCAACTGACGCTCATCTCCGAAAAGAACAGCATGTGTAATCCCTGGTAATTGCAATGCAATCGTTGATTCACACTCTTTGAGTTGCGCAGCTTCATCAATTATCAACACGTTCAATGGCTTTTGTATTAATGGGTACAGTTTGTAACAGTTTGAAGCAGTGCAGAGAATTAAAGAAGCATTTCGAAAGCAGAACTTCACAATTGAATCTCTATCGACAAATCTGGGGAGGTCCAGCATGTCAAGCCGACCCCGCAGAGTCTTGAGAATCTTCAGACATTCACTTATCTTGATTTGCAGCTGTGTCAACCTACCCCCAGAAAATCGTAGGTCATCAACCTCGTTTCGTGAAAAGAGAGCCAGCGGCTGGTTAGATGACAGGGTGTTTAGGGAAAGCATTGCCTCAAGAGACTCAAGTAAGTTAGCAAGTGAAACGGCTGCTTCAAAGTTGGAGTTGGATATCAGAGTCCTTGGTAGGTGAGTGCACAGAGTTTTGATGCATTTTCTCAGTGGTAATCCAGAATATTTAAATCTCCTCAAGAAACAGAGAAAGGATTCTCCATTGGAAGAACTGCTCTCACTGTTAATTTCTTTTACCGCAAAGATGTGGTATTGAAAAACACAATTCTCCAGAAAGTCAATCATTGAATTGAAACTGCTTCTCCAGCCGCTCAGACCAAAACACTCCTGCAGCATTCTAGTACGGCAATCCAAATGAATTTCTTCAACGTCTGTGTGTTTTGCCCATTCTTTATTACCCCAAAACAAAATGTCCCCAAGCGAGCAAAAAGATTCACTTGCAACACTTGATTTATGCGATTCTTCAACCAGCTTCACAAGACGTGTTGCCACTTCCCCAATTGCAATATTTGTTGGGGCACATATGACAGTCCTGCATTTTATTTTAGCTAGAATGAAAAGTAAGGTGCTCAAGGTCTTGGTTTTTCCAGTTCCGGGTGGACCCCAGACGAGTTCCACTGAGGACCTGTGCTTGCACTGCAACTTAGAAAGAGCTGCCTCTATCACCCTTCTCTGGGATTCGTTTAGCTTAGATAAAATTCTTCCATATTCTTCAACTGGGATTGAACTGTCCTCTGCAGAACAGAGGCCACGTGTCTCCTCAACCTGTAATCAATCACATTGTAAGTTTTGTCCACCAAAACAAAGGACAAGGAAGATGCAAATTACGTTTCTTACTGAAGTATCAGCTTGCAAAATATGCTTGATAACTTTCACATTTCCTGCCCTTTGCAATGAGTTCCGTATCCTTTTGTTTGTTGTTATATTCGTCAAAAACACGACAAAAAGTGACCCCCCACTAACTTCAATTGCATTAGACGATTTGACTTCAAATGATGTAGCAATTTCCGCATTATCATCACCGTCTGAAAGTTTGGACACAGCCGCCAGTGCCCACGTCCTTCCATGCCGTTGGAGATCAGAAACAGTCTTGGGTTTGAAATCCGCTAAGGCCAAAATGTCTCCAGGCAGTGTTCTGTAAGGCTCTCTGCCTTGAACAGTGGACCTATTTCTCCATTGATCGACCTTGAAGACAAAACGAGTTGCTTGATTTTGTTTTATAGGGTTCGAGGTTAGTACCTTGGCATATGGTGCTCTGGATACGCCCTCTAGACCTGAAGCCAGTTCTGCCCTCGTTTCCTCCAACAAGGGATAAACGAATGACTCAAAATATTGTTTCACAGCCTTGAAGGAGTCTGGGATTGTTTCCACCTGTGAAAAGTCAGCAATATATACTCATAAAAAAAATATGTGCAGTTATGATCATGGACGAAAGAATCGGATCGGACTGGATTGGCCGGTTCAACTGAAAAAATGGGAACCAGTCTTTAGTTCGGTCCGATTCACATAAAAAACCGGCCCACATGCAAACCAGCTTCAGAACCGGAGAACTGGTTGGTTCAACTAGAAACCAGTGAACCAGTCCCGATTCTTTCGATTGGACCAGTTTGATTTTTTTATTTTTTAATTTAAAATATAAATATATAATTTATAAAGTAATTTTTTTAATTTATTGTGTTATTCAAACTGAAAATTTAAGGATTATACTGTAAAACTCAATAAACTCTTTTAATCATGTATTTTCCTAAATTTCTTATATTAAATTATAATATTTTTAAAATAAATAAAAATTCATATTTTATATAAATATAGTTTCTAAAATATAATTTGCTTTAACTACTTATCATATTTTATTAAAATTTTTCATCATACTATTTGAAAATAACAACTATATAATTTAAATACAATATTTAACTCATGTGCAATCGAAATTTATATATATTATGTATATATAAAACTATGTTTTTAATATATTTACATATATTAATTTATTAGTTTTTTAATTTTACTTTACAATAAATTGTAAATCATATATGTTAAATTTAGAACCTAAAATATAATTTGTTTTAACTACTTATTATCTTTTATTAAAATTTTTTATCATACTATTTGAAAATAACAACTATATAATTTAAATACAATCTTTAACTCATGTGCAATTGAAATTTATTTACATTATGTATATATAAAACTATGTTTTTAATATATTTACATTTATTAATTTTACTTTACAATAAATTTTAAATAATATATGTTAAATCTAGAAGTATATGTATTCTACTATATACATATATAATATGTATATCTTATATTATTCTTTACATATATTATTTACACATATATTTAAATTTTTATATATTTAATATTAAATATTGATTTTACCAAATTAACTGCAGTTAAACTGGTTGAATCGGTTGAATATTGAACCTCTTAACTTTCCGATTCAATGATCGGTTCGATTCTAACAACCTTAATTATGATGCCGCTTTAACAAATGAGGTGTAAAAACTCTGCACAAAAGTTTGCTCAAGCGCAATCTTTCCTAACTGTATTGTGGTGCTTTCCCATTTTGTTAATATTCCACTGATTAAAAAAATTAAAAGGATGATATATATTGAGAATCATTTTAATTTATATTCCTGCAAAAAACAATCTTCTTAGATTATCCTGACGTCTGAATTGTAAAAGAGCATTTTTGTGAAAGAAGAAGCATTTATTACGTATAATTATTACTGCACAACTATGAGAATTTATATGTTTTTTATGCCCATCTGAAATTAGTCAAATTAAGATTAATTATTAAACTAAGAAAGGGTATTTAATATAATAATCAACATGATTGCCAAATTAAAAGAAGAGGAAACTTAGAGGTTTTTCGATTAATGTACATGGAATTACTTTTATATTATTTCCAGCAAATCCAAAATTCCATTCATTTTACGATCACTATCCATCAGGACAGCAGCCGGCGTTTCTCCAAGGAATCGTCGGATTACCGAACTAAGTACTATAAAATCACAAAAAAGCTATCTAACGTGCACATAAGCCTATCTTCAAAAAGAGCATGAGCAAAACCAAAAAAGAAATCTCTAATTCGATTCAAAATCAATTAAAAAAATAACTAAATTAGCAATACAAAAATGTTACAGCACCATAAAAAATATGTCTGATGATTTTGCCAAAATATAACGATATCTTAATTTTTTGTAACGACTATTATATTTTTTATAATAAAAAATAAAAATATATGAAAGTAATTTTGAGTTACAAAAACTTAAGGTGTATTATATTCAGATAAAATTATTGGGTAAAATTTTCTAATAATGTAGCGGAGCCCTTAGCAATATTCATTATCACTTCCTATACATGAGCAGCTGCAATAGCAATAATGTGCATATATATTAGAGAACCAATTTTGGTTTCAATTGATAAAAATATTTACCTTGTCTTTGAACAGCTCTTCGTTTAGGATTTCATCAAGAGACCAAGAAACGACCTCGTCAGTCAACTCTTTCTTCCACCTCCGACATTCTTCACTCATTTTCAACATATTTGCCTCTACCTACTCCCAGCTGAGACTCAGAATTCACGCTCTCCTTCTACTGCTGTATTATTAAAATTTAGGTGTTATATTTTTTCCCCTGGTGCTCTCGCTAGCTATCTCCCTTCACACCATCAAGAACTCGAAGAGCCGAAACTTACCGTGAAGATCATGGGACTTAAAATTACCCAAAGGGACTATTACAGATGGACAGGCAGGATTAAGAAAAAAAAAAAAGGGAGCAATTAAGCGTAATTGGCAAGACCAAAGGGTGGTTTTGTAGTGTACAATATTGGTGCATCGGGTTCAGATTCTTGAAGCAGTCAATGGGGACACCAAGTGCTACTGCCGGATAGAGAAAGAGAGAGAGTGTGTGTGTGCGCGCGGGCGTGTAAGGGCGTCGTGTGTGCGTGTATTTGTACAGAGGGAAAGTAGGGTAGTGCTTCGCATGGGTGCGTCCAATATAAACTATGATTCCGAGGAAAATAAAGGAAGGTAGCCAAACAGAATGGGGAGCTAGAGGTAGGACTACGTCTGAAGAAGGTTTTTTTTTATTTTTATTTTTATTTTTATTTTTTTGAAATTAAAATTTAAAATAATATTAAATATATTTAAAATAATAATAAGTATATTTAAATTTTGATTTTTTTAAAAAATAATTTTTGTTATTTGAAAAAAAGGGTTCCACCACTATGACGAGAAGGTTACCTCTCTTGACGTATTGATGCCGATAAATCAATGAGTTAATGTTCCAATACTCTGGCAGAGTCACTGATTTGGATCACTACTTTTGATAAGACGACGACAACTTTTTCCTTTTTTTTTTTTTTCCGTAAAATCAGTGAATTTGATTAAATTTATAGTTTTTCATCTAAAGACACAAAATTGATGAAAATTTGCTAAAAAAAGTCAATGTATTTTGTTAGAATTTATTGAACATTAAGTTTTGTCTTGACACCTCATGATTGAATGGTTTACATTTAAGAATTTTATTTGATTGAATGATGATTGAGTTCTATATGGTAATGTTATATGGTGATTATGCTCCTTATAGTTTAGAACGTGCTAACATCTTTGACAAGATTTTGTATATTTTTATCAAATCTTTGTTTAGAGGAAGTTTTTAAGTGTGATCTTGAAAAATTACTGTGAAAGAATGAAGTTTACAAAAATTGAAAGTTGTGACAAAGTCAAACTAGTTAATCTAATAGCTCTTGTGGTTAATTGAATAATTATTGAAGAGAATCTACAAAGTTATAGAAAGTTCAGATCAATTGACTTATATGTGTCTCTAATCGACCGGATGAGAAGAAGGTTAAAACTAAGAAGTTACAAAAATTTTAAAAACTGAGCAGGTTATAAATCATAAATTGAAGTAGCATTTATTTTGATTGTTTTACTCTCGATTATCAATTATTAAATTAACTCTTTGAAGTTGAAATTAAGAGAAGTGTTTGAATGAATTGAAAAATACTCAAGTTACCCATCTCTCGGATTGTACTGAGACTAACATATAAAACTAACACTCCATTATTCGGAGTCGAGTATCTCAATCGGGAGAATCTTAGTACCAGACCCAAGTACCTTTAAAAATAAAGGGGCTATATTAGGCCCCCATTGGTTCACAGTAGCTGGTCCAAGTACGGACCTTAGCCCGGCTACCTTTTCCTCTTTCCACAGGTTTTCTATCTTTCTTTTGTCTTTATTTTTCTCTTTATTTTTCTCTTCATCAACATTTATCCTAAAACAATGTTTCCTGGAAATTAGGATACATTTTATAATGAGATAGAGGTAGTCTACAACAATTGACTTTTTTTTTTCATACTCATAATTGTATTGGCGCTATGTACTATAAAATAAAAGTAATTTTTTTTATATTTATAAATTTTATATCGAGTAAGTACAGACATAACAAATTTCGTGTCATGTCTATTTTAAACACGTATTGGATGCAGCACATACATATGTTTGATACACTAAAAACCTATCTGCCAAAAATATTTTTAAAAAATAATCTGATACAACTCAAACATGTCAAGGGCGCTAAAGACGTGTTTAGGACACCGAATATATGTTAGGGACTTTTTTTTTTTTGAAAAAAAGTTAAAAAAATATTTAAAAAATGAGATGGGGATTTTTTTTTTTTTTTTGTTCAAGTCCTATAGTCTCATGCATATGTGCATATTATGTGGTTTACCATTTTTAATTTTAATAATAAAAATTAAACTTAACTTGAAATTAATGTTACACTTATAAATTAAGCGTGTGTTTATTTTTACAAATAATAAATAATAATAATTATAAAACAATAATACATAATTTGAACAATCATATTTATATGGATTTGTGTATGCCTTTACATATATATAGCCATATTTATTTTGAGTATGTGTCCTAGTTTTTTTTTAAATTTACGTGTCGTCGTATTCGTGTTATCGTGTTTATGCTCGTGTAACATGTCCTATTCCTTTTTAGAATTAGAGAAGTTTAAATCATAAGGGGATAATACCCATTTTAGTCCTCAATATTTATAAATTTTTTTTTAATTTTGTCTTAAACCTTTCAATTTTTTCAATCGAGTCGTTAACCTTTCAGTTTTTTTCAAATTAATCCTTTTATTAACAGAAGTTAGTCAAACTGTTAAAACTAACCATTAGCCAAATGGAAATGAATAAAAAAAAATCACATTTATGGTTTTTTTCCCTATTTTCAGTTGTAATATTTTAAAAAATATTTAAAAAATTAAAATGGAAAAAAATTTTAAAAAATGATTAATTTTTCAAAAAATGGAAAAAAATAATAAAAAAATAAAAAAGCCTCAAATACCCCATTATCACCATTTTTTAAATTAGAGGACTCAATTGTAAAAATTTTAGAATGTATAAGACTTGATTGAAAACATTTAGGACGTTAAGGACTTGATTGAAATAGAAAAATACAAAAGAAACCATGTTTAAGACTTTTTTTTTTATCTCCATTTAGTCGACCGTCGTTTTTAACACTTGACTGACTTCCGTTAATGGATAGACTAATTTGTAAAAGAATTAAAAATTTTAAAATTAAATTAAAAAAGTTGAAAGGTATAGAAATAAATTGAAAAAACATATAAATATTTATGACTAAAAAGTTTAAAATTAAATTAAAAAATATATATAAACATTTATAACTAAAATAGATGTAATCCCAAATCATAAGTAACTGACTAGAGTACTGCAACAATCGGCTCCTTTATGGGGTGCTGATACCTTAAAGAAAAGGTTTTAGGCGGTATTCTTTTCCTATTTCGCTTTTTTGGAGATAAAAAAATTGGATTCTGTACACACTATTGCCATCTTGTCAAAGGAATTCCACCGAAATAGATTCAGAAAATTAAGGAGCACTGTTACATTTTCGGACAAAAATATGTCTGAAATGTTGACTGAATGCAACTGATTGCATTTAGTTTGCAACTGCCTATATTTCAAGTGCAACCAAAAATAAGAAGAAAAAATCATTGTCATTTCTTTGCACATGAAATTCAACTGGTTGCACATCAAATCCATCTGATTGCATTCGGGTAACATTTCGGACATTATTTTCTCTGGAAATCTAACTTTTTTCAAAAGGAAATCTACCGAGTCTTCAGCAATACAACTGTACCAATTATCTATCAAATTTTCCCTTCAATATTGCAGAGTGAGTGTCGCAAAATATATAGCGTTTTCTATCTTAATTATAACTGGTGGATCATTTCATTTGCGCTGCTTCTGTTCCTCCAGTCAAACTTAGAACATATCTTTAGGAAATTTTCCTTTTTTGTTACTTCGGAATTAAGAAAATTGCACTTCACTAAAGCTTAACCTGCATGAATTTACCATCAAAAAGAAATGTCAGTGTAAGGGTCCACTAGTTCACAATAGCCAGCTCGAAAATGGACCCCAGGCCAGCTATCTTTTCCCCTCCTTATAGGTTTTCTATCTTTCTTTTGTCTTCATTTTTCTCTTCATCAACATTTATCCTAAAACAATGTTTCTTGGAAATTAGGATACTTTTAATAATGGGATCGAGGTAGACTACAACAATTGACTATATATTTTTTTTATTTGAAGTTGTATCTAACCATCAATTATAAAATAAAAGTAATTCTTCTTATATTTATAAATTTTATGTCAAAGAAGCACAGACATAACAAGTTTGGTGTTGTGTCGTGTCTATTTCTGACACGAATCGGATGCTACACAATTACGTGTTTAACATGCTAAAAACCTATCAGCCAAAAAAATTTTTTTAAAAAAAAATCAGACAAGGATAGAATATGTCCAAGATACGTTGAAGACATATTTAAGACACGCCAAAGACATATTAAGAATGCACCATGGATACTCTTTTTTAAAAAAGTAAAAAAAAAAAAAAAAGAGAGGGAAATTTTTTTTTTTTGTTTTCAAGTTCCATATTCTTATCTATTTGTGTATATTATGTGGTTTATTATTTTTAATTTTAATAACAAAGATAAAAATCTAGGAAGCATGGACACGTTAAAAATTAGAAGTACTGCGTGTCGGACACGAACATGCGGTGGTCACATAGCAGACATGTGTCCAACACAGTTAAAAATATCTGTCAAAAAAATTTTTTTTAAAAAAATTTAAATATGCGTGTCAAACACAAAAAGTAAAAATGCCAGACACGCAACAAATACGCAGAATACGTCTTGCTTATCTTGACGAAATGGGTGAAATGGCTACGCAATGCCGAGATATTTATGATGTTCAATATCTTCATTAGCCTCCCTTACATTGCCAGGTATGAGCGGTTTTTTAGCGGAATTGATAGTTTTTTTATGGAATAATTACCGACCAAAAATATCTTTTAGTACCAAAAATACTAATTACTTTTGTAACGGCAGTTGGAATGACATTAACTCCTATTCATCAATTTAAAAATAATTATACTTTTTTTTTTATTCTGGACCACGGGAGTTATTTGTTTCGATTGCTATCCTTTTTCCTGTAATAGGTATTGGTTTTATAATTATTTTTAAAAAATAAGAAAAGAAAAAATCCTCAAAAATTATAATTTACTGTTGTTACTTATCAATACATTCTAAAACGTAGGAACTCCAACATATTTTTAACTTTAATAAAAAAATTAAATTGATGACAAATTTCATACCTTTATTTCGATGTTATTATATGTTTTATAAATAAAAAATCTCTAAAACTTATGATAACTATATAAATATATTTTTGGGCATTTTAAAATAAATAAAATTTATAAAATTACTAAAAATATATATATGATGTACAAAAATTTTATAAACTTAATTTTATATATTTATATATATATATATATATATATATATATAATCGTGTCTGAATTATGTCCGTGTTCTAATATTTTTAAAGTTAATGTGTCGTTATGTCTGTATCAAGTCGTGTCCATGTCGCTGTGTCTGTATTCGTGTTTCATAGATAAAAATCGATTTGAAAGTAATGATACACTTATAAATTAAGTGCATATTTATTTTTGCAAATAATACATAATAATAATTATAAAATAATAATATATAATTTGAACAATTAGATTTGTTTGAATTTGTGTGTATATATAACCGTATTCATTCCGTATTCATAAACAAATTCTTTTAATATTGACATATCGTTGTATTTATGTTATCGTGTCTATATTCGTACAACTTAGTTTCGTATTATATTTTTGTCCACTAAATCATAAGTTACAAGTAATAGAGCAGAGTTGGCCTACAACGATTGGCCACTTTTATTTTATGGGGTGCCGATACCTTAGTTAACGAAAAAGTTTTGGGTGGCATTCTTTTCCTATTTCGCTTTTTTTAGAGATAAAAAATTAGATTCTGTACACACCATGCCTTCATGTCGAAGCAATTCCACGGAAATGGATTCAGAAAAGTGAATCCACCAAGTATTCCGCAATATAACTGTATTAATTATCTATCAAAATTTCCCTTCAATATTGCAGAGTGAGCGTCGCAAAGTACATAGCATTTTTCTATCTTAATTATGACTAGTATGGATCATATGATTTACGCCGCTTCTCTTGTTCCAATCAAACTTAGAACACATCTTTAGGAAATTTTCTTTTTTCGTTACTTCGGAATTAAGAAAATTACACTTCACTAAAGCTTAATCTGCCCGAATTTACCATGAAAAAGAAATTAAAGTATTACCTCCAACTCCCAGCGTACAACTTCTTTTACTACGATAGGCCATTTGAATTTTGTTAGCACTAGTTATTTTTATTTTTTATTTTATAGTTATTTATACATAATATGTGTTAATTAATTATTAAAAAGTAAAAAGTTAAATATATTATAAATTTATTATTAAAAAGTATTGATATATTAATTTTTAATTAGTGATTGTAAAAGAAAAAATAAAAAGTAATTATCCTTAACAAACTCTTATTTTATTATTGGGTCAATTTTCCCTTTTTCTTTATAAATGATGATGATACAAACTTGTACGGTAAGAAAGTTTTTCTTTTTTTTTTTTTTGTTTTTAAAAAATCTATTAAAAAATTAGTGGACAGAAGACAAAAATTTAAAATTTTTTGATGATGATTCAAAAATTAGTGGACGGAAGACAAAAATTTCTATTAAGGTAAAAGAGTTGTCTAAGGAATATTTTTGCCTCCTACTTTTGTTGTACTGAGTTGTCTAAGGAATATTTTTGCCTCCTACTTTTGTTGTACTTTCCAGCTTTTACATTTGATTCGAACCACAATTCTTGTAGCTTTTGAAAGGATAACTTCATCGTTAAGGTGTCAAGCCACTTTTTCGGTGCTTTATCTTTTTTTAGTGTATTTTTATTGGACCACTTAGCTTCCTGTAAACCAGTGCATAGGTATTATCCTAGCGGCTTCAAACTCTGGATCAAATGGCCAATTATTTTGACATAAAAATGGAAGTTATGAAAAAAGAAGAAAGACTCTTAAAAAAGGTACCGAGGAACAAATTTCCAGAAAAAACTCCTAAATTTCATAATTTTTTAACAACTAAAATATGTTACTTTTTTCTAAAATAAAAATAAGATGAAACAATTTTTTCTTTCAGAATATAAAGATTTGGAGATCAACAAAAAGATTTATATATATATAAAAAGTAAGATTTTACTTTATTTTAGTCCTGCCATCAGGTGCTAATGGAAGGACTATATTGAAAAGATTATCAAGTTGAAAAGATTATCGAGGTAGAACATTTAAGAAATTATTAGATGAGCTGGTGAAATTTCCTAACAAGTTGTTGTGTAATGGTTGTGAAGTGATGAGTGCTTAACTACACTCAGATCTCATGAAATTATTTTTACAAGAACAAAATTAAATAAAAAAAACTCTAGACGGAATCTGCTAAAAAAATTAAATATTGCTATGACTGAAAGGATTCATTATTACTATTGATCATACTATTGTGATATACTAATTATTTATGAAGTACTCTGCAAATTAAGACAAATAAATCTCACCCAAAAAAAAAACAAGAATCAGCGTCATAGTTATATATGTGTGTGTCCTCCTTTGTTCCACTTAAACGATTTCATCATTACAAACAAAAACTATAAATTTTATAGTATAGAACAAAAATAAATACCAAAATAAAATTTATGGGTTTGAATTTTCTTAGAAAAATTTTAAAAAATTGTAAAAATTGAGGATCACTCATTAATATCATAAATCTTTTTCACATAAGAGTAATATTAAATATCCCGAAAACTGTGTCATAAAACATTTCAAAATTATAATTATAAAAAAAATTGTTAATTTTTTTAATACTGTCAAATTAAAAAAATTAATTATTTTTTTATAATTATATTTTTTAAAATGTTTTATAATATAATTTTTAAAATATTTAACATTACTCTTTAAAGAGGAACCTACTATTATAACAATATTATAGCAATGATAAACAATATAATTTCCGTTTCCTCGCAGGGTCCACCGCTCTTCGTCCTAGCAACCCAAAATTTCTGATACCTAACCGATAATATCTCCCCAAAAAAGTCCCGAACTAAGATTTGGGGATATTCAATTTTTTTACCCTGGGCCCCCATTAGTCGGCCCAACCTACCCCTAAGTAGTTTAGTTGTGCAGTAGGTGGGCTTGGAAATGGAAATAGGCCTAAACATTCGGTTTATATTTATTCAGGGGTGGACCTTGTATTTTCTTTGATTTACTAAGCTCCGCCCGAAACTTTATTGACTTTAATTTTCGTACCGGCTTGGGTATGAGAACGTAAAAACGGGCCTAGAGTCCAAGACTAGGAACTAGCCGAAACAATTTTTGACCTCTCATGAGTTGCATTGATTGGGACAGAGGAGTCTATTTTCCTCCAGGAGATTTACTTCATATGCAGGACCAAAAAAAGATTTACTTCATATGTCAGTTAAAAAGTGTTTTTCTAATTTTGAAAAAAGATATCATTATGTAAGCATATAATTTATAATACGTAAAAAACATATAATTAATCTACCAATTTATCTATTTTTTTAGTTTAATATATTTTTTTATGATGTAATGATCCAACTCTTATGTAGAAATTTTATAATGAGTAATAATATATATCATAAAATTATATTATAAAATATCTCAAAATTTATAATTATAAAAAATTTATCTATCTTTTTAATACTGTTAAACTAAAAAAGAAAAAAAAAATTAATAATTTTTTATAATTATAAATTTTAAAATATTTAATAATATAATTTTCGTAATATATATTATTACTTTTTTTGTAATTATTATCATGGGATTATCGAAGGCGCGAAAACGGCTTCATATGTTCATTGAAAAGTGTATTCTTTTTTATTTTATTTTATTTTGGTGCATAGTGTTTTCTACTTCTATCTTCTACTCGCAAAGAAACAAATTATGATTTTCAAACTAAAGTAGAGGGGTCAAATTAGGAATTTTCTTTTTATAGAAATGTTGGCTGGACAATGGGAGACGGCGCATAAACGGGGATTGAGGGAGAGGGGTGGCACATCTTACTAAGAAGTGTTAAAACGAATAGTTAAGTTAGATTTAAATTATTTTGAGTTAGATTATTTATAAATTAATATATTTTTAAGTTATTTTGATTTAGGTCATTATAAGTTCATGTTAACTCAGATTAGTCATATCATTAAAATAAAGATGTATTATTTTTTATAAAAAAATTTAAATAAAAAAAATTATAAGATAAAAAATAATCAAGAAAATTTTTTAAAAAAATTTTACAAACTCAAAATAAAATTTGAAAATTTATAAAAAAATCTCAAAATATTTTTTAAAAAATTTATAATTAATATTTATATTGAAAAATAGTATAATCTATACTTTTGTAATATAAAATATGTTATATATTATTTCCTCTTAAAAAAATGAGATCGGATTTAAATTTGACCAAAATTTTCAAATCATTTCGAATTTAAGTCATTTTAGGTCAAGTCATTTTTGGGTCGGGTTGAAGTTATATTTTTTAGACATATTTGAGTCAATTCATCAAGTTGGGTTAGATTTTGACATCTCTCTCACTATTTTTTTTTTCATAAATTGGTTATATATGTATCAGAATTAAGTTTAAGTTTGGTATGCGATAGATTTAAGTACAAAAACATATTAAACTAACGTGTATATAAGTCAAGTTTATATATAACAAACAAACATCATGCGTATAAAAAATTAAAGTTAATGTAATAAACCTAATTTTAACGTACAATACATACTATTAAAAAATACGAAATTATTGCGTTAGCTTATACGATATTTTAGCCATGATTATGTATCGCAGCTCTCTTTTTATTGAAAAAATGAGAAGAGTATTATATTAGTACCTAAGAAGAGTGTAAATAGTTTAAATGATTACGTGGTAACTCGTACTTGAATAAGATATAAATTAATTCTATCGATTGTCTCGAAAAACACTCAAAAATTCAGCATTAATGTTCAGAACCTTTATCCCTAAATTACAACTGTCGGGTAAATTTAGGAAAATAAAACACAACTTAGCATATCAGGAGCAACGTTCTAGTGCTCAATTGAACAATGAAGCAGAGTCTCTCTAGCATAAGTTTCCGGGATAGATAGCCATGTAAGGCTTCTTGAAAAGCATCACAACCATTAATAACGCGAAAAAGCAAAATGAAAGCAACAGTAATAAATTAACGATACATCAAAACCCCAGTTTCTTCTTCCTTTTCTTAATTATTATTATTATCCTCATTCACTAATTGGCTGGCCGCTGATTGCTTTTCCATAAAAGCCTTCACCTCCTTGATAAACAAAGAAGAGTCGGGCATGTCCGGATAAACATAGAATGAATGGATCGCATTTGGACACTCAACCAAATATGCCTATTTCCCAGATTCCTTCAGCCCCTCGTAGTACCTCTTTTCCCAATCTTCTAATGGATCAAATCCTCCCACGAACATTATGGTTGCCGGAAACTTCAGACCAGAAATATCCACCGCATTTGGGCCAAAAACGTTGGCCGCCGGGTGGTCCCTGTCCGAGTTTTCAGGCAAATAGTATTTCCACATCCGTTCCACGGATTCTGGAGTGACGAACGGAGCCCGGCAGAGCCTGGTCTCCGATTTGTCGGTCTCCGATTCGGTTCGCTCTTCTCCGAAAGAAGGCTGTACTGCTATAACCCCAATAGTTTTCATGCGACGAAATTCGTGTTCACTAGCTCTTATATCGGCGTGATGCGTCAGATTGCCGCCAGCGCTGTCTCCAGCCAGAAAACACTGCTAGAGACTGGCGTGTCTCAGAATATCTTCGACGTTCTCAGCCTTGTCAACGAATCATCGTGTCGAAGCAACCTTCTTGCTGTCACGGATAACAGTGCTCCGGCGCCAGCCTGTAATTGACGGAGATGATAATGGCACGGAGTTCTCTGGCTAGTCAATTGCAAAAATCAACGAATAGTTTTGAGTCCGGCGCCATATAGGCAAATCCGCCGCCATGGAAGTAGAAAATAACTGGCAACTTGTCTCATTGTGAGATCTTGCACCTCATCAATATACACAAAGTCCATATAAACACACCCATAACCTTACTCTTCAAGTTGGCTATGAAGATCAATTACCAAATCTGACAAATCATACTCACCATTTTCTCTGCTTTTCTTCTCATAGTGAAGAAAAATATCATAAACTCTACCCCTTTCATCAGTGCTTCAAGAAGATATAAAGTGAAATATAATGAAATATAATCCTGCCTGCTCATTTTACCATCACTCGCCTCCCCAGCCTTGGATCCTCCCTTAATATGAGAAAGTATTTGGGAAAAAATGGTGGATGGATCAAGTTTTTTGGTTAGATGACCGTTGAAGGTGGCCAGTAAGACGAACAGAACTTTTCATAAGTAATCTCCTTTCCTCTGATTAAAGATTGTAAGCAAACAAATTTTGAATTTGTTCTTTCCCGAAACAATCTTCTTGATTCGGCGAGTCTTTCGAAAAGGAACCTGCCTACTGTTCCATTGAGCATCACCATGAACTCGGTAAATGTTATGACAAGAGAATATGATGCTTGTGGAAGATTTATGAAAGAATCAGGAATTTGTGCAAATTGCGCAACTCATCAATGTCATCCAAATCAATTTCACTGCTTTTTATAAATCATGTGCAATTGCTCAGTCTTTGGAAAGCAAACTATTTGGACAACAACTTAACACTAGATTTGAGCTAGTAAATGCTATGCATCTATAGGCAACAACTTCCGCAAAGTTCCATCGCGCAACATGACTACATGAAAAGTAGTTTAGAGAATGTTTAATGTTTAAAAATTGCCATCAGTTTAGACAATTTACTAAGCCAATGATGCTTTACTTGCTAAAATTTGCACATTATGAAACTCTTTCTTTTTTTGATAGAGAGATTATGAAACTCTAATGCTCTTAAAAATGTTATAAACTAGTTAAACTGGGAAATCCCAACCTTAAAGCGAGAAATACGCTGTTTCACTCCAAAGTTAGTGCAATGTATTCGTCTTGTCCTCTGTATTATCTTCACTCTGCTTTCCTTGGCAAAACCCTTCTGTTGCTAAATGATAGAGTAGCTTCATAGTCAGAACAGTGGTCTTTCCGGTGCCTGAACTGCCTAGCATAAATGAGCTCTTAGAGAAATTTAGTATCTTTTTCTCTTCATCGGTTGCTTGTAATGGCAAAACCACTTCTCTCCCATGACCACCCGAAAGCAATCTCGTACAAACATTAAAATTTTTCCACAGCTTGAGCTGTAACACAAAGTCCCAATAAAGCTTCATATATTTGTCATATTAAAACGAGTTTTATAATATTCTTTTTTATTTCTCAGAGAATTTAATGAGTTATGAGGTAATTTTCATTTTTTTAGTATTATACTTCTTTCATTTTAAATTATACAAATTTATTTTATCTTTTCCTTACTTCAGTTGGATTTTTTTTTTGTTTGTTTTTCTCTTACATATGATATTGAGTCAACTTTTTTAGTCAAATTAGAGATCCCTCCATGCTTTATCTTTAATGCATTGGTTGATTAGTACACACCTCATTTGGATGTGAAGATATGCTTGTTACAAGATATATTGTCCATACATAACTTATTGACCTACTACATCCGCTTCTCTATATCCATGGATTTTATAGTCAGTACTTGGCAGTGATATTTTGATCAAGATTTAAGAATTTTTGACCAACCTGCAGATTCTCAGAAACCGTGAGAAGACGGGGGATTCTGAGGAAAATTGATCAAATGTAGAAAAATGGTTCAAAATCTGACTCAAGTCCAAAACCACAGCAACTCCTTCCATGTTTCTTCTCTCTTTCTAAAAGCTTTTTAAGGCCTACTCTTTCACCTTTTCCAAGCCATTCTTTTTTCTCAACACCCACAAATGCCAACACTTAAATCATCACCGTGCCCACTTCTCTCCCTCCTCCACCTCCTCCTTAACACCATCAACGCGAACAAAAGGTGATGCAAAATTCAAAGAAGCGCCACAATTCTACAATGCACCCACCTTCCCGTCCCTTCCCTCCAACGACATTTGCTGCGAAGAAGCCGTCCATATGGCCATGACTCTGGACTAGTCCTACCTCCAGGGCACCACGACTTCCATTCTTTCTATCTTGCAATACTCTTCTTCCCCAAGAAACGTCCGTTTCCACTTCATCTCCACCCCATCCTTCACTTCTCTCCACTCCACCATCACCTCCTCCTTCCCTTACCTCCGCTCCCAAACCTACACCTTCCACACCTCCTCTGTTTCCACCTTCCCTTACCTTCATGAGCAAAGAATTGTCGCATACATTTCCATCCCCAACACAACCACTGCTTGAACACTTTTCCACCTCCAGGGCACCATGGCTTCCATTCTTTCTATCCTGCAACACTCTTCTTCCCCGAAAAACGTCCGTTTCCACTTCATCTCCACCCCATCCTCCAATTCTGTCCACTGTACCATCACCTCCTCCTTCCTTTACCTCCGCTCCCAAACCTACGCCTTCTCCACCTCCTTTGTTTCCACCTTCCCATACCTTCACGAGCAGAGAATTGTCGCATACTTTTCCATCCCCAACACAACCACTGCTTGAACACTTTTCCACCTCCAGGGCACCATCGCTTCCATTCTTTCTATCCTGCAACACTCTTCTTCCTCGGGAAACGTCCGTTTCCACTTCATCTCCACCCCATCTTCCACTTCTCTCCACGCCACCATCACCTCCTCCTTCCCTTACCTCCGCTCCCAAACCTACACCTTCCACACCTCCTCTGTTTCCACCCTCCCTTACCTTCATGAGCAAAGAATTGTCGCATACTTTTCCATCCCCAACACAACCACTGCTTGAACACTTTTCCACCTCTAGGGCATCGTGGCTTCCATTCTCTCTATCATGCAACACTCTTCTTCCCCGAGAAACGTCCGTTTCCACTTCATCTCCACCCCATCCTCCGATGCTGTCCACTGTACCATCACCTCCTCCTTCCTTTACCTCCGCTCCCAAACCTACGCCTTCTCCACCTCCTCTGTTTCCACCTTCCCTTACCTTCACGAGCAGAGAATTGTTGCATACTTTTCCATCCCCAACACAACCACTCCTCGAACACTTTTCCACCTCCAAGACACCATGGCTTCCATTCTTTCTATCCTGCAACAGTCTTCTTGCCCGGGAAACGTCCGTTTCCACTTCATCTCCACCCCATCCTCCACTTCTCTCCACTCCATCATCACCTCCTCCTTCCCTTACCTCCGCTCCCAAACCTACACCTTCCACACCTCCTCTGTTTCCACCTTCCCTTAACTTCACGAGCAGAGAATTGTCACATACTTTTCCATCCCCAACACAACCACTGCTTGAACTGCTCCCACTTTCAGAAGTTGTAGAACTCTTGGAAGGGTCAACATTATCATGCCATATCATTGGAACTTCAAGATCACTGCATTGAAAAGCCAAATATTATCTTAAATTGGAACTTGGATGTAAAAAAGCATTAGTACATTTAAAAAAGAAAAAAAAAATGCCACTTAGCATACCCCTCAAAACCTCTAAATTTGCAGGGATTGAGGTAATCATCAGTGTATGCTCCAAATAGAGCGTCTACGTTTTTAGCCAACTTTGGTATGTCCTCCCAAGCCAGTATGTCCCAAATCCTCAGGAACTGATTGTGCCATGTTGCCTTCTCAAAATCCACTGACCAAACAAGGTATAGATGTTGTTTAACCTTGATTTGTTTCAGAATTCGTGACGAATGTTCACATCTCACATCTACATTCCTCTTTGGTCTCCATCCAGTAGCGAGCCTTTCTAACAAATTGATGGCTGAAAATTTTTCAGACAACTCCAACTTTCGAAATGATTTCCTGAAGTTATCGCTGAAAACAACCTGACACCATTTCAGAAAATGTCACTCATGTTAGTATTAGCAAGAATTCAAGCCGTAGATTCACGTACAATTAGATATTAATGTAATCTCAATATGACTAAATATAAACATCCTTTGTACCTTCCATCTGGCCCGCTTGAAGAGTATGCTATCAGCATGAAGTAGATCATCTAACTGGTCCAAATCTTTCTTGGCCTCCAATAGAGCTTTAGCCAATTCTTCATCTTCTTCAATGTCAAAGAAACATCCGCGACTCTTGGCATCTATTACTGTGGACTTCCAAATAGAGTTGCTCTTATACAAAGTTCTTTCATCTCCAAGAATCCAAAGACAGTATCTGCCATAAAAATTGTTACAACATTAACGTTAGGAATTCTTCTTTTTTTTTTTCTTGGCGCAAGCTGCAGATTCTGATGTTTGACACAAAATGTTTTGGGATTGAAATTTTCAAAAAAAGTAAATCACTCATACCTAGCCCGCGTCAAAGCTACATTGGTTCTCTGAAGATTGGACAAGAAGCCAACCGAGCCGCGGTTGTTAGATCTAACAGTAGATAGTATTATTACATCTTCTTCTCCACCTTGGAATCCATCAATTGACTTCACTTTCAATGTAAAATTGTCTAGGTGGTCGTACTGATGTATAACATTTTTTTGAATTTCAGCAACTTGAGCACTGTACGGAGACACAATGCCAACACTAACCTTGCCTTTCAACCTACAACATGCTTTTACAAGTTAAACAAACAGAGAACAATATCAGTAACAGAAGACCATAAACAGAGAACAAGAATATATATAAATAAATAAATGAACACACACACACACACACACATATATTAATTTTGTTTGCAAAGACTAATTTAATTTGGACGATTTTAGGTCGCTAGATTGTTCAGCATTTAATTTCAATTTTATGCTGCAAACTTTTCCCAAGCGCCGAAGAAAAAGATTTTAAGAAAACTAGCCGTTAGTGGCCTCCTTTCTACGCGATTGCAATTATGACATTATTATATTATTAGTATTTTAATGTAACTACCAAAAAGAAAATTAAGTGTAAAACGATGTCGTAGAGACAACAGCTTTTTCATCCGCCCCATGGGCCGCTCACTTATTTTTTTTGGGTTGAATTGTTATATACAGAAACATTAGAGTTTAAATTATTGGAAAATCCTAAAGAGTAGGCTTCTTATGCAATTTAAACCGTATATCACATTTATTTACTCATACATTTCTAAATATAAAAAAATCTTTTTTTATATGTTAAAAATTGGGTTCCATTTAATTATTTTGACACTATCCTACGTAAATTTTCTTCTCTAAAAAATTTAATATTGAGTTAACTTTTTGAAGGAGGAATCAAATTAGAAAATCTCTGTAAATATTTGTAAATCTCTACTACTAATTTCTGAACTTAGGACGCTCTATGTCAATAGAAGCAAAGCAACTCCTAAAAAGCCACAAACAAACAAAAATTCTTCCCTTAACTACAAAATTAAAAGAGACACAAAAAAACTATAAATAGAGAAGAGCAACAATGCAATCAATTGATTGATTTGTGCAATTAAATTATTCCTATTTATAACAAAAAAATCGATGAAACTATATTTATTTTTATTACAAATATTAATGATCTAATAGAACAAATCAATAAATTTTTTCTTTTTCCATCTATAATTTTCCATATTCATGCATCTTTTTCCCAATTAAAATTATGATTAACATTCCCAAGGCACTTTCATAGTGTCAAAAAAAAAAAAAAACTACCAAACGTGGAAATGGCTGCAATTTACTCACCTGTATGCAACTTCTGTACTATCTTTCGCACAACTGCGACCTCAACCATATTTTTGAGGCTGGATGTAGGGCCATCTTCTTCCCTCCCACAAGGAATATTGATGAATGAATACGGGCCAAACATTGGTCGCGGAAGATAGTTTTTCACATAACTGCTCGCCGTTACATTGGATGCATCCAAGATTCTCTTGTCGTAGAATTTTGAATTGGGGAACAGGCTTATTAATGGATGCATTCTATACTGCATTTCCAGAAGCTGCTTTGGATGACCCATTGAACTCAGCCTTTCAAACAAACTCCTTCCAAAACCAGCTTTAGCGGAAACCTGAAGACAAAATTTTTGTAAGATGGTGCCAGGAATTTTAAAAACAAAATGAGAGGAGAATGTCAATTTAGTCGATAATGGTATAATCAAATCAATGCAAACAATTTGCATATGCTAAGAAACAATTTTATTTTATGCTTACTTTGCTAGTAACCATTGCTGGCAACTGACGCTCATCCCCGAAAAGAACAGCATGCGTAATCCCTGGTAATTGCAATGCAATCGTTGATTCACACTCTTTGAGTTGCGCAGCTTCATCAATTATCAACAGGTTCAATGGCTCTTGTATTACCGAGTTCAGTTTGTAACAGCCAGAAGCAGTGCAAAGTATTAAAGAAGCATTTCGAAAGCAGAACTTCACAATTGTATCCCTATTGACGAACCTGGGAAGGTCTAGCCTATCAAGCCGATCCCGCAGAGTCTTGAGAATCTTCAGACATTCACTTCTCTTGATTTCCAGCTGTGTCAGCCTACCCCCACAAAATCGTAGAGCATCAACCTCATTTCGTGAAAAGAGCGCCAGAAGATGGTTAGATGACAGGTCGTTTAAGGACAGCATTGTCTCGAAAGACTTGAGTAAGTTAGCAAGTGAAACGGCTGCTTCAAAGTTGGAGTTGGATATCAGAGTCCTTGGCAGGTGAGTGCACAGAGTATTAATGCATTTTCTCAGTGGTAATACAGAACATTTGAATCTCATTCTCAAGAAACCAAGAAACGATTCTCTATTGGAAGAACTGCTCTTACTTTGTTTTTCATTTTCCACGAAGATGTGGTACTGAGAAACACAATCCTCCAGCAATTCAATCATTGAATTGAAACTCCTTCTCCAGCCAGGCAGACCAAAACACTCCTGCAGCATTCTAATACGGCAATCCAAATGAATTTCTTCAACGTCTGTGTGTTTTGCCCATTCTTTATTACCCCAAAACAAAATGTCAGCAAGTGAGCAGAAAGAACATTCACTTGCAACGCTCGCATTACTTGATTCTTCAACCAGCTTCACGAGACGAGATGCCACTTCTGCAATTGCAATATTTGTTGGGGCACATATGACAGTCCTGCATTTTATTTTAGCTAGAATGAAAAGTAAGGTGCTCAAGGTCTTGGTTTTTCCAGTTCCGGGTGGACCCCAGACAAGTTCCACCGAGGACCTGTGCTTGCACTGCAATTTAGAGAGAGCTGCCTCAATCACCCTTTTCTGGGATACATTTAGCTTAGATAAAATCTCTCCATATTCTTCAACTAGGATTGAACTGTCCTCTATAGAATAGAGGCTACATTTCTTCTCAACCTGTAATCAATCACATTGTAAGTTTTGTGCAGCAAAACAAAAGACAAGGAAGATGTAAATTACATTTCTTACAGAAGTATCAGCACTCAAAAGATGCTTGACAACTTTCATGTTTCCTGCCATTTGCAATGAGTTCCATATCCTTTTGTTTGTTGTAATATTCATCAAAAACACGATAAAAAGTGATCTCCCACTAACTTCAATTGCATTAGACGATTTGACTTCAAATGTCATAGCAATGTCCCCATTATCATCACTGCCTGAAATTTTGGACACCGCCACCAGTGCCCCCGTCCTTCCATGCCGTTGGAGATCAGAAACAGTATCGGGTTTATTATCTGTTAAGGCAAAAATGTCTCCAGGCAGTGTTCTATAAGGCTCTTTGCCTTGAAGAGTGGACCTATTTCTCCATTGATCGACCTTGAAGCCAAAACGAGTTGCTTGATTCTGTTTTATGGGGTTCGAGGTTAGTACCTTGGCATAGGGTGCTCTGGATATGGCCTCTAGACTTGAAGCCAGTTCTGCCCTCGTTTCCTCCAACAAGGGATAAACGAATGACTTAAAATATTGTTCCACTGCCTTGAATGAATCTGGGATTGTTTCCACCTGTGAAAGTTCAGCAATATATTATCAAACTGTCTCTCATAAAAACTATGCACAGTTATGATGCCTCTTTAGCGAATGATGTGTAAAAACTTTCCCATTTTATTAATTAAAAAAATCTACAGATTAAAAAAATAAAAGGATGACATATATTGAGAATCAATTTAATTTATATTCATGCAAGAAAAACTCTTGTTGGAGTATGTCTTTATTGTAAAAGAAGATTTTTGTGAAAGAAGCATATATTATGTATAACTGTTACTGCACAACTATGAGATTTTATATATTTTTTATGCCCAGCTGGAACAAATTAAAATTAATTAATTATACTAAGAAAGGGTATTTAATATTAAAATCAACGTGATCACTAAATTAAAGAAAGAGAAAACTTATGGTGAGTTTCTTTTATAACATAGGATAGGATAGTATAATATAGGTTAGAAGTCAACTATTCCACCTTAGCCTAGATTGGTTAATAAGATAAGTATAAGATAGACTAATGTGAGCTTACTATATTAGCTATATTATCCTGTATCATACTATCTAGTTTGAATACCAAACGCACCTTTAGAGAATTTTTTATTAATGTAAATGCAAGTACATTTTTGTTATTTCCAGCAAATCCAAAATTCCAACCATTTTACGATCACTATCCATCAGGACAGCAGCAGACATTTCTCTGAGGAATCGTCTGACTACCAAACTAAGTACTATAAAATCACTAAAAAGTTATCTAATATGAACATAAGCTCATCTCCCAAAGGAGGATAAGAGGGAAAAAAAAAAAAAAGTCTCAAATTCAAGTCGAGTCAATTAAAAAAAAAAAACTAAATTAGCAATATTAGTCATCACATCCCATATTCACGGGAACGCATACATGCATAAGTGCAGCTGCAGCTAGCAATGTACATTTGTAGCATAGAAATAATTTGGTTTTAATTGATAAAAATATACCTTGTCTTTGAATAGCTCTTCGTTTAGGATTTCGTCAAGAGACCAAGAACAAACCTCGTCAGTCAACTCTTTGTTCCACCTCCAACACTCTCCACTCATTTTCAACATATTTGCCTCAACCTGCTCCTAAAGACTCAGAATTCACGCTCTCCTCCAACAGCTATATTATTAGAATTTAGGTGATATATTTTCCCCTCGCACTTGTTGGGAGAGAGGCAGCAAAATAAAAAAACCCAGGAAGTTTCTTCCGCTTACTTGAACTTGTAAGGATACAACTGAATAACAAATATGACAATCAAAACAATCAAAATAGAGAACACACCAAATTTTTATGTGGAAAACTCTTACAAATCAAAGGATAAAAATCAGGAGACGTCTCAGTTCACAAATGAACTCTACTACAATCAATCAGTCAGTTGCATAAGAAGTACACAACATCAATTAAATCAAATAAATCAAACAAACTCGACTTGAACTAAAGGAGCATACAATAGGGTTCATCAAAACAGACCATTGGGCCCTGTCAACCACAACCTAAAATGTCCTCCAGTCAACAATCCAACTGTTCAGAATGAACTTCCAGATGTCCCCTACCAGTTGACCAAATTTCAGTTCAATCGGACCATGAATGACCATTCATCCAGCAGTTTCACCAAAACTCCACAATTCACCCTCCGATTGTAAGGTTAATCAAAACTACAAGCAGAAAGCAACCTAGAACACAGAACCAGTGAACTTTTTGTAAAACACAAACTTACAGTCAACGAAACCGATTTCCACCGTTCAGAATCAAGAACTCTCAGTCCTCTATCAGCCCTCCAAATTTCAGTTCAATCGGACCACGTCTTGCCTTCTGATCATGAGGTTGAAGGTGACTGTAGCAAGCTGGAGGTTTGGACAGCTTGCTTTCTCTCTCTTTTTTTTCTCTCTCCAACGGCTGCCTCGCTTTCCAAAATGAAAGAATTCGGTTTTCCAGGATAAAAGATGGACGGACAGCAAAAAAAATAAAAGAGCGATTAAGCATAGTTGGGAAGATAAAAGGGTTTTGTAGCGTACATTATCTCTGCACCGGTTCAGATTCTTGGAGCAGTCAACGGGGAAACCAAGTGTCACTGCCGGATTGCCGAGCGCTTAAATTAGAGAGAGAGAGAGAGAGAGATAGAGACAGAGAGCGTGTGTGTGTAAGGGCGTCGTACGTGCGCGTATTCGTGCGGAGGAAAAGTAGGCTAATGCTTGCATGGATGCGTGCAATGTCAACGATGATCCCGGGAAGAATAACGGTCGGTGGAAATACAGAATGGGGAGCTAGAAGTGGGACTCGCGTCAAGAAAAATGTTTTTAAAATTTTTTATATTAAAATTTAAAATAATATTAAATATATTTAAAATAATAATAATAAATAAAAATTTTAATATTCTTTTTTAAATTATTATTTTAAGAAAAGGGGTCCACCACTATGACCACATGGCCATTTGCCTCTCTCGACTCGTTGATGCCTGTAAATCAATAAAAAAAAAGTTTGGTATTTATAACTTCGTATTTAAATTTAATATTTATATTATGATGAATTTAATTATTTTTATAATAAAAAAATAAAGTAATAATTTTTATTATAAAAATAATAAATTTTATTATAAAAATAATTAAATTTGTTATAATATAAATATTAAGTGTAAATACTAATATATAAATATCAACTTAAGCCCGAGTGAACGTTCCAATACTTTGGCAGAGTTGCTGATTTGGACCACTGCTTTGGATAAAACGACGACCTTTTTTTAGGGGGAAAAATCAGTGAAATTTTTTTTTTAACTTTCTTAAGTCGGGACTAATTAGTTAAATAAAAAAAATTGGTGAAATTAAGGGTTCGAATACTCGATCTCACAATTAAGAACAACGTTTTTTTTTTTGGGATCAGTGAATTTGATTAGGTGGAGAGAGAAATGTACATAGAATAAAAAAAATATGGGTTTTACACGTTTAAAATTATTTTTTAAAACTTAAAGTTTTTCACCTAAGACAGCGATGAAAATTTTCCAAAAAGAAAAATTAAAGTAAAATGTTAAAATTTATTGAATATTAAGTTTTGTCTTGATCGCTCGTGATTGAATGATTCACATTTAAGAATTTTATTTGATTGAATGACGATTAAGTTCTATATGGTAATGTTATACGGTGATTATGCTCTTTATAGGACTCTAAAACAAATGGCCAAATCTTTGGACATAAAAATGGAAGTCATGAATATAGAAGAAAGACTCTTAAAAAAGGCATCAAGGATTGAGGGCATGTTTGTTTTACATGTTTAATATTATTATTATTTATTACTGTTACTAATTATTACTACTAATTATTTATTACTGATTTTTATTTCTTATTTTTAATTACTGATATTAATGAAATTTTTGATTAATTTTATACTTACTGTTACTATTAAATAATGAAATGTTTATTTTAGACATCTAATTTATATAGATATATTATATTATATTAAAAATTTTATTTTTATATTTTATATTTTTATATTTTTAGAATAATATTCTATAAATAATATGGAGAATTGTTCTACTTAATTTTTAACTTTTTTAAAAAAAAATATTAATTTTTACTAGATGATAAAATTATAATGTTTGAAATTTTTTTATAAGTGTCAATATTAAAGAAAATTGAAATGAAAAAAATATTATTTAATAATAATTGAAAAAATAAAATATTGAATTTATATAAATATTAATAAAATAAATTAACATATCTAATTCATATGGTAAGTAAAAAAATAAAAAAAATATTATATAAATATTCTTTAAAGGTAATTTAGTCCACATAAATTATTATTACTATTAAAAAATAAAAAGTAATATAAAAAGTAACAAAAAGTAGTTTAAAATTACTTTTCAATCAACTACTATTATAGAATTATATAAGGAAACAAGTATAATCAAATAACAGCACTAAAAAATTTATTAAAATATATCTTCCTACTTTTTAAAAATGAAATATAAATACATCCTTTCAAAAGTTTACTAAAACAAGCCCTGACTTTAACAAACAAATTTCTGAGAAAAAAAATTTTGAGCTTCGGCACTTCTTTAATGACCAAAATACGTTGCTTGTTTCTAAATTAAAAAAAAAGAGTTCAAACATTTTTTATTTTAGAATTTAAAGATTTGGAGATCAATATAGACCTGACCACGGTTCAGTTCTAATCTAATTATGGTTTGGAATCGCCAGTTCTAGTACTTAAAAACCTAGAACCTTAACTGAACCGCCCTATAGGCGGTCTAGCATAGTTTCGGTTCTCTAGCAGTTTTAGTTTTGATTTTAGTTCTAGTTAATCGACAGTTTTAGTTTCAATTCTAGTTCTGATTTTGGTTTCAGTTCTGATTAACCTCTAGTTTCAGTTCAATTTTATCTATTCTATATTAGTTTGATATAATTCATTAATGGTGGATCCTTCTACTGTAAAAATGTACAAATCTTTATTTAAAGGTTTATGATAATTTTTCTCATCCTTATCTTTACATTCAACTAATCATTGAAATATATAACAACAATTAAAATGGTAGTTTTGAATTGTCGGTTATACAGTTCTAAACCGTTAGTTCCACAGCTACTAAAATAAAGGACCGGAATTGAATCACCCATTGACCAATTATCATTCTAATTTCAAAATCTACCAACTGGTCCGGTTCAATTTTAATTAATAACTAGTCCAATTTCGATTTGATTTCAATTCGAATCAAACCGATGGTCATCCCTAGATTAATAAAAAGATTCATATATCAAAACAATAAAAAGAGAATAAGATTTGACTTCATTTTAATTCTGCCAGCGGGTGCTAATAGAAGGAATATATTGAAAAGATTATCCATGTAGAACATTTAAGAAATTGTGAAATGATTAGCTTGTGAAATTTTCTACCAAGTTGTTAATTAATTAAGCACGTGTAATGGTTGTGAAGTAGTAAGCGCTTAACTACACTCAGATCTCATGAAATTATTTTTACAAGAAAAAAATAGATAAAAAGTCAAGATGGAATTTGCTAAAAATATTAAATATTTATATGACTGAAATGATTTATTATTACTATTGATCATATCATAGTGATATAGTAATTATTTATGTTGTACTTTGCAAATTAAGATAAATATATCTCACCAAAAAAAAAAAAAAGGAATCAGTATCATAGTTAGTAATTTGTTAATTATATAAATAGTCAGTTTTGATTTAGCATCCTTTCTTCCAATTAAACGACATTATCATTACAAAAACAAAAATAAATACCAAACTAAAATTTATTACACAAAAAAAAAAAAACATTATAGTAATGTTAGTCATTACTTCTACGAGTCTAAATGAGGGTCAACCGTTAACATCCTAAATTTTTCTCATTAGAAAGACCCGCTGTTCGAGCAATGATAACATTGAGTAAAATTCTTCTACAACTGAAGTGATTATTGAATCTGAAACTTAATATTATAGTTCAACCAAATGCCAGACATCATTAGTTAGGGAAGAATTCAGGGAAGGGATTTAAATTTGAATCAAAATGCGTGAAAATACGCTTGGTGAACCACCAAATTTACACATGATGGTATTTATGTGGTTGTCAGTCAACATAAATTTTGTGTTGGTTGTCAAGTCAACATAAATTTTGCAATATGGGTATGGCATCAGTGTGTTGTATTTGGGGCCATGAAATTATCTTGGTCTTAGCCGAAAGGCCGAAAAAGGCACTGCAATTTCCATATCCCTGAACGTCTACTGCCTCTTCGGCCCTCTACATGAGTTTAGTAACCCAAAAATTCTGACACCCAACCTATATTATATACTAAAAAATGTCCAGAACGAAGCTTTGGGGATGTCCAATTATTTTACTCTGGGCCCCCATTAGTGGGCCCAACCTAAAGAAAATGCAAGTTCCACCCGCAGAAGAAATCTAAACAGAACGTTTAGGCCTATTTTCAGTAGCAAGCCCACCTACTGCACAACAAAACTAAGCTCCGCCCACAACTTTGTCGGCTTTAATTTTCTTACAGGCCTGGGTTTAACGGACATAAAGTCCAACACGAGGAACTTGCCCAAACAATTTTGACTTCTCATGAGTAGTATTGATTCGATTAGGGCAGAGTGGTCTGTTTTTATCAAGGAGAAAAACGGCTTCTAGACCAAAGAAAAAAAAAAAGAAAAAAAGAAAAACGGCTTCATATTCCAGTTGGAAAGTGTTGTCTACTTTTAAAATAACGGCTTCAAAAGTGTTTTCTACTTTTGCTCACAAAGAAACGAATTATATATTTTCAAACTATAAGTACAGGGTGGTCTATCGACAAAATATTTATTAATGTAAATGACACCATTCATGATAATAATTTAATTGGTAATTAAGTGTGTTTTTTTATTGATTATGGTTAGAGTTTCTGCAGTGGCCTATTTTTTTTGGGCTTGTTATATTTTCCAGTTTAAAATTGAACAACTTTTGCAGTCAAATCCTAGCATTAGTTGAAAATTTTTTATTTAATTCTCTTTTTAATTAATGTCACATATTTTACTGAAAGTCTTTAATTTAGGAAATTAACACAATGCAGCATCACAGTGCTCAATTGAACATAAAGCAGAGTCTCTCTGGCGCAAGTTTCCAGGGTACATCGCCATGAAAGGCTTCATAAAAGAAGCATCACAACTACTAACAATGGCAGAAAAGAAACTAACAATAATAAATTAACAATACATCAAAGCCCCAGTTTATTCTTCTTCTTCTTTTTCTTAGTTATTATTCTTACCCTCATTCGATAATTGGCTGGCTGTTGGCTGCTGATTGCTTTTCCATAAAATCCTTCACCTCCTTGATAAATAAAGAAGAGTCCGGCATTTCCGGATAAACATAAAATGAATGGATGGCATTTGGATATTCAACCAAATATGCCTCTTTCCCAGATTTCTTCAGCCCCTCGCAGTACTTTCTTTGCCAATCTTGTAATGGATCAAATCCTCCGACAAACACAATAGTTGTCGGAAACTTCAAACCAGAAATATCCGCCGCATTTGGGCCAAAAACGTTGGCCGCAGGGTGGTCCCTGTCCGAGTTTTCAGGCAAATAGTATTTCCACATCCGGTCCACGCGTTCCGGAGTGGCGAACGGAGCTCGGCTGAGCCTGGTCTCCGATTTGGTTCGCTCTTCTCCTCCGAAAAATGGCTGTATTGCTATAACCCCAATAGTTTTCATGCGACGGAATTCGTATTCACTAGCTCTCACAGCGGCGTGATGCGCCAGATTTCCGCCGGCACTGTCTCCGGCGAGAAAACATTGCTTGAGATTCGCGCGTCTAGAAATATCTTCGATGTTCTCTGCCTCGTCGTCGACGAATTTCATCGCGTCGAAGCAATCTTCTTGCTGGCACGGATAACGGTGTTCCGGCGCCAGCCGGTAATTGACGGAGATGATAATGGCACGGAGTTCTCTGGCGAGTCGATTGCAAAAGTCGACGAATGGTTTTGAGTCCGGCGCCATATAGGCAAAGCCGCCGCCATGGAAGTAGAAAATAACTGGCAATCTGACGTCGCTATCGACGCCGTCAACTGGGGTGAAGAGGCGGAACCAGAGGTTGCGGCTGCTGTCAACGGTGACATCAGCTGTTCTGACGCCGTTAACGGGCTTCTTCGACGGAGGGGTTTTGAAGTCGAAGAGGCTCATGAGACGGCGGTTGATGGAACCATCGGAGCGACCAGTGATGTCAACGGCGAAGCCGAGGGTGGCTACGAATAGCTTGACCTTCCATGGCAGATGCGGCCACTGTTGACGATTTTCAGTCATCGTTACCAACCCAATCAGAGTCGTACACGTGTGGGAGTAGTGTCGGAGAGAAGAAAAAAGTTGTAGCCTACGCAAGAGCCTCTTGACTTGAGGCGGTTAGCGCTTTAAAAGGCATTATGTGGTACCATCACCATACTTATTTTATTGGGAAATATTATGTAAATACGACCGACCCACGTGGTTTAAAGTTTTTTAATTAGAAAAAAATTATTATAATTATATTAATTATCGAATATATAAATTAAAATTAAAATAATTTTATTTGTATATATCATTTAATTTAATTTATAAGAAGTAATATATTATTAACACTGTTAATTTCAAATCAATCTCTCTTAAATCAATTACTGCGATTGTTTAGTATGAAATTAATAATATACAGTTAATAATTAAATTGGACAAATTTAAAAATTAAAATTTTTAAACGCTCTCATTAAAATTCAAACTCAAGTTATAAATAAGGTAGACTCGTCATATTATTACCATACCATTACTTTTGAATGGCATCACGTGGTTTAATAATTAAAAAGTTTTGATTCCTAATATGAAAATTCATAAATTTGAAATTTTATAAAAATATTCAATGCAGTTAAATATATATTATAATTTTGTAAAATTGGTGATTATTACTGAATTTTATTAGATTTATGGCTATATTTTTTTGTAAATTTAGTGTAAAATATTTGATAATTCAGTACAATTTATTTTTCGACAACAATAGTACAAAATTTTGAAGTGATTATGAGTACTACCATTGATTTAATTTAGGACCCAACTACACTGAAAGTTTGGTACCGAGAGTTGTACTCAACCACGTGGATGTACAGTAGAATTCAATTAAATAAACAATAGCTTCCTACGCGTAAAGGTATAACGTGTCCCATTATACAGTAGTTTCCTTGTTTTGTTTTTTTTTTTTCCAGAAACCAATTATACAAAGTTAATAGAATATAATTGGATGTTTGCCGACACTCAGAAATAGGAACCGAGAAATGGAAACTAGGATTCTCGGTTAGAATTACAAAGGGAGAAAAAGTATTCCATGTAGGCTGCTGTACGAATTGGAATTAAAATTCAAAGGAGAAAAAACATCTAAACATTGAATTTGCTTATGTAAAATTAGTTTTCACAGTCGGGGTGGCCATTCATCTTTTCTTTTTTTTTTTATTCTGGGCAGGTAGATGAATAACAGTAAAGGTTATGGGCATTACTGGGTATAACTCTGAAACATTCGGAGTAACAATCTCCGAACCATTAACCCATCTTTTTCACGACCCTCTTTTCTCTTCTGCTCTACCGGATCAAGATCTCCTTCCTCTATCTTAGTGTTATAGAGCTTTTCCTCCGGAACCAGCAGCCAAACATCAACAATGGTGTTTTCCTCTACAAGACCTTTCGTACTCTAGTCTTCAGCTGCAGGATCGGTACTCAATTCACACTCACGTTTTTCAAACTAGGTTCTTGAGGACAAGACGACTTGGAAACGAATACGCTTTCTTTTGCCACATTCTTTACTTTTAAAATCCTCTCATCCACGTCGATATCATTTATTATTGATTCCACATTGTCTGAATTTACCATTCGGTGCAAAAAATCTGTATATGTAACATTTTCGTTCGTTTATATCTTCAGTAAGCAGTCTATCATGAGAGTGCCGCCATTAAATCTAAAGTAAAGTGAGGGATTTTATTAAAAAGAGAAGGATGCCATCGAAGAAGTGAAGAAAAAGGGGGAAAAAAACCAAAGGAAAAAAAAAAATAAGGACAGCTAAAAAGCGATACACCATTTTCGACACCACTTCACACAGGATTGCATGGGACAAAGGCAAAAGCTGGGAGACGAAAGCAAAAGACCTAAAAAGACAACAACACCACTTGGCAAGCCACTCGATTGATATCCAACGTTCGACCCAAACAAATCAACCTGAGACGGCTCCGGGCTGTTACCAGATTGGTAACAACGACGACGGACACACGATCGAACACTACTGCCACTTGGCAGCTGACGAAAGTTAAAACACCGCAGGATAGAATAATTCCAATGGCTCGAGAATAGTCACAACTAAGTAACTAATTACTCGGCAGGTCTAAATCTACAAGGGACTTGGCAATTTGCTTAAGCACGGCCTTCTGAAATTTCCCAGTTGAGTTAACAGGAAGCTCTTCTTTAAACACCACAGGCCTGAGCACCATGTAGTGGGACATTTTTTTCCCGGAATAAACAATAAAAAAGTCCTAAATTTTTTTTATTTTTTTAATTAAATCTTATACCTTTTAAGTATTTCAAAACAGTTTTAAACTTTTTAGATTTATTTCAATTAAGTACTAATTTTGATGAAATTGTGGTTAACACGTTAAATAGTCTATTGACTAACGAAAATACTGTTTGAATAAAACATAAACACTAAATACCCAAAAAAAACATCCCCAAATACAGTCTCTGCCATTAAAGTTGGCCCAAGAAATAAATTGAGAAAAATAAATACTCTAGGGAATAATGTCTAATAAAAAAAATCACTTCAATTTATCGTTGTTACTATATTTAGATAAAAGGAAAAAAATAGAAAGTAGAGGGAGAAAGAGGCTTTGAGATCCGACTATTTTTTGTTTTGTTAAAGTTTAAAAGCTTCTTAAACTGGATCTTTGTCTCTTTTTACTAATTCACTTTCTTTTAGTTTTTACTACAATTACTACTGTTAAAAATCATCCTTTTGTTATCATTTTTTCATTCTTTGCTTCTTTATTCCTTTACGAAAGACAACGGCGAGATAGCAACATCAAGGCACTAATAGCTAAGTCGACGGCACAGAATGACAGATTGAAGGTTGGCGAGCTTTTCTAGACTAGTGTGGTCGTTCGGAGTTGGACGTTGGATCGACGGAACAACGACATAACAAGTCAAGTCAGTGGCTTTGGGCGGCCGTTTTGATCTTTTACCGTCCATATTCTGGTGCGTGGTGTTCGGAATCGGATAAATCAGCATACGGTAATTCTACTGGGGCGACTCTCAGAAGGCATCGGTGACCAGCGGCCATAGGCGGCGGCAGCAGCGGTGCGGAGAGGCGAGGCGGCGTTGATGGGAAAAAAAACAGCTGTTTTTAATTTTTTTTTCCCTGGTGTTTTTTGGTATTTTTCAATGAAGGTCTGCTTGGAAACAAGTTTTGGTTAGTGGTCATGGTATCTTTTGTAACTGTAAAACCATGACAATTTTCATTTGTATAATAAGTTTTGGGTCCAGATTTCTTTTATTAATCATTGTTGTGGAGTGAATTTTTTGGAATGTTGATTTTTGTTGAGATGTTGGGTTGGCTAAGGAAAAGATTAGAAGGTAGGAAAATTATTTCTTGTACCAACTTAGAGAGAGTGTATTTGGGGGAATTTTTTTGAGTATTTGGTGTTTTCCTTTTCAAAATGTATTTCTGTTAGTGAGTAAACTTGTTAACGTGTTGACTGCAATTCGGTCCAAATTAATACTTAATTGAAATGAATTTAAAAAGTATAGGATTGATCTGAAATATTTAAAAAATGTAGGACTTAATTAAAAAAATTAGAAAAAATTTAAGATTTTTTTATTATTTATCCCTTTTTACCCTGCAGTAGTTGATAATGTCCCTCTCAGTGGGCTTATTAATCAGCTCACGTTTCGACGACGCGAATGCACAAGAAGTTTCCCCCAGAATTCATCCGGTCGAACTACCACGGCCGCCTCATTGATAGCTGGATGAGCGCATAACACAGACTCGACCTCCACAGTGCTAATGTTCTCTCCTCCGCTGATGATAATGTCTCCTCGGCTGGTCCAAATCTTGCTTGGCCTCCAATAAAGCTTTAGCCAATTCTTCATCTTCTTCAATGTCGAAGAAACATCCACGACGCTTGGCATCTATTACTATAGACTTCCAAATAGAGTTGCTCCTAAACAAAGTTCTTTCATCTCCAAGAATCCAAAGACAGTGTCTGCCATCAAAATTGTTAGAGCATTAGCATTATGAATTATTTATTTATTTATTTTTTCTTTTGGCACGAGCTGCAGCTTCCTATCTTCGACGTGAAGTGTATTCCAATCGATATTTTTAAAACTGAATCAATCATACCTAGCCCTCGTCAAAGCTACGTTAGTTCTCTGAAGATTGGACAGGAAACCAACAGAGCCGCGGTTGTTAGATCTTACAGTAGATAGTATTATTACATCTGCTTCTCCACCCTGGAATCCATCAATTGACTTCACTTTCAACGTGAAACCATCTTGGTGGTCGTACTCGTGTCCGACATGTTTTTGAATTTCAGCAACCTGAGCACTGTATGGAGATACAATGCCAACACTAAGCTTGCCTCTCAAGCTATACCACGCTTTTACAAGTTAAACAAACAGAGAACAATATCAGTAACAGAGGACCATAAACAGAGAAAACAAGAATATATATAAATAAATAAATGTGTATATATATATATATATATATATATATATAAAGACTAATTTAATTAAAAAAATTAAACGCTAAATCGCTTTGAGACGATTTTTAGGTCGCTGGATTGTTCAGCATTTGACTTCAATTTTATGCTACAAACTTTTCCCAAGCGCAGAAGAAAAAGATTTTAAAAAAACTAGCAGTTAGTGGCGTCCTTTCTACGCGATTGTATTTATGATATTATTATATTATTAATATTTTAATTTAACAGCCACAATGAAAATTAAGTGTAAAACGATGTCGGAGAGACACCGGCTTTTTCAATCGCCCCAATCGCCGCTCACTTAGGGTAGAATTGTAATATACGGAAACAATAGAGTATAGACCATGCATCTCCAGTTTTTACGGGAACATAATTGTTTTTTGAGTACCATGATTTTTATATATGTCTATCTAATTTTTTATGTTATAAAAATTAAATTTTTATAAATAAAAATAACAAATCTTAAATAGTATTTACTGTTACTTTATATATTATTTTTATAGAAAAATAAATTTTAAATAGTATTTAATGTTATTTTAAATTTATTGAATATTACTATAAATAATGATATTTTTTTAAAAAAATTTTAAAATTACTTTTCCTAAAAAGTCGGGCTGCTAATCCTATTATTTTGTTTTTTTTTTTTAAAAAATCCACGTCGAGAAGACGGGGAAAAATCAGTACATATCGCGCGTTAAATCATAATCCTATAAAAATATCCTAAAGAGTAGGCTTCTCTCGTAATTTACCTTATATCACATTTATTTACTCATGCCTTTCTAAATACAAAAATATCTAATTTTATATATTGAAAATTGGGTTTCATTTATTTTTTGAACACTATCCTACTTAACTTTTCTTCTCCAAAAAATTTAATATTGAGTTAACTTTTTGAAGGGAAAATCAAATTACAAAATCTCTGTAAATATTTAAAAATCTCTACTACACATTTCTGAACTTAGGACGCTCAACGTCAATAGAAGCAAAGCAACTCCTAAAGATCCACAAACAAACAAAAATTCTTCCCTTGACTACAAATTAAAATCATGATTAACATTTTCAAGACAGTTTCATAGTATTAAAAGAAAAAGAATCTCGCTACATTGACATAAAATTAAAATACAAAATGACGATGAGTCTATTTTTTAAATTTAAACTTTTAATTATAATGAACATACCATTTAATTAATATTTAAAATTTAAATCATAGTCTAAATTATTATTTTATATTTAAGTTTTGTATCTATATATTTTTTTTTCACAGAAAAAGATAATGAAGTGGTACAGAACAATGAAATGGCTGCAATTTACTCACCTCCACGCAGCTTCTGCACTATCTTTAGCACAACTGCGACCTCAACCATATTTTTGAGGCTGGACGTAGGGCCATCTTCTTCCCTCCCACAAGAAATATTGATGAATGAATACGGACCAAACATTGGAGCCGGAAGATAGTTTTTTACATAACTGCTCGCCCTAACATTGGATGCATCCACGATTTTCTTGTCGTAGAATTTTGAATTGGGGAACAGGCTTGTTGATGGATGCATTCTATACTGCATTTCCAGAAGCTGCTTTGGATGACCCATTGAACTCAGCCTTTCAAACAAACTCCTTCCAAAACCAGCTTTAGCAGAAACCTGAAGACACAATTTCTGTGAGAAGATGCCAGGAATGTATCATATGTTAAACTCTTTTAACAATTTAAAAAAAAAAATGAATGGAGAATGTCAATTTAGTTCATAATGGTGTAATCAAATCAAATCAAACAATTTGCATCCGCTGCTGAACAATTTTATTTTATGCTTACTTTGCTAGTAACCATGGCTGGCAACTGACGCTCATCCCCGAAAAGAACAGCATGCGTAATCCCTGGTAATTGCAATGCAATCGTTGATTCACACTCTTTGAGCTGCGCAGCTTCATCAATTATCAAAAGTTTCGATGGCTTCTTTGTTACTGAGGGCAGTTTGTAACAGCTTGAAGCAGTGCAAAGAATTAAAGAAGCATTTCGAGAGCAGAACTTCACAATTTTATCCCTATTGACGAATCTGGGAAGGTCTAGCCTATCAAGCCGATCCCGCAGAGTCTTGAGAATCTTCAGACATTCACTTCTCTTGATTTGCAGCCGTGTCAACGTACCCCCAGAAAATCGCAAGCTACCAACTTCATTTCGTGAAAAGAGAGACAGCAACCGCTTAGATGACAGGGTGTTTAAGGAAAGCATTGTCTCAAAAGACTCAAGTGAGTTAGCAAGTGAAACGGCTGCTTCAAAGTTGGAGTTGGATATCAGAGTCCTTGGTAGGTGAGCGCACAGAGTATTGATGCATTTTCTCAGTGGTAATACAGAATATTTGAATCTCCTTCTCAAGAAACCAAGAAACGATTCTCTATTGGAAGAACTGCTCTTACTTTTTTTTTCATTTTCCACGAAGATGTGGTACTGAGAAACACAATCCTCCAGCAATTCAATCATTGAAGTGAAACTGCTTCTCCAGCCACTCAGACCAAAGCACTTCTGCAGCATTCTAATACGGCAATCCAAATGAATTTCTTCAACGTCTGTGTGTTTTGCCCATTCTTTATTACCCCAAAACAAAATGTCCCCAAGCGAGCAAAAAGATTCACTTGCAACACTTGATTTATGCGATTCTTCAACCAGCTTCACAAGACGTGTTGCCACTTCCCCAATTGCAATATTTGTTGGGGCACATATGACAGTCCTGCATTTTATTTTAGCTAGAATGAAAAGTAAGGTGCTCAAGGTCTTGGTTTTTCCAGTTCCGGGTGGACCCCAGACGAGTTCCACTGAGGACCTATGCTTGCACTGCAATTCAGAGAGAGCTGCCTCAATCACCCTTTTCTGGGAATCGTTTAGCTTAGATAAAATCCTTCCATATTCTTCAACTAGGATTGAACTGCCCTCTGCAGAACAGAGGCCACATTTCTCCTCAACCTGTAATCAATCACATTGTAAGTTTTGAGCAGCAAAAAAGACAAAGGAGATAAAAATTACGTTTCTTACCAAAGTATCAGCGCTCAAAATATGCTCGACAACTTTCATATTTCCTCCCATTTGCAGTGAGCTCCATATCCTTTCGTTCGTCGTAATATTCATCAAAAACACAACAAAGAGTGATCTCCCACTAACTTCAATTGCATTAGACAATTTGACTTCAAATGATGTAGCAATTTTCCCATTACCATTACCATCTGAAAGTTTAGACACTGCCGCGAGTACCCACGTCCTTCCATGCCATTGGAGATCAGAAACAGTCTCGGGTTTGAAATCCGTTAAGGCAACAATGTCTCCAGGTAGTGTTCTATAAGGCTCTTTGCCTTGAACAGTGGACCTATTTCTCCATTGGTCGACCTTGAAGCGAAAACGAGTTGCTGGATTTTGTTTTATGGGTTTCGAGGTTAGTACCTTGGCATATGGTGCTCTGGATACGGCCTCTAGACTTGAAGCCAGTTCTGCCCTCGTTTCCTCCAGCAGGGGATAAACGAATGACTTAAAATATTGCTTCACAGCCGTAAATGACTCTGGGATTGTTTCCACCTAGGAATATTCAGCAATTATCAAAACTCTCATAAAAATTATGTGCAATTATGATGCCTCTTTAACAAATGATGTGTAACAACTCTCTCACAAACTTTGCTTCTCTTATGAGCGCACTCCTCCATAGTTGGAGGACTGTTGTACCACTTATGATTTCTCGTTTAGTTAACATAAAAAAAATCTCTCTGAATTTAAAATAAAAAAAATGATTTTGAGAATCATTTTAATTTATATTCCTGTGAGAAATAATCTTCTTGAATTATTCTGACGTATTAATTGTAAAAGAAGAGTTTTGTAAAAGAAGAAGCATCTATTATGTACAACTATAAATGCACAACTATGAGATTTCATATATTTTTTATGCCCATCTAGAATTAGTCAAATTAAGATTAATTAATTAAACTAAGAAAGGGAATTTAATATAAAAATCAACATGATTGCCAAATGAAAAGAAGAGGAAACTTAGAGGTTTTCCTATTAATCAACATGCAATTCCTTTTTTGTCATTTCCACAAAATCCAAAATCCATCCATTTTACAATCACTATCTATCAGGACAACCACAGCATACAGCGGCGCGGAGGTTTCTCCGAGGGATCGTCCGATTACCAAACTAGGCACTATAAAATCAGTAAAAATTTATCAAACAAATGGAATCTTGTTATGAAAAAACAAAGGTGGCGATCGAAAAGTCCGTAGAAAGTGTCGCTACATTTTTTATTAAGATCATAAAAGCAGTAACATGCACATAAGCCTATGTTAAAAAAGAGGATGAGAGAGAAAAAAAAAATCAATCTCGAATTCAAGTTGGAGTCAATTGAAAAGGAACTAAATTTGTAATGTTTATCATCACTTCCAAGGACGGATGCAGCGTGGGGGCAGGGGTGGTACTCTCGAATTTTGGTTCGAGCCCCTCAGTTGCCCTTTTGGTTTTTCTTATTTTTTAATTTTTCCTTTTAAATAAAAATAAACGCCTTTTTTTGGTTTCTTTATTTTTTTATTTAAATAAAAACCAGTTTGCTTCTCCAGGCTTTCAAAATTATTATTATTTTTAATTTTCTTGGCTTCTCATTTGTATGTATTTATTAAGATTATTTTTTATTTATTTTTAAAACTTAAATAAATTTTATATTTTCATTATATATATTAATTTTATTTATGTATTTGTATATATGAAATTTGTCTCCTCAGAATTCTTTCTGAATCTGTCCTTGTTCACTACCCGTGTTCACCTGAACGCATACATGCATAAGTGCAGCTGCAACTAGCAATGTACATATGTAGTGTAGAAGTAATTTGGTTTTAATTAATAAAATATTACCTGGTCTTTGAATAGCTCTTCGTTTAGGATTTCATCAAGAGACAAAGAAAAGACCTCGTCAATCAACTCTTTCTTCCACCTCCAACATTCTCCACTCATTTTCAACATATTTGCCTCTGCCTGCTCCCAGCTGAGACTCAGAATTAATTCACGCTCTCCTCCTCCCCAACAGCTATATTAGAATTTGGATGTTATTATTTTCCCCTCACGCTCTCTTCATCTCTCTTCACACCATCAAAGAACTCGAAGAGCCAAAAGTTACCATGAAGATCATGGGACTTAAAATTACCCAAAGGGATAAAAGATGGACAGGCAGGATTAAAAAAAAAAAAAGAGCAAGTAAGCATAATTGGGAAGATCAAATGGTGGTTTTGTAGTGTACATTATTGCTGCACCGGGTTCAGATTCTTGGAGTAGTCAAGGGGGAAACTAAGTGCCATTGCCGGATTCCCAAGTGATTAAATCAGAGAGAGAGAGAGAGAAAGAGAGAGGGTGTGCGTGTGTGTAAAGGCGTCGTACGTGCGTGCATTTGTACGGAGGGAAAGTAGGGTAGTGCTTGCATGGGTGCGCGCATTAGAAACTATGATTTCGGAAAAAGTAAAGGTAGCTAGTCATACAAAGAGGAAAAGTAGTACTGAGAGATTTTTATTTTGATTTATTTTTTAAAATTAGTATAATTAATTTATAATTTTATAACATATAATAAGTATATTTATTTGTTTAAAAAAATTAAAAATAATATTTAAATAGTGTTACATTATGAGTTAATTTTACTCACTAGAGACTCACGTCTTTTTTAAAATTAAAATTTAAAGTTACAGTAAGTATATTTAAATTTTAATTTTAAAAAAATAATTTTTATCATATAAAAAAAATGGGATCTGTAAACATAAAAAAATCATCAAAAAAAAAAATCAATGCATGCTCTACATAAAAGCTACAAGTGCACGCATATGAAAATGATGATTTTCATATGGTTGGTGACTATGCAAAATGTCAAAATCCAACCACCAAAAAGGACCCTTACCATATAAGATCTATATCATTCAAAGTTGACAAAGTTGATAGCCATGCAAGATATCAACATCAACCACCTAAAATGGCCCTTGTCATGTATGATCCAAGTCATACAATTTTGGCTTTATTCTCCCCCAAAACCCTATAAATAGGTACCTCTCAAAGCCTTTCAATTCATCTCATACAAAGCAAAATCCTCTCTTCTAAAGTTTTGCATTCTTTCTTTCTCTCTCTAAATATTTTGGGTGTATACTCTCTAACTGTCACTGAGTTGGATCCGCTAGATCAAAAATCTAAGATATTAAACTCTTAAATATCTGAGTGGGATCAAGTCTCCTAAGGCCCTCACCAAAGTCCATCCAGTTCGAGTGATATCAAGCCTCTTACGGCCCTCACCGGAGTCCAATTAATTCGAGTGAGATCAAGCCTTTTATAGCCCTCACCGAAGTCCATCCAGTCCGAATGGGATCAAACCTCCTACGGCCCTCACCGGAGTTCAACTAATCCACTTGAGATCAAGCCTCGGCCCTCAGTGGGATCCATTTTCTACAGTTCAAGTTCACGCTGTGGAAATTCAACATCTCTCGGTCAAGATTAAGCCTTCACGACCCTTGACTAAATTACACAGGAGCATTAATCGGAGGATCTACTCAGAGATCGAACCCGCATAAATTTTAATTTTTTTTCTGTAATTTGTTTTTGTATTTTTGAGTCTAACTGTTACAGGGTCGAAATTTACCCGTTCCAAATTTTTGGCACGTCTAGTGGGACATCTCTACCTCCCATCTTTTGCTCCTTAGAAAAAAAAAAAGTTGGTGGCACAACGGCCATTTCATGGCCTATGGGCCGTGAAATGGCCAACACCAACACAACTCTAAAGGGCAGGAATCCGACGCATCGGTGGCACTAAAGATGAACAAGACTATCGCCACCAGTAAAAGGACGACTGATCAATCGCCTCCATTAATCATCCTACTTGAGTACGTATGTTCGCAAACTCGTGCATGGGCACAGTTCTCATCCAACTGGACCAGTAGACGGACACAAGCACCGACTCTGCGACAAACTCACTTCCAACTGAGACGGGCTATACCTGGTTCAGAAGCCTACCTCAATTACGCTTGCATGTTGTCAACGCATCCCGACCTGGTTCGATCAAACGGTAAACTTCTAAAATTTACTGTGTAAGAAAAAAACAAAAAAAAAGGCAAAAAAAAAGAGAAAAATAAAAAAGGAAATAAAAAGAAAAAAATAAAAAAAGCAAAAAAAAAAGTGCAAAAAAAAAGCACGAAAAAAAGCCAAAAAAAAAAGGAAAAAAAAAAGAAAAAAAAAAAGTCTTAAACTTATGTACAAGTTCAGAACCCTTCCTCAAAATCCAAATCTAGATTCGGGGACAGATCTCAAACCCTGATTCAAAACCCAACAAATCCAAATTCAGGGGCAAAATCCAAGCCCGAACCATTCTAGTTCAAAATCTAAGTCCAAATTCAAACTCGGGCCTAAAGCCCAAATTCAAATCCAGGCCCAAAAAGGTTAAACTCAAACCCCAGCCTAAAACCCAAATTCACCAAATCTAAACCCGGGCTCAAAGCCCAAATCCAAGTTCCAACTCAAAGTCCAAATCCATATTCGGGGCCAAAACTTAAACCCTAAATCAGAATCCAAGTCAGCAACTCAGCAGCTTACCAGCTCAATAGCTCACCAAACAACTCAGCAGCTCAGCAGCTCACCAACTCTCCGGCTCAGCAGCTCAACAGCTCAACAGCTCAGTAGCACACCAACTCTCCGGCTCAGCAGCTCAACAACTCAACAGCTCAGTAGCTCATCAACTCTTCGGCTCAGCAGCTCAATAGCCAAACAGCTCAGCAGCTCAGCAGCTCAACAGCTCAGCAGCTCAACAAGTCAACAGCTCAACAACATTCCAGCAATTCACTCCTGCCTCGCACGAGTATAAAAGGCGATCAACAGTTCAGCACTCCTGCCTCGCACGAGTATAAAAAGCGACCAACAGTTCAGCACTCCTGCCTCGCACGAGTATAAAAGGCGATCAACAGTTCAGCACTCCTCACTCGCACGAGTATAAAAGGTGATCAACAGTTCAGCACTCCTGCCTCGCACGAGTATAAAAGGCGATCAACAGCAGCACACTCCTGCCTCGCACGAGTTTAAAAGGCGATCAACAACAGCGCACTCCTGCCTCGAACGAGTATAAAAGGCGATCAACAGCAACACACTCCTGCCTCGCACAAGTATAAAAGGCGACACCACAGTTCAGTACTCCTGTATCGCACGATAAAAGGCGATAATCAATGCAATACAATTCAGCACTCCTGTCTCGCACGAGTATAAAAGGCAAACAGCTCTACAGCGCACTCCTGCTTCGCACGAGTATAAAAGGCGAACAGCTTTACAACGCACTCCTGCCTCGCACGAGTATAAAAGGCGATAGCACGGTCCCACACTCCTGCCTCGCACGAGTATAAAAGGTGATCAACTGCAGCACACTCCTGCTCCGCACGAGTATTAAAGGCGAACAATTCAGCAAATTAGACTCCTGGCCCGCATGAGAATAAACTGTGAACGACCCAAAAATATAAAAGCGACGTAGGGTTTGAGTCTGAAACTCAGCATTAGTCTCAACCGATCTTCACCACCTACCAGCCCTTTGCTCCTCTGCCACAAGAAAGATGGAACCAGTTGCAGAACCTCAAGACAAGGGAGAAGAAAAGTCACCCCGCACAAGGTGGCAACAAACCATGACACAACTGCAAATTTTGGAGAAAGTCTTCAACAACAATAGATGTATTATTCCTAATGCATCTCAGATTTACCAACTTGTCTCACGAGTGCACCCACTCGGGGCAATCGAAGGAAAAATATGTTTTATTAGTTTCAGAATCGGAGAAGCAGGAAGAAACCAGTACTGAGAACTATTTTTTCTAAAGCACAGTCCGCCGTTCCGATAGTAGATCCCACCGGTACAGTTTCGCCCTCAAATGAAGCATGTCCGAGTTCTACCACTGCAATAGTCTCTTCAAGCTATAACGATCAAAGCAGTAGCCTGTGGGAGTATGTGTACTGGTCCTGGTGGTCTTATGGAGTCAGTCAAGAGTTCATTCCTCCTAAGTACTTGAGTTTAGGAGAGACTTTTCTAGCAGAAAGAAGTCATTCCGACGAAACCTTACCTCTCTTTCCAGAATATTCCAGCAGCATCAACCAGCCGGAAGATTCTAGCAACGTCAACATCATTGGCCCACCAGACGAGGCTGAGCTTGACTTAGAGCTGCGCCTCGGGTCCCGCCATGATGGCTGACAAGATAAGGTGCAACGACTTCTGCAGCACACCGCAACAACTTCTGCGACATACGGTAATGACTTTCGTGACGCACGTCAACCGCTGCTTCTTTTGTCTCTTATTCAGAAAAGGGACGTGGATGGCCCTACTTGATTCTGCGTATCTCCTTTTTTTTTCTGACTTTTCAAAAAAAAAAACTCTTTATGTTATGTATATATATCCTGCATGTCCGAGCCATAATACTCACCCCTCAACTCTTCTTTTTCTCAAAAGAAAATGGCTAGTCTCTGCACTTATCTCAGGAATTTCTTTAATCAAGAAGTTGGAGGCGCACGAGCTAAGAAAAGAAGGAGTAGTCTTCCTCGAGGGATCCCTAAAGCTCTCGAAACTCAGTCTTCAACGCCATCGGTGTCATGGAGTTCTAACTACTCTCCTTAATTCACATCTATCATAGAGGGATGAGACGCTGCAATCATCATAATCTTCCTTTAGATGCGACGACATACAGGGAAGTTCTAACTACTCTCCTTATGTCGGAGCAGACTCAGAAGTCATCACTACAATCAGTCTCTCTGTGTGCAGGTCTTAAAGTTCCAAAGTGCTGGGCCTTTCTCTTGGGGAGGTTCAAGTTCTTTACCTACCGGATCATCCTCACCAGAGCTTTGGAACTTCAAAAAACCTTTGCCAGCCTTTGCGAGCTATGGAAGTTTGACCGCACTTGAAGTCAGAATGTCAATTTTTATATTGGCTGGCTGCTAACTTTTTTAAGATCGTATCGGATTCCTATTGCGATCCAACAACAGCAGACATAGTCAGAGTCAGAAGACTTCGACATTCAATGTTCATCGGAACATCTCAAGTTTCAACCTGGACTTCAAGACTCGATACGGATCACGTCTGCAAAGTTCTTCCTTACCGACCCTTGAAGTGGGGGCATTTGTAAACATAAAAAAATCACCCAAAAAAAAAAAATTGCATATCGTACATGAAAGCTACAAGTGCATGCATATGAAAATGATGATTTCCATATGGTTGATGACCATGCAAAATGTCAAAATCCAACCACCAAAGAGGACCCTTGCCATGTAAGATCCACATCATTCAAAGTTGGCAAAGTTGATAGCCATGCAAGATATCAACATCAACCACCTAAAATGGCCTTTGTCATGTATGATCCACGTCATACAATTTTGGCTCTATCCTCCCCCAAAACCCTATAAATAGGCACCCCTCAAAGCCTTTCAATCCATCCCATGCAAAGCAAAATCCTCTCTTCTAAAGCTTTGCATTCTTTCTTTCTCTCTCTAAATATTTTGGGTGTATACTCTCTAGCTGCTACTGAGTTGGATCCGCTAGATCAAAAATCCAAGCTACAAGTGCATGCATATGAAAATGATGATTTCCATATGGTTGGTGACCATGCAAAATGTCAAAATCCAACCACCAAAGAGGACACTTGCCATGTAAGATCCACATCATTCAAAGTTGGCAAAGTTGATAGCCATGCAAGATATCAACATCAACCATCTAAAAGGGCCCTTGTAATGTATGATCCAAGTCATACAATTTTGGCTCTATCCTCCCCCAAAACCCTATAAATAGGCACCCCTCAAAGCCTTTCAATCCATCTCATGCAAAGCAAAATCCTCTCTTCTAAAGCTTTGCATTCTTTCTTTCTCTCTCTAAATATTTTGGGTGTATACTCTCTACCTGCTACTGAGTTGGATCCGCTAGATCAAAAATCCAAGATATTAAAATTTTAAATATCCGAGTGGGATCAAACCTCCTACGGCCCTCACCGGAGTTCATCCAGTTCGAGTGGGATCAAACCTCTTACGACCCTCACCGGAGTCCAATCAATTCGAGTGGGATCAAGCCTCTTATGGCCCTCACCGAAGTCCATCCAGTACGAGTGGGATCAAGCCTCCTACGGCCCTCACCGGAATTCAACTAATCCACTTGAGATCAAGCCTCGGCCCTCAGTGGGATCAATTTTCTACAGTTCAAGTTTACGCTGTGGAAATTCAACATCTCTCGGTCAAGATTAAGCCTTCACGGTCCTTAACTAAATTACACAGGAGTATTAATTGGAGGATATACTCAGAGATTGAACCCGCATAAATTTTAATTTTTTTTTCTATAATTTATTTTTGTATTTTTGAGTTTAACTGTTACAGACTCGAAATTTACTCGTTACAGGATCCACCACTATGACCACATGGCTATTTGCCTCTCTCGACGCATCGATGCCCATAAATCAATGAGTTAACGTTCCAATACCTTGGCAGAGTCACTGTCTCACTGTTGGGCCACTGATTTTAAATAAACGATGACATTTTTTTTTTTGTGTGTGTAAAATCACTGAATTTGATTAGGTGGAGAGAGAAAAATACATAGAATTAAAAAACAATATGAGTTTTACACATTTAAAAATTATTTTTTAAAACTTAAAAGTTTTTCACTAAAGATAGGACAATAATGAAAATTTGCCAAAAAGAAAAATCAACGAATAAAGTTAGAATGTATTGAGTATTAAGTTTTGTCTTGAGAATCCATGATTTAATGATTCACATTTAGGAGATTTATTTGATTGAATGATGATTGAGTTCAATATGGTAATACTATATGGTGATTATGTCCCTTCTAGAAGTTCATTATTTTGTCTATACGTTACATGGCAAGATCTTTATGAGTTATTTTGAATGTACTAACATTTTTTAGAAGATCTTATATATTTCTGCCAAATCTTTTATTATAAAAAGTTTTTAAGTGCGATCTTGAGAGATCGCCGTGAGAGGAGGAAGTTTCCAAAGATTGCAGCAAGATCGACCCAATAACTCCTGTGGTCGATCAGGTGTAATCAGTGAAGAAAATGTGCAAAGTTATAGAAAATTCAAACCGATGAACCTGTGTATATCTTTAGTCGATCGGATGAGAAAAAGGTTGAAACTAAAATGTTACAAAAACTTTGAAAAGGTTATAAATCGTAATGCAAGCTCTTCTTCCTATCTCTTATTTACTTTTAGTTCCGTTTATATTGATTATTTTATTTTCGATTACCAATTATCATTATAATTAATCTTTTGAATTTGAAATTAAGAGAAAAGAGTGAGAGTGAATCGAAATCATCCAATTCTCTCCCCTTTTTGGGTACTGGAACAACATATAAGACTAACAATCTGTTGTCTCAAGCTGAGTACCTCGACCTCCATTGATTCATAGTAGCTGGCATGAATACATACCTTAGGCGAGCTACCTTTTCCCCTCCCTCTAGGTTTTGTATCTTTCTTTTGTCTTCATCTTTCTCTTCGTCAACATTTATCCTAAAACAACGTTTCTTGGAAATTAGGATACGTTTTGGATAGAGGCAGACTACAACAATTGACTTTTGTTTTGTTTTGTTTTTTTTTTTCTTTTTATTTGGCCGTGTACTCGAGCCCTGAACTAGAAAACAAAAGTAGTTCTCTTATATTTATAGATTTTATATCAAGGAAGCATGAATATAGCAAATTTAGTATCGTGTCCATTTTGGACATATATCGGACCCATTATAGACACGTTTTTAACACACTAAAATCTATTTGCCAAAAAAGGTTTGAAAAAAAAACCTAGACACAACTCAAGCATGTCAAAAATACACTGAGGACATATTTAGGATATGCTAAGAATATTTTTTGAAACAAAATAAAAAAATAAGGGGGATTTTTTTTTTTTGTTCAAGGCCTACACAGTGTATCTGTGTAGATTACGTGGTTTACTATTTTTAATTTTGATACTAAAAATTAAACTTAACTTGAAATTAGTGTTAAACTTATAAATTAAAAATTATTTGTGTATTTATTTTTACAAATAATACAAAATAATAATTATAAAATAATAATATATAATTTGAATAATAATATTTGTTTGGAATTGTACATATATAGAGTCGTATTCATTTTATTTCTATATCTTAATTTTTTTTTTTAGATTGACATATCGCTATATTCGTATTATTGTATGTGTTTCGTACCACCTAGCCTCGTCTCTGAGTTAGACTACAACAATCGGCTCCTTTTACGGGTGTTGATACCTTAACGAAAAAGTTTTGGTTGGTATTCTTTTCCTACTTCGCTTTTTTTTGGAGATAAAAAAATTGGATTCTGTACACACTGTGCCGTCTTGTCGAAGAAATTCCACGGAAATAGATTCAGGAAAATAAATCCACCAAGTCTTCCGCAATATAACTGTGCTAATTTTTTATCAAATTTTCCTTCAATATTGCAGAGTGAGTGTCGCAAAATATATACCATTTTCTATCTTAATTATGACGAGTAGACCATTTGATTTGTGCCGCTTCTGTTCTTCCAATCAAACTTAGAACACATCTTTAGGAAATTTTCTTTTTTTGTTACTTCGGAATTAAGAAAATTACACTTCACTAAAGCTTAATCTGCATCAATTTACCGTCAAAAGGAAATGTCAGAATTACCTCCAACTCCTAGTGTACGACTTCTTTTACCACAATACTCCATTATTGCAGCAATATAAATTATGATGATAGTATTCATTTTACAAACAAACTTGTCCATTAAGAAGAGTTTTTTTTTTTTTTTTAAAGTGATTTGTTAAGTCATAAACTGCACAATAAGTCAATGATTAGAAAAATTTCTAATCCAAATAAAAAGCTTGTCTGAAGAATATTTTTGCCTCCAACTTTTGTCGTACGTCCAGCTTTTACCATTTGATTTGAACCACAATTCTTGTAGCTTTTGAAAGGATAACTTCATCGTTAAGGTGTCAAACAACTTTTCCGGTGCTCTATCTTCTTTGAGTATATTTTGCTGGGAGCACTTTGCTTCATGTAAACTAGTGCAGACGTATCGTAGCAGCTCCAAACTATGGATCAAATGGCCAAAACTATTGATATAAAAAACGAAGTTATAAAAACAGAAGAAAGCTTCTCAAAAAAAGGTATCAATGCTTTAAAAAACAAATTTCCAGAAAAATCTCTTCACTTTGGCAATTTATTAACGGCTGAAATACATTGCTTGTTTATGAGGAAACAATATATTTGCAAACATGCAAAGAAAAGACTATATATATATTGGCTTATCTTTCCCCTACCTACATAATAAATCAGAGAGCACTTTGTGCACCGAATAAGTTTTTTATAGAATGCAACGAAGAGATTCAAATTTAAATTAAAATGCGTGAAAATACGCTCACCACTGACCACCAAATTCACACTTGATGGTTTTTATGTGTTTGAAAATCAACATAAATTTTGCAATATGGGTATGGCATCAGCGTGTTATATTTGCGGCCATGCAATTATCTCGATCTTGGCCGGGAGGACGAAAAAGGCACTACAATTTCCATTTCCACGCAGGGTCTACTGCATCTTCGTCCGGGTAAATGAGTTTAGCAACCCAAAAATTCTGATACCCAACCTATAACATCTGCTCAAAAATGTCCTGAACGACGCTCTGGGGATATGCAATTATTTTACCCTGGGCCACCCATTAGTCGGCCCAACCTAACTCCAAAGTAATGTTGTTGTGCAACAGGTGGGCTTGCCAAAGAAAATAGGCCTAAACATTCGGTTTATATTAATTCTGAGGGTGGACCTTATGTTTTCTTTAGGTCACAGAGCTCCGCCCGAAACTTTTGTTGACTTTAATTTTCTAACTGGCCTGAGTTTAACGGACATAAGAATCCTACACGAGGAACTTGCCGAAACAATTTTGACTTCTCATGAGTTGTATTGATTTGATTGAGACAGAGTGGTCTATTTTTCTCTAGGAAAAAAAAGTTTCATATTTAACATCTGTTTTGTTTACTAAAAAATAATTTATTTAAATAAAATATTTATAAAAAAAATTAATAAAAATAATAATTTTTTTATCATTCACTTAAAATATAATTTATATTTTTTTAAAAAAATAATTTATGCTCATAATAAACGTAAGTTATTTTATTTAAAAATTTCAAAATTTTTTTAAAATTTTCTATTAATTACTTGTTTTATATAAACCAAATGCCAAAACTAAGAACAAATTTTTCTTGTAAAATTTTTTAAATAAAACAAACACACCCTTAGATTGGAAACTGTTTTCTACTTTTAGAAAAACGGCTTCATATGTCCATTAAAAGGTGTTCTCTTCTTTTACTCGCAAAGAAACAAATTATAGATTTTCAAACTAAAGTACGATGCGATCTATTTTTATCAATATGACACAAACAATAAAATATGTATTAAGGTGAGTCACATTGACCAAGATAATAGTTTAGTTATTAATTTAATGTAATTTTTTTTTTATAGTAACTCTAACGAGAGCCTATCCCGTGGTCTATTTCATTTTGCTTGTTACATTTTGCAGTTTAAAATTGAACAACTTTTGCAGTCAAATCCTAGCATTTGTTGAAAACAAAAATTTAATTCTCTTTTTTTAATGTCACATATTTTATTGAAAGTTTTCAATTAGGATATTAACACAGCATAGCATCACAGGAGTAACATGCTAGTGCTCAATTGAACAATAAGGCAGAGTCTCTCTGGCATAAGTTTCCGGGGTACATCACCATGAAAGGCTTCCCGAAAGAGAGCATCACAACCACTTAAGAATGGCAGAAAAGAAAGCAACAATAATAAATTAACAATACATCAAACCTCACTTTGGCTGGAATTTTAAATTAGTACTTAAAGTTTGAGTTAAAATTTAATTATAGACACAATATTTTTTGGATAAAATTAGTTTTTAATATTTTAATTATGGTCTAATTAAGGACATAATATTTTTTTATCAAAATTGTGTCCAAATGTTTTAATTGTAGAATAATTTAATACTTTTTTATTATCTAACTGTCTAAATTATTAAAAAACACATTATCTGACAGGCTAACTCCTCATAAGATACAATATTATTAAAAAAATTAATATAAAGAGGTAATCTAATATATGATATATTTTTTAAGAAATTAATCAATCAGATAATAAAAATTACTAAATTATTCTACAATGAAAACGTTAGAAACCAATTTTACAAAAAAAATATATTATATCTTTAATTAGACCATAATCAAAATATTAAAAATTAATTTTACCTAAAAAAAATATTATTTCTATAATTAAATTTTAACGTAAACGTTAGAAACCAATTTAAGATTTTAGCCTCTCACCCTTTTCTCCTTCTTCTTTAACTATTATTATTATTATTATTATTATTATTATTATTATTTTTCTTATTTGCTAATTGACTGGCCGTCGATTGCTTTTCCATAAAATCCTTCACCTCCTTGATAAACAAAGAAGAGTTGAGCATTTCCGGATAAACATAGAATGAATGGATGGCATTTGGATATTCAACCAAATATGCCTCTTTCCCAGATTTCTTCAACCCCTCGCAGTACCTCTTTTGTAATGGATCAAATCCTCCGACAAACACAATAGTTGCCGGAAACTTCAGACTAGAAATATCCACCGCATTTGGACCAAACACATTGGCCGATGGGTGGTCGCGGTCCGAGTTTTCAGCAAACAGCCGGTCCGCGCGTTCCGGAGTGATGAACGGAGCTCTGCCGAGCCTGGTCTCTGATTCAGTTCATTCTTCTCCTCCGAAAAATGGTTGTATTGCTATAACCCCAATATTTCATGCGATGGAATTCGTATTCACTAGCTCTTATAGCAGCGTGATGCGCCAGATTTCCGCCGGCGCTGTCTCCGGCTAGAAAACACTGCTTGAGATTGCTGTGTCTCGAAATATCTTCGATGTTCTCTGCATCGTCGACGAATTTCATCGCGTCGAAGCAATCTTCTTGCTGGCACGGATAACGGTGTTCCGGCGCCAGCCGGTAATCGACGGAGATGATAATGGCACAGAGTTCTCGGGCAAGTCGTTTGCAAAAGTCGACGAATGGTTTTGAGTCCGGCGCCATATAGGCAAAGCCGCCGCCATGGAAGTAGAAAATAACCGGCAATCTGACGTCACTATCGATGCCACCAAGTGGGGTGAAGAGGCGGAACCAGAGGTTGCGGTTGCTGTCAACGGTGACATCGGCGGTTCTAACGCCGTTAATGGGCTTCCTTGACGAAGGGGTTTTGAAGTCGAAGAAGCTCATGAGACGGTGGTTGACGGAACCATCGGGTCGACCGGTGATGTCCACGGCGAAGCTGAGGGAGGCCACAAAGAGTTTGACCTTCCATGGCAGATCCGGCCACTGTTGACGATTTTCAGCCATCGTTACGAACCCAATCAGAGTCGTACACGTGTGAGAGTAGTGTGGGATAGAGGAAAAAAGTTGGAGCCTATGCAAGGGCTTCTTGATGCGGTTGGGGCTTTAAGAGGCGTTATGTGGTACCATCATTATATTTCTTTCGAATTTGGTTTAACTGTTTAGAAAATTGTGTTCTAAAAATTATTTTGGCAGTGATAATCTTATAATTTTTAATAATAATATATATATTAAGTAATAAAAAAATTAAATAAAAAAATTTTATTATTAAAAATATAAATATTATTATTTAAAATTTTACGTTTATTTTTTTATACATTTTATTTGATTAAAATTCATAAGCGGCCCAAATTTTTTTCCATTTCTTTTATGGGAAAACATTATATGAAGGCAACAATGAAGCAACGCCACGTCTTATGGAAGTCATACTACTGCATTCGAGATGCATTGAACATGCCGTTAACACGTGTCGGATATAGTTAAACGTGTTCAACTGAAATTTTTTTGAAAAAATAACTTTGGACACGGCATCGAATACAGCGATGCTCTATGTACGACACGCTCAGCTTCCTCGCACAACCAAAAAAAATAAAGACCCAAGAGAAGAAAATGAAGGAAAATGGACATTTGCAGCACCCAGCAATCAGAGCCGTGGGCAACTACACCGCCACTCATGATATCTTTGTTGTTTTCTTCTTCGTTTTTTTTTCTTTAAGATCCCCAGATCGAAATCTTGGAAATGTCCACTTTATTTGATTATTACATCTTTTTCTTAGTTGAAATTGTAGATGCCAAATCTACATCAAAGAGTCGTTCGACAGTGTTTGTAATGAAGGCAAACAAAATTGACTGCAGATGATGGATCGTGGACGGAGAAGAAGGGGTTGACTTAAGAGGGTTCTCTTTTTAAGTTTTCTTTTTCAACATTTATCTTATTTTTCCCCGGGAAAGTAATTCTTTTTTTCTTAAAAAACAATGATATAAGGTTGATGATGAGACACGTGTGCTGTATTCTTTTTTCTTATCGTTTTTGCTTTTTGGGTCCAGAACAATGTTTTCTTTTTTAACACCTCTAGTTCTCTACATTTGAAATATATGTATTTTTTTTTTTTGATATTTATCTTATTCTTTTTATTACCAAGAAAATAATTCTTTTTTGCTTAAAAGAACATGATATAGGGTTGATGATGGGACACGCGTGTTGTATTCCTTTTTCTTACCGCTTTCGCTTTTTTAATTTTTTTCATATTAAGATATCGCAGTGTCCTTATCGTGTTATATCTGTACTTCATAAAAGTACGACCGACACAGGTGATTGAATGATTAACAAATTTTGGTTCTTAATATAAAATGGTAAGTTAAAATTTTTATAAAAATATTTAATTGAATTAAATATATATTTAATCTTATAAAATTAATATTTTTTTTAAAACAAACAATAAATGCTGCTATTACTTTAAAAGATGCAGTACATAAGTCAGGGAACAAAAAGAAACCATCACCGCATACACTAGTTACAGCCTGTTAGGAGTGTAGAGAAAATGAGGGAAGGAAAAGGTGAGGAAAGAAAAGTACATGGGGGAATCATGGAATTAAGAATCAGATCGAACCGGTCGGTTTAACTGGAAAAACTGAAAATTAGTCCTAGGTTCAGTCCAGTTCGGTTCAAGTCTAAAAATGAAATTTGGACCGAACCTAAAAAAATCGGTCAAAAACCAGAAAAATCGGTCAAAAATCGGGAAAATCGAGAAAATCGGGACCGGTTGAACCGGCTCAATTTAAATCAAAAAATTTTAAATTATAATTTAACCCAAAACTTTATCTAAATTATAATTAAAATTCTAATTTTAATTAAAAATTTTAATTTAGTCCTCAATTGATTAAAATTTTCAATTTAATCTTTAAAATTTAAAAATTAATATTTAATTATTATTTATAAATATTATTTTTTAAATTAATTTTTATAAATTATATTTTGTTAAATATACTAATTGTAATATCTTTAATGTATGTAAATATTAATATAATTCTTAAAATATATTTTATTTTAAATATTTATTATCATTTTTATATAATATAACATTTTATATAATTATATAAGTTATATAAAAATTTAATTTTTATATATTTAATATTAAATATCAATTTTACCCGTTTAATTGTGATTTTACCAGTCGAACCGATTGAACTTTAAACCTCTCAATTTTTCAGTTTAATAACTCGAGGGAATGGACTTCTCTTGTTTAGAGAAGCAGTAAAAAGAAAAGGGGCCGACAGACGGGAGAAAATATGGTTTTACCGTACAGCACGGCAGATCTCTCCGAAGGTGGGAGAAAGGGAGAGAAAAGGTTGACATAAACAGTAAAAAGACGGAATTGCCCTCGATGTCTTTAAACTAGGTCAGTTGAGGAAACCGATATCTGTAGAAATTCGCCACCAATGTCGACAGTGAGCAGCGGAGGCATTGTGCATCTTCAAATCAGATTTCTGGGACAGGAGAAGGGTGAAGACTGTTGATTTCATTCCATTTTCATACATAATTTGCGCTTGAACCCCTTCTATTACGCGGTGAGCCATTTTAATGCATCTGTTATGGATTTGTCTTCTTCTTTTCCCATTTTTTTGCATCAGTCTTTGAAAATTATGCTGTTTCTGCATCGTCGTTTTCAATTTTTCTACAAATCTATAAGAAAAATGTCGGACAAAGCCTAGCAATTGTTGAATCTAAACAGACAAAAGCTTTCGATTTAAAGCAATCGTCTCATTCTCATCATCAATCACGACTCGTGTGGGACGGGCAGAAGAAGAAGAAGAAGAAGAGAGGAGGGTGAAAGATGGGAAGAGGAATGGAGGCAATTTGGCCCTTGTTGGCCTCTTCGGCATCGCTTTCCCTATCTTCATCTACAAAGGCATCGTCAGGGAATTTGTATGCTCTTTCCCTTTTTTTCGTTTTCTCTCCGTACAAATCCAATATTCTTTTTCAACATATTTTTTACGGCTAAGTTTATTTTCGACGTGTAAATCTCAATTTTCAGATGCTACAGTTTTTCAATTTGATAATCCATCCATCTAATCAATGTCTTTTCTTTATTTTCTGGGTGGGCTTTTGTATCCGATAATAACGTCCCAATTTCACGTTTCTTCAATGATATCTGTCATCATAGTTAATTGTATTTAGTTTAAATCAGGGTACTAATTCCTTTGACATGAAAAAAATTTGTTGGTGGCTATTTCAACATTGTAGTTCATAGAATAGATGCTTCATCTTGTTGCTATACTTATCATCTAACAATGAAAAAATTTGCACAAATATGAAAATATTTTAGGGTAAGAGAATATACCTTACTTCTTCAATCTTGCATTATCTGGCTTTTGCACCATTTCTCCTCAGTGCGAATATACATATAACCCTTTACGGGATTATATGTCAAGAGAGTTATCATTATCAATTACGAAGGTATCAAACATTTTTTTGTAGGGTTCAAAGATTGACCTGATCATACACAGCACCGCCGTTTTTGTAGTTTGTGTCATCTGATATTTTGCTGGATTTTTCTACTACTGAGAAGTGTTTTTTTATTTTTTATTTTTTTTGGTTTTAGTTACTGATTAGCCTAAGATTCTGTAACTATCGTGTCAGCATATGCAAGATGAAGAATTTTGTGATGATTCCTTTGAATTGATGAAGTTTGTGGGTACTTAAGCTTAGTTTCTAGTTACAAAGTTTCAAAATTGTCTGGATTTTTTTGTTTGAGGCATAATTCAACAACAACAACAACAGCAGAGCCTTAATCCCAAATTTAAGTTTGAGGCACAATTCATAACTAAAAATTGTAGCCTTATGACTTAATGAATAAGTTAACTGAATGACTGAGTTTGCTTTTTAACAATACAACTCAATTGGTAAAAATGCCTTTTCTTTTGATTATGGTTATTATTATCTAAAGTTTTCTTCATTTTTGCTGTCTGGCATGTTATTGGTACTTTGAAACATTCCTAATCATGGTGGAACTCTCAGCCTATTTCCTGTGGCCCTACCGTCAACTTTTGTTTTTTGAAATTGGAAACCACTTTGGGCTTTGATATCTTAAGCTACATTCCCATACTTGCTCTTTTTTTGTGAACCGTGTTCCTGCTGATTCATGCGCCAGCATTTTCTGTTCTTCTTATGACTGCATTTTGGTCTTCTGACATATCTTTAACTCATGGAATGAGATTTCTCTTGAGGATGTAGATGTATGCAATGCCATCATCTTGATAGCCCATCGTATTTTTGGGTTGTGTGTTCTAATAATGTGTTGATCTTTCTATTGTTGAGAAGTGTAATTTCATCCAGTTTTTATTTGTTTTTTTCTTTTTTTTTTGGTTATGTTGCTAATTATCCCATCATTCTGGTCTTTATGGTCACATCATATGCAAGATGAAGATGCGGGCAGGCCTTACAGAAAGTTCCTTTGAGTTGCCTCCTGATGTTTGCTGAAAAATAATTGGGATGAAGTGTAACTGGATTCTGTTTTTGGATCATCATAGATTGTGCCTTTTCCCCAGTTTGTGAGAATTGCTTAACTTTCCTTTGTTGACTTGCACTTGTGGACCAAGTACCAACAGAAGAAATTTCAGATAGAATAAACAAAAGGAATAATGAGAGAGGATTTTTCTGCCCCAATCAAATCAGTACAAAACCATATCCAAAAATAAACAAAGTCTACAACGCTTTTTCTGACTTGCTACTTTGAAAGATCAATACATTAATTTGATGAAAATATAATTCTCAAAAGTAAATAAATTTATAGACAAGAATAACTTTTTAGTACATAAATAACATAATGTATAAAATTTTTTAATTATACATTAATTTGATTTGGGAGTATAATAGTCATTTTTAATTAAAAAATTCTCTCTATTTTTTTTTCATATCTAAAAAAATTATTATTTTTTCTTTATTTTTTTTTTCACATTTTTCTTATCACTCTAAAAAAAATATAAAAAAACATTGAATTATATCCTTCTACTTTCTTTCTCTTCACTTTTCTATCTTCTGTCTATTTGCACTCCAAACAAAGTGAAAAGCCCGACAGACCCAGGTCCCAAGGCCTAAAGAAAAAGCCACTAGAGCTAAACACAGCAAGACCCAAAACCAAGGCAAACACCGGGCCGAAGGCCAACGGTCAGCTCCATTGCCCTCCTCAACTAATGGGAACGAACTGACACTAGAAACCACTGGTGAGAGCTTTGTTGCAAGCACGTGACATCTCGCCATACAGGCTACGCAAGAACAACAAACCTAAATCCCGCCCGACACCACCAAACACGACAACAACACCAGAACCTAGGCATAGAAGAAGAGTCGAAGCTGCATCCAACCCCAGTAAACCAGCCTCAACAACCAAAGGGACACTGAAGCCGTCGGATTGCCCACAAAGCCACTCCCATCTCACATTGTACATGGCAAGACCAAACAACCAGCGCAGCAAAAAAGGGAACCTCCCTCACACCCACATTGATCGCTAAGAAGAATGGGGAGGACGGGGGAGAAGGACGCGAGCACTAAACTCCACTAGCAAAGCACGCAAGAGGACCAGCAAATACCAAGAAGATGGAAGCCAACCAAGCACCACCACGGACAGGGACTAGAGTTGATAAAAGAAAGAAAAGAAGGCCACCATGGACCGACCCAACTGAACAAATGCCAGCACTAAATCTAGAATCCCTCGGTGCATGCTAGTGGAGCCGATGCACGTTAGAGAGATCTGGAGCAAAAAATTTTTTCATTTCTGTAAAATTGGTAATTGTTGGTGAATTGTACTAGATTTATGGAGTGTGTTTTAGTGTAGAACGTCTGATAATTTAGTATAAATTTGTTAACGTAACTATGAGGACTACCCTCAATTTAATGTACAGTGAGTGATGAAAGCTACAAAAAGGTGGGGGAAATTATAGTTCAAATTACTCATGAAATGTGTTTTTAACTGTTTTCTTAGCAAATAGTATTCGTATATTTATTTATTTTTTTAATAAAAAAAATTTAATACAGATATATCGGTTATCGCACTCATAAATTTGAATTAACCTTATTTAATAGTTGCGTGTTATTTAACCAAATTTCACAAATTAAAACCCACAACTCAAATCCTAATAAGATAGTCTAATAAAAACTATGAATTCACATAAATATTTGTATTAAACAAGTGCAGTTATTAGTAATTTGTACAATGTAAATAACATTATTTCATTTAAACACAATAATTTGTACCATAAAGCTAGTATTATTTTATGCACATTCAATAAGACATACATTTAATATTTAAAATTTTTTTAATTTCAATATATATTTTATAATTTAACATACAATAAATACTTTTTACATGTCCATAGCTGCATATCCAACAAATATTTCAGTTTTGAGTTATTGTGTCTGTTGGCGATCGGTACAAACTGACCCATCCATGAATTGTTTTTCTTGTTAAATTATACGTTCCCGTCATTGTCCGCCGTCCGAATGGAGGCGAATTGATGTATCAGGCCATGGAGCTATGAGCTTAACTGGCTCGGAAAGACCAAAAAAAAGAAAAAAAGAAGATAATACTGATTGATTAAGTTTTACTTATTAAGCTACATGATTATATGATTATGTTTAAATAATAATAAATAATATAACAATTTCTTTAATTAAGAGTTTGTTTTGGAAAGATAAATTAGGGTAGATTTCATGCAATGAGAATGAAATTGGAGTGGGAATAGGCGTTGTTTCGAGTTTGGAAAGCCAAAAAAAAAAAAAAAAAGGCAAGGGAAAAGAAAAATGGTGGGGCCCACCTGAGCCCACCCATTTCCTTTTTGGTTGAATGTACTTTTTTGCCCTCAATTTTAATTTTTAAATTTTACTTTTTAGTAGTAAAATTAGTATTTAATACATTATTTTCTTTCTTCTCACTTTTTATTTATTTTCAAATAAAATATTTTTATTTTTTTCTCATGTTACAGTCTCACAAATACAGCAAAGATGCAATATGTTCCTCTTCTTTATCATTCATTCATCTCATATTCTCTTTTTTTTTATTTTGTTTGCTGAACAAAAGGTAAGTCATTTATTTTTTTGTTGATGAATTTAAGTGTGAAATGATTTATATAATATTATTGCGATTTCGAAATCACTCTGGTGAAATTTAGGATATGGATAATGGGGAATTTTTTTCTTAAATCGGCTGAAATGACTAAATTGCCCAATTGTCTCATTTTTTATTATTGTTTTTAGGGGGTTGAATTGGTATTTTACACACATTAATTTCTTTCATCATATTTTTATTTTTAACCGATTACAAAATTTATAATTTTTTTTCTTCACATTATCTACTTTTAAATGCAAAAGAGATAAAAATTATTTCTTACCTCCAATTTTTTTCAATCCATTTTCTTCGCTCTTAGTTTCCTCTCACAGCAGGGTGTAAAAGTTTTTTTTTTACAAAAAAAACAGTTGTTATCGGATGCTAATTTATCAGAAAAATTTTTGAAATGCATCTGTTTAAAAAGTGTCTATAATTTTATAAATTTATTATTTAAAAAAAATAATAATAATCATTTTTTTTAGTTATACTTGTAAGTGTGGGAGTAATTATTCTGACACGGTTATTCTAACTGTTTCTTTTTTTGTGGTTTGCCAGCTGTTTCCTTTCTACTGGATCTAACTTTCTCTTTAAAAAAAAAGCTAGGTCTAAAAGAGACCTTTCATGGTGGAGAAAAATAATTTAGTGATTGTAAACAACTGTAATATATAATATAATAGACGAAATATACAATATTTTTTTTATTTATAAAAAAAACATACGACATGTCAAAAAGAAGTATGTAACCCATGTGAACAAAAGAAATATACGGCACGGTAGAGTAATTATAATGAAATTATATGATATTTCAAAAAGAATTATATGAACAGTATGAATAGTCATTAAGAACCAAAATTTTTTAATTAGAGAAATATTTATCTGTTTAAACGAATCGTATATTTCTATTTGATATGTTATATATTTTTTTGTAAGTATAGAAAAACGTCGTATATTTTATCTATTATGTCGTATACTACAACTACTTATGACCACTAAATTTTGCAGCTACATAATGGTCCTCTTCATGGTAATTCAAAATTTAAATTTGAATCAACTTATTATTTTATTGCGATGTTTGAAAAGATAACAGGTCTTTGAGGGGAGCTTATATTGTTAGAATTTAGATTTTAATTCTAATTTTGAGAAGCAAACCTGAAATTATAGAAATATTGGGAGAGTTTCTAATCTAATGAATCTTATAATAGATTTTTAAAAAAATTGACTATATAAGTATATTTGGTAAGGCAAATGTGAAAGGGACGCAATCTACAAAAATTATAGAAATTTAGGGGGAGTTTCTAATCTAATGAATCTTATAATAGACACAAAAAAAAGAATTGACTATATAAGTACATTTAGTGAGCCACATGCAAAAAGCACATAACCTATTAGATAGTATCTAATAATTTTTTTAAAATTATATATATCTTTCAAAATCTAACAGTTTAAATCAGTACATTTTCATTGCATGTCTTCCTAAGTGCAGTAATTTATCTTTTTCTTATAAAAAGGCAAATGAAAAGGTTCCATTGTTTTTAAGACCAAAAAAAGGGTTTTATTAGAAAAACCAGATAAAACAAAACAAAAAAAAAGGTCCAATACATAATTACATTTCTTTTTGTTTATTATTTATAAGGAGAGTTGTGTGCATATTGCCCGATAGTCATAATTATGTAACTTTCATGTATATTTGGATGTGCTAACATTTAAATTTTATACGTAAACACTTTGCGAATGACATAAAAAATCAGAAAAGTAATTCATCTAAACATTGATTAATGCGGTGGGTCTACAATCGTGCGCACGTTTGCTAACGTGCGCCGAGAGCTTACTCTGCCACTGTCGTCCCTTGGCTGATCGTCTGGTTGGTCTGAGGGTTTGTGCTCATCTGTGAGCTTCGTACCCCTCCGTGGGTTTGGTGGGTAGTGGACTCTCGGCTGTTTTGGTTCTGTTTTCAGCGTTCGTGGGTAAATCTGGGTCGGGTTCTTTGCTTGCTGTTCTCTTTCGCGTTAGGTGCTTGGGTTGCTACTTCGCTTTGCCGGTGATCTCCCCCGCCTTCACGGGCGGGGGAAGGGTGGTTTTTGATCTGGGGGTCCCCTTGTACAAGTATCCGGTTGCGCCCTCCATGTGCTTCCTCGATCGCCGATCTTTATTTTGCTTCAGTATCCCTCACTCCGGCTCCTCTGGCTTCAACAGCTTTCCTTCAGTTTCAGCGCTTTGTGTGCGCGCTTTAGCTTGGTTGGCCTGCTCCCGGATGTTTGCCGGGGCCTCGTCGCTGACCACCCGTGGGGCTTGCCATCCTCCCCGATTTGGGGTTTCGTTGCTGAGAGGCGGTGGTGGAGCAAGGTTCTGTTGATCCTCGTTCCTGTGTTCTTCTTCCAAGCGGCTTTGGGTTGTACTTGTGTCTTGGGCTCAGGTTGGGGCTTGATTTGGGCTGCTTGGCTGTTGTTGAAGTCTGGGCCTGGGCTTGACTGTGGTGTAGGCCGTACTTTGTTGTATATTGTGACTAGACTGCTCTCTTTTGTATATATGGTGTGAGCTTTCGGGCTGGACCTTCTATGTATATGGCTTTGGTTTATGTAATACAATCTATCTTTTCTCTTTGGTCAAAAAAAAAAAATCAGAAAAGTTTTTTTTTTGTTATCTCCTAGAAATTTTTTTTTTTTTTTATGATAATTTGAGAAGGCATGCAGTAGATGACTAGATGAACGATATTTTAGACTGTTAGATAGTAAAAAATATTTTAAATTTAAGAAAAAAAATTAAATGTCGTTAAAACGACTACGTATTTTATTACGTATCTCATCAAATATACTCAAGTAATTAAACTCCAAAAAAAAAAAGCAAATTATTGGGTGTATACGCATAAGAAATTACTTCTTTTTCTTTTCAGCAATAAATGTTAAACTATTTATGATCACACCCAATTGCAGCTGCAAACAAGCGGAGCTGAGTCTTGTCAGGTTTAGGTGTCTGCTTGTTTATTAAACGAGCCTAAAAATGAGGTTTGGTATAAGTATTATTTACGGATGAATCGAATTCGAGCAGATCCTACTGTTATCGAGTCGAGTTTTTGAATTTTTAATAAACTGTATCATTTAATTTTATAATTATAATAAAATAATTAAAATTAAAAAACTGTATTATTATACATAAAATGAAAGAATAAAAATTATTTATTTAAATAAAATTAAAAAACTAAAAATAAATGTTCAATTTTAATGTATAAATATAAATATATGTAATATATAATTTTGAAAATAGACTTGATGAAATTATTTTCATAACATAATAAATGAGTTATTTTTTTAATTATTATGTACACAAATTTTTAAATAAACTGTTCATGAGTTTAATCAAATCTGTCTTTACTCAGATTCGAGTCATTTATTAAACGAGTTTTGATTTAAACTCATGTATCAGTTGTTTAGTTAAATGAATGAGCTCAATTCAAGATCTTACCAAACTAAGCTACTGAACTTTTAATAAATATATTGACTTGCTTGCGGTCACAATCACATACAAGTCTTATCTAAATAAGTATATGAAATAAAAGACATAATTTTAAATTAGTAACTATTTATACTAAAAGTTAAATGGTACAATTAAGTGTTATTAATACATTAAATGAACTTCTAACGATACATATTAAACAAATTATTAATGATATATTTGTCGAGTTTTAAACGAATTTTAAACAAGCTGTTCACGAGTTTGAATTAAATCGAGCCTACTCTTATTCAAGTTTGGCTCATTTATTAAATGAGTTTTACTTTTAAACTCGTATATCACTCGTTTAGTTAAATAAATGAGTCCTAACTGAACTTTTACTAAGCTGAATTATCAAATTTTTAACCAATATAACAACTCATTTGCAGTTCTACACCCAATCCCATGCACTGAGTAGAAGAAATAAATCTGCCTCAACCACTCGTTGACAGGGGCATGCATTTAATTCGCATTGAATTTTTCTCAACGGCTCAGGGAACAAGACAAAGTCTGATAACATAACATATTGTCTGAATCAAGGTTGTCAAAACCGGATTGGTTATTGAACCGAAAACATTAGTGAGTTAAAGTTCAACCGGTTGAATCGGTATTTGAACCGATATTTATTAATTAATATATATATATATATTTAAAAAAATAATACTTACATATGATTATTAAATATTACTTTTTTTATTTTTAAAGATTAAATTGAAAGTTTTGATAAATTTAGGAGTAAATTGAAAGTTTTAATTAAATTTAAAGCAAAAATTATAATTTAAATAAACTTTGAGATCAAATTATAATTTATGAAATTTTTATTTGGTTTGAACCGATTGAACCGGTCCAGTTTTTCACCGATTTTGATCGGTCCAAGTTAAGAGCCAAAAGTTATCATGAACCGACCCAAACTTTTGACCGGCAACCAGTTAAACCGGTCGAACCGTCCAGTCCAGTGCAATTCTAACAACACTGGTCAATAAAGTGAGCGAGAACGCCACCGCTGCACCCTCCCCTAAGGTAAATTGATCTACATTCAAATTGTCTGAATACGTTCCAACTATGTCAGAGAAAGAAAATCACTATTTTGGGCTGTTAAATTGACTGCGTTCAAATTTTTAAGAGCCGAATAAAATTGCCTCATATTTTTAATATAATTAATTTATAAAAATTTTCAATCCCGTGTTTTAATTTTAATAACTAAGTTCTCTTTTTATTATCTATCGGTCTTTTGTCCCTAGCAACCAAAAAGGAAAAAAACGAATAATATTAACAAATATCAATTAAGAAAAAGTTACCCAAATATACAATAATAGATACAAAGTTGACATATAAAAATTTAAAATTATTAAATTGTAAAATAGTATTGAATTTAAAAAAAAAATAAACCGTTAAATTAAGTATATATTTTCTATATGTAGTAAATTATATGGCTATCTAATGGTGTCCTATCAATTAATATTCTTGGCTGAGAAAGAATAGGTAACTTGCTGCATTTCTGTATTTAAGGGTCAAGATCCGATCAAATCTGGGCAAAGTTGGTGTGCTGGGAAAACTAATTGATTGTTGTTTGAGGCCACACCCAGCCCATTAAAAAACAAAATGAAATGTATAAAAGGCTATTGACTGGTATTGCTAGTGTGTGCCAGGCCCGTGTAATAGTGTTGTAACTAGTCCAGCCTGAGGATCCATTAGCATTCTACTATAATGGGTCCACGCCCCCTTAAAATTAACTCTATAACATGCAGGCCGATGACCTGCATTCTACCATAACGGGTCCACGTCCCCTGAAATGAGTTATAAGAGCAAATCGGCTACATGCTACCACACGTAACATTAATACCCTTGTTTTTTTGTTTGTACGCAACTGAAAAAAAAAACAGTAATACCCTTTTTATTTTATGAAGAAAATAATTGGCTTTTCAGCAATAATAGCACCCTTTTTTTTTTTTTCTAAATCGAAGGAGAAGCCTACATAATAAGTAGGTCTACGAAAAAATAATAAAATAATATAATAAAATTTAAAATTATGAATGAATTATACTAAAGAAATAAGTGAAAAAAATTATAATTCCTTCTTAAACTTTGAACTCAATTTTCAAGATGGTATCATCCTTGTTACACCCAAACTGAATAAACTTATTCCCATACATTAGTGGTGGTTAAAAACTTAGAGATCTCAAGTTAAAATTTCAAAAAAAAAAGAAAAAGTGTGAATAAAAACGTATGTTGTGTAGTTGAGTAAATTGTTACATACTCACATCCAGTTCACAATCCTAGGTCTACGGATGGGGAGAAAAGAGGATTTGAGATTTGTTGCACATAAATTTTGATACACACGGATCCCGCCTTCTCCCCTTGAACTTATTTGCAAGTCACAAGTCACAATTTCACAAGCTAATCATCTCACAGTTACTTTAATGATCTACCTTGATAATCTTTTCAATATAGTCCTCCCATTAGCACCTGATGGCAAGTCTAAAATGATGTCATTTCTTACTCTTATTTTTCTTTTACGTATATGAATCTTTTTGTTGATCTCCAAATCTTTATATTCCAAAATTTAAAAACAAAAAAAACAACTTATTCCGACTTATATTTGTGTCAGAAACAAGCAACATATTTTAATCATTGAAAAATTACGAATATTCAAGTTTTTATCAGCAAATTGGCTATGAACTTGTAGTTTAAATGGTATTAATAATATGCTAGTAAAAAAGAAATCATGAGTATGGATTCAAATCCGTGACTTCCTTAACTGTCTCTTATCCTTAATCAATTGGTTTAAATTTAGAAAAATTCAAAAAAAAAAAGTTTTTTCTGGAAGTTGTCTTTTAAAGTCAATCCTTGATACTTTTCCTAAGAATCTTTGTTTTCATAGCTTCCATTTTCATATTCAAAAATCTGGCCATTGATCCAGAGCTTGTAGCTGCTAAGGTTCGTCTGCACTGGTTTACATCAAGCTAAGTGCTTTAATAAAAACACTCAAAGAAGACAAAGCACCGAAAGAGTTATTTGATACTTAAAACGACGAAGTTATCGTTTCAAAGGCTACAAGAATTGTGGTTCAAATCTTAAGGGAAAAGCTGGACGTACGACAAAAGTAGAAGGGACAAATGAAGACAAAAGAAGCATAGATTAATAATAAGATATACATTTATTTAGTATTAAATTTTTAATTTTTTTTATTTAAATTTTAAATTTTTTTAGCATTTTATTTTAGTTCTAAATTTTTTGATTTTACTCTAAATCAGTCCTTCCGTTAGTCAAACCGTTAAAAATTACTGTTGACTAACGAAAATTTTTTTAAAAAGGTAAAATATACTATTTTAATTCACCAATTAACAAAAATACGTTGTGTATTTTTAAAAAAATAAAAAAATAAAAAAACTCAATATCTCAACTTACATGTTACTATTTGAAAGTAAAATACAAGTATTTAATAACAAAAAATATTTAAATAATATATTTTACCTTTTTAAAAAAAAATTTTGTTAGTCAACAGTAATTTTTAACAGTTTGACTAACGGAATGACTAATTTGGAGCAAAATCAAAAATTTTATAACTGAAATGAAATTTGAAAAAGGTTTATGATTTAAATGAAAAAAAACTTAAAGGTTTAGAACTAAATAAATGCATATCTCGATTAATAATAGAGTGTGAGTCCCTTGTCTTTTTCCGCAAAATTTCATCATTGTTGTGTTTTGAGGTGAAAAAATTGAAGTTCTAAAAAATAATTTTTAAATGTGTGGAACCCATATTTTTTATTTATATTTATATTTCTCTCTCCACCTAATGAAATTCACTGATTTATGTGAACATAAAAAAATAAAGTCATGGTTTCATCAAGATTATGAATCGTCCAAATTAATCAACCAAAATATGAAAATATTGGAACTGTTGAGTCATTGATTTATGGGAAATTTATAATTTGAATCATTGTTTTATAAGTATAATTTAATTATGATCTTATACTTAATTTATAAAATGATGAGTATAAAATAAAAAAAATAAATTTATATAATAAAAAATAATGAGTAAATTATATTAAAAAAATAAATAAAAATAACAAGCATGTATTTATTTTTACAAAAAATGATCGAATGACAGAATGTAAAGCTATGGCACGGATGGGGAAGAGAGAAAAAGAGAGAGGGCAGATGGGTCTCATCGAGTACTTTAATTTTTTTTTGAAAAATAATTTATGCATATAAAGAGCAATATTAGAGTGTAATACATATAAAAAAATATAAAATTTTTTAAATTATGTATAATAAATTTAAATTTATGTATAATATATAGTATATGTATAAAATTTAGAGTTGATGTGTATTAAATTTAAAATTAATATGTATCAAGTTTAAGATAAATAAAAAAACGAAAATGAAAACGATGACCTCATACTCCCGCAGTTTTTGACCCACGGCGAAGCAACAAGGCACCTGTTTTTGTTGTGTTCAGTCGAGGCAAAGCGTGATCTATTCTAAACTTAATTATAAATCCAGGTGGGACCGGTGAATCTGATGAATCGGCGAAATTTAACTAGATTAGTTGAAAATTCCAATAATCTTTGACTTGGATTGACTTTGTGGGCCGATAGGTCGACCTAGTAATCCAAGGTTTCTTTTTTATTTTAAAAATTTTATATAAAATGTGATATAATTAAAAAATACTTAAATTGAAATTCAAAATATTTAAAATATCATATTAAATTTTTTAATTCAATGAAAAACTATTTTATTTATTATATCTCATATGAAGTATTTATGTTTTATGTCAAAACAACTAGCATATCAAAAAATATCAAGTAAACACGATTTTTGTATTGTAATAATTATAAGAAAAACGTTTATATTCACTTAGAATTCATAAAATTATGCTTGAGATGAAAAAAAAAAATAGAAATTATACGCATAGATATTATGAAAATATTAAATATCGTCAACCAATTAATTCATTCTAGCAACGTAAACTCCATCTAGGTTGATGTCTGGACTGAGTTTTATAACTTTTAGTTTATTGTATTGCACGTGTTCATGTGTATCGAGTTGAATGCATCTTTGCATTATAGCAATCCAGAAGTGAACCATTAATAGTTGTCTGGCATCAAGAGAACTGTGAGAAATTTACCTTTTCTTATGCTATTCTAACTCGAAGGAGGTGTTTGTTTAGGGGAAAGCAAAGGTGAGAATAGAAATCAAAGGTGAGAATAGAAATCAACTATTTATTTCTCATTTTTAATATTTATTTCATAAAAAATTAATTTTCATTCCTTTAAAATGAAGAATGAGGTTCTCAAGAATTATGTTTCTCATGTTCAATACATTAATAATTCTCATTCTCCTTTTAAGTACTTATAACTACCCCACTTTCTTATTATTTCTTATGTTTTGTTTAAAATTTAAAAAAAAAACTACTTCTCTCGTTTGACCTTCTCTCCTCTATTTCTCTTCAATTTTTTTTTACTTTCTTATTAAAAAAATTTATTATTGAAATGGGCTGTGGAGAATTTTTATTTTTATATTGATATGATATTATTTTTCTCCTTTTAATAATAACAATAATAATAGTAATAAATAATATTATAATACAATAAAAATAAATATTTCTAAACTTATGATAATAATTAAATTATAAATTATAATAATTTTTTATAATTATAATTATCATTGATTTATTGATAATAAATTATTTTATTATTTATACAACACTATTTCTGTTATAATAATAATGATAATTATTATTATGCATTTTTATCATAATTTTTAATTTTATTTTTATGGTAATTTAATATTTTTAATTTGATATTACATTATAATTTTTTTTGTATTTCATAATTTTTAATTTAATATTTATAATTTATAATTTTAATAACATTTATTTTATTTTTAGCGTAACATAAATATTATCGTATATTTAATATTGATTTTAATTTTAAACTAAAACAAATATTTATAAGAAATTTTAATTCCAATTCCAAAATAAACTAAACATATTATAAAATAAATAATTCTGTTTTTGATTCCCTTCAATTCCGATTCTAATTCTGATTTTTGTACCATAACCCAAATGGCCCTTAAAACTATTCATAGTTAATGCACTCCTTTGACAACCGAATTGACTACCCATAATCTAGTTTAGTTGCCCTGTTTGAAACTAATCATTTTAAACCTTAAGTGCCAAAAAAAAAAGGTCTTGTTGGAGTGAACGTCCATTGGTCCAGCAACACCCAGTCATCAGTTCCAGTTGGTGTATCCATCTAATCAAAAGGGTAGCAAGGGTCCAAAGATCTCATGTTACAAATTAAAAGTAATTAAGTTCCAAAGTTTCTTAATTAAGTACCCACTAATTGACGTAACCATTCTACTAACACCAACTTCAATGGCAGAAATGACATGTTCATTAGTGCAGTCTGTGTTGGACAGGATTTCATATATTAGTAGTGACTAAAAAGCGTGTCCCCTGTTGAAGTATAATTCGTTTATATCTTCAGTAAGCAGTCCATCATGCGAGTGCCGTCATTAACTCTAAAGTAAAGTGAGGACTTTATTAAGAAGAGAACGATGCCATCACAGACGCCAAGAAAAGGGGAAAAAGAAAACACCAAAGATATAAAAAAAAAAAAAAAGACAGCTAAAAAGCAAGACACCACTTCACACAGGATTGCATGGGACAAAGGCAAAAGCTGGGAGACAAAAGCAAAAGACCTAAAAAGACAACACCACGACTCTGCACGCCACTTGGTCGATCTCCAACGTTCAACCCAAACAAATCAACCTGAGACCGCAGCGTGCTGTTACAAAGATTGGTAACAACGACGACGGACACACGATCGAACACTACTGCCACTTGGCAGCTGATGAAAGTTAAAACACCGCAGGATAGAATAAGTCTATTTGCTCGAGAATAGCCACAACTAAGTAACTAATTACTCGGCCGGTCTAAATCTACAACCGACTCACGTTAAAGGACCCCAAGGACTTGGCAATTTGCTTAAGCACGGCCTTCTGAATTTTCCCAGTTGAGTTCACTGGAAGCTCTTCCTTAAACACCACAGTCCTGGGCACCATATAGTGGGGCATTTTTTCCCTGCAATAGTTGATAATTTCCCTCTCAGTGGGCTTGTTAATCAGCTGACGTTTTAAGGACACGAATGCACATGGAGTTTCCCCCCAGAACTCATCCGGCCGAGCCACCACGGCCGCCTCATTGATAGCTGGATGAGTGTATAACACAGACTCCACCTCCACACTGCTAATGTTCTCTCCTCCACTGATGATAATGTCTTTCGATCGGTCTTTGATTTCTAAGTACCCATCCGAGTGCATCACCCCAACATCTCCGGTGTAAAACCAACCGTCGTCTTTCATGCACTTGGCGGTGCTTTCTGGGTCCTTGAGATAACCCAACATTAGAGAACCACCTTTTACGACAATCTCGCCGAGGGTCGACCCGTCTCGTTTAACGCTTTCCCCTGTCCTGGGATCAATCACGTCTATGTCAGTGCATCCGATGACCCTCACCCCTTGTCTCGCTTTCAGCCGAGCCCGTTCGCTCGCTGGGAACAGGTTCCATTTGCGTTTCCAAACGCAGTTGACCACGGGTCCTCCCGTTTCGGTTAACCCGTAAGCATGGCTCACCACGAAGCCCAGCGACTCGATCCGCGACAGCACGGAGGCTGGAGGAGGAGCCGCGGCGGTTAGAAGCTGAATCGGGTGCTTGAGGGGTTCGTTGTCGGGTAAGTTCGCCAGCATGTTTAGCACCACAGGTGCACCGGACATGTGGGTGACACCGTGTCTCTTGATCAGTCCGTAGATTTTGGAAGCATCGAACTTACTGAGGCAGATGTTGGTCCCACCAACGGCTGCCATCCCCCAGCAGAATGTCCAGCCGTTGGAGTGGAAGATTGGTACCGTCCACAGAAAGACAGGCTCTTTCGGCACATTCCAATCGATCAAACAATTGATTGTTACCATGAAAATCGCCCTGTGGCTGTGCACCACGCCCTTTGGAGCCGAGGTTGTTCCTGACGTGTAGTTCAGTACTACGGGGTCCCACTCGCTCTTTGGGCGGACCCACTTGAACCTCGGATCACCTTTCGCCACCATGCTCTCGTACGTGGCACTGAACCCATACGGTAATGATGATAGTTGCGGCGAGTCTTCATCGTCGGTGATGACGACGAGGGTCGGCCGTGGGTCGTAAGGCGAAAGCAAGGAAACGGCTTCAAGGGCGAGGTCACGTGACAGGGTGTCAACAAACACGAGCTTTGACTCGCAGTGAGTTAGGAGTATGGAAATGGTACGCGCGTCGAGGCGCGTGTTGATGTTGTTGAGGATTGCCCCGGACATTGGAACAGCGAACTGAATCTCGTACATGGCGGGTACGTTGAAGGCGATAACGGAGACCACGTCGCCACGCTGGATGCCACTCGACGAGAGGGACGATGCCAGCTGGAGACATCGACGGTGGGTGTCCGACCACGTGTAGGTGGTGTTGTTGTAGATAATGGAAGGGCAATCGCCGTACACGGATGCCGCCCTTTCCAAGAAGTCAATTGGGGTTAGGGGCAATGAGTTTGCTGGCCTTGCCTTTAGCTCGTCCATTAATTCTGCCTCTCTGGCTAGCACGCCTTCAACTCAAGAATGCTGTCTTTCTTTCTGAGCAACTTTGCTTGCTTAGTTTGCTCTGGTGGGCATGCAGGATAGGTGCATAAATATAAAAATATATAGATAGAGGATACACGGACAATCTAAAGAGAAAATGGAAGTATGGGACCCGCTAGGCTGTACTTGCACTCCAGATGTGGGAGAAAAATTAATTAAAAAGCACGCAGAGATCAATAAGCAGTTTTTTTTGTTTGATTTTTTTTTTTTTGGGGTTAAATTTAAGTATTTAAAAATATATTATTATATTTTGATTAATTAATTTAATTTAAATTTTTGCCGTATTATTTATAAAAATAGTCTTTTAATGTCAATTTTTTTATTCGTAAATCTCAAATCTAAGACTTTATTTAAAAAAAGATAATTTTTTTACTCAAATTAATTAATAAATAATTATTATATGTATACATTATTGATAAGTCTATTAAATATTAATTTTAATTATAAATTTATAAATTTTTACAATTTTTTCTTTCTTGTAGTGTACCCTGTGCCGTCCACCATGCGCATACATATAACTTTTTATTGATAGTGCCACCCAAAATTTAATTAATTATAGGCCTTTATTAATACACGTCAAGACAAGTAAGAGAAAGTCTCTTTTTAGTGCTACAATGGTGATATTGGTGTAACAAAATGTTTAGAGGCGAAATAAATAAAGTTGTGGAGGAATTCCACAAATATTTAATTATAATTGTTATTTATAATTTATTACCGTGCAAAATAATTAATAATTATAATTAAATAAAATTGAAATCTGTCCAAATTGTTTCGATTACCATTACAATCTTTTTTTTTTTAAATGGATAAATTATGTTCTATAAATTCATTAGGGAGGATTGAGTGAGTTTATTATCGTTAAGTAAGTTAGACTATTTATACTAAATTCATGAGAGACTTAAATCTCAGAATCTAACAAATATTACTAAATTATTGAAATTCAGTATGACTCATTTATATTTAATCTTACCACCTAATCTTTTTTTTTTTTTTTTTTTTGTATAGAAATCTCGGCACTCAATTCTAATACACACAGATTCGAGTCCTTTATTCAATTCAACCACATAAGCCGTGGTACCGTTATAATTATCATTGGGTTACTCTTTGTGCTGGAATTTCATTATTATTTTTTTTAAGTGTTGTGATTACAGCAAGCACACATGATTGTTTCTGAAAGACCATGACAGAAATTCCACCACTATCACGTGTTTTGAATTCAAATCTCGGCAGACTTAAAAAGGCAGTATATTCGCCAATCCTTTACACTTAAAAGTTTTGCCTATTTTGTAGTGTTTTGCATATTCATATTGCTAACATTTTTTGGGGTTTTTAAGACTTCAACTTTCGTGTACTCCTTCGAAAAGCAAATGGTCCAGAGATAAAGGAGGTGTCCACTTCTTAATTATGTGCAACGTTTTGCGTTTCTTATTTCTTTTTCATTGTTTATGAAGCATGCGCATCATGTATACTCTGCCAACGAGATGCTAGAAGATTCCTTCTTTCCATGTTTGAGAAATAAGATGGATAAGATGGTACCATACAGAGAAATTAGATGGGCTACTACGCCCATGGCTTTTACAGGACATATTTCAAGGCATGCAGGACATCCGCGAATCTGTTCACATGCGCGGATCGACCCCTTTTGATAAATGCGTTTGCAATGAGATCATCACCCAATTGTGGTTTATTTTCAAAACAATCGTAAAATGACATTTGGAAAATGAAAAAGAAAGAGAGCATCGTTTCTTTTCTTTGAACATTAACATGAAGGGTAGGACCACCGATCACCTACACTTTTTTCTTTTTTTTGACATAAATGAAAATCAGTCATTGATGTGGAGAATCCTTACAAAGTAGGTGAAATAAATTTTCGAGATGCTGCAAACCCAATTTAGAGGAAACAAGTTCATATTGAATTGTTTAACAACCTAATCTACTGAAAGATTGGCCTTTCTAGATATAAGGCATATAGAAACCATAGGCATAACATTTAATATGTCCAAAATATCTCCTAAAATGATAGAAATCTCCCACGGCCAGCATGAGCTTGGGGATCGGATAGCTTCCAGAAGGGGCTTCGAGTCTGTCTCCAAAATTGCATTATAGAAACCTTTAGCTTGCGCCACCTGGGTACCTAGGGGGAGTGCCCCTGCCTCAGCCGATAATGCGGACCGTGCAAAACATTTCGTGGCTTCACCTTCAACTAGTCTGCCCCTGGAATCCCGGCATATCACCCCTAATCCTGCTTTGCTCGAATTTTTAAGAAGGAAGCATCGCCGTTGATCTTTATTTGTGGCGGTGGTGGTCTGGACCACCGATCATCTACATCAGTTTCATTTCATATGCAGACCAGCGTGCATCAACCGAATGAGTTTTCTCAGTCAAAGTCATTTTCAATTATTTAGTCGTTACTAGGTCTCTTTTACCCTTTTCTTTTTTTTAGAAACTTTTTGCTTTACGATTAGGAAAAGAATACCGATACATATACAAAATTTAGCATTTTGATTGATATTTTAAATGTGAAAAAATTGATATATTTTGTAAGAAAATTAATAATTTTTTTAAAAAAATTAAAAATTATTTTTTTTATTACAAATATTATTAATCTCGTTGTAAAAATTATCATCTTATTTTATTCAAGATATTAAAATTCAATATATCAATATTTTTTTCTTAAAAAAATTTATATATCCAGAAAAAAAGCTGCTCGATGAGTGTCCCTAATGCAACAAACTTAGAATTTTTTGTAATTATAATAATAAAATATAAAATAAAAAAATAATAACTTTCTTTTGTAATTTTTATTAATAGTTGTAAAAAATTTTAAATTTATTATATTACGAACATTTCTTCAGAAGATTTTCTAGGGACATCTATTGGATCCCTTAAGGAATGTGCAATTTTAAGTATGCATATAATCGCTTATAAATTGGGATTCATTCTAATAGTGAATATTTATATGAGAATCAAAACCAGATCTACCTAGTCCAAAGAAACTTTGTTTTGGTCCGTCGAGAGACACCAGTGCGTAGGATCTTAATTATATTTTCTTTTTTGAGAGCTTGTGCTCTAATTTTAAAAATGATGATACAAAGTTTAATGAGAATAACTACTTTCACAATACAACAAGCTTCCTAATAAAAAAATAAAGAACTTTCTTTTGTCAAAAAATATGATGAGATTTAATAAATCAATAAGCATAATAAAGGAGCCCAAGTAAAATCCGAAGGTTTGAGAATAAGTTTATTGGAGAATTCCCACAGCTAAATTGTTCCACATTTGTGCTAATTGAGATTCCACTTCATTTTATAAACTTTTATCTCGGGATTCCTAAATGAGAAAATGTAATTTTCCTAGCAATTTATGTGTTGAATTTTATTTTAAATAAAATTAAGATTATTATTTTTGAAATAAGAATTGATATTTTTAAAATATTTATTATTTTTTATTTTAAAAATATTAATTATAATTTTAAAAATAATAATTATAATTTCACCCAAAATAAAATTTGAAGGCAAAATTTTCAGATTGCCTAAGGCCGCTCTTCCTAAATACACCATTTTCCTGGGGAAAAAACATAAAGGTACCTGCAAGCTGCTGTTGGGAGTACAGTCACTGTCCACTGCTAATTGGCCACAGCACTCACTTCACCACAGACAGAGACAGGCATACCGTGGAAAATTGAGGGTGTGTTTGGAGCGGAAGGAAAAGAAGAGAAAGTAGGGAAAGGAGGAGAAAAAAAAGAAAGTGATAAAAAATAAAATTGTTTGGAGTGATAGAGAAAGTTAAGAGAAAGAAAATAGGTGAAAGAAAAGGTAAATAGTAATTTATGAGAGAAAAAGTGAAGAGAAAATAAAATTATTTGGAGTGGTAGAAAAATGTGAGAGAAAAAAAGTATGGTAAAAGAAAAGGTAAATAGTAATTTGTGAGAGAAAAAGTAAAGAGAAAATAAAATTATTTGAACTGGTATAGAAAGTGATGAGAAAAAAAAAAAAATAATTATTATTATATTTTTCTTTCCTCTTTAATTTTTTCTCACACACCAAACACAGTAAGTCCTCAAAGTCTTTGTCCTCCTAAACGATGTCCTCGCCTTCCAGCCAATCACGCGCTTAAATACTTAAACATTATTGCCTAGCTCATTTTAAAAAAAATTATAAGTAGATATATATTTCATTTAATAATATAAAATAATTTATTTTTTTAAAAAAAATTCAATTATTCAATTACTTTGTCACTTTTGACCAAATGTACACTAATAAAAATAAGACTTAGTTTTTTCTAAATGTTTTCAGTAAGTAACATTCTTGTAAGGGTCATCTCACCAATGCAGTTGATACGACTTGATTATAAGAGAACCAAAAAAAAAAAAAAAGATTACTATGACGGTGAGGGGCAGAGAGCCAGAGACGTATGATTGGGAGCAATGGTTCCCCTCTCAAACAGTATGTCTATCCATTTTGCAGGTCTTACCACTCATTTTGAGTTATTTAGATACATATGGTCCCCCTCAAGCTCACTAAAGTCTAATCCACTATAAGCGAAAAAAAAGAAAGTTGAATTCTGCCTTTAGTGAGATTCGCTAAAAGTAGAACAATTATACTAGATTTGTGCTTTAGAAATAATTGTTGAAGTCCTTCAACTTTGCTTTTTTTGGCCATAAAGCCAGCCTATGCATAATGTCGTCACTGTGCAAATGTTGCAAAAGTATGTAGATACAGTTTTTTTTTGAAGCTTTGCAAATGTTGAAGTTTTGGACTTTTATAGTGGCAATTCAATGAAGTACAGCTCTCCCTTGCAAAGCCACCTAGCACCAAAAGACTCCAATCTTCCCTCCCCCCCCCCCCCCCCCCCCCCCCCCCCGGGCTGGGCGCCGGCGGCAACTGAGCTGTCAAACCCTTTGGCAGCCCCAAAAGGGGGCCGCGGCCCTTCTGCGTCAAAAGAGGAGGCGGCCCTTTAACTTTACCGAAAATGAAAATCACAATGTTATTTCATGAATGCTAACAACAGATTTGCTCGTCTCACCATTTATCACGCGGTGTTTTTTTTTTTTTTTGTTTACACATAAATCATTTGAAACTTCGTTAACATGAAAAATCCAACAATAACAATCTAGAGACGCTTCAGGCGGATTGTTAATCTAGTCTTTATTAAAGTCTCTTCTTTAATTGTCTAGGACTCCAATCCATGCGTGGGTCTATTTGCATTCCTCGGAATCATGCCTTGTTTGACACCACGTGAAAATCACAATGTTATTTCACGAATGCTAACATAGATATGCTCGTCTCCCCATTTAGCAATTAGCAATTTAGCACGCGTGGTTCGACACCACGTTCCAACGGTTTCAGTTTCCAAAGTTCCCATAAAAGGGTACATACAATACAATTCATAACAGTTATGAAAATTTTTATTTTGATTTTTTTTAAATAAATATAATTTATTTATAATTTTATATTATATAATAAGTAAAATTTACTTAAATAAGAAATTAAAAATAATATTTAAATAATATTAAATTATAAATTATTTTATTTATTAAAAAATAAAATAAAATTAACATGTACTAAGTATGTGAAAGCATCCGGACTCCGCTTTCCGCATTCCTTTACTTTATGCCATGCTTTGCACGGTTGGCCAAAATTATTAGTATTGATATTTAAAAGTGGCGACAAAAGCAATTCTAACGTGTAAAAAACTCAACCATTTTTCGGTACAAAAGATAATAATTTACATGGTGATAAAGATTAAGTACACTACACCAGACCTCAAAGCTGGCTCACAAATTTGTCCCGTCTCTTGATTTGCGAACACCAGTCTGACCAAGGCTTCAGACATCACTAGCCTTGACAGTCCTACCGTTAATACTTTTGAGAGCATTGTTATGTGGACGAAATTCAGTAGATGAAGAATTGATAAAATATTTTTTTTTATTAATCAGTTAATTTATTTGTATAATTAATTTATTTATTTATATAATAAGATATTTAATTTTTATAATAAAAAATATATAAAAAAATATTTTAAATTTTTTTTCAATAATTTAATATTTTATTATATAAATAAATTAATTAATTACGTAAATAAATTTTTTTTATCTATTTCTTATCTACCAAATTCCGTCCACCTATCTTTTCTATACTTTTAAATAATCATGCTTTACTGATTTAGACTTCAAATCTGATATTCTTTAGCTTTTGTAGTATTTTGTCAGTGCTCAATTTTGATCTAGCTTTAGGACTACTTAACCTTTGCTTTGTTTGATTAAAAAAAAAAAACAAAAACTATAATTCCATTCGTTATTTTTATGTATTTTAAAATTTTCATTCATAATATTTTTTATTTTAAATTCTACATCCAACTTTTTTTTTGCCAATTTATTTCATTATTTTTCGTCAGTTGACCGTTAAATATAATATGTAACAATTCAATTAGCGATACATTTAATACTTTTATATAATTGAAAGAAAGAGATTAAAAAGAAAAGATACATGAAACAGATTGTCGGCTGTAAGATGATAACATGTTGTTGATGTGGACTATAAATAGGATGATATAGCACTGATTGGACTACCATGTATCATACCTAATGGTCAACTAATAAAAAAAATAAAAAAAATTGATAAAGAAAACATTGAGAGTGAAATTTAAAATAAAAAAAATGTTGTAAGTAAAATTTTTAAAATACATAAAATTGATGGATAAAATTATAATTTTTGCCAAAAAAAAAAAAAAAAAACCTTTGCTTTGCCCACCAAATATTATCTTTGGTGATTTCTTATGACATAGAAATAGTGTAGATTTCATATATAATGTAAGATCTTGTAATGAATACGAAATATAGTAATGATATGAATTACCCAATATTGAATACTAATAATAATATCAGCAATTATTAGAGATAATAGCCTGATGATAATTCTAAATATTTTTTTCTACTCGTAACCTGAATTTGAATTTTAATAGTAGCGTCTGGAGATTTTAATTTTTAAATTTATCTAGTTTAACTGTTGACTTCATGCTATTAGTTGTAGAGTTAACAATCGCCTTAGTTGATTTAAGGGAGGTCCGTTCGGATTTAACAATATTCAAATAGTATGATCTTTTTTATAAGTTAAATTAAATAAAGTATACGAGAAAACTTTCGTCTCAGTTCGTATATTTAATGACCGATATATTTACAATATTTTTTTTTTCAAAATAATAATAATTATAATAATATCAGCAAAACAACGGTTCTCCTCTTTTTCCGTATTTGCTGAGCTCCTCATATTCTTGTACAATAAAAAGAAAAACAGATCCATTTCGTAAAAGATAAGATCATTAAATAAAAATTCATTGAAATTCAATCTTTGTGAGACCGTCAAGATTGTACCAAAGTTATATTTAAAGAATACTGAATCAATATAGCTATCCTTCTTCTGACACAATAATGCAACTTCAATTAATAATAAAGTTCTAAAAACCTTCTTTCTTCTTACAGTATTATTTATGGCATACATCAAAGAGATGGACTTGCTTAGCTTTTAACTGGTAGGGCCTCCGACATAGAAACTTTAAGAGATATACAAATACTATTTATTGAAATTACTCACTATTGTAGTTTGCATGTGTTCTCCTTTGAAATTAGTAATTGAATCTAATTCTTCTACTTAAATAATCACATCGTCGTCTTTCCTTGATAAATTTTGTGTATCTCATTTGTCATTTCGTCAAATCTCGAGAAAAATTGGCATCAATTATTTTAAGTTTAATCGAAATTTAGGGAACTATCATTCTTTTTCAACCAATTTTGAGGATTAAATTTAAGGGTCTTGATCAGTAGACAACTTGCTATTTGAATCCATCATAATTCATGTACTTTTTATTTATTTTGAGAGTTCAATTGAAGAATCTCATCTTTTTTTGTAATTTCATTTTACATTGTTAGTGGCCAAACATTTGGGTTTAAAGTAGTTCGAATCCTTCCACCTACCTTTCTTTAGTGCTCTATCTTCATCTTTATCCTACTTTTGTTGTCTAATTTAATGGACCTCTTTAGCTCTTTTATTCACATCTTTTTACATTTGGCCGACGTACAGGCGTTATCCCCATCGTGTTGTGTGGGCACTAATCATGACCGCATTGTCTTAAATAGTTCTGAAACGGTTTAATCCTTTACACCAACTTTTGTTTTTTAGTTATTTTTGGCTTCGGTATCTTGGTCAGAATCTTTTCTTCAGTAGTTCATGTTTATTCTTTTTTTATGTCGATTAAGGTAGCCCATTGTGTCTTAAAACTTAATACATCTAAGATAAAATTTTAATTCTAATAACTTCGTGTCCTCAAAAGGACTGATGTTTATTCATTTGTTGCAACTACTGAGGGTAGAGCTTTGATGCGTACGTGTGCCACTTACTATTGGGAGTCATGCTTATTCTTTTGTTGTAACTATTGAGCGTGGAGCTTTAGTGCGTGTGCCGCTTACTTCATTATGGTGCTTAATTATTTTGTATAATTCATTTATTTAACTGTAAGCATCCCAAAAATAATGACACTCAAAGCATATACACATGCCTCCACCAAAATGACTGCAACAGCCCCACAAAACTCAAAACCTGATTTGACGAGCAATTTTGAAGCAGCAATATGAGTAAAGTGAGTTGTCCGGGACATATAAGCTTTGGTTAGCGAGAAAACCAGGGAATTTTAATTTGTGGATTGGCTTAATATACCGTTATCGGCCTTGTGACATGCCTGTTTTCCCCAGCTGGGTAACATATTGCAAAGGCCCTGGACAAAAGGCCCCATTTATTTGTCCCGACAGTTGTATAATGCGTGACACTTGATTCACTGGGCTTCTGATTCAATCAGTTCGGCCTGATTATTAATATAGGTTACAATCTTTAAGAATTCTCAATTGAAAACGAATATATATATATATATATATATTCACTTAAGTGGCCACTATAAATCTGGCCCATTTTTCGAATTATGAGAATGATGCAATAAAATGTTGATCCAACAATCTGGGCCCCCTTATTTTACTTGGGCTGAGAAATTTTATTACATTTTATTCCTTCCTTCCTTTCTTTCTGTCTCTTTTTCAAATATTATCCCCTGATGTTCAAACCCAATTGAAAACTGGATCTATCATCGAAAGAGAAAAGTTGGTGATTCAAAATTTAGTCAGTTGAACAGAAATTAAAACCGATGGAACTAGTATTTAAAAATAAATATATATTTATAAAAGTAATTAATAAAATAACAATTATATATGATAAATTTTTATTAAAAATCATTTCTAATAATTAAATTCATTTTTTTTTAATTTAGGACTCCATCCTAAATTAAATAAAGTTTTGAGGTTAAATTATAATTTTTGATATTTGTGACTTAAACAACTCTAACTACAAACCGACCCGATTTTCTTGATTTTTTAGCCGATTTTATCTAACTTTCCCAATTTTGACAGATTTAGTTTCTGTCTAGCTTTTTAAATCAAAACAAACTGGTAACCTAACCAGTTCATTGTTAAACGAACTTAACCAGTTAGTTTAGTCCGGTTTTTAAAATACTGTTAAAAACTAATATGACAATGTATTGCCATGTGATAAATTCGATGTACTAATTCCATGTCATAAATCGGGCACATTATTACATTGCACAAACCCATCCGCCCGCCTTATCCCTGTCTATTTTCACATCTCTATATCTCACTGCAATCTCTGCAGGTATGAGCTATGTGTGTCGGTATATATTCAAATTAGTAACCATTTTTGCTTCTTTTGTCTACACAAAAAATTTGAAAGATTTGACGTAGAGTTCACGAGAGCGTTTTAGAAGAGCAGTGGCGTATCCATATTCGTAACATCGACCCACTTGAAAAAAGGCCTCGTTAAAACGACTTTTTTTGGGGTTCAGCTACTTCTTTCGGTCTAATGGGAGAAGTCTTGTTGACTAAAACGACCGGGCCCACCCAATTCTACAAGCCCATAACCTGGTTTATACTATACTACTATTGGTTTGAACTTTTGCCAGCCGAGTTCCATTTTTTTTTTTTTTCGGTCTGATTTGATAATTAATTGATAGATATCTAAGAGTTTGATACACGCATTAGTAACTAAACATTAGTTAATTTGATGTATTACCATGATAAATCAATTTATTTAATAATTATTCTATATATATTCAAAACACATATTACAACAAATAGAAAGAGACTTAAAATAAGTGAGGGATCGAAACTCGAACATCTTTCCTCACATAATAAAGACGAACCATCTGTTTTACACAGCAAATTCATAATTATTTCGTACGTGATAACAAATGATGCATTAACACAAACAATACCAGCCAAAGTCGAAGAGACAAACACATTTTTTTTTTTTTTTTTTTTGAGAACAAAGAAAAGACAAAGACATCACCAACCTAGGTGAGCATGACTTTACTACTGTGGAAGAAAAAGACCGAAACAGTAGAACAAAAGTAGTAAGAATCGGCAACGCCACTCCCCCATCTGCAGCGGCTCTCCGCTCTACATTCGACTGACTCTTGAAGAGCCCATGGCCTTGGCAATTTTCCTGAGCGCAGCCTTCTGTATCTTACCCGTGGAGTTTATGGGAAGCTCGTCTTTAATAACCACGGTCTTGGGCACCATGTAGTGAGGCATCTTTTCCCTGCAATACTTGATAATATCCTTCTCACTCGGCTTGTTAATGACCTTATCTTTGAATGACACAAACGCACACGGCGTCTCTCCCCAGAATTGATCCGGTCGAGCCACCACAGCAGCGTCCTTAACAGCCGGATGACCGTATATCACAGATTCCACCTCCACGCTGCTGATATTCTCTCCGCCGCTGATGATCACATCTTTGGATCGATCCTTGATTTCTAAATACCCATCTGGGTGCATCACCCCAACGTCACCCGTGTAGAACCAACCGTCGTCTTTCATGCTGGAGTTCGTGGCGCCTGGGTTTTTGAGATAACCCAACATCACGCATCCGCCTCTTAAGACAATCTCGCCGAGCGTGGACCCGTCTCGTTTCAGGCTCTTTCCGGAATCGGGATCGACCACGTCCACTTCGGCGGACCCAGCAATGCCCACTCCTTGTCTCGCTTTCAGCCTGGCTCTCTCGCTTGCCGGTAACCGATTCCATTGGGGCTTCCAAGCGCAGGACACCACTGGCGCTGCCGTTTCGGTTAGGCCGTATCCGTGAGTCACCACGAAGCCCCGCGACTCGATCCGTAGCAGCACGAAGGCCGGAGGAGGAGCTGCGGCGGTTAGAATCTGAACCGGGTTCTTGAGGGGTTCGTCGTCGGGGGAGTTTGCTAGCATGTTTAGCACCACAGGTGCACCGCACATGTGAGTGACACCGTGTCTCTTGATCAAGCCGTAGATTGTCGGAGCGTCGAGTTTACGGACACAGATGTTGGTCCCACCGACAGCTGCCATCCCCCACGGAAAGCTCCACCCATTGGCGTGGAATATCGGTAGGGTCCACAAATAGACAGGTTGTTTAGGTACACTCCAATCAATCAAACAAGTGAGGGCGACGACGTAAATACCTCTGTGGCTCAGGACGACGCCTTTGGGAGCCGAAGTGGTGCCCGACGTGTAGTTTAGTGCCATTGGGTCCCACTCGCTCCGAGGCCGGACCCACTCGAACCCAGGATCGCCTTTCTCCACCATGGCTTCGTATGTGGAACTGAATCCAACGGGCAGAGATGTTGACAATCGCGGCGCCTCATCATTGTCGTCGATGAGGACGAGGGGCGGCCGTGGAACATCACGCGGAAACAAAGCCATGGCCTCGAGCACGAGATCGCGTGAGAGGCAGTCAACGAAGACGAGCTTTGACTCGCAGTGAACTAGGAGTATGGAAATCGTACGCGCGTCCAGGCGCGTGTTGATGTTGTTGAGGACAGCCCCGGACATGGGCACGGCGAACTGGATCTCGTACATGGCGGGGATATTGGGAGCAACGACGGACACCACCTGGCCACGCTTGATGCCCCTTGATGACAGAGATGAAGCTAATTGGAGACATCGACGGTGGGTCTGAGACCAGGTGTAGGTGGTGTTGTTGTAGACGATAGAAAGGCAATCGCCGTAGGCAGTCGCTGCCCTTTCCAAGAAATCTAACGGCGTGAGAGGGGGAGAGTTTGCTGCCCTTGGCTTCAGCTCCTCCATTTTTTTGTATCTTCCCTCGGATTGTCGGGTATTTTTTGTTGTTATGAACTTAAGATGATGATTATATACTAAGATTAAGATATGAAGGGGGAGAGGGAGTGGAATACATACTTTTTTTTATTTTTTAATTTTAACTCTACGAACTCAAAATTTTTAACGTTGAAGACAATTTTAGTTTTCATTAAATATAACCTGTTGACGGCGAAAAAAAAAATATGGCTAAGATAAGTTTCACCGTCGATTCAACGGTCAATCAAGGATGCCATCTTAGTGGAAGCTCCATTTTTTTTTTTTGTTTTGACCGAAGTGGAAGCTCTGTTGCTAGTGTGGAATTAGGATGTCCGTATAATTTTCTTACAAACCAACTAACACGTTTATAATGGGTCTTCCACTTTATAATAATTATATATGTGCCTTACACTATCATAGGTGACAGTGTAAAAATAATTTGACGTGTTAATTTTAATATTAATTTAAATTTAAGTATTTGTGTCGCCTATTTTTCTCGTAATGGGATATATTCAGTGCGAGTATTGTATATAAATTCAAAACTCGTCAATATTATAATTGAATTTAAGAGATTCGCTTTAATTTAGTAATACTCCAGTAGCAAATTCTCTTATAAAAAAATTGAATAAAAATATCAATAACTTAAAAAACGATATCGACCTACAGATTCAATATTTGTCATAACAGTGATGAATTTTTTTTTTTGTTATTCAATATCACGTAATTTATTCGTTTTTGTTAGTTGGCCCTTTCTTTATATATCAATTCGATAAATTAAGAATTTCCATGGTTTGTCTCCCACCATTCTTACCCGTTGATTCTAGTGACTGTTTTCTTTGGTTTTTTTCGGTTGTTTTTCTTTTTTGAACCAAATAAAGATTGATAAATGCATATGCCGTTAGCTTCCAGACAAGAAATTAAATTAAAAAGTTTCTTGTTGTCGCTTCACTCGCCTGAATTCTTTTTGACTATCATTTTGGGTCCATCTTCAAACTTTTGCTCATTAAGTGCAGGAATTGAGTAATGTTATTAATTTGCTGAAAAACTGCCAATGAGTTATTGAATGTTTCCTTATTATGGTTAGATCACTGTCTTAAAAGGATAAACAAATTTAAAGAACCCCAAAAATGAGAGGGAAAAAAGAGAATGAATAACCATTAAATTGTCTCCGAGGTGCATGATGAAAGCAATAATAACTAAGGATATCAAATTCATGTAATTTTTTATAGCAAACAAAATTAATTTGTGTATTACATTTTAAACTGCATGCCATCCATAAAGAATTTAATCGGTCACCGAACTTAATTTGCCTCATTTTATTCTAGGATTTTGTTAAATGAATTCGACCGCAAAACAAGCCCACTTTTGTGTACTTTCAATCCTAATTTTTTTTTAGGAATTAAGCTTGCGCTGCAACTCTAGAGACTTGAGGCCAAGCGACCCCTCTTAAATCTTGTGCCAGTAAAGCCTGAACCCCAGCAGGTGGGGTAGGTAAGTCGTGTAAACCAGGCGAGAGAGATCTTGCAAAACTTGCTAAGCAATCAGCGGCTAATCAATTTTTTAGACCTAAATTTTTATAATTTTTTTTATTTGAGACTTAAATATTTTAAGTGTTCTATTTAAAGTCTAAACTTTTATTTTTTTTTCTATTCAACTCCTTTTATATGATTTACTATTAACTTTTCCGTTAGATCTAACGAAAATAGGATTAAAGTTAACGAAAAAATTAACAGTTTTACTGTAAAAAGACTTGAATAAAAAAAAATAAAAATTTAAGTCTTAAATAAAAAACTTAAAAAATTTATACTTCAAATAAAAAAATTTATAAAGATTTAAATTTAAAAAATTGATTATCCCAATCAGCTGCCTTATTTCCCTCGCGATAGCAACCAGATTGGAATATGGATGGGTCGGTGGGACTCCGTGAGCCACGGCCTCTAACGCCAGCCTAGAATCCACCTCAAGCCAAAGATAAAGAACTCCAAACTGCCACGCAAGCTGCAAACCTAATTTTAAGATAAGATGATGACTTCATTCTAACGCAAAAGCCCTTTTTTTTTTTTTTCTTTTTTGGCGCTCTTGATGACAATGGAAGGCATGTGGCCAGAAAATTAAAAATACTAACTCCGAGCCATGTAGGGCAAAGCTGCCACAACTTCTTTTTTTTTTTTTGTAAAAAAAAAAATTCAATCACAAGTGTGTCGATTATCGGATTTCTAGGTTAAACTCGGGGGAAGCTCTTGTTTGAACAACTTGTTTAACGATTCTCAAAAGAGCCAGACCTACTACGCGAGCACTAATAAAACCAATGAAAGTTTGTCATTAGTGTCTCGACAGGCGAATTTGATTTCAAATACAACTCACAGACTTTTGTCATCTTTGTGGCCACTTTGTGCATTGATAAATGGAATGTATACTGTACTGTGGCTTGAACCTAGAACACCAAATATAAAAATATACTGATTTATTAGTGAACATTCAGATTATAATTTCTTTTTGATCTTACACAAACAACCAATGACCTGAATCCCTTGACTCCCTTGACTCAAGGACACTGTGCTCCCCTTCATAATGGGACCATGGTCCTCGGTGGCTGCTCCAACTCCCAACAACTCACTGGCATCTAAGTCCCCCAAGATGCCAAACAAATCGGCCAGCCAAGCCGCCCTAATTAGATCTTTCTTTGGTCGTCTGCCCTAATTAGATCTTTCTGTAGCAGAATGTTGACTTCAATTGTTGCGTTTCGGCTAACGCGAAGGCCTTTTTGTTACATGTCCGCAGGCATAAAGCTTTGTAAGCTGAATGGGCCTAGTAAGGGTTTACCGGAGCTACTTGTAAGGCAACCAAAAAGGCTTATCTTTACCATCATTAGAATATCAGAAAATTTTTTGACCAAAAAAAAAGAATATCAGAAAATTTTTTTCCTATTAATTTTGGGGATACTTAATTTTGTTGATAGGGATACTGTTGTTGCTGTTACTTTTTCTAAGAATAGGAATTGAAGAATTTGGTAAAAATTTTTAAGTTATCATTGACATTCCATTTTCGTTCAATTAACAGCTATTAAGAAAAGTAAGATGAGGTTAATTTTTTTATCAACTACTGATAATAATAAAATTATGAAATTGCCCCTTTAAGCAACGAAGAGGACAGACAGCCATTAATAGGGATGTTTGCGAAATAGATTGGTCGGTTTTAAACTATATATGCATCTAATCTGCCATCACCGGATTGAACAATTCTTCATCCACATCTAATCTGTTATCTTATCCAATTTGCCCAATCCAATCCGCTATTAGTTGATTGGATTAGTCGGTTTTGACAAATTAGGTGGAAAAAAATATATGTTTCAACTTCCAACGAAAACAATCTTAATTTAAACAAAACAGAAAGCTTCCTATTTCCCAAGATAGCAAGCTTCCAACAAGGCAACTTCATTCAAAAAAATCAACCCAGCAAAAAAACTAAAGGAATGAGAAAACAGTGTTTGATAATAAAAGGGTATTTTAAAAAGTTTGAATCTCACATGAAAAAGAGAAGTCATGTACTACTTATTAAAGAGTATTTTAAAAAGCTTGAATCCCACATGAAAAAGAGAAGTCATGTACTACTTATTAAAAAAATATATAAAGAGAATAAAATCTCACATGAAAAAGAAATGTCAAGTATTACATGTTTATATATTAACATGTTTCTTATGTTTCACAAAACAAAAGACTTATAAGAGGTCTTGCGCAACTCAGTCTTATAACCATAACACCATTATTCCGCTCATTATTCACTTTTATGACCATAATTCAATTTTATGAATCATAAAGTTAGAACCAGTATATAAGACCATATTTATCTTCTCTAAAAAGCATATGTTTTCATATTATTCTTGCACACACTTTCTTTGCGGTAATATGCTGGGTTAATCAAGATTAGAGTTGTTTTTATCACCTCACTATTTGAAGTACATATTAATGGGAAGCTCTGTTGTATCCTGAGAGAGTTGCACTCACTTTTTTTACTGTAATTTGTTGGGTTAATCAAAATTAGAATTGTTTCTGTCACCTCACTAATTGAAGTGCAAATTAGTGAGAATATCTGTTATATCCTGGAGAGCAGCCGCTGCGACCTGGTGCACTGTCTCAACTTGAGAACAGAGGCAGAAATTATTCTTAAGAACAGTGTCTCGCACGCCTCAGAAACTGTTCATATCATTTATTTTTAATATTATTTGCATCCATTTTTTGTTACTTTTACTTACTGCTTCTAACAAACAGTGCAGAGAAGTTTCTGATGAAACAACTTTTAGAGTTGATTGTAGTATGAGGATGGAATGATATTAAAATCATCGCAAGGATGCATCAATTGTAATACAACAAATGAGCAGCAAATAATTAATTATAGCTTCTTTTTGTATCATGGACAAAGGCATTAGTTAGAGATCAGTTAATCATAACACAGCATACAAGTTAATCAGACTGGGTGGCTTTTGTTCCTGGTAGATTGAAAAGTTTAAAAACCATAAACTAATCCAAATGCTTACAGTTTAGGCAGATACAAGTTCGTGCAGATTGAATTGGTCAATTTTCGACAAGTTGATCAATTTTTGAACAATCATAACCATGAATACTTGTTTTGCCATTTTTCATTATTTACTGTTACACCATAGATAGTTGGCAATAACATCACATTTATAATAAAAAATAATAATATTTTTTAACACGCTACGATGCATAGTATGCTTGCGTAGGAAAAAATAGTAAAAAAAATAGTAATATTTTAAATTTAGTAGTATGCATATTTTTTGTTTGCCATATTTTTTTTCTTGTTTTTTTTTTTGTTTGGTACATGTACTGTACGTGCATGTATTTTTATTCTTGACATAGTTATTGACATTTTTTTCTCTAAGTTAAAAAAAATTAAAAATAAATGGAACAATTTAAAATTTTAACTTTTAAGCAATTTTGGGAGAAAAAATAATTGTTTTAAAAATTAAATTCAAAGATACTTTAAAGTAAGTTTTTTTTTTTACTATAATCATATTTCAATTACTTTTTTATTTATTTATTATCAATCTTGAGCCATATATTTAATGATTTTTTTTATACAAAAACAAAATATTTAATATAGTCATTTTATTATTTAATCAACAATAATTAGTACTAATTTAATTAAACATGATACTCATTAGCGACAGTAATAAATAACAACAATCAGTAATAATTGAATCAAATAGGTCGTTTGTCTAATTGCAACGATATCTCAATTTTTTGTAACCATTGTGATATTTTTTGTAATAAAAAAATATTTTTTTATAGTAAAAAGTATCATAATAATTACAAAAATTCAAAACTTCGTTGTATTCAGATAAAATTTCAGAGAAAAAACTTATGGTACTCCACTGTTTTTTCCTTTTCTTTAACTCTAAACGTTCGAACTGAGCCTCGCCTTATAAAAGAAAACGACCCAAACAGAGCCTGAAAGCCAGAAGGAGGTTGATTCGCAGCAGGCCATACAGTTTCTGGGGCAGAGCGTTCCCTCTATGCACCCACATGCGAGCATATCTTATCATGTATTGTCGCCATCTTCTTCATAAGAGCTGGTCTGTACGCATTTCAAGAGAAGGTAACGCGGTTGCCGACAGATTAGCGAGATCTGCGTTTGATTTGGACTAGGAATTGAATCTTTTTCTGGCCCCATATGCTTGGCAGTTGGAAACTTTTTTTGGGTGGGCTTGGTGCCTTACATTACATTGTTACCCCAAAAAAATAAAAGAACAAAACTACTTACAGGACCATTGGATCAGTGATCCCAATCACATTCTGAGAAAGCAACTGTGAAATACCAGCTAGGGGCTCAGGGATCATGTGGAAATCTCCCTTTACGTAGAACATGTAAAACCTGGACATTCCAATCCTGCCAAAACACAGGATAAAAAAAATAGAGAAGAACCCAATCGTTTTGGTCTTCCAATTTTTTTTTTTTTCGGTTCTTTGCGGACAAGACAGACTAGCAGAGTTATCCTGGCCCAACTCTGAACTATTGTTTTGATGCAAGGATCTGTTTCGATAGGACGGGAAGCATCGTGTACAAACGGTCAGTATCTAAAAACAAAACGAAGAGGTTGAGCATTTACTCCAATGATTGACAAGAATATCTCTTAACTATTAAATGAAGGTTCTATTAGAAGAATAAATGATTTTTTAAAATGCTTGAATCCCACATGGAAAAGAAAAGCCAAATAGTGCTTAATAAAATAATATATAAGAAGACTTAAATCTCATATGGAAAAGAAAGGCTATGTACCACTTAGCCGGTCCACCCCTGAGTTCAATATTTTTATGACTATTCGGACTCTTCAGTCAAACTAACCGTTTTTTGCTGTTGGAAAACTAGCCGTTGCAACAGTTACAGCCATTTAACCATCATTATTCTGTTCATTATTCACCTTTATGGTCATTATTCACTTTTGTAAACTTTAAAGGCTGAATTAATATATATGCAACTTTTCTTTCTCCAGAAAGAACAACCATATACTCCAATGGTTGACAAGAATGTCTCTTAACTATTAAATGAAGGTTCTATTAGAAGAATAAATGATTTTTTAAAATGCTTGAATCCCACGTGGGAAAGAAAAGTCAAATAGTACTTAATAAAATAATATATAAGAAGACTTAAATCTCATATGGAAAAGAAAGGTTATGTACCACTTAGTCGGTCCACCCCTGAGTTCAATATTTTTATGACTATTCGGACTCTTCAGTCAAACTAGCCGTTTTTGGCTGTTGGAAAACTAACCGTTGCAACAGTTACAGCCATTTAACCATCATTATTATGTTCATTATTCACCTTTATGGTCATTATTCACTTTTGTGAACTTTAAAGGCTGAATTAATATATATGCAACTTTTCCTTCTCCAGAAAGAACAACTTTTCAGATACTCTTCTTCTTACATATTCTTATTTGCTGTAATTTGCTGGGTTAATAAAGATTAAAGTTGTTTCTGTTACCTCACTATTTGAAGTGCACATTAGAAGTGTATATTAGTGAGAAGATCTTTTACCTTACATATTCTTATTTGCTGTAATTTGCTGGGTTAATAAAGATTAAAGTTGTTTCTGTTACCTCACTATTTGAAGTGCACATTAGAAGTGTATATTAGTGAGAAGATCTTTTATATCCTGGAAGGGTAGCTGCTGCGACCTGTTGTACTGTCTCAATTTAAGAACGATTCTTAAGGACAGTGTCTTACACGCTTCAGACATCAATTCATATCCTTTGTTATTTTTGCATCCATTTTCTATTATTTAAGAATATATTATCTAACAAGTTCAACTCTAACCAACTTCCCTCTCCGTTCTCCTCATATACTCATTAAGGTTTCTTGTAAATAAAAAATAAAAAAGGAAAAACAGGACGAACAAGGCTTCCTTTTGAAAGAAAACACTCGATTAGAAACAACACTAACGTGATCCTGCCCATGGTCACCAATTTTGTTTTTTTTTTTCACATGATCTCCAATTTTATTGGTCAAAATTATGAACGAAAATTTGATTCCCCCCACACTCTTTCTTTCTTCTCATCTTTTTTTTTTAGATTTTGGCCACTTACAATTGGCGATAAATTCAATACATTTGTAGCAGGTAGCTGTGATCCAAAAACGAAAAAACACATAGAAGATGGCCCTCTCTTAAGCTAGAACTCATTGGCGACGATCTAACCCTATAAATGTACGACGGTACATGACCTATTAGGCTCAACGATTTAAAAAAAAAAAAAAAAGCCAGAGAGAGGCCGAGATGTCTTACAGTCTTCCATGGACGGTCAGGATCTTGTTGGCCATTGCTTGGATACCTCTTGCAATCTGCCTCCGCAAAAACTTCACCGTGAACCGCCGTCTGTGGAGCTTCTTTGACTTTAAATCATCTCCAACAAAAACCGCTCACAAGGGTATCAAATCTTCTGATGTCGTGATAGAAAAACCCAGAAACCTCTGGTTCCGCCTCTTCATCCCTACCACCGCCACCGCCACCACCTCCACCGCCACCTTGCCCGTTATCATCTTTATCCACGGAGGAGGATTCTGCTTCTTCACGGCGGATTCCGCCCTATACGACAAGATCTGCCGGAGACTTGCACTAGAACTGCACGCCGTCATCGCCTCCGTTAACTACCGTCTCGCCCCAGAGCATAAATTTCCAAGCCAGCACGAAGACTGCTTCGATACTTTAAAATTCGTCGACGAAAACTTCGACGATCATTTCCCGGCTTACGCTAATCCAAGCCGGTGTTTCCTGCTCGGAGACAGCGCCGGCGCGAATTTGATTCACCATTTGGCTATTAAAGCAAGCGAGCATGAATTCAAGAGGTTAAAGATTTCGGGGCTAATATCGATACAACCTTTTTTTGGTGGAGAAGAGAGGACCGGAGCGGAGACCCGGCTTGTCGGAGCTCCAGTTTTGAATATGGAGCTTACGGACTTCTATTGGAAGGCGTATTTGCCAAACGGGTCGGACCGAGACCACCCGGCGGCCAATGTGTTTGGACCCGATTCAGCGGACATTGCACGTGTCAATTTGCCTCCTGTACTGCTTTGCGTTGGAGGGCTGGATATACTGCAAGATTGGCAGAGGGGGTACTCCGAAGGGTTGAAGAAATACGGAAAAGAAGTGCATTTGGTTGAATATCCAAGTGCAATCCATGGGTTTTATGGGCTTCCTGCTTTTTATCCAGAGTGCTCTGTTTTCAACAAGGAGATGAAATATTTCATTGAACATCAATCCGCTGGACATAATGTTTCGTTTGCATGAGATGTACCCAGTGAATTGTGCGTACAAATTGTTTTCTCAAATGCTGTAAAAACAACCCAAGTGGATCAAGGCTGAATAAATTATAGAATAAGAGAAAATTTTAAGACATTTAAATTAGAAATCTAAATTTTAATTGAGACTTTCATGATATTTTTATACTTTTATACGATATGATCTCCGCAATTACTTACAGATTGGGTCTTGATTTTCGAATGTTTAGCATTCTCATTGATTTCTGCTTGTAATCGTGCAATGGTTTTTCCTATATAGTCTATTATATGGGCAGACTAAAATGTCATACGCATTAGATAAAAATAAATTTTGTATAATAATAAGTATATTTTGTACAACCGTAACTAAAAAATATATAATAAAAAAATAATAATATTTTTTTATCTTACTTTTTATTGTTTTTGTTACACAAAATATAATTTTACTTATACAAAAATTAAATTTACTCGTGAATATATAACACCCGCTCTACCCACCAACTTTTAAAATTTGAGCGTACTCTCAGTATCTGTTTCAATTTGCCAATTGAAAATCTGTCGGGAATTTCAGGACGGTGCGTCGGATAAGACAACATTTGGTAGATTCCACGATTGGTGGGTCAAACATTGAAGTCAATGAAAACCGGCGGACCAATAATCCACTTCAGGGAAAAGTAATAGATACAAAAAATTGAAAAAAAATCTAATAGATACAGTGAGAATAGATAGGAGAGTTAGAACCATCAGGGACGACGGCGGGTCAAGGAATTGGGTCAAGTCAACGCTCAACTTTCTCCAATGGATCCCAGCCATGTCTTGTATTATTTTATTAATTTATCTAATTATATTCATCATTTTGTATGTAATAAATATTTTTATTTTTGTATATTGTTTTATAACTAAAGATAATAACAGCTGATGAAAATTGTTAATTTTAAATTTTGATTGCTAATATTAAAATTATCATTCTATCCTTGACTTTTAAAAGTTTTATACCTATGCCACCAAGAAAAAGTAGAAATTTATAATGATTTTTTTTGGGGTATGTCAATCCATTTATATAGAACACGTATGTGGAAAAATCATGAAAAGTGTTTATTTTGATCTTGAAATGAGTTCGCTAGAGTTTGGTCCACAAAAATTTCCACCCATATAATCTGGTCCTTTTGTCTTAGTTGTCTACAATTGACTGTTTCTTTAAATCACCTAAAAATTCAAATTTGTATGTGAAAAAATTCATAAATATTATAATTATGTCAAGCTTTTATACTTTAACGATATGACATTTTTTATAAATAAAAAAATTAATATAAAATTTTTTTGATAAACTTCTTTCAAATTTATCGATGATTGTTGATGCTTTCTTTCTTATGATGTCTTTATTAATTTCAGTACTTCAATCATCCAATTTAGCGGTAGCAATTCGTAATCATGCTTGAAGAATCGAATTAAACTGGCAATAATCTGAAAGTAGTTTCCCAAATAATATGAATCAACCAAATTTACCCAATTCTAATTGATTGAAGACTCAAAACAACATGAAACTTCTTTCATGTAGATTTTATTTGACCATTGAGTCGAATTATTTGGATGTTTTTTAATACTCTTAATTTAATTAAATAGATTGGTCTAACTCAAAATAATCTATGACTTAAAAGAAAAGAAAATCGTTCTTTTTTTTTAACTGGGAAAAGAAAATCAATCTTAAATCCTCGGTTTAATGCTTTTCGGACCACCCATCGTCTCCAAGTCGGCGACACGGTCTGAATTTTGAACCCGAACTGGAAATTCCCAAGGCCCAATATGCATCCAAAATTCGAGGCCAGGCTCTGGAGGCGATTACAAAAAACAAACGACGTTGTTCTGTATGGGTCTGTTAATCCGGGCTGACACGGCCCGTGTTGATCTTTGCCGTCAAATTAAACCAGAAAAGGGAAAGAAAAATATAATCACAAACGGAAAAATTAAAGCTCCATTTGATATCTTTTTATTTCTTATTTTTTGTTTATTTTTCACAAAAAAAAACATATTTGGTTTCATTTCTATTTTTCTAATTTTTGTTGAAAAATTGACAGCATTTAACAAAAAAAATAAATTAAGAAAATAATGAAATGATATTTTCCTATTTTATTTTCATTTTTTTCTATGCTTTTTCTCTCTCTATCCACCTTCTTCACCATATCTTTCTTTACTCATCATCTCTCTCGCTCTCTATCCACCATTTTCATCATATCTCTCTTTATTCATCTCTCTGTTTCTCTATATTTTTTTCTCTCTACTCATTCTCTCTCTACCTTCCCTCTCCTTTTTCTCCCTCAACCATTCTCTCTACTCATTCTCTCTTTCTCTCTCTTTTTTTCTGTCTCTACTCATTCTCTCTCTATCTACTCTCTCAACTCATTCTCTTTCTGCCTACTCTCTCTACTCATTCTCTCTTTACTTATTCTTTCTTTATATTTTCTTTAAACTCTCTCTTTGTGCTCTCTTTTTAGCAACTCTCTTTTTGTGCTCTCTTTTTAGCGACTCTCTCTACTCTTACTTTCTCTATCCATTCTCTCTTCGTGTCGACTCGTTCTCGCTCTATCTTTTTTTTTTTCTCTCTCCCCCTTTTCTCTCTCTATTCATTTTCTATCATCTCTCTCTAACCATTCTTTTTACTTTTCATCTCTCTATCAACCATTCTTTATATTTGTTTTCTCTCTCTTCATACTCTTTTTACCATTTCTCTCACTATCTTTTTTTTATCTACCTTTTTATTCTTATAAAAAAATAAAAATTGATAGTAATAAATACAAAAATTCAACAAATAGCAAAAACAAAAAAAATAAAAAATAAAAAACAGTAATAAAAAATTGACAACGTTTTCTAACGAACCCTAAACAAACTACGTCATATATAAGTTTTAAAAAATGAAAAAAATAATTGATACTTGGTTTGATGTTTGGATTGTATAATTCAATTCTGTTTTAGTAATTTCTTAATTCAGACACTTGATTTTTTTTCCTGTCCATGTCTGTGTATTTTAGTTTCAACACACCGTGGGGAACTTGTTTGCACACGAATCTAATCCATGTAAATACCCTAAATTAAATAATTCTTGCTATGCTATGGAATTACAAGTCGTTTAATCTGCACATAAATAAATACTAATTTCGATAACAAGTAAAGAAAATTACCTATAAAAAAAAGCCAATTACTCGTAAACATGAGAATTAAACACATACTTATATCACTCAATTATAATTATTAGTTACAATTGACAAGTTTTTTTGATGAGTGATATGCCAATTACAATTAATGACTAAAATTGAGTGAGGTGTGTTCACGTCTAATTTCCCATTCTTATAATAGAATTCTTACTTGATTGACTTTTTTTTTTCTTTTCTTTTTTTTTACTGCTACTTGATTGACTTCTATCTCAAAATTACAGCAAGTGGCATATCTTGCTTTGGAAGTTTTGAGCGTGAGATACGTAGGAGGATAATGAAGAAAGATGGTTGAATGGCCCAAAATGTAACAGGAGTCCTTACTAATTGGATATTCCTTGAAATATCCACATGGATTTTCCCAGTTGGCCTTAGAACCCCATATTGCTCTTAAGGCAAATAGATGCCCACTTGATGTCCATGTTCTTCTGATGTAACCCTCACAACTTCCATGTCCATACACACAACCTTTCTCTCTCATTACCCTTTTGATTCTCTCTTTTTTTTTTTTTTTTAATTTCTTGCCATTCCTCATATCCAACTACTAACTTCGTCTCCTTCCCCCAACTCTCTTTTTCTCTAGCTTTTATTAGATTCCTTTCTTATTTTTTGTGCTTTACACGCCTTTTTGGCAACATGTTCACATTTCTCAGCTTACAGGTTCAGGCAAGTTGGATGGTGATGCCAATGCCTTTAAGGTATCTGATACTGCAAAATATGGTAAGTTTATTCCAAACATCAAAATCAATTTGGGGTTCTAAATAAGGACTAACAATTGCCGTGGAAGCATCAATATTCATTAGTGCTTGTTCTCTGACCAGGGACTAGTGCATTGGATCAAAGTGTTCATTGCGTTGTTTCAATTCCACCCATTGATCAAAAGATGAAAAATAAAAGAGGAACGGAAATATTAACTTGTCACCAATGTTAATCACTTGAAAGGTATCACTGCTATAATGTGATATGATCATTATACGTGTCAGCTGCACTAATATCTACGTACTTCTATAGCAAGTATTTCTAAAGATTAAAATAAAAAAAAAAAAAAAACCTTGGGTGGCTCTTATTCTCTCTATATATGAAGCCATTAGGCCAAGATTGGATCTCGCCCCTTTTATTTAAAGAATATAAGGCTCCGATTCTACGTTATGCTCAGGCAGCCATGCCTCGTGTTTGATTGATAACAATAGTGAATTGCAATCTACATAGAAAATACAAGACGGAAAACTTAATTGGCTTAATTGATGTACAATTTAAAATAGACTATATTATTAATAAATAGTGATTCACTATATTATATTTAGACTGTAAACTTAATTATCTGATAATATACTCATAATTATGTCGCAAACCTCTCTCTTTCGTCATCTTTTTTTTTTTTTTCAATTACTCTCTCTCTCCCCCTCCCTCTCTTTGCTTCTTACATTCCAAATGAGAACAATCATAATTTGTAGACCCCTGCTTAGAGTGCGTTCTTTGACTAATTTTCATAAATAACATGTATAGATACAAAGAACAATTAGACTGACTTAAAAAATGGAAGGCAATTTTGTTTTTAATAAATGTAGAAGGCCAGAAGCCTCCTTCAGATGTGCGCGTATACCCCATATTTCAAAGCTAAATTTCTTTTTTTTTCTTAAAAAAATCTGTTTATAGTCCCCTATACCTATCGGATTAGGATTTGAGATTTTTAATAAGAAAAATATTAATTATCTTGGTATTGGAATTTGATATGTGTAATAAATTATAATTTGATATCTTCAATATGAAAACTTCTAATTCTCGGTGGCATTAAGTTTGAGACCTTTAATATTAAAACTCTTAATCCATGTGACAATAGGATTTAATATCTCAAATACAAAAGCTCCTAAATGGAGGGGAATGAGGATTTGATATATTTTAATGTGAAAATTCCTAATCCTTGCAGTATTAGGATTTAATATCTTTAATGTGAACGTTCCTAATCCTTGTAGAATTAGGATTTGACATCTCTAATGTGAAACCTCCTAATCCTTGTAGAATTATTATTTGATGCCTTTACTGTGAAAACTCACGATCCTTGTAGAATTAAGATTTGATAATTTTGATGTGAAAACTCCTATTTTGGCATTGAGATTTGACATATTTATTATAAAAAAAAATCCTAATTTCCATAGTATCAGGATTTGATATTTTTAATATAAACACAAAAGAACAAAGTTACTACTTAACTAATTTGAACTCATTATTAGTAAAGTATGAACCCTCTTAATAAGTTATCAGAAAATTATTAGGTTACAAGGATTTATATAATTAGCGAATCAATGGCTTATTTGGATATAAAATATGGTGTATATTCACCACCACAAACTCTATGGTCGCCAGGAACTGAGATCTATGTCAAATATGCTAGATATATCCAAATTGGGCGCGTTATATTTGAAAATCATTCGAAGCCATATGAACAATATTTAATTTATATCTAAGCAAAAAGAATCTTCGGTTTATGTTTTAAAAGAAATTCTGGGTGGCTTGAGGATAACAAAAGAAATTGGACGTTAATTTGATCAGTATATATAAAGTATGCCTGCAAAGGAATATATTAGGGGAGAAATACCAAAGCCACTCAATCCAAGTTGTTAAAATTCACACAAGTTTTATCGATTCCAACAATATTTTATAGGAGCAAAAAAAAAAATAAAAATAAAAATAAATAAAATTTCATCCTTTTTAAGCGGCAGGCTGTGTTCACGTACGTCCAACCGGGTTTCAGAGTGCAGCAGCTCTTGAAACCATACCCTTCCCGTCTCTCTTCCTCTCCTACCTCTTCGATTCTTTAACCTATAAAAAATTTCCTTGTACACCATAACTATATATTTATTTTCTTAACTCCATTTTGTAAAGCATTTTCTTCCTATATATTTGTAGCTCAGATACTGAAACGGAGCGGGAAGGCAGGGAAATGGCTGGAAATGAGTGGCTAAATGGGTATTTGGAGGCTATTTTGGATGTGGGGAGTGGTACAAGTAAAAGAGAGGATGGCAAGCTGAAGATTGTCAAGTTTGAGGAGATTAGCAAGGAAAAGACGACAGAAAAGTTGTTCAGTCCAACGAAGTACTTTGTTGAAGAAGTTATTAACAGCTTTGACGAGTCTGATCTTCATAGGACATGGGTTAAGGTTATAGCTCTCTTCTTAATTGTTACCTGCTCCAATATTATTGCGTGTTTTTGTTTTCGGTTTTTTTTTTTTTGGCAATTTTAGCAGCTTTATTGGAGATCGTTTGCGTGGTCGAATGCATGATATTGCTTATTAATCGTTGACATTACAATTTTGTTTTTTTAGTTTTTCAAGCAAATCATTACTGCATGGAACTTTGCAGCAGAGACCTCAAGGCTGTGAAATATCCAGCCCCTTTTCTTATAACTAAGCTCTCTCTCTTTCACACACACACACAAACTATAATAACCCTTTGATAGAATCTAATCAGTATATATTCTCCTAGAATAGGAATTTTACATCTCCTTTCAGGTATAGTCACACCATGAAACTATGTAAGATGTATCCAAGCTGAAAATGCCCAGTCACAGGTCGTGCTCATCCTGTCCCATTAGCACGTTTATAAATCCAAGCATAAAGTTCTTTTTCAACAAAAAAGGAAAAAAAAAATAAAGAAGAAAAATCTTTATTTTTTCAATCGTTATTTATGTAGTTGACATGATAAACAGACTCATTCTGTGTAAGAGATCTCAAGTTTCAACTTTAAACATGCCAAATAATATATTTTTATAGCCTAGCATAGATAAATGGCCTCGGTGAAAACATAAATTTCGAAGAGAAAACGAGAAGCGGGGAGGAAGGACTGAAAAAAAAAAAAAAACCCAACAGTACAATATATATGCAAAACTTGCTTAATGGAAAACAAAGAAAGAAAAAAACAAAAAACACCGAAAGTCTTTCAATAAAAGCAGCTTTTCTAAGGATGCTTGTGAAGCAACCTGTGAGTGACGGCGAATATGAATATTGTGCGTGCAACTAATAAATGTAAAAAAATTGCAGGTGATAGCAACAAGGAATACTCGTGAACGCAGTAACAGACTGGAGAATATGTGTTGGCGTATTTGGCATCTCGCCCGTAAAAAGAAACAGGTCAGATTTTTATCACTTATATAATGATTCATATATATATATATATATATATATATAAACAACTGTAGACTTGTTTATGTATCATAATTAATAATTATAATTGAATAAAGAGAATAAGTGTCAAAATTATATTTATTTTCTGTCTTAAAATTCTATTTTATTCATGGAAAAAAACTGTTAATGCCTTTTGATTTTCCTTTTTTTTTTTTTTCTCTTTTTATCTTCCTCAATTACGTTATGTGCTCAGCATAATTTTTATGGTCATATATATATATATATATACACACACAAATAATAGATCCACACAATGTGTAGATTTAATCATATTAATTAACAAATTTATTTTATTTTATTTTAAAAAATAAAAAGGCATTCTAATTTTGAGTATTATTTTTTAAGAAGTTTTAAATTTTTTGAGAGAATAAAACAATTTTTTTGTTTTTTTAAATTGGAAGTAGATTTTTTTATTTTCTTCTCATTTGAGGAAATTTTAACGTAATTCTTTTTTTTTTATTTTTAAGAAAAGATAAGTAAATTTGAGAAATTTTCTTAATATTTTTTTTGGTTAACATATTTTTTTAAAATAGGAGAATTCAAAAATAGTTTTTTTTATTATTTTCTTTTATTATAAAATTTTATAATTATAAGGATTAAATTAGTGTCAAAACAGTATTATATAAATCAATAGAATACTTATTAGATTACAATTACATTTATATTAATTGATTTATAGAATTATAATCCTTATTGTAATAAAATTTTTGATAATTATGAGATATTTTAATATTTTTAATTTATAAATTTATAAGAAATCGTCAAATAATAGAACGAGAAAAGTTGAAATTTTTTCTCATTTTTGACTTTATATATTTGTATATAAATATATATACTCAAATTTAAAATATATCTAAATCTAAATATATCCATATTTCTATTGTAAAATAAAACGCCGTCTAATGTCAGCATTTTCTCTATGGCTCGTGTCCCTTATAAACATCGAAGCGTCGGCTTTCAGCAGGTTTTTGTTTTTGTTTTTGTTTTTGTTTTTTTATTTTTCGAGATAACTTTCAGTAGGGTTAATTTAGTAACGTGTGTATTTCAAACTTTATATATTTTTTTTCATAATTTTACGATGATTTTAGAAAAATAACAAAATAAATAGATTTTTTTCCTCTCAAGTGTTATGTAACCTCACATTTAGCTTAAAATTAAAAAATTAACGACAAAAATTAATGATATCTCTATAAATAAGAGTTCCTCTATTATCAGACTAAACGTTTTAAATTTGTATCTCTATCAAAACCTTCAATAAAATGGTAACGAGGAGTTTGGTCCAACATAAATTTAAATATCTATTGATGCATGTCTTAAAATTAAATATACTTTTATAATTTATTTAAATTGTTAAAAAGTTATAAAAAATTGTGAGGAAAAATAAAAAAATAAAATTATTTAGATTAATGAGAAAATTATAAAAAAGTAAAATAATTAAAAATAAAATAAATAATAATTTATGAAAAAAAAAGTTGTGTAAATAAAAATTATTTGAATTGATAAGAAAGTTGTGAGAAAGAAAATAATTTAAAAAAATAAATAATAATTTATGATAAAAAAATTTGTGAAAAAATAATATTATTTAAATTAATTAAAAAATTATAAAAAATAATAAAATGATAATATTATTTTTAATTAAAATTTCTTATTATTTTTTTTTCTTTTTTTCACCAAATTCTCGCAAACGGAACACACCATTAGGGAGCCTCGTGTGCTCGACATTTCCTTGCGAAATAGGGTAGCATACCTCTAATTTTTCATTTAAAGAAATAATAATAATTAAATTTAAAAAAAAAAAAAAAAAAAAAACTACTTCTTCTTCGTCGTCTTGGAAACCTCCGATCCGATGATAGGCGCGACATCGTCGTCAAAGTAGGGGAAGGAGGAGGTCCATCTATCCCTATCTCTGCTTTCAATTCAGTACTACGACTGCGAGAAGATGAATTTCAGTCACATAGGCAAATTCACGACCAAGATAGAAAGAATTTCTTGTGTGGTTCGAAGGGTAACGTTTGATGATTTGTTGGGGAATAGGCGCAAATAGAGGCAGCCGAAAGGTTGCAGTTGTGATAAAATGTCTCCCACCTCTGCCATTATAGGTTTTGGTTTTTGTTTGATGTATAATTCTTTGTTGGATTTTATCCATTTAATGGCGAGTAAAACCCTAGAGGAGAAGAAAAGAAAGCGGAGGAGGTAGAGTGAAAGAGGAATTTGCTTTGGAATTTTTGGATAGTTCACTGTGTTAAAAAAAAAGAGATTTTTGAACAAAAAAAAAATGATGTAACTGTAGATACAATTGGATGACGAACAAAAGTTTGCGAAAAGACGGCTGGAGCGTGAGCAAGGACGCAATGACGCTGCAGATGACCTTTCAGAGCTATCTGAAGGTGAGAAGGAAAAGAGCGACACCGTCCGCTCAGAATCTGTCAGGGACTTCGGCAGGATTAATTCTGATATCCAAATATGGTCTGATGATGAGAAGCCTGCAAACCTGTACATTGTGCTAATCAGGTATGTCACGTGTTTGTCCGAGCTAAATTAGTTCCTGATCCTATTGAGCAATAGATGCATTGTACATTGCAAAGCAGCACATACCGTAGAAACTGAAATTGGCCCTGCTGATGTATCGAATTTCTTCTGCCATTCATGTATGCCTTAAGAAAAAAATTGTTCAATAAATAAGAAGAATTAGGGGAAAAAAGAAATGTATAAAACACTGCTTCATGCATGATCAAGAAGATTAAGATGACCGAATTAATGTTACTCATGTGTTGCATGTAGTATGCATGGGTTGGTGCGTGGAGAAAACATGGAACTTGGAAGAGATTCTGACACCGGTGGTCAGGTAGTAATGGCAGTAGACAGCACCTCGTCTTTTGCCACAAGCGAGCTTGCATGAGTTAAGCTTACAAAACCAATCTTCATAATTTGCAATCAAGACTCTTAGGTACATTTCTGGTTACAGGTTAAGTATGTTGTTGAGCTTGCTCGAGCATTAGCCAACGCAAAAGGAGTCTATCGTGTGGATCTTCTGACAAGACAGATAACCTCGCCAGAGGTGGATTCCAATTATGGTGAGCCTATTGAGATGCTGTCATGCCCACCTGATGGCAGTGGTAGCTGTGGAGCTTACATAATCCGGATTCCTTGCGGTTTTAGTGACAAGTAATCAGGGTTTTCTGCTTGAGTTACAATCACATGTTTTTTCAAATTTCTACCTAACCACAACAGCTATATAACACAGGTACATACCAAAGGAATCGCTTTGGGCTTACGTACCGGAGTTTGTTGATGGGGCATTAAACCACATTGTCCAAATGGCTAGAGCTATAGGTGAACAAGTCAATGGGGGAAAGCCAACCTGGCCGTATGTTATACATGGCCACTATGCCGATGCTGGAGAGGTAGCAGCACATCTGTCTGGGGCCCTGAATGTGCCAATGGTGCTAACTGGACACTCACTTGGCAGGAACAAGTTTGAGCAATTGCTTAAGCAAGGGAGGCTTTCTAGGGAGGACATAAATACAACATATAAGATAATGAGGAGGATTGAGGCTGAAGAGTTCGGGTTGGATGCTGCTGGGATGGTGGTGACTAGCACAAGACAAGAAATTGAAGAGCAATGGGGCCTGTATGATGGATTTGATATCAAGTTGGAACGGAAGCTTAGGGTTAGAAGACGTCGTGGTGTGAGTTGCTTGGGAAGATACATGCCAAGAATGGTGGTATGATAATCTTTTCTTTGCTTTGGTTTATCTCCTATCTGCCAGGATGGCATACCATACATCTCGATAGGGACTAGGTTTTAAGGAAAATAAGAAAAAACCTTTAATAAATTAAAAGAGCATGGTGGTTTCATTAATCATCTCTGCTGGATAGAACACAGTACTGATGGCCAAGACTTCAATAGATTGTCAATTTATGCCATGGCTATTACACATATTGTGGCCTTTAAAGGTCAAGAATAGCACCATCTTGGTACCAACTTTGGAGCAAACAGCGAAATTACTGGTCCTGATAATCTGAACATGTCCAGCAGATACTAACAAGACCCATAAAGAGTTACACTCTAATAATTGAATTCCAACCTCATATGGTTTTCAATATGTGGAACCAGGTTATACCCCCAGGGATGGACTTCAGCCATGTTGCAGCCCAAGATTCATTGGAAGGTGATCTCAAGTCATTGATAGGCTCTGATAGATCTCAAAACAAAAGGCATCTGCCTCCAATATGGTCTGAGGTAACATTCTTCATCCTAGTTTTAATTTCTTTACATCATTGTGAATATTTTCATTTTCATGCACTCATTAAAACTGAACCAACACAAATTGAATTTGATTTTCTTTTTGATATGGCAATGCAGATTACGCGGTTTTTCACAAATCCCCACAAGCCCATTATTCTTGCATTATCCCGTCCGGACCCAAAAAAAAATGTGACCACATTGCTCAAGGCTTTTGGAGAGTGTCAGCCCCTGCGAGAGCTAGCTAACTTGGTAAATTTTTGTTTTGCATTTTAGTTTGTAGCAAGCAGTTTTACTCACAATCACCACAAAACTGAGCCAAGTTGCCTAAATCATATTTCTTAATGCAGACACTAATACTTGGCAACAGAGATGACATTGAGGAGATGTCTAATAGCAGTTCAGTTGTTCTCACAACTGTACTCAAGCTCATTGACAAGTATGATCTGTATGGTCAAGTTGCTTACCCCAAGCATCACAAGCAATCTGATGTTCCTGATATCTATCGTCTGGCAGCAAAAACAAAGGTAAGATAATTTTATTTTCAGGCAGGTCATGGACTATGGGATTCTAACTATTCCCTTCTTTTCTGCTCAACACCAAACCAGATTCCCGATACAGAATCGGCATGATCTGCTGACAAGCCTTAATTTACATATGGAACATTGTAATTCACGCTCATCATTATGTTGCATTGCCCAAATTTTAGTACTTGCTGTTGGCAGTACTAAGTAGGACAGATTATGTCAGACCTTGTATCAGCATGGTTTGTTTTTCCTCTATCTGGCTGAACATCTATAACACAATTTAATTGGGCAGCACCAAATATGTACAGACAATATCACCTCCAGCCTAAATTATTTCCTAGCAGCTGGCCTTTACCTTATCCCCATTTGTGCTTTTCTTGCAAAAATCAACTGCTAATAGTAACACTTTGGTCGTGGCTTTATCTATTGAAGGGAGTTTTCATCAATCCAGCTCTTGTGGAACCATTTGGTCTCACGCTAATAGAGGTAAGTGTTGAATTGGCAAATTTTTCTGCTGAAGCTTGGTAATTCGGAGACCCTCAAAAGACATTGTGTGTCCGAAACATTAAGTGCCTCACAGTCCATTTTACCTTGTATCTTGCAGGCAGCGGCATATGGTTTACCAGTTGTCGCTACCAAAAATGGCGGACCAGTGGATATTTTGAAGGTAACACAACATACATTTGGGCTTTCCCAAACCTAAGTATTGAAACCTTGCAATTGTTTTCTTTTTTCTCCCAATTAAAAAGTTTAGATCTGTAATGTTATAATTATACTTAAAGAGGGCATTTGATCAAGGTTGCAACATATGTGTTTCTCAACCTGCTGACATTCAACTGTGGAAGAATTGTCTTCATTCTTTCTCCATAACCAAATGCTCAACTCTTTTAATTGGAATGCATATCAGCAAAACCACTTCTTAGCAGTAATCTCCGCTTAATGCACTTCAAGTCCTACACTATTAGAGTCCAGTCCAATTTGGTTAAGCCTAGGATAGTCTCAAGTAGAGGTGTTACAGGGAAGGGAGGTAGCAATCCAAGCTCATATGCTGTGCTGAATTTCCTTGTATTTCAGAACTTTATGCTTATGTGCAGATATTTTCCAGTCAGCTAACAAAGAAGTACTCTTGCTTACAGGCACTTAACAATGGCCTTCTAGTTGATCCTCATGACCAGAAAGCCATTGCAGATGCCCTTTTAAAGCTTGTTGCGGACAAAAATCTCTGGAGCGAATGTCGAAAAAATGGCCTAAAACACATCCATCGCTTTTCATGGCCAGAACACTGCCAGAACTACCTTTCCCATGTTGAACACTGCAGGAAACGCCATCCAACTACTCGTCTTGAGATTGCTCCAATTCCCGAAGAACCAATGAGCGACTCTTTAAGGGATGTGGAAGACCTATCTTTGCGTTTCTCCATAGAGGGAGATTTCAAGTTAAATGGAGAACTAGATGCAGTAGCCAGACAGAAGAAGCTCACTGAGACCATCACCCAAAGGGCTTCTTCTAACGGTAAATCCACAGTGACTTTTAGTCCTGGCAGAAGGCAGATGCTATTTGTGATGGCATCTGATTGCTACAATTGTAATGGAGAAACCACAGAGAGGTTTCAAGAAATTATTAAGAAGGTGATGAAGGCTGCAGGCTTAAATCTAGGCTTGGGCAGGATAGGTTTTGTGCTGATGACTGGCTCGAATTTACAAGAGACTATGGAAGGATTAAGAAGTTGCCCGGTAAATATAGAGGACTTTGATGCAATAATCTGTAACAGCGGAAGTGAACTGTATTTCCCATGGAAGGACATGGTGGCTGATGAGGACTATGAAGCTCATATTGAATACAGGTGGCCGGGTGAGAATGTAACATCAGCAGTAACAAGGCTAGCTAGGTCTGAAGATGGGGCTGAAGATGATATCGTGGAGTATGCTAAAGCTTGTGGGTCTAGATGCTACTCTTATAGCATCAAACCAGGGGCCAAGGTCAGATACCTCTGCTGATTGATAAAACTGCTTATTGTGAAGACCTAGTGATGTGTGATGTGTACTAATTACTAACAAGCAATAATGATTGCTACATAATTTGCAGGTAAGAAAGGTTGATGCCCTTCGTCGAAGGCTCCGCATGAGAGGTTTCCGATGCAACATTGTTTACACACATGCGGGATCAAGGTTGAATGTGGTCCCCTTATTTGCATCAAGAATACAAGCCCTAAGGTTCAGCCCGTTCTCTGGACTCTTCACGTTCTAAAGTTCAGTCTAAAATTATATTTTGTGAAAGCTAAAATCGAACTAGACTACATCTCAGATGATTGTACATGCAGGTACCTATCAGTTAAGTGGGGAATTGATCTTTCAAAAGTGGTCATCTTTATTGGGGAAAAGGGTGATACAGATTATGAAGACTTACTAGCCGGCCTCCACAAGACCCTTATTGTAAGAGGCTCGGTCGAGTGCGGCAGTGAAGGGCTCCTTCGTGGTGAAGACAATTTCAAGAGAGAAGATGTCCTTCCCCAAGAAAGTCCTAACATCAGCTTTGTGGAGGAAAATTGTGAAGCTCGTGATATTTCAGGAGCACTAGGGTCTCTGGGGATCAAATAATTGTTATCTTTTCTTTCTTTTTCTATTCTTCCTTTGTTTTTCTTTTGTCGCTTTATGCCAGTTATTTTTAAGGTACATATCAAAAAGAAAAGAAAATAGTTGTTTGTTAATATAACTGTTAGGTAATAAAAAAAAATCAAAGAAACAGTTATCATATTTTAATATATTGTAAATCTATACCCAAATTCCTAGTATGTGACAGATACTAGTTTCAATAAGAGTTTAATTGCTATTGGTTTATGATAGCAACTTTAGGTATACTTAGGTTTTTTTTTTTTTTTTTTTTTTTTTTTTGTGCCTTTGCTTTTTGCTTTTTTCCCTTTAAGCGTGCAAAATATATGACAGAGATAACTAGAAACCCTTTTCAACTGGAAACCCACCAAAATCCAGAGTGAACTGAGAATCTAATAAACATGACAATGCGTACCAAATAGTGCCATGTTTTGGTATAATTCTTTGGTATCATAAAAAACAGCACGAGTAAATGGAATGCCACGCAGAAAGAATTTTGTTTAACTGCACCTTCATGTTCTGCCAAGTAGATACGCAGAAAGAATTTTGTTTAACTGCACCGTAAAAAGTTCTACGGTGATGCACCACTGATGACCACTGATAATTAGTTCCAAGTCATCAGTGGTCTGCCCGACCAGTAAAAGGAATTCATTTCATGTTAAATTAGGCACCATTAGATTCTGTATGAGATTATCGAATATAAATTGAGTCAGTTTCATTAACTTGAAGTTGTTAATGAGACACACAATATAGTCTGGGTAATTCTAGCGGGGCAGCCAAAATGGAAAACCATCTAGCTACTTGAACCTTAGTTTTTCCAAATCTACAAAGAAACGAAACCTATGCATATTACCTAAGAAAACATTAAGCAAGAATTACAAATCACAAGGATCCAACAAAATTGTTCTATGACTTCTTTGTTTAAGTCTATCACTTGTTGAAGTAATCAAAATCTTGATATGCACTTCCATCCGCCCTCGTCCTCTTCCACTCTATGTACCATATACTCTATGGTGTTCTCATCGGCTTTGGTAAAACTTTCTACTTAAGGAAGTGAGAAATCGTGGCTGAAGGAAGTAAAAGGTAGAAGTAAACAGACCTCAAAAAAAGAAAAAAAAGGATAAGCGTAAAAATAAATTAAATCAAGACAAATAGATAAACAGAAAACCTGTTTCATTACAAGCGAAATTAATAAAAAATTTAAAAATAAAAAACAGCGGCCACATCCAGTCACAAAAATCAGCATTAACAAGATAAAATTAGAATCATAGTCAGACAGTAACCTTGCTGTTCTCCACTCGAAGTTCGGATTTCACTTGTGCCATTTCATTCAGCTTGGTTTCAGCAGCATCCAACAGGGCTACTAGATTCTTCCTAGAATCATTCCCCTGTTATGACAAGGATTAGTTAAGGCTGCAACTCCTTGTAGGTTTTGGTCAATGGAAGAAGTTTCTACCAGATTGTCCGTAATAAGCTGGTTCTCAACACCAAAATTTCCTGCAACAGGAGTTTATCAGTGATCAACCAAACGAGAAAATTGTAGCAAAGCAATACAAAATGGAGGAGAGGCAACAACCTATCTGCAGCAAGAATAAAGAGAGATACCTTTTCTTTCAGCCATCTGCTCAACAGATTTATCCTTGACCTGCATAAATTATTATATTTACATCATTGTCATGAACATAACCATCTGCAGATATCTTTAGCTCTTACTGTCATTTTGTTTTAGTCAATCAAGTGAGCCTGTATGAAATGTTTTTAGAATAAATGAATTGAGATCAAAGGATGAACTTGTGTAATTGGACAGGAAAACTTTGGTCCGTTTGATCAATACAAAGGGGTACATCAGCCTTTGGGGTTCCAAGGCACTAAGGTATGTCGGTTGAATTGAGGGACTTATTCACTCTACCAATGAATTTGTGAGACCAACATTAGTGCACCTATTTTGAATATATCTTACATACAGCATTATGTGCTCTCTGTACATTTTTTAGAAGTACATCATTGTCTATCAATAGCTTTTTGAAGTAAAAAGAACAGATTTAGAAAGAGTATACCAATCCATTCTGACACATTTCTCCATTGTTTCTGTGAGAATTGACCCATTCCTGCAACATGGACAGTGAGTTGCAAGAGACAAATATTGAGCATAGATTAAGGGCGTTTAACAAAGACGATTGCTAAGAATTAAACCTGTTGTTGCTGTAATTTGGCATTAATATCATCTGCAACCTTTGAATAGTAAGCCCTGTTGGACAGGGACAATTCAGTCGGTATCATTACATCACTTTGACAGCACTGTGGCCATTGGAGACAATACCTCTTCTCTAGAACTTTGGCAGATAAACTGATTCTTTCTTGTTGAATGAGCTCCAGTGTCTGTATGTCAAGGACAAACCGGCATGTGGTGCCATGTGTTATATGCAAAAGGCTCTAACATGATAATGTGGCCTTTTCAAATAACATTCGAAGGACACAAGAATGGAGTGATTAAATGGGGAATGCAATTTGTGTTTGCTTTGGTTTTTTTGAGTTTGATCGTTTTTCACTGAAGTTACGTCTTTGTTACTTCAAAGCTCTTCCAAGGTTACCTGGGAAAGAGTAGATGAGTCAAACTCCAAGGAGGCAATCTTGCTTTGTTTCTCCAATATCTTTGAGCACATCTGCCCCTTTTCCTTGACCAGTTTCTCCGTATCTTCTCTAACTTGCTTAGTTTCAGATTTTGCTGCGGAAGTAATGACAATGACATAATAGAAGCATATACGTATCACCACAAAACCTAAAACGCTTTTAGTTTGCTGCCAAAAGCCACCTTTCTTGTTGTTTGATTTTTTTCAGCTCAAATATCAAACATTAAAAAGCATAGTTAGCCATCACAATACTGTTAGTTATTTATTTATTTTTTTCAAGAACTGTAAAATAAAGCATTTTCTAGCTGATCATGACATAAGCTATTTTGTTCCTAAAAATCATAAACTAACTGCAGCGCAACAGTCATACTAATTAATTGGTTTGAAGATTTACTGCATTCTTATTGTAGCTCGTTTAATTCTGGCCTTTCACTTTCTGGATGCAAGAAAATCGAAAAGTACAAAGGTTTAACTCAGCACATTTTTGAACCAACAAAAACCTTTCCCAAGCACTATGCAAATTTTCATATCCATCATTATGCTGACTAAAAATGAGGACACAATCATCCTATATGAAATTGTTTTAGAAAAAATGACTTTAATTACCACAGGCTGCTGAACAAACAGAAGCAAACAGGAATTACTGGTCCGAAAAGCAAACATTCTTGATATGGATCAGATTTCATCAATTCGCTCGGGAAAACAACGGTAAAAAGGACTCAAACTCTTGAAAACTGAGGTCAGAAAATTGAAAAAAAAACAAAAAGCGTTGAGAATGAAAATTTATGAAGCTTCCTCGAGAGAAAGAGAAAAACAGAGAAATTAAATAAAAGCAAAGATAAGGCTGCTTCTGCATTGCGGCTGAGGAAGAAAACAAATTAAAAAAAATAAACAAACAAACACCGAATCTGACAAGCAATAAATAAAACTAAAATTTATAAATATAGCAGCAGCAGATCTAAAAATAAAATCACTAGCGAAAAATTCAGAGAGAGAAAGAGAGAGAGACCAGAACTGAGATCGTTCTCCATGGTTTGAATGGTTGTGAGAAGCGCCTGCTCTTCGGCGGTCGCCTTTGCCGCTTGATCTTCCACATCTACACTCGTTTCGTTCATTACACATTTAAATCACTATTACACACGCAACGCAACTAGAGAGAGAGAGAGAGAGAGAGAAAGAGCGATACCGTTGATCTGAGAGCGCAGGGTCTTCATGTACTGCAAGTACTCCTCCATTGTTGATGCCGACCGAATCCCTAACAAAATGTACCTGCAACCAATATTCGTACGTGTTTGTTTGGAGAGAAAGAACAACGGCGAGAGAATCAGAGAATTTTCAGTTCAGACTTCAGACTAATAAAAGGCATAAAAAGGGAAGATACCTCTTTTGGAGGGAAAGCAAGAGTTTGCCTTAATTCATTTTTCTCTCCCTCTTTCGATTGGAATTCCCCTTTTCTTCTAGAATTTTTTTAAAGGGGTAAATTTGTAATTTCATATTTTATTTCAAATTTTATTCTTCCTTGCTCGCAACGGGCGATGGTGACATGACATCTCGGCCCATAGAAACTAGCCCACCTAAAAGTTGGGCTCATATGTTTATAGGCCCATCAAGATATATGTATTTATAATTTATTTATTAATTAAAAAGGCAACTCACCCAGCTCCTCCTTGGGCCTCAGCTTTTGTAACGTTGGGCGTCCGGGGAGCTTGCATTATTGTCCAGATGGCGATCGCCACCGGTGGACCGGGAGGGAGACGGCGGCGAGCGGCACTTCTACAGAGGCACGTCGGACGCGGAGGCCGGTGGCGCATTAGTGGATTCCCAATAACAAGACTTTCCTTCCGCTCCGTCATTATATCTCTTGCCTTCGTCGCTCTCTTGCCCCCGATTTTCTTCCATTTCCGGCTCCGCCGCTTCCATCAAGTAATAACCACACTCTTCTCTCTCCGTCCGACTTTTCGATACTGTCTTTTATTTTTTTCCAGTCTTTTTTCTTTGGTAGATGGAGTTTGTTTGATTTTCTTGCAGCGATACAGATTTCTTGGATGTGGTTTTTCTTTTCCTTTATCTCGTTGTTATATAGGCATTCTTTTGGGCATTCCTTTTGCGTTCTTGATTTCTTGTGCTATTGCGTTGCTTTTTCTTCTTGTTCTCGTTACTGTTCTTGCTGTTATTATTATACACAATCTTTTTAAGTATTCCTTTTGCCTTCAAATTTAGTTATTATTGGTTTCCCTTTTTGTCAGTTAGTGTTAAAGTAAGGTTCTTTACTGCTAGGGTTGAGATTTTGTAATATGCATCTTCTTGGTTAAGGTATCTGCAAGATCAAAATCAAGATCAAAGACTTTCATCTTAGAGGTCTTGAGTTTTAATTATAGGAAGGAGGGTGTGGGTTTATGGGAATGGGGACAGCTATCCTCAATTGTGTAACTCTCAGCCCAACAGTCCTCCTAATGGATTAAAAAAAAAAAGATCTAAACCAGCCCACAACTTTGACTTTCCCCCTTTCTTTTTATCAAAGAAATTTTATATTTCATGTTGGTGTGCTTGATACGTGGTAATGTCTAAATTAGTTCATTTTCGCATGGGCTTATGGTGACGATTATCCACTTTGCAAATTTTCTTTGACTTACAGATGCAAGCCAGGAAGTGTGGTTGGCTCAATGATCCACCTCTTGTATGTGCTCATGGTGGGGATTCAACAAATGCTTTCCGTAACACGGTAGGTGTCCAGGATTTCTCTAGTTTCTTTCTTTTTAATCTAACTAACTAGGAACTTGATGTCACAGTGTGGAGCCTCTTGCACTTTTATGCCTTTTTAACTATGACTTCGATGCCTCAAACCTATCACGAGCTTATCCTTTAGTTTTGGTGTTTTTTTCCATTCATCCTAATCTTTTTACTAATAACTTAATCCTAAGCAAGTGCTCTGCTGAGGTGCAGACTGAACAATGTTGAATCTATGATAGATTTAAAATGAATCTAGTGAACATTATAAATCACCGAACAGGTGAGACTAATGTGCTGCAGCCAAAATGAACTCCTTCATTTGAGGTGAAATTGCTGAATTTGCACAATCAATTATGACAAGTCATTATAAATGGAACCTTGTGTTCTTTTCGGTCCTTGTATTTTGGATGGATATTTCAAGCTTATCTTTGATCTATCATTTTCCTTTTCTTTGTTTTCACCTTGCAGATGACTGCATACCGGCTTGCTCTTCGTTCACAAGTAGATTGTATAGAGATTGATGTATCTCGTTCCTTTGATGGAGTTTTGTTTGCTCTTCATGACAGGTATATTTGTATTCTTACCCTACTATAATTTACCAGCAAATGTTTAGGACAATTCTGGTGCATACGATGATTTTTTTGTGGTGCATTATAATACTAGGATAAAATTCATTGTTGTGACTTGTAATGATTTAATGTTAGCTGATACAGTGGTATATGGAAAGGGGTTCATGTGGAAATCTGTTTGAATCACAAATGGCTTGCTACCCATACCTAGATGGAGATCCAGCATAATTGGAAATTTGTTTGTGTCCCACTCGATGTTCTTCAGTTTCATCTTTTGATTTTGGCTATGAAATACTTGATGTGGTAGTACTATTTTTTTCTCTTTCTAATGCGGTCTTGACTGGAAAGGGGGAAAAATTTGTCTTTCATGCAGAAGTGGTGATATATTACGATTCGGTATACCAATGCCAAACAATTCATCAAAATTGACTCTAATATTGATACACATAAAAGACTCTTATCATGCTGTTTAAAGTCGAGACAATTTCCACTTTAGTTTTGTGTCTTATGTGAGGTGCCACTATGTTGTAAGAGATGAAATTCAATTTTGATCTTGGTTTATCTCTGAATTTCTGGATAGTTATTGTTTGTTGCATACTAAACTCAGTAGGTATTATTCGGTTCTTCCTGTGGATTTTCACTCACTTGCCGGCCTATCATATCCAACTTGAAATTTAGAAGGCTCAGATTGCCATGTCTAGAATTAGTATTCTCTGCTTGGAAACTTGATTTTCACATGCCACAGGCAGGGACTTGCAGCAGATATCTGGAAACAATGCTTCTAAAGTTGGGCATTTAAGCATGAAAGAGGTGAGATTTGCTGTTTTGGCTATGTTTTCCGCTTTGTTAAGTAATTTTTCCACATTATTATGTTAGTATGTGGTTATTTTTGCAATTTTCTAATCATGTAACGTCAACACTTTCCATAATGATGTGAACTGAATGTGTTTGTTTATAGCCACCCTAGTAAAAAGGGGGAAAGTGGGAAATTGTGCAAGGGGTGGAAATTTTTTTGGGCTCAACCGATGGGTGGCAGGTTAGGAGCATACTGATGTTGGGTGCTTATATCAGTACTGGATAAGCATAATATTCTTGATATTCTTTTTTGGGTTAATGACCACTGTCTGGATGTTATCTTCTTCTCATGGTTCTTTGGAAAAGTATTTTAGTTCATGTGTCATAAAGTCCAGCATATAGAATTAATTGTAACTAATAATATGTAGTTTTTGGTGCTAAATTGGTATAATAAGTGAAGCTGCTTATATTTTAGCATGCATTTTTTTTCCCATATTTCTGAATTTTGATTGAAAGCCCTATTTTGTGTAGATTAAAGAAATAGACGTGTCTCGTCAGTCTGCTCAGAAGTTCGATCATGAAAAGATTCCTACCATCGAAGAAGCATTGACAGTAAGTTTGACCCTCTCCTCAAATCGTTGAAACTAATAGTAGAGGCTTTAGCAATCTCTTTTTTAGGACTATTTCTAAAGCTTGATGCAATAGTCATGTAATTCTATGCACTGCCAATATCATCATGATGTAGTCATTTAACTATGGTTCACATTGTTACAGCTAATATCAGGTTCAGTCCGGCAGGTGGTTTTAGATGCTAAGGTTGGACCTCCATCATACGAAAAAGGACTTGCAAAGGAGATTCTTTCCGTTGTGAGTCTTTTGTTTGCTTCCCCTAAATCTTGTCCCTTCTTTTCATTTGTTTACTTGTCTTATATGACACAGAATCACGCAACACTCACTTAGAGGCTAATTCTGTGATAACTATTTAATCAGTTCATCAACATGCACCAATAAGGTCAAAATTTTGGAAAATATCTCTGGTAACTTTTGTGGCTACCACTTGTTTGGAAGGCAGCTATCTTGAGGTTAAGCAGTTTCAAAAAGAATTATCCAATTTAATTATCCAATTTCGTCCTTGGTGGGTCTGTAGGGAGCCATCCCTGCTTACCCTTTTTGACGAACAAGAATTATTTAATTTCCTTTTGCCAGTGACATGGCTTTCTAACCATTAGAGTGCTTACTTTTTTAGTTGCCGAAGTTTTCAGGTTAAGAAAGTACAGTGTAAGAATTGCATCGTTTGGGCCAAAAGTGACACTTTAGCAAGGGATGTTATCAAGTTGTCATCGGATGATGTGACGGTAAATAAGTTTCCACTTTTGGTTCCCTTCAAGATTGTTCTTTTGACTTCCCTCCCCCTCCCCCCCCCCCACCAACCCCCCGTCCTTCTTCCTTCTCCTTTTAGGAATTGCTTGATGGATTATGATATACTTAAACTTTATGTAGCCTGTAATGCACAAGAGGGGAGAGGTGCACAACTGATGCCCTTTATCAATAAGTGAGATAATATTTGTGTTATATATAAAACTCTAACTAAACAAATGTTGGAAGTGGCTTGAGTGCAAAGCTTTCTGTTCTAAAAAATACAACTGTTGATGGAAGCACATCAGTTTAGACTTGAGGCTTCTTTGGGCAATTCTAAAGTGTTTATTTTAATTTTCGATAGTACTACTCTTTCACTTGGAAAGAATGGGTTAAAATCTGGTACATCTCCTTGTCTGCTTGTTTGTGAAAGAAGTGGTCTTGATCGTTGTAGATCTTTAGTGGAGTCTCAACTAGTTTCCTTAGCTGAGCTTGTCCAGCTCAAGCACTTTTCAGCTGCAACATTGAAACTTAAAGAATTTTTGTCGATCATTTCTGCACGATGCAAGTCCCTGTGACAAATGTTGGTATATTGAATTGTGTGGAGCGACGGTCCCTTTGCAGGTGGGCTACATCGTCATGGTGGATCCTAATACGGGCGTTAGATCAAACTTGTTGAGGATGAAGGGTGCTGCAGTCGTTGGTGTTTACCATCAGTTGATTGATGAAAAGCTTGTGAGGATATTGCATGGGTACGAATCGTGTTCTCACTGATTCATAGACCAACTGGTGCACGTACGCATCTGACTAGCATTTTGTTGTTGACAGGAGACAGAAAAAGGTATATGCCTGGACCGTTGATGATGTAGATTCCATGCGTAGGATGTTGTATGAGCGAGCAGATGCTGTTGTTACAAACAATCCCAGTCTATTTAAACAGATTATGCAAGACATTAGAACTCAATGTCTGGAGGAGGGCTTTTCTTTGGGACGATGATACCTAGTTGTCTGAGTTCTTGGCATATACCATACACGATCATCAGTTTCCATGTCTATTGCTCTCTAATGCCATTAGGATAAACCGTTGCCCGGTCCATTTGGGTTCCCATTTTTGGCTATTTGTCCCAAGTATCTAATATGTAAATTTTTTAGCTTTTTTGCTTCCACAGTGCGGAATCACACCATATGACATGGAATTTATTTTGTGAAAGAACAAAAAGTTGTTTTTTTTCTTTTTGGTTACAAAGAACCAAAAAAGTAGAGATACCAAAAGCATCCATCATGAACCTTGCTTGCTGCATACCAAACGAACCCTGTTCGCTAGTGTATGTTTCACAAATATTCACTCCCAGCGAAGATTATTGGTACTGTTTCTTCTTTTTTGTAAAAAAAAAAAAAAAAAAAAAAAGAAAGACAAATTTGCTGTAGAATGAAGAGCTGCAATTGAAGTACAGAATTTAACTTATAATCAAGAGATTTCCAATACAAAGTTTTCTAACAACATGGAAGCAGGGAAAAGGGATGAAACATTGAGAACATGTTTCAGAGTACAAATGCTGCTGTTTTTGTTGCCTGATAAAAAGAAACAGTTAAATGACAATTGATCGGGCAGCTTACGCCCATGCTAGTTCCTGTCGAGAGGCTTATGGTAATTGTGTAGCCGGGATATTAAGTATGTCGAGATTTTCCAACAAATGAATGCTATCTGGAGGATGCTCGAGCCTTGAAAAGTTACAGAGAACTAATTCTACAAGATCTACATGATACTCAATTGCTGAGGAAGTTCTTCTATCTCTGACCCTCCCAGCAAAAGACAATTACTGGGGATTCGAATACTTTTAACTTCTAATTTTAGCTGCTGTCGCTGCAAGAATTACAGCCAAGTTAACCTGAAATTACCCGAATTGCACTGCTAAAATCTGCTATTAACCCAGTCCCAATTGTGCGTCTCTAAAGACAAACGGAGCCACATATATTACGAGTTTGAAGAGACTTCAACTCATAAATGCTGCTCGAAAAACTCTCAAGACTATTGCAGCTCCTGCCATCCAATTTTGACAAACCAAAAAAAGACCAACAAGTGATGGAGTACTTGTACTGCAGCCCCGGCAAAATAGAGATGCTTCATATTTCTTGGAAGCGAGAGACATCAGGTTATTTGAGCGAGGTAATATATCCAAGAACATATTGTTAGGAACCTATTGATAAATGTGTGAAGAAGGGACGTGGCTTGATCTGGGCCGTCCTTATACATTTTATTCCTAGCCGTTGGATGCTAATAGTTTTAGTGCTCTGGATATATGTTCTGCCAGAGGATAACAAGAATGATAACTGAATTCCTATTCTCTTTCTAAACTCTTTTTCTCTCTCTACTCTCTGCAACTCTCTCTCTCCCCCCCCCCCTTCTCTTCTGTCTTCTTCTTCTCTCTTCCCCTTTCTTTCTCTAATTTCTTCTACTTAGAACCTAGAACCCTGACACATATCACCCAAATCTGTGCAGTCTCAAAGATGTAAATGATTCAGGTTCAGAGCCTCAGATAGATCAGGATTTCTAATTAATTTGGAGTGACTTAGGTCGATCAGTCTCAACTCCAGAATATTTGTAGAAAGAATAATAAATAGACAAAATGCATTAGCTTATGATAGGAGTTCTCAATTAAGAGGAGAGGAAACTCGAAGAATACCGTCTGATTTAGCAAAAATATACCTGTTTTCCTGCCATAAATTGTTGGATGTTGCCGGATGGCAGGCTAAGCTCGCAAGATATTCCGCACAAGAATTAGATGGCAGTGATTTTGAAGTGTATACTGGCCAATAGAAGCATTTCAAATGATGAGAGAGTGATTTCAGGCCTCCATGAGCAAGCTCGACATTACTTTAGTATGCCCAAAACCATATAATTTCAGCAGTCTAAGATTACGCATTCTGATAAATTCTTGATCATTGAGGCTCATTTCTCTCGTTTAAGACATAATTAGAAAAAAGTCTTCAACTTTCTCAATCTCAGTCCCCTGCAAGCAGAAAAAGGGGTAAAAATAAGAACCAAATCTGTTTTTCGATGAATTTTAAGGGAAACGATAAAGGTTTTAGCAAGCTCCACACACACTCAACATTTATATGGGTTTATGGCTCCAATTCAAATTGCAGTCCCTATAAAGTTTGCATCATAAAATGCAGTAAAAACAATTTATAAAAAAAAGGCTTGTTATGCATCTGGTCTTACTGAATTTGTTGTCAATACAAAGATATCCTCATGATCCCACGGTCGGCTACATTCACCAATAATTTAGAACCTTGTCTCACAATTTCACAGCCCACTCCCTCGTAGCAATCCGACCAAATGTCATTTGAAATGCTTATCATAGCCTTGTCCATAAGAACTCCAAATGTCCTGTCTGTTAAAAATCTGCAGCTATCTAAAATATCTCTTACAACATGTTTATGCTACCCAATGAAGCAACGCACCCTGTCCAGAAGTACGTCTTTCTCCATGGCTTCCAAACCATCATAACTTATTTTCAGCACGTTTTCGACATCCAAGTTTGAAAGTTTCTACAATTTATCTAGTTCACTTTACCATTGATCCATGCTTCAAACATAAAGAAAAGAGTCCAAACCCTTCAAAGCTGGGTTGGTTTTGCTAGAAGGCATGCTGACTGAAGAGCTGAAGAACTTCTTCATCCTTCAGACTGTCAACATGAAGCCTCGTGTATAGCGTTGAATCTGTGCAACTCAAGCAAGTGTTTGACTGTTGTAGTTATAATGATCCTACTTCCAGAACCAAGCAGTCTGGCTTCCAACTGGTCTAGGCTATCTACATCATCAAGCACACAAGGACTGGTCTAGGCTATCTACATCATCAAGCAGACAAGGAACTGTTTGTGGCAGAGCCATTCCTTTACCACATTGCAATCATCACCAAAAAGCCATTGACTCAGATTCCCTCCAGTATAATTTGGGAAACTCGTTGCAATTGTAAAACAGATTTACCATGTTTTCCCAAATTTGTCTTTAACATCAGCAAGAAATCAGCAAGCTTCAAAATGACTGGAGAAACTTTCACAAATAACCCTACCAAAAGGTGCCTTGGCTATCTCTCCCATTCCCATATTCCGATCACTTGAACAAAGTTGAGCTTCAGATCTTGTAGCAGATCCATTTCCTCTACATTGGAGCCCATCCCAAGCAAGTCATTAGCACCACTGGATGACATACAAACTAATTTACTGGAAATATCTCTAATGATGCGATCAATTGTGGCATCATCCCTGCAAAGCTAAAACAAAAGGAAAAGGAAAATATCGGAGTCAACAGGGAATAATCATAACAACGAGAAAAAAAAAAATCACATAGATACTAGAATTCAACAATGGCCAAAATTTGAAATTTGAAAATTTTTGCTATGATTTATCAAGAAAGTGGAAATGCAATGCTTATTATGGTTCAGTTAGTTTTGGCATTGCCATTAAAAAAAAGTCTACTGCTTGCAAAGAAACGGGTGGTTTGTCAGCTCTCATAAGATTGCTATTTTGTTCCAAGTCAATTCTTAGTAGCATTTCTGAAAAGTCAAATTTCACAAACAGTAAAAGTCAAAAAACAGATCACTGCAGTTCCTTTTCAGCCAGCTGTTTGACGGCTGCCAATAGGAGGTAGGGGGGTACCGCTCAGATTTTGACTAATCTGCCTAATCACGCACAGACTTGGCTGAGTGCAAGAAACTCATCACTACCTCATAAGGGCATTGAGACCACAGCCTGTTACATGAAACTGTTGCTTTCCCTGTACCGTTGTCACACAGCTATCTGCCTAGAAGCACCACTCACTCTATAGTGGTGTCACACAAGACAACCTTACCTTAGCCTACTGGTCGAGCGAATCAGAGTTCTCTTTTGGTCAACTGTCCACCCATTCAAGTGTAAAAAAAAACATAATAGAATCACGCATGGCATGCTGCTGGCGTGCTTCCTGCCCGTGAAGATAAACACATGCACATAGATATACACATACACGCACTCACATCGATATTTTAGTCTAAAAAAGTTGACCTAGATCTCAGAAAAGATAAATACAAGATCTTACAGATAACTTCAAGATGTAACCTTCTGAGACCAAGTTGTTAGCTGCTATGTGATGTACAATCATACTTATCGTTTTCTGGTTGGAGGGCTTCATGGTTTGTATCAGTTCTTATTCATCTTGATCATCTTGATTTGTTTGTGAACAAATGAAAAGACTTGAAAAACTCAGTTCTGTTCTCTTTCCATACATACTTTTAGGTATTGGAATTTCAGGATTCATATTAGTTCATATACTTCATCTTGATTTGTTTGTGAACATAAGACAATGACATGAAATCGTAGTCATCATTCTCTTTCCATTCAGTCATTTCGTATATTTAACTTAATCAAGCTTTTAACATGCAAGTAAGACTTTGAGATCTGAGAAAATTACTTCCCGTCTACTTACATGTTGTGGCTGACCACCAATAATGCATCAAGATGAAACTAATTAGTTAAACTAGGGATTAACATATGCCCTAACATTCAATTTATAAATACCACTCACTTACAAAACAACAACCACCCAAAAGGGGCACTACTGTACAATACAAACCCTTATACAAGGATAGAAAGGAAAATGTTACAACATTGAAATGTGGGACAAATACACAAAATTATCATCCTCTTATGCAAGAAATTAGCCCCATGATCCAGAAAGTATACTTTAAATTGAATATGCCTCTTACTTTCGTAGTAAACAAACTTAGTCCTTGTCCTGCTTAGGCAAACTTCTAAGCCTTCCAATATTGTCTTTAAGTACCAGATGATACAGAAGTCCACCATAAAGCCGCCGCCTATCCACCATGCTCTTACAGGTGACCCTAAGAACACTGTGATATAAAAAAGGAGCCACCAGCAGAGGAGATATGTATGAACGCCAAAGAATTGTCAAAGTTGGCAAATTGGCAGACTGGGGGATTGAATCATGGCACAAAATAGCAGCAGAAATGAAAATAGCAGCACAAATGAAAGGCATTATAATCGGAAACATGATGAACAAGAAATTGATCGCCTTGTGATATGCCCTACTCTGCCACCCTCCACACTTCACCACCTACGAATGCCTTTGGAAGCCAGCTCTGTCAGAACAAGGCCAAGGTAATGATAAAATCACCACCTGAAAATAAAAGTCACGAAATAAAAATTATTTTAAATAATCTAAGCATCTAGGGTCAGCAGTTTAAAGAATATTTCATTAGTGTTTTGCATAGACCTCGATATCTCGGCTGATTAATGCCCTGATAATAATATCAGATTCTACAAAAATCATATTTTCTTCCTCTTTTTCTTCTTCTTCTCCTCCTTCTGATTCTTTACAGGCACCACCTCCTCCTCCTCTATTTTTGGGAGAATTCCCAAACCCACTCTTTGTTTCTCTCTACTGTTTTTCTGGTCTACTTGGCTAGAGGAGCTTTGGTCCGCTACCTATTTATAGGGGAAGATGGCCCATGGCTACAGTCTGCTGTGTGTAGATTCAGATTCTCCCAATACGCGTGCGTCGTACGATGAAAATCTTATCCTTTTTTTGGGAGGCCCTGCATAATTTGGTAAAATCTAGGGAAGGTGCTCGTATCTATCCTAATTTAATGTCAATTAAGATTACATGGATACTGGTGTCAAAAAAAAAAATTATACGGGTATAATTAACAACATACATAAAAAAAATATATAATTAATTATATAATATTTAATTATTTATCTATTTTTTAAATTTAATATATTTTTTACAATTTAATTTTAGATCATGCGATATCACAAATGCCCGCAATTTACCCGTGCCATAAAGCTACTTTGTTTATCGCCTTCCAAAATGTGCTTTTTATTGATTTTACAGAGTCTCACCGTATACACACAATAATTAGGTATAAAATAATAATATAAATATATTATTTAAATATAAATTATTAATTATATTAAATTTATATTTAATTAATAATTCAAATTTAAATTATAAAATCGTATTATTATTTTATATCTAAATTTTATATTAATATATTTTTTTCTAAAAATACAAAATAGGAAATTTGTTAGTTGTAAGAACAACTTTCCTTATTAAATGTCCAATCATTAATGTTTCATAATAAAAAAACACTTGTTAAATTTTTTTTTAAATGGTATTAAAATAAAATTAAAGTAATATGAGTAGTTGAATAATTAAATTTAAAAAAAATTAAAAAGTTATTGAATATTGTTAGGTAAACTATTTGATTAGTTTAATGCTACCTAAATGTAATTATATAACGAAACTAACTAGTTTGCTTAAATTTTGAAAATTGTCTCACAACAAATCATTGTAAATTTGATATTTTCAAAATTTCATTTCTTTTCTCTTTCAAAAAATTTAACCTATATGAATCAATAAAAAATTACTTTATATAATTTTTTTAAATTCATCACAATGTTTGACCTTAAAGTACATAGGAGAATTTATCTTTAATTTCTCATAAAAGAACGTAAGAAACCTAAAAATTTCTAGTTTAATAAATGGTGAAAAGTAAGAAGAATAAAAATAATGTGCATAAGAATACTTATTTTATCTTTTGTAATAAAAATATCATATATATAATAAACCAATAGAGTCTCAAAATAAAAACAATAGAGTAATTAATAATTTTTTACTTAATTTAGGAGTAACAGATTTGATAGTTTAGAAATAGCTTAAAAAAAATTAATATTCTTTATTTTCAAAAATATTTGTCAAATACAAAAATTAACTTTCTTTTTTTTTCTCTTTTCCTCTCTTTTTTCACCTTTCTGTTTTTTTTTTTTTCCCTTCCTACGACAATGTTAGTCGGGTAGTGGGCCAACTTACTCGTGCAGAATGTCACCATTGACCCTTCTTTTGCAAGTATGCAAATGACTTAAACGTCCTTCCAACACTGTAATCATGCACAAAATCCAATTTAAACTTAAAGGATATGACAGCATTAATTGAAAGAATGTGACAGGACAGCATTAATAAATGTTTAAATGAATCGAGCAGAGAGAAAAGGAAACAGCATTTAAGGCAAAGTATTTATTAACAATATATTTATAACTATATACAAAATTAAATAATAAAAAAATATTAATTAATAATATTTAAATAATAATAAAATAAAATAGAATATTGAATGATTGAATTTTTATAAAAAAATTGATATATTTTTAAATATTATTAAATAAATTATATTATTATATTATTATTATTCATAATTAAACTGTATAATAAAATTTTAAATAATAATTGAATAGAGAGAGAAAGAATAAAATAACATTTATGGCAAAACATTTATTACCAATATATATTTGAGACAACAAATAAATATAAATAGATGGAAATAGTTTTTATAATATTTATGATAAGAGTTTGTTATTGACAGTTATTTTTTACATATTTTATAATTATTAATTAAAATTAATGCATCAACAATTTTTTGATGATAAATTTATAATATATCTGACTTTCAACTTTTTAATAGTTAATTAAACGTATATCGCATATGAACAATTATAAAAAAAAAAAAGTTAAAAATGACTATCACTATAAAATTCTTATGATAATACATCGGTAATCTGTCTTTGGTACTTGAATTGGTCGAATAGAATAAGTGAGTTTTGATTTCTCTAACCCTAAAGAATTGTAGTCAATTTAATATAAATTATAAAGTTGTATTAAATTTAAGCTCTATTTTTTTGTTTTTTACCCTCTTTATAAAAGTTGTATACTTGTTTTACAAATTAAAAAAAAAAAAAAACCTTCAAGGTTCAAAGTTGTTAGTTGTAAGTGTTTTTTATTATTTCTAATCATTTCATTTTAGTTGTAATATTAGTTTCAATTGTAATTATTTACCTAATTGCATACTTATATTTTCAAAATTTTGTAATGCAAATTTCAATGTTTACATATAATGAAATGAATTTATTATTAGTTCACTTTTTTTTTTTGAGAAAGTAGTTAGTTCACCTCAATTATACATATATTGTTTAAAAAATTTTACTTTTTAGCTTTAGAAAAAAAAGTTCGACTAAACTGAATTAGCAGTTACAACCGATCTGGCCTGAAATCGGAACTAACAGTTCAGCCCTGTGAAGCTTAGACTGCCTTAAACAAGACCAAGCTAAGTTTTATGTATAGACTGAACCGAAACCGAATTCGCCCCAACCCCAACGCTTGGACATGATTAGTTTAAACCAAAAGTACGTTCTATTTTTGTTTGTGTAACACCTCCCCTTCATTTTTTTAAAACCAAAAGTACGTTCTAACAACGTCGTAAAAATAATATATGTATTAGACCCCACATTAACATCCATCGTTCTATCCTTTTTTTTTTAAAAAAAAAAATAGTTATCGTTATTATATCTTAAAAGGACGGGTAGGGCAGAATGACGTGGCCGAATACAACATGCAAAAATACAGGATAAAAAACATGATAATTATCATAACATATCAATCCTTTCAATAAATTTAAATTTTAATCGTTTCTATCATTTTGTTTCTACGAGTAAAGAGAAATTTTCCAGTACATCCAAGAGAAAAATAAATTATGAAATAATGTGTACAGACAAACAATGGTTTCTTTATGTATAATTAATGCTTCGTCTTTTTAAAATCTTTATTGTATGCTTTTAAACTTTATGACCTGAAACAAGGAATTTGAAATTTGTGGATGGGGCGAAATAAATGTTCTGCATTCGTGGACGGAATTGGAGTTTTTTTTTTTAATATATATATATATATAGTAATTTTTTTATTCTTTCTGAGGATTCGTATCAAATTCATTGTTCTTGACATACCCCAAAAAAGCCCTAAATTCGATTCTTGTTCGAGCCCGAGATCGAGAAAAGAGAAAAAAATTAGTAGGAAAATTGTATTTGAATCGTGTTCCAGGGAAATGGCTGTATCAATGGGTTGGATTGTCTGCCCGGTTTAGCAAAAGAATTCTCGATCCCTTCTATCAGTTCCTTCGCAAGCTCTCTCTGTCTCTCTCTCTCCCTGTCTCACGTTCTTGTTGGAGACCTGAATTATCTTTTCTTCGTCGGAGACCTGAATGCCTTTTAGTTCGGCTAAAATTCACATAAATCACAGGGTTGGGTTTCTTGGAATCAAGCCACCGGAGACAGTCAGGCTCCTCTTTCCATAAACTACACCCTATTGAACTAACATCACCATTCGACATGATTGAGATGAAATTGCAATGGACCGATAGGGCAGATGGCAGGATATGTCGAGGATAAAGCATCCAAAAGTTCGTGCTCTAGAGCATCAAATGTGTGCAGAATGATTGCAGAAGCTTTATGAGCATTGTGAAATGATTCCGCCATGAATTTCAGCGTAAAGTCATTAGTATCTTTTGAAATGGTAGCACAGGAAAAATCTCTTAAACGCATGTTTTTCATTCCCGGAATCCAGTCAATAGCTGTGTCCAAATAGGCATTTGTTAGATCGCTTTCATCTGCAAACACGAAAAGATTGGTCAGACAATTTGTTGGAGCCGTCACAATCCTTGAATAAGTAGCCGAACTCGCTAGGTTCAGTTATAAGAGTTATTTTAGCTAACAAATGTTTGCTGCGTATTGTTATTCTATTAATAATAAGGATAGTCTCCTAACAAACTGTTGTCTTTATTTATTTATTTATTTTATGTGTAAAGTACTCCATAGGTTTTGGGTAACTTTATAGCAACTTTCTAATGTTCCTAATGTAAACAGGTAACGACAGAATCTCCTAAACATAGGTTATTAACTTGGAATTCAACCGTCCACCCACATTCAAGAGTGGGAAAAAAAAAGTGTTCAATCACACAAGGCACGCTGCTGGCGTGCTTCCTACCGGTGAAGAAAGAAAGAAGCGCGACGAGGGGCCCAAAGATTTTACTGTTTGCAGCACAGGGGTGGAGTCCCCAAAAAATCCCTGGGAGCAATAGAAAAAAGATATCTCGGTAACAAAAACAATAGGAGGCAAAAAGTTGGATAAAGCCATTTTTCCTGCCAAAAATCCTTCATCTGAGTAGATATTACAAATAACTTTAATTTCCTCAACTCTGAGAGAAGGAGAAAGCAAGATGTTGGATTGTTTTACTGAATTAGAAAAAAGGATGAATCGGAAAGTATTCAACAAAGGATGAATTGGAAAGTATTCAACCCAATAATGGGATTTAAGATTAATCCCGGTTTCTAACATAATCAGAATAGGCAGGCATACCGTAATTACAAAAACAAAAACCAATCGTGTGAATGAAGACCCACCCTAGGAAGAAATAAGCAAAAGAAGATATTATAAACAGTTAGAAGTTTTCTGCCGGAAGTTGAACACTGAACTTTGAACAATACTTATAACCAGCTAACAATCAGGCTTAGCTTGATATCCATCTCACTATCAAAACAGTTTGGTGGGGTGTTCTAAATCCTCCGCTTTGCTAAAAAGTTTACCTGTGCCAATAATAATCAGCCTAAAAGGGAATTTAATTAAGCAGTTCCAGTTACCTAAGCCATGAATCCCACGTAGATGTCGTGGCCACCATAACAAGAGCTTTCCTCCACGTCTACCTCCTGCAACTTCTAGAACTTTCTATATTTCAAGTAGCCCTAGGTAGTTTGTTGGAAGCCTGAAAGAGGCTGGTCTGGCCTACACAAATGCAATCAAGTGGAAAACTTGAAAACGAGCATTACTTCAAAAAAACTGGGAACTAGGAAGAGGTGAACCACATGTACGAGGAGACAAATATGATTGCGTACAGGTTTTCAAAGTTTCCTTTGAAGTGAATTTGGGCTTCCATCATTTACCACGGCCTCCTCCAGAGCAGGCCAGTTGTTTCTCAGAGACTTTTGTAGGGGTGTCCAGGCAGCAAACAGTTGCTGACAAATATGTGGTCAAAAGCGTATCCAATCCAATTAGAGCAATGATTGGCGTCATCATAAGTATTTATTGAGACAACATTTAGTTTATTTGTTCTTGACTAGTTTGACCATCTTAAGTAAGAGTTGAGAACTTTGCCAAAAACCATCATTCACTATTGCACCAGAACATTCAAACAGCTACGCTTAAACACTGTTTTTCAAAATACCATTAGACATTTCAGCAATATGAGAGAAATCTAATTTCCTTCAATTATCATACAAAGGCAGATGATAAAACAAACAAATTGTAACCAGTAAAAAGCCAATTAAGCCCTACATCAATGTTACAGGTAGTTTCTCAAGTTTCATTGAATAGAGTTTAAAGTTCGTACTTGGTAGCCCCGTTCAGAGTTTGATCCAATAATGAGAGAGCTCTACAACCTCGCCCAACATTATGTTTTTCCTGTTTACCTTCCCAAGGCCTCAATGAATATCCTTGAGTAATCACTAACCCTTGATTCTCTACCAAGACATTTGCCTGACAAACAACAGCAGAACCTAAAGACAAAGTAGACCAAGGCTCATAATCTGAAGGAGACTCTCAAGACTGCTAAGCAAAAGATACTTACACCTATGTAAAATCAAGGCAAGAATATTTCAATTGGCAAATCAAAACACAGATTCTGTTGGAGAGACTATGTACTATGGTGCTGGAACTGCTTTTAAAATCAACCAGTGGAGGACTCACAATTCGATTTGGAAACTATTAGAGGTCAAGGTCGATCAGTTTAATTACTCCATAGGTGGATGCCCACAAAGAAAGTGGTGTTTACATCTATTTGTGCATGCTCATATCATTACAAACATGGCAATCATATCACCAATCCATGCATGGTAGAATAACATTAATTTAATGTTTCCAAGTACAAATATTTCATGATGTGAATCAACTCTAGGTGAAAAGGAAATATCCAACATAATTTATATTACTAAGTTTATCATAGACTTAGGTCATGAATTCATGTTTTCACTGAAATGTTCTTGAATATTGGGACGATCACCTTTCTCATAATGAACTTCAAAGGAGAATATCTTCTTGTAAAGGTAAACGTAATTACACAAATCGGGATAATTAAATGGACTCATAGGAGCAAAAGACTCGTTAAAGGAAAAAAAGATAACAAATGAGCTTTACTTTCAGAAATTCTTATCATTGTAACATTTCCTTTTTATATACACAAATCGGGATAATTTCAAAGGAGAATAAGTGAATCAACTCTAGGTGAAAAGGAAATATTCAACATAATTTATATTACTAAGTTTATCATAGACTTAGGTCACAAATTCGTGCTTTCACTAAAATTTTCTCGTATATCGGGACGATCACCTTTCTCATAAAGAATTTTAAAGGAGAATATCTTCTTGTAAAGGTAAACTTAATTACGCAAATCGGGATAATTAAATGGACTCATGGGAGCAAATGACTCATTAAAGGAAAGAAACGATAAAAAATGAGCTTCAGTTCCAGAAATTTGTATCATTGTAACATTTCCGTTTTATTATACAAAGCAACGTCTGTAATTGGCTAAATTTCAACATCTAGACAACACGTCAGTCTTATGTTTGGTTTTGAGGAGCTGATGCTTAAGCTTTTAAGCAGACTTGTTAAATCTGCTGGAATGGCACAGAAAAAGTTGTCAATGAATGATAAAGCTATTCTTTAATACTCAAAAACTATGGTTTTAGTGGCATCAGATCACAGGGATCAGTAATAATAGAATGCAATACTTGCTATAGACCTACAGTATGCATTCATGACGCACCAATTGATGGTAGAATTAATCTATACCTGTGTGTGTGAGAGAGAGAGAGTGTGCATTCATGTATTGAAACATGGTTTATGATCTTCGTACGGTAAACACATGCGTATACACATACACATACACATACATGGACTCACGTTGATATTTTAATAAAAAAAAGTTGATTTAGCTCTCTTAAGATATAAATACAAGATCTTACAGATAACTCCAAGATATGTCCTGAGACCAACTTGTTAGCTGCTATGTTATGTATACTTTCATTGTTTTCTCCATCTTGATTTGTTTGTGAACAGATGAAAATGACATGAAAAACTCGGTTCTGTTCTCTTTCCATACATCCTTCTTTAGTATTCATATTAGTTTGTAGGATTCTTTTGGATTCATTTAAGTCAAAGAACTTCAGGATTCATATTAGTTTGTATACTTCATCTTGATTTGTTTGTAAACAGACGAGAATGACATGAAAATCTTAGTTATCATTCTCTTTCCATTCAATCACTTCGTATATTTAGCTAAATCAAGCTTTTAACGTGCATGTGAGACTTTGACATTTAAGAGATTTACTTCCTATCTACTTAAGTTTTGTGATCAAATTAATTAGTTAAATTGGGGATTAATATATGCACTAACATTTCAATTTATAAATACCAACAACGACCACCAAAATGGGCACTTCAATGTAAATACTGTACAATACAACTCTTATCCAAGGATACAAAGGAAAATGTTATGACATTATAATGTGCGCGACAAATGCACAAAACCATCATCGTCTTGGGTAAGAAATTAACTCCAAGATTCAAGAATTATACATTAAATTGAATATACCTCTTACTTCGGTAGATCAACGATCTGATTAAACAAACACAGCTTTAGTTAGGTAAACTTCTAAGCCTTTGTCAGCATAATACTGTCTTCCAAGTCCGAGGTGAAACAGAAGTACACTTTAATGAAACCCAAATATTTTCCAATAGTATTGATGACCACAACACCACCACAAAGCATGAAGCCGCCATGCAGTTGTGGATGACATTGAACAGCCACCAACAACAAAGAAAAAAAGGAGCAGAAAGGCGAAAGGAGGATTTAAGCATGGCCCAAAATGGCAGAAGAGATGAAGGCATATCAATAGGGAAGATGATGAACAAGAAAATGAAAACTAAACTTGAAAACTAAACTCGACGGAATGGAATATGATGCGGAAACAAAAAGCTGAGAGATGGAATATGATGATTAAGAAAATCAAAAAAAAGGGAAAAAAAAGAAAATCAAAAACAAAGGGAGGTAGGTGGAATGTGAAAGATAAGAAATGGGGAAAAAGACGCGCTGTGATGCCTTGCTCTGCCACTGGCACACTTGACTCCATTTGCCCACCTGCACAAACAATGTTTCAGATTACATCACTGCATGCAACACGGTCAGAAAAATAAAAATAAAAATAAAAAAACCAAATCACATATAGAACTGGAGGGCAAGATTTCCAGGTGGTAAGTCTTCAATTTATTATCTCAAGTTAAATAGAAATCAAATTGGAATATGAAAATTTCCTACAACGCATATAATAAGCAGTTTTTCATAAATTTTTTTAAAAAATCAATATCAAGTGGAAAATCAAACACGAGTACCTTTACATGGCGGATCTGCCAGAATCCAGCCAAGGTAATGATCAAATCACCACCTGAAAATAAAAGTCATGAAATAAAAAAGAATTAAATAATCTTAACATCTAGGTTTAGCAATTAAAAGCATAGTTTGTTAGGGTTTTGCATCTACCTTATCTTCTCGGTTGATTAATGCCCTGATAACAATATCAGATTCTTCAAAAATCATATTTTCCTCCTCTTCTTCTTCTTCTCCTCCGCCTCCTGATTCTTCACCGGCACTACTTCCTCCTCTTCCTCCATCATTTTTCCGAGAATTCCCGGACCCATACATTTTTTCTTTATGTTTGTTTCCTCTGCTTGGCGAGAGAAGCCCCGTTCCGCTACCAATTTATAGGTGGAGATAGCGCACGACTACAATCTGCTATGTGCAGATTCAGATTCACTTTCTTTTTTTTTGTGGGGCCCACGTATAACGGTGCAATTTAGGGAAGGCGCTCGTATGTCGTATCCATTTTCATTTATCGCTTTTTGAAAGGAAAGTTTTTTTTTTGTTACAAGTATCAATATAGAGTCATGTAATTTAAAATATATATAAGATATATAGTTAATATATTTATTTTTTAAAAATTTAATATATTTTTTACAATTCAAAGATTTATATTTTTGCATAATAATTTTATATATTTTGGTATAAGTCTATGCAACCTTTCCTTTTTCTTAAAAAGTTCAATACACAATTTAATTTTAAATAATAAGAAATTAATTACATAATTTATCTAATAAAATCTATTAATTTATATTTATATTATTTTAAAACAATTTTAGTTTTTCTAATTACATAAGTTAATTTATTACTATTTTATTACTATTAAAATATTATTAACAAAATATTATTACCTGATATTATCCTTTTCTTAAATGTTGTTGATTACCATTTGAGGTAATATTCAGTGATAAATTAGTGTACTTTTACGCTATAAGTTTTGAGTTCGAACTCTTGTGCTTGCACTTCTTCTGGCTGACCCATGGTAGGGACTATACCAAGTATAAGGAGCGATACGCAACATTAAGAGCAGACTCACTTGTCTAGACTCTAATAATAGAGTCACGCTCAACCTCATTAATGATCAAGAGGTGAGTCAACCCTTTTAGAATTGTTAAACGAGATTTTAATAAATGAGAGTTATTCTGAAGAATCTGAATACTCACATACCTGATAAGATTTTTTTTAATCAAAAAATGTTGTTGGTTTTTCAAAAGTACAAAATAGGAATTGTGTTAGTTGCGAGAACAACTTTCCTTATCAAAGGCCAAATCATTAATGTTTCCTAATAAAAACATATTTGAGATCAAAGTTATGTAGCGAAAAAAAGAATAAAAACATTGTTTGTGTCGTCGTAAAAATCGTAAAGATTATATGACTATTTTAATACTATTTAAAATACAATTATATAGCAAAACTAACTAATTTGCTTTAAAATTGAAAATTGCCTTATAGCAGATTAAGAAGATATAAGTTGATACAAAATCTATTTAATGATAGATGTTTGCTATTTTTTTTTTTTTTAGGTGAATAAAAATTTACTCATTATCTAATATCACATAATTTTTTTATTTTTTATTTTAAGAGAATACTACTTATTATGTGGTATAAAATTATGAGCAAGTTATACTCATCAAAAAATAAAAGTCGAATTAAAAATTCTTTTAACGATATCTAATAATTTATTTAATTTGTAAATTCAATCATTTAATATTTCATATCACTTTAATCTTATTTTAATTTCACTTAACCTACACCCACCAAAAATTTCCTTTTCAAAATTTTCTTTTCCTTTTTCTTTCAAAAAATTTAAACTATATGAATCGAAAAAAACAAATTTTGTATATAACCTCTTTTTGGGTCCATCACAAGGTTTGACCTTAAAGTGCATGGGAGAAGTAATCTTTAATTTTTCATCAATAACACATTTTTTCTTTTGCGATTTAAACATAAGATTTTGAAGAATATTGTTTAGACTCTTAACTATTATAGTGTATCTATAAAGACAAATTTTTTCTTAAAAAACTATACCAATACGATTTATTATCGAGCTTACACTTGAATTCATAATAAGAAAAATTTAAATTTGCTGTGAGAAAATGCTCAAGTAATTAAGAATTTTAGAGATATCAAATTTTAATTATGAGAAAATAGTGTGCAAGATTTATAAGAATAAAAACAACTACTTTATTACATAACTTATGATTTAATAGAATTCTTAATAAATAAAAATATATATAAGTTTGCAGATTTATATAATTTCTCTTATTATATACCCATGATCTCCTTGTGTTTGAAATTGAGTCCTCTTTCAAACATTCGCATTTATTTAATCTCTCATGTGGTAACGAAGTAAAAAAATTTAGGAAAATGCATCAATCACTTGAGTTGCTAATCATTTTGGCACTTTCTTTTTGTTGGCTCTTAATGCATTTGTTTAACCAAAATGTTCTTTATTTTAAGTGTTTCGCAAACAATAATAATATTCTACACAACATAAGAAAAATACAGAACAAAATTTATAATTAATAAAATGTCTTTTGGACTTTTGATAATTTGTTTTGCTGCCTTTGTCACGAGTTCTTTGCTGCTTATTTCCTGGGTATTCGTTTTTATTATCCTCAACCTTGCAATTTGGTTACTCAAATTACCTTCCTAAAACCTTCCTCTCTGTCTCCTTGAAAATGGCCGTATCATTTATTACGAAGAATAAAGTTTTTTTTTTGGTTAATATAAGAAAGGATATATAGTGATATAAATCATTTAATTGTAAAAAAAAATTTAATTCAGAAAATTAAAAAAATAAATGAGTTAACATTTAATTGAAACAAGAAAGCAGTTGTCTCATACGTATTTCTTTTTGCTGATGAAAAATAAGAGAAAAATTAATTGAAACAAGAAAGCAGTTGTCAGAAATATTTTCAGAAAAGGAAAACACAACGTTAACATTTTGTACACGTTACGTAAGGTTTTAGTAGTTTCATGATATTTATGGCTTGCTTGGATTAGTAGAAAAGTGTAGGAAAAAATTTAAAAGAAAAGAAAATTATTATTATTTTTATCCTTATTTTTTACTTATTTTTCATTTATCTAAAATATTTTTTCATAATTGTCTTTCTTAGTTTTTTCCCCATCATTTCTTTCACTTATTTTATATTTATTTAAACTATTTTTTTCTTATAATTTTTTTTATCAATTTCTCCCGTACACCGTAACGAGGTGTAAAATATCACTATTAACCATTCTTTTGCAAGGAGGCGGAGGACTTAAACGTCCTTCCAACACTGTAATCATATACAAAATCCAATTTAAATTTAAAGGATAAGACAGCATTAATGAATGTTTATTTAATTGAATAGATAGAGAAGGAAAAACCATTTAAGGCAAAGCATTTATTAATAATATATCTAGAACAATAAATGGATTTAAATAATATTTGAATAGAGAGAGATGAAACAGCATTTAAGGCGAAACATTTATTATCAATATATTTGAAATAATAAATAAATTTAAATAGGTTATATAATATTTACAGAAATATTATGTAATAGTATTTAAGTGTTAATAAAGTAATATAAATTATTAAATGATTGATTTTTTTTAAAATAAATTATTAGATATTATTAGATGAACTACATAATTATTTTATATTATTCAAAAATAATTTACGTAGTAAAACTCTAATATTTATACTTGTCATGGTTTCCTTACCATTTATTTATATCGTGATTGTTGGATCAAAAAAAGAATTTTTATGGTAAGTTATTTTTAAAAGAGTTGCCACTTTAACTAGACTTCTTAAGAATGCACGTTTCACATCTTAAGACCGAAAAAAAAATAGCCTTTTCCTTGCTCCAAAAAAAAAAAAAGAAAAACTAATTTAATGTTGAAATATGGGAAATTAAGCTTTGAGAAATGAAAATTGGATAGATGAAGTCATAAAGAGTAATATTTTTTTTGACATAGTCGTAAAGAGTAATATTAAACATGCATGAAAAGAAATTAACATTTTAATATTTTATGTATTAACTTAGCTGTCTATAAAAATAAGCTTCCAAAAGAAATATTGGAGGTCCAAATCAACTCTTCTTAGTCACTTTTTTTGTCTTTTTGTTTTTTGAGAAGACTCTTCCTAGTCCCAATAAGGAGTAAACAAGTCAAGTGAAATCGAGCATTACATGTTCAAAACTTCCGATTTAACTCATTTAGTTAATGAATGATTTCAGGCCTCCGCGAGCAAGCTCGACATTACTTTAGTATGCCCAGAACCATATAATTTCAGCAGTTTAAGATTATGCATTTCGATGAGTTCTTAATCATTGAGGCTCATTTCTCTCGTTTAACACATAATTAGAAAAATGTCTTCAACTTTCTCACTCTCAGTCCCCTGCAAGCAGAAAATGGGGTAAAAATAAGAACCAAATCTGTTTTTCAATGAATGTTAAGGGAAACGATAAAGGTTTTAGCAAGCTCCACACACACTCAAAATTTATATGGGTTTATGGCTCCAATTCAAATTGTAGTCCCTATAAAATTTGTATCATAAAATGCAGCAAAAACAATTTATAAAAAAAAGGCTTGTTATGCATCTGGTCTTACTGAATCTGTTGTCGATACACAGATTTCCTCGTGATCCCACAACCGGCTAGGTTCACCAATAATTTAGATCCTTGACTCACAATTTCACAGCCCACTCTCTGCTAGTAATCCGACAAAACGTCATTTGAAATGCTTATCATAGCCTTGTCCACAAGAACTCCAAATATCCTATCTGTGAAAAATCTGCGGCTATCTAAAATATCTCTTACAACAAGTTTATGCTCCCCAATGAAGCAACGCACCCTATCCGGAAGTAGCTCTTTCTCCATGGCTTCCAAACTAGGTTATACAGACACGGCTTCGGCAACATGGACACAATAAATATGGATACAACGATATGTTAATTTTTAAAAAATTAGGATACGGACACGACATAAACACGTGTGTGTATATATATATATATATATATATATATATATATTATTTAAAATAAAATATAAAATATAACTTAAAATACAATATATATAAATTTAATTTTTATTATTAAAATAAATATTTTAAATATATTTAAGATCTCACAATACATATTAAGTAATAAATACCAATACAAACAACATAAACTTAAAAAAAAAAATTCAAACCTTTCTCCCCCTCCCCTATTTGAATTTTTTTTTTTTTTTTAAAAAGCATGAAGAGGTCGGCTGATGGGGGATGGCCTGTGGCCTGTCACATGACTGGTTGACAGGCCATTCCCTTTTAATTTTTTATTTTATATTTTTTTAAGTCGTGTCCTCGTGTCCAAGAGGTGTCATTGGCGTGTCCAAGACATGTCCTTTTTTTTTTTTTTCAAATTTTGTTTGGTGGACACTTTTTGGAGTGGCGGACATGTGTCCGACACGGACACTTGACTAAAATGCACGTGTCCGTGCATCCTTGCTTCCAAACCATCATAACTTATTTTCTGCACGCTTTCAACGTCCAAGTTTGGAAGTTTCTACAATTTATCTAGTCTACTTTACGACTGATTCATGCTTCAAACATAAAGAACAAAGCCCAAAGCCTTCAAAGTTGGGCCGGTTTTGCTAGAAGGCATGGTGACTGAAGAGCTGAAGAACTTCTTCATCCTTCAGACTGTCAACATGAAGCCTCATATATAGCGTTGAATCTGTGCAACTCTAGCAAGTGTTTGACTGTGTAGTTATAATGATCCTACTTCCAGATCCAAGCAGTCTGGCTTCCAACTGGTTTAGGCTATCTACAATCATCAAGCACACAAGGACTGGTCTAGGCTATCTACATCATCAAGCACACTAGGACCGGTTTGTGGCAGAGTCATTCCTTTACCACGTTGCAATCATCATCAAAAGGCCATTGACTCAGATTCCATCCTGTATGATTTTGGAAACTTGTTGCAATTGCAAGACAGATTTACCAAGTTTTCCCCAATTTTTCTTTAACATCGGCAAGAAATCAGCAAGCTTCAAAATGACTGGAGAAACTTTCACAAATAACCCTACCAAAAGGTTCCTTGGCTATCTCTCACATTTCCATATTTCGATCACTTGAACAGAGTTGAGCTTCAGATCTTGTAGCAGATCTATTTCCTCCACATTGGAGCCCATCCCAAGCAAGTCATTAGCACCACTGGATGACATGCAAACTAATTTACCGAAAATATCTCTAATGATGCGATCAATTGTGACATCATCCCTGTTAAGTTAAAACAAAAGGAAAAGGAAAATATCGGAGTCAATAGGGAATAATCATAGCAACAAGAAAAAAAAATCACATAGATACTAGAATTCAACAATGGTCAAAATCTGAAATTTTTTGCTGTGATTTGCCAATAAAGTGGAAATGCAATGCTCATTATGGTTCAGTTAGTTTTGGCATTGCCATTAAAAAAAGTCTACTGCTTGCAAAGAAACAGGTGGTTTGTCAGCTCCCATAAGATTGCTATTTTGTTCCAGGTCAATTCTTAGTAGCATTTCTAAGAAGTCAAATTTCACAAACAGTAAAAGTCAAAAAACAGATCACTGCAGTTTCTTTTCAGCCAACTGTTTGATGGCCATCAACAAGAGGTAAGGGGTACCGCTCAGATTTTGACTAATCTTCCTAACTACGCATAGGCTGGGCTGAGTGCAAGAAACTCATCACTACCTCATAAGGGCTTTGAGACCATAGGCTGTTACATGAAATCGCTGCTTTCCTTGTACCATTGTCACACAGCTGTCTGCCTAGAAGCACCACTCGCTTTGTAGTGGTGTCACACAAGATAACCTCACCTTATCTAGCTGACTGCGCAAATCAAAGTTCTTTTTTGGTCAACTGTCCACTCATTCAAGTGTAAAAAAAAAACATAATAGAATCACACATAGCATGCTGCTAGTGTGCTTCCTGCTCGTGAAGAAAGATAGAAGAGCGACAGGGGGCTGAAGATTTGACTGTTTGCAGCATGGGGTCAGATTCCCCAAAAAATCCCTAAGAACAATGGACAAAAAAAAGATAAAACTATAAGAGGCAAAAAGTTGGATGAAGCCATTTTTCCGAGACAAATCATTCCTCGGAGTAGATATTACAAATAACTCTAATTTTTTTAACTCTAAGGGTAAGAGAAAGCAAGATGTTGGATTGTTTTACTTGATTCAAAATAAGGATGAATTGGAAGGTATTGATCCCAATAATGTGATTTCAGCTTAATATTGGTTTCCACCATAATTAGGACAGGCAGGCATACTGTAACTACAAAAACAAAAACCAATCGTGTGAATAAAGACCCACCCTAGGAAGACATAAGCAAAAGAACAAATTATAAATAGTCAGAAGTTTTTTGCCTGAAGATGAACACTGAACTTTGAACAATTTAATAACCAACTAACAATCAGGCTTAGCTTGATATCCACCTCAAGATCAAAACGGTTTGGTGAGACATTCTAAATCCATGGGTTTCCTAAAAAATTTACCTGTACCAGTAACTATAATTTTAATTAGCCTAAAAGGGCATTTAGTTAAGTGGCAGCTCCAATTACCTAAGCCATGAATATCGCACAGATGTTGTGGCCACCTTAATGATAGCTTTCCTCTACATCTACTTCCTGCAACTTCTCTTGAACATTCTTTATTTCAAGTAGCCCTAGGTAGCTTTTTGAAAGCCTGAAAGAGGCTAGTCTGACCTACACATATGCAATCAAGTAGAAAACATGAGAACGAGCATTCCTTCAGAAAAACTAGGAACTGGGCAGAGGTGAACCACGTGTACAAAGAGACAAATATGATCGTAGATAGGTTTTTGAAGTTTCCTTTAAAGTGAGATTGGGCTTCCATAATTTACCACAGCCTCCTTCAGGGTGGGCCAGCTGTTTCTGGAAGAATTTTGTAAAGGTGTCTAGTCAGCAAACAATAGTCGATAAATATATGGTCAAAAGCAATCCAATTGGAGCAATAATTGGCATCATCATAAGTATATATGCGATCTCAGAGACAACTTTTAATGTATTTCTTCTTTACTAGTTTGACCTTCTCAAGTAAGAGTTGAGAACTTTGCCTAAAACCATCATTCACGATTGCACCAGCACAACCAAACAGCTAAGCTGAAACACTGTTCTTCAAAATATCATTAGATATTTCGGTAATATGAGAGAAAAACTAGTTTCCTTCAATTATCATTTATCAGACAAGAGCAGATGATGAACCAACCAAAAAGGTAACCGGTAAAAAGCCAATTAAGCCCTACATCAAGGCTCCACATGGACTTTGCAATCAAACTCCAAGTAAATTACCAGTAGTTTCTCAAGTCCCATTAAATATGGTTTAAATTTAGTACCTGGTAGCCCCCTTTAGACGTCGATCCAATAAGAGATAGCTCTACAACCTCGCCCAGCATTATGTTTGTCCTCTTTACCTTCCCAAGGCCGCAATGTAGATCCTTGAGTAATCACTAACCCTTGTTTCTCTACCAAGACATTCGCCTGACAGACAACAGCAGAGCCTAAAAAACAAAGTAGACTGAGGCTTGATGTAATCTGAAGGGGACTCTCAAAACTACTAAGCAAAAGATACTTAATCCTAAGTAGAACCAACTGAAAAAAGAAACTATGTGCACGGCAACGGTAAGAATATTTCAATTGGCAACACAAAACACAGATTCTTCGGGGAGACTATGGATTCTAGTGTGGGAACTGCTTTAAGATCATCTAGCTGAGGACTTACGATTCGATTTAGAAACTATTAGAGATCAAGGTTGATCGGTTTAATTACACAATAGGTGGATGCTCACAAAGAAAGTGGTGTGAATACGTCTGTTTGTGCATACTTATATCATTACAAATGTGGCAATCATATCACCGATTCATGCATGGTAGAATAGCATTAATTCAATGTTTCCAAGTATAAATATTTCACGATGTGAATCAACTTTAGGTAAAAAGGAAATATTTAACATTATAAATTATATTACTAAGTTTATCATAAACTTAGGTCATAAATTCATGCTTACACTAAAATTTTCTCAAATATTCATAAAGAATCTTAAAGCAGAGTATCTTCTTCTAAAGGTAAACTTAATAAAACAAATCCAGAAAATTAAATGGATTCAAAGGAGCAAATGACTCATTAAAGGAAGGAAACAATAACAAATGAGCTTTAGTTTCCGAAATTTGTAGCATTGTAACATTTTCGTAGTTTCCAAAATTTGTATCATTGTAACATTTCCGTTTTATTATAAAAAGCAAAGTTTGTAACTGTCAAAATTAAAGATCTAGGCAAGACGTCAGTCCTATATTTAGTTTTGAAGAGCTGATGCTTAAGCTTTTAAGCAGACTTGTTGAATTTGCTGGAATGGCCCAAAAAAAGCTGTCAATGAATGATAAAGTTATTCTTTAATACTCATCAGGTTACAGGAATCAGTAATAATAAAATCCAATACTTGGTATAAACCTACAGTATGCGTTCATAACGCACCAATTGATGGTAGAATTAATCTATACTTGTGTGTGGGAAAGAGTGTGTGAGTGTGTCCGTGTGTTTATGTATTGAAACATAGTTTATGATCTTTGTACAGTAAAAACATGCATATACATAAACATATACACATACACGCACTCACATCGATATTTTAGTCTAAAAAAGTTAACCTAGATCTCAGAAAAGATAAATACAAGATCTTACAAATAACTTCAAGGTATTACCTTCTGAGACCAAGTTGTTAACTATTATGTAATGCATAATCATATTTCATCGTTTTCAGGTTGGAGAGCTTCATGGTTTGTGTCAGTTCTTATTCATCTTGATTTGTTTGTGAACAAATGAAAAGACTTGAAAAACTCAGTTCCGTTCTCTTTCCATACATACTTTTAGGTATTAGAATTTCAGGATTCATATTAGTTTGTATACTTCATCTTGATTTGTTCGTGAACATAAGACAATGACATGAAAATCTTAGTTATCATTCTCTTTCCATTCAGTCATTTCGTATATTTAACTTAATCAAGCTTTTAACGTGCAAGTGAGACTTTGAGATCTGAGAAAATTTCATTCTGTCTACTTGCATGTTGTGGCTGACCACTAATAATGCATCAAGATGAAACTAATTAGTTAAACTAGGGATTAACATATGCACTAACATTTCAATTTATAAATACCACTCACTTACAAAACAACAACCACCCAAAAGGCCACTACTGTACAATACAAACCCTTATACAAGGATACAAAGGAAAATGTTACAACATTGAAACGTGTGACAAATACACAAAATTATCATTGTCATAGGCAAGAAATCAGCTCCATGATCCAGAAAGCATACTTTAAATTGAATATACCTCTTACTTTCATAGTAAACAAACTTAGTCCTTGTCCTGGTTAGGTGAACTTCTAAGCTGTCCAATATTGTCTTTAATTATCATATGATATAGAAGTCCACCGTGAAGCTGCCGCCTATCCACCATGCTCTTACAGCTGACCCTAAGAACACTGTGTTATAAAAGAGGAGCCACCAGCACAGGAGATATGTACGAACGCCAAAGAATTGGCAAAGTTGGCAAATTGGCAGACTGGGGGATTGAAGCATGGCACAAAATAGCAGCAGAAATGAAAGGCATTATAATCGGAAACACAATGAACAAGAAATTGATCGCCTTGTGATATGACCTACTCTACCACCTTGCACACTTCACCGCCAACGACTACCTTTGGAAGCCGGCTTCGCCAGAACAAAGCCAAGGTAATGATAAAATCACCACCTGAAAATAGCGATAAGAATTATTTTAAACAATCTAAGCATCTAGGGTTAGCAGTTTAAAGAATATTTCATTAGTGTTTTGCATATACCTCAATATCTCGGTTGATTAATGCCCTGATAATAACATCAGATTCTACAAAAATCATATTTTCTTCCTCTTCTCCTCCTCCTCCTCCTTCTGATTCTTTATAGGCACTACATCCTCCTCCTCCTTTTTTGGGAGAATTCCCAAACCCACTCATTTTTTCTCTTCACTCTTTTTCTCGTCTACTTGGCGAGAGGAACTTTGATCCGCTACCAATTTATAGTGGAAGATAGCCCATGGCTACAATCTGCTGTGTGCAGATTCAGATTTACTCAGTGCGCGTACGCCATACGATGAAATTTTTTTTTTGGGGCCCTGTATATCTTTGGTAAAATCTACGGAAAGCGCTCTTACCTATCCTCATTTGATGTCAACTAAGATTATATGGATACTGTTGCTAAAAAAAAAGGATTACATGAATACGATTACATTAGCGAGAAATATGAGAAATGGACAATTAAATATATAATATTTATATATATATTTATTTTTTAAAATTTAATACATATTTTATAATCTAATTGTTTAGATCATAACGTATCTACACGTGCCTACAGTTCACTTATGCCATAAAGCTAACTTGTTTATTGCCTTCCAGAATGTGCCTCTCTGTTAATTTTAAATAATCTCACAACATAAATATAATAATTAGATACAAAATAATAATATAAATACATTATTTATATATAAAATATTAATTATATTAAATTACTATTTAATTAATAGTTAAAATTCAAATAATAAATTTGTATTGTTATTTTATATCTAAATTTTGTATCAATATATTTTTTTCCTTTTTTTGAAAGTAAAAATAGGAAATGTGTTAGTTGTGACAACAACTTTCCTTATTAATTATCAAATCATTAATGTTTCCTAATAGAAAAATAGTTGTTAGAATTTTTTTAGATGATATCAAAATATAATTAAAATAATATAAGTAATAAGACGATTAAATTTTAAAAAAAATTAAAAAATTATTAAATATTATTAAATAGACTATTTGATTAGCTTAATGCTACTTAAATATAATTATATAACAAAATTAACTAGTTTGCTTAAATTTTGAAAATTGTCTCACAACAAATCAATGTAAATTGATATTTTCAAATTTTCAGTTTTTTTCTCTTTCAAAAAATTTAACCTATATGAATCAATAAAAAAGTTTCTTTATATAATTTTTTTTAATTCATCAGAAGGTTTGACCTTAAAGTACATAGGAGAATTTATCTTTAATTTCTCGTAAAGGAATGTAAGAAACCTAAAAATTTCTGGTTTAATAAATGGTGAAAAGTAAGAAGAATAAAAATAGTGTGCATAAGAATAGTTATTTTATCTTCGGTAGTGTCTTTAAATAAAAACAATAGAGTAATTAATAATTTTTTGCTTAATTTAAGAGTAACGGATTTGATAGTTTAGGAATAGCTTAAAAAGAAAAATTAATATCCCATCATTTTCAAAAATATTTTTTAAATACAAAAATTATCCCTTTCCCTTTCTTTTCTTCTATTTCTTCTCATTTCTTTTTCCCCCCTTCCTACTACGATGTTAGCCAGTGAGTCGGCCAACTTGCTCGTGCTGAAAGTGTGTTTGGAGTGAGTGGAAGGGTGGGGAAAGGAGGAGAAAATAAAATTATTTGAAGTGGTGGAGAAAGTAGAGAGAACGAAAATATGTTGAAAGAAAAAGTGAATAGTAATTTGTAAGAGAAAAAGTGAAGAGAAAATAAAGTTATTTAGAGTGATAGAAAAATGAAGAAAAAGAAAGTACGGTGAAAGAAAAAAATGAATATTAATTTGTGAGAGAAAAAGTGAAGAGAAAATAAAATTATTTAGAATGGTGTAGAAAGTAAGAAAAAAATATTAAAAAAAAGTATATAGTAATGATTATATTTTTCTTTCTCTCCTTCCCTCTCTATCGCACAACAAACACACCCTCGGAATGTCACTGTTGACCCTTCTTAGGCAAGTATGCAAAGGACTTAAACGTCCTTCCAACACTCTAATCATGTACAAAATCCAATTTAAACTTAAAGGATATGACAACATTAATTGAAAGGATAAGACAGCATTAATGAATGTTTAAGTGAATTAAATACAAGGAGAAGATTTAAGGCACAGTATTTATTAACAATATATTTGTAACTATATATAAATTTAATTAATAAAAAATTAATTAATAATATTTTAATAATAATAAAATACTAATAAAGTGGTATAAAATATTGAATGATTAAAATTAAAAAAATAAATATTTTTAAATATTATTAAATAAATTATATTATTATATTATTATTACTTACAATTAAATTGTGCGGTAAAACTCTAAATAATAACTGGATAGAGAAAGAATGAAATAGCATTTATAGCAAAACATTTATTACCAATATATTTGAAACAACAAATAAATATAAAAAGATTTTAATAGGCTTTAATTTATGATAAGGAGTTTACTACGAACGGTTATTTTTTACATTTGTGTTATAATTACTAATCAAAAATCAATACGTCAACATTTTTTAATGACAAATTTATAGTATAGATAACTTTCAACTGTATGATAGTTAATTAAACACAAATCATATATAAATAATTGTAAAAAAAGAAATTAAATTTGACTATTACTAGCAAAATCCTTATGATAATGCATTGTGAATCCGTGTTTTGTACTTGAATAGGTCGAATAGTATTAAAAAGGGTAAGAAAATTAGGTGAGTTTTGATTTCTCTCGCCCCAAAGAATTGTAGTTAATTTAATATAAACTATAAAATTGTATTAAATTTAAGCCTTTTTTTTCCTTTTTTTCACCCTTTTTATAAAAGTTGTATACTTGTTTTACAAATTTAAAAAAAAAAAACCTCCAAGATTCAAAGATTCAAAGTTGTTAGTTGTAAGTGTTTTTTATTATTTCTAATAGTTTCATTTTAGTTGTAATATTATTTTCAATTGTAATTATTTACCTAATTGTATACTTGTATTTTCAAAATTTTGTAACTCAAATTTTAATTTTTACATATAATGAAATGAATTTATTGCTAGTTCACTTTTTTTTTTTTTTGAGAAATTAGTTAGTTCACCTCAATTATACATATATTGTTTAAAAAACTTTACTTTTTAGCTTTACTAAAAAAAAAGTTCAACTAAATTGAATGGCTAATTACAATCTGTCTAACCTGAAATCGGAACTAGCAGTCCAGCCTTGTGAGACTTAGACCGCTTTAAACAGGACCAAACTAGGTTTTATGTATAAGCTGAACCAAACCGGATTTGACCCTAATACCAACCCTTAGACATGATTAGTTTAAACTAAAAGTGCATTCTTTTTTTTTTTAAAGTAACAGCTCCCCTCCATTTTTTTAAAACCAAAAGTACGTTCTAACAATCTTCGTATAATAATTTATGTATTAGAACCCACACTAACATCTATCGTTCTATCTTTTTTATTAAAAAAACACAAAAACATCTATCGTTATATCTTAAATTGACGGGTAGGGCAGAATGACGTGACTGAATACAACATGCAAAAATACAGGATAAGAAACATGATAGTTATCGTAACAGATCAGTCCTTTCCACAAATTTAAATTTTAATCGTTTCTATTATTTTGTTTCTATGAGTAAAGAAAAAATTTCAGACTTTCCAGTATATCCAACAGAAAAATAAATTATGAAATAATGCATGCAGACAAACAACAAAAATCAAATTTATATGGTTCCTCTATGTATAATTTTTTTTTTTTTGACGAAGTTTCTTTATGTATAATTAATGCTTCTTATTTTTTAAATCTTTGTTGGTTGCTTTTAAAATTTATGACCTGAAGCAAGGAATTTGTAATTCGTGGATGGGGAGAAATAAATGTTCTCGATTCGCGGACGGATTTGGAGTTCTTTTTTTTTTTTATAGTAATTTTTTTATTCTTTCTGAGAATTCGTAATTCATTGTTCTTGACATACCCCAAAAAAAGCCCTAAATTCCATTCTTGTTCAAGCCCGAGATCTAGAAAGGAAAAGAGAATTAGTGGGAAAATTGTATTTGAATCGTGCTCCAGGGAAATAGCTGCATCAAAGGTTGGATTGTCTGCTTGGTTTAGCAACAGAATTCTCGATCCCTTCTATCAGTTCCTTCGCAAGCTCTCTCTCCCTCCCTCCCTCCCTGTCTCATGTTCTCGTTGGAGACCTGAATTATCTTTTCTTCGTCTTCTTGCTCATGTTCTTGTTCTCTCCTTCTGCTGCACTTACATGCTTCTTAGTCAAAGACCTGAATGCCTTTTAGTTTGGCTAAAATTCACATAAATCACAGGGTTGGGTTTCTTGGAATCAAGCCACCGGAGACAGTCAGGCTATTCTTTCCATAAACTACATCCTATTGAACTAACATCACCATTCGACATTTGATTGAGATGAAATTGCAATGGACCGATAGGGCAGATGGCAGGATATGTCGAGGATAGATCATCCAAAAGTTCCTGCTCGAGAGCATCAAATGTGTGCAGAATGATTGCAGAAGCTTTATGAGCATTGTGAAATGATTCCGCCATGAATTTGAGCGTAAAGTCATTAGTATCTTTTAAAATGGTAGCACAGGAAAAATCTCTTAAACGCATGTTTTTCATTCCTGGAATCCAGTCAATAGCTGTGTCCAAATAGGCATTTGTTAGAACGCTTTCATCTGCAAACACGAAAAGATTGGTCAGACAATTTGTTGGAGCCGTCACAATCCTCAAATAAGTAGCTGAACTCACTAGGTTAAGTTATAAGAGTTGTTTTAGCTAACAAATGTTTGTAGCGTATTGTTATTCTATTAATAATAGGATAGTCTCCAAACAAACTGTTATCTTTGTTTTTTTTTTTTTTTCTGTGTAAAGTACTCCACAGGTTTTGGGTAACTTTATAGCAATTTTCTATTGTTTCTAACGTAAACAAGTCATGACAGAATCTCCTCAACATAGGTTATTGACTTGGAATTCAACTGTCCACCCACATTCAAGTGTGGAAAAAAAGAGTTGAATCACAGCAGGCATGCTGCCAGTGTGCTTCCTGCCCGTGAAAAAAGAAAGAAGCGCGACAAGGGGCCCAAAGATTTTACTGTTTGTAGCACAGGGGTGGAGTCCCCCAAAAAATCCCTGGGAACAATAGAAAAAAGATATCTCGGTAACAAAAACAATAGGAGGCAAAAAGTTGGATAAAGCCATTTTTCCTGACAAAAATCTTTCAATTGAGTAGATATTAAAAATAAGTTTAATTTCCTCAACTCTAAGAGAAGGAGAAAGCAAGATGTTGGATTGTTTTGCTGAATTAGAAAGAAGGCTGAATTGAAAAGTATTCAACCCAATAATGGGATTTAAGATTAATCCTGGTTTCTAACATAATTAGAATAGGCAGGCATACCATAATTACAAAAACAAAAACCAATCGTGTGACTGAAGACCCACCCTAGGAAGAAATAAGCAAAAGAAGATATTATAAACAGTTAGAAGTTTTTGGCCTAAAGGTGAACACTGAACTTTGAACAATACTTATAACCAGCTAACAATCAGGCTTAGCTTGATATCCACCTCACTATCAAAACAGTTTGGTGGGGTGTTCTAAATCCTCGGCTTTCCTAAAAATTTTACCTGTACCAATAATAATCAGCCTAAAAGGGAATTTAATTAAGCAGTTCCAGTTACCTAAGGCATGAATCCCACATAAATGTTGTGGCCACCGTAACAAGAGCTTTCCTCCACGTCTACCTCCTGCAACTTCTCGAATTTTCTTTATTTCAAGTAGCCATAGGTAGTTTGTTGGAAGCCTGAAAGAGCCTGGTCTGGCCTACACATATGCAATCAAGTGGAAAACTTGAAAACAAGCATTACTTGAAAGAAACTGGGAACTGGGAAGAGGTGAACCACATGTACAAGGAGATAAATATGATTGTGTACAGGTTTTCGAAGTTTCCTTTAAAGTGAATTTGGTCTTCCATCATTTACCACAGCTTCCTCCAGAGCGGGTCAGCTGTTTCTCGGAGACTTTTATAGGGGTGTCCAGGCAGCAAACAGTAGCCAACAAATATGTGGTCAAAAGCGTATCCAATCCAACTGGAGCAATGATTGGCGTCATCATAAGTACATATTGAGACAACATTTAGTTTATTTGTTCGTAACTAGTTTGACCTTCTCAAGTAAAAGCTGAGAACTTTGCCAAAAACCATCATTCACTATTGCACCAGAACAACCAAACAGCTACGCTTAAACACTGTTTTTCAAAATACCATTAGATATTTCAGCAATATGAGAGAAATCTAGTTTCCTTCAACTATCATACAAGAGCAGATGATAAAACAAACAAATTGTAACCAGTGAAAAGCCAATTAAGCCCTACGTCAAGGTTACAAGTAGTTTCTCAAGCCTCATTGAACAGAGTTTAAAGTTAGTACCTAGCAACCCCATTTAGAGGTTGATCCTTGCCCAGCATTATATTTGTCCTCTTTACCTTCCCAAGGCCTCAATGAAGATCCTTGAGTAATCACTAACCCTTGATTCTCTTCCAAGACATTTGCCTGACAGACAATAGCAGAACCTAACAAACAAAATAGAATCTAAAGGAGACTCTCAAGACTGCTAAGCAAAAGATACTCACACCCATGTAAAATCAAGTGAAAAGAGGGAGCATGCACACAAGAAGTGCAAGAATATTCCAATTGGCAAATCAAAACACAGATTCTGTTGGAGAGACTAGTACTCTGGTGCTGGAACTGCTTTAGGATCAACTAGTGGAGGACTCACAATTCAATTTGGAAACTATTAGAGGTCAAGGTCAATCAGTTTAATTACTCCATAGGTGGATGCCCACAAAGAAAGTGGTGTTTACGTTTGTTTGTGCATACTCATATCATTACAAACATGGCAATCATATCACCGATCCATGCATGGTAGAATAGCATTAATTTAATGTTTCCAAGTATAAATATTTCATGATGTGAATCAACTCTAGGCGAAAAGGAAATATTCAACATTATTTATGTTACTAAGTTTATCATAGACTAAGGTCATGAATTCATGCTTTCACTAAAATTTTCTCGAATTTTGGGATGACCACCTTTCTCGTAAAGAATTTCAAAGGAGAATATCTTCTTGTAAAGGTAAACTTAATTACACAAATCGGGATGATTAATGGACTCATAAGAGCAAATGACTCATTAAAGGAAAAAAAGATAACAAATGAGCTTCAGTTTCAGAAATTTGTATCATTGTAACATTTCCGTTTTATATACACAAACTGGGATAATTTCAAAGGAAAATATGTGAATCCACTCTAGGTGAAATGGAAATATTCAACATAATTTATATTCCTAAGTTTATCACAAACTTAGGTCATGAATTCACGCTTTCACTAAAATTTTCTCGAATATTGGGACCATCACCTTTCTCATAAAGAATTACAAAGGAGAATATCGTCTTGTAAAGGTAAACTTAATTACACAAATCGGGATAATTAAATGGACTCATAGGAGCAAATGACTCATTAAAGGAAAAAAACGACAACAAATGAGCTTCAGCTTCAAAATTTTGTATCATTGTAATATTTCCATTTTATTATACAAAGCAAAGTCCGTAATTGGCAAAATTTCAAGATCTGGACAACGCATTAGTCTTATGTTTAGTTTTGAAGAGCTGATGCTTAAGCTTTTCAGCAGACTTGTTAAATCTACTGGAATGGCCCAGAGAAAGTTGTCAATGAATGATAAAGCTATTCTTTAATACTCAAAAACTATGGTTTTAGTGGCATCATATTACAGGGATCAGTAATAATAGAAAGCAATACTTGCTATAGACCTACAGTATGCATTCATGATGCACCAATTGATGGCAGAATTAAACTATACATGTGTGTGTGAGAGAGAGAGTGTGTGTGTTCGTGTATTGAAACATAGTTTATGATCTTCGTACAGTAAACACATGCATACACACAGACACATACACGGACTCACGTTGATATTTTAATCAAAAAAGAAAGTTGATTTAGCTCTCAGAGGAGATAAATACAAGATCTTACAGATAACTTCAAGATGTGTCCTGAGACAAACTTGTTAGCTGTTATGTGATTTATACTTTAATCGTTTTCAGGTTGAAGGGTTTCAAGGTTTGTATCATTTTTTTCTCCATCTTGATTTGTTTGTGAACAGATGAAAACGACATGAAAAACTCAGCTCTGTTCTCTTTCCATACATTCTTCTTTAGGATTGATATTAGAGGATTCTTTAGGATTCATACATCCTTCTTTAAGTCATAGAATTTCAGGATTCATATTAGTTTGTATATTTCATCTTGATTTGTTTATAAACAGAAGAGAATGACCTGATAATCTTAGTTATCATTCTCTTTCCATTCAGTCATTTCGTATATCAAGCTTTTAACGTGCATGTGAGACTTTGACAATTAAGAGATTTACTTCCTATCTACTTAAGTTTTGTGATCAAATTAATTAGTTAAATTGGGGATTAATATATGCACTAACATTTCAATTTATAAATACCAACAACGACCACCAAAATGGGCACTTCAATGTAAATACTGTACAATACAACTCTTGTACAAGGGTACAATGGAAAATGTTATGACATTAAAATGTGTGCGACAAACACACAAGCCCATCATCGTCTTCGGTAAGAAATTAACTCCAATATCCAAGAATCATATCTTAAATTGAATATACCTCTTACTTTGGTAGATCACCGATCTGATTATACAAACATGGCTTTAGTTAGGTAAACTTCTAAGCCTTCGTCAGCACAATACTGTCTTCCAAGTCCCAGGTGACACAGAAGTACACTTTAATGAAACCTCAAATATTTTCCAATCTTATTGATGATCACAAAACCACCATGAAGCATGAAGCCACCATGCAGTTGTGGATGACATTGAACAGCCACCAACAACAGAGGAAAAAAGGAGCAGAAAGGCAAAAGGGAGAAAAGGAGTAGAAAGGCCAAAGGGGGATTTAAGCATGGCCCAAAATAGCAGAAGACACGAAGGCATATCAATAGGGAATATGATGAACAAGAAAATGAAGACTAAAACTGAAAACTAAACTTGATGGAATGGAAAATGAAAGACAAGAAACGGGGAAAAAGACGCTTTGTGATATGCCTTGCTCTGCCACTGACACTCACTCCATTTGCCCACCTGCACAAACAATGATTTAGATTCAGATTCAGATTCAGATTATATCACTGCATGCAACAGGGCAAGAAAAAAAAAAATTAAGAAACCATATCACATATAGAACTCTAGGGCAAGATTTTCAGGTCGAAAATCTTTAATTTATTATGTCAAGTTATATAGAAATCAAATTGGAATATGAAAATTTCCTACAACGGATTACAACGCATATAATAAACAAGTTTTCATAAATTTTTTTAAAAAATGTATATCAAGTGGAAAACCAAACACGAGTACCTTTACGCGGCGGATCTGCTAGAATCCAGCCAAGGTAATGATAAAATCACCACCTGAAAATAAAAGACATGAAATAAAAACAAATTAAATAACCTTAACATCTAGGTTTAGCAATCAAAAGCATATTTTGTTAGGGTTTTGCATATACCTTATCTCCTCGGTTGATTAATGCCCTGATAACAATATCAGATTCTACAAAAATCATATTTTCCTCCTCTTCTTCTTCTCCTCCGCCTCCTGATTCTTTACCGGCACTACTTCCTCCTGCTCCTCCTCCATTTTTCTGAGAATTCCCACTCATTTTTTTCTGTACCGTTTGTTACCTCTGCTTGGCGAGAGGAGCCTGTTCCGCTACTTATTTATAGGTGGAGATGGCCCACGGCTACAATCTGCTGTGTGCAGATTCAGATTCACTCAGCCAGCGTACGACGTAGGACGAAAATCTTTTTCTTTTCTATGGGGCCCACGTATAACGGTACAATCTATGGAAGGCGCTCGCACGTCGTGTCCATCTTCATTTCTCGCTTTTGAAAAAAGATACGTTTCGTATATAAGTTTTATTATGTAATTTAATTTTAAATAGTAATAAATTAGTTATATAATTTATTAAATAATATTTAATAATTTAATATTTTTAATATTAATGAATATGATGATTTTTATTATTTTATTATTATTTTATTATTATTAAAATATTATTATATGATATTTTTATTTTCTTGAATGTTTTATTATTTTTCAAAGGTACAAAATAGGAATTGTGCTAGTTAGAAGAACAACTTTCCTTATCAAAGGCCAAATCATTAATGTTTCCTAATGAAAATATATTTGAAATCAAAGTAATATAGCAAAAAGAAGAATAAAATAAATTATTATATGTAGTCATATGAATTATGTAACTGTTTTAATATTATTTAAAATTTAGTCAAATAGCAAAACTAATTAGTTTGTTTAAAAATTGAAAATTGCCTTACAACAAATTAGGAAGACACGTTAATATGTAGTCCATCTAACGTTTTATATATATATATATATATATATATATATAATGTAACCGTCTTTATCATTTTAAATTCATTTTGATTTCAGTTAACTCACGCCCACCAAAAATTTCCTTTTTTAAAATTTCATTTCTTTTTCCTTTCAAAAAATTTGAACTATATGAATGAATAAAAAAGTTTTTTATATAACTGTTTTTTGTCCATCGCAAGGTTTGACCTTAAAGTACACAGGGGAAGTAATCTTTAATTTTTCATCAATATCACTTTTTTTTCTTTTACGATTTAAGCATAAGATTTTGAAGTATAGTGTTCAGACTCTTAACCATTGTAGTGTATCTTTAAAGACAATTTTTTTTATTAAAATTAAAATAACGATACAAATTTTTATCGAGCTTACACAGAAAAAAAATATATAATTAATAAAATGTCTTTTGGACTTTTGATATTTTGTTTTGCTGCCTTTGTCATGAGTTCTTTGCTGCTTATTTCCTGGGTAATCGTTTTATTATACTTAACCTTGCAATTTGAAACCTTCCTCTCAATCTCTTTGAAAATGGCCGTATCACTCACTAGGAAGAATAAAGTTTTTTTTTTTTTTTTGGTAATATAAGAAGGGATAAGCAGTGATATAAATTGTTTAATTGCTACAAAAATTAAATTTAGAGAACTAAATAAATAAATTATCTAATTATATATTATTAAATAAGTTGTATGACTCATACTTATCCCTTTTATGTATAAAAAATAAAAGAAAAATTAATTAAAATAAAAAAAGAAGTTGTCAGATATATTTCCAAAAAAGAAAAAATAACTTCAATACTTTGTACACTTGACTTAAGGTAGTTTCTCGATACTTATGGCTTGTTTAGATTCAGAGAAAAGGGTGAGAAAGAATCTAAAAAGAAAGAAAATTATTATTTATTTTATTTTTTATCATTTATTTTATTTTTAATCTATTTAAATTATTTTTTTTCATAATGTTTTTCATAATATTTTTTTATTTTCTTTCTTATGATTTTTTTTACACCTATTTTATATTTAGCTAAATTATTTTTAATTTTTCTCATAATTTTTTTTATCAATTTCTCACAAGCTAAGCATACGGTAATAATGTGTAAAATCTCACCATTGACCAAGTATGCAAAGGACTTAAACGTCCTTGCAACACTCTAATCATATACAAAATCCAATTTAAACTTAAAGGATAAGACAGCATTAATGAATGTTTAATTGAATAGAGAGAGAAGGAAAAAAGCTTTTAAGTTTGACCAAAAAAAAAAGGAAATAACTTTTAAGGAAAAATATTTATTATCAATATATCTGGAACAATAAATAATTTTAAATAATATTTGAATAGAAAGAGATGAACCAACATTTAAGGCAAAGCATTTATCATCAATATATTTGGAACAATAAATAGATTTAAATAAGCAATATAATATTTAAAAAATATTAAATAACAATAACGAACAATAAAATAATATAAATTATTAAATAATTGAAAATTTTAAAAATAAAAAATAGATAAATTATTGAATATTTTTTGAATGAACTACGTTAATATTTTATTATAACATAAAATTAATTTATGTAGTCTAACTCTAATATTTATGATAATGCATTGTAAATGCCCCCTCTCATTCTTGTCATGGTTTTCTTATAGTTTCTTCATATCACGATGATGTTGGGTACAAAGATTGTTTTTTAAATTTTTATGGTAAGTTTTTTTTAAGATAATTTTTATGGTAATTTATTTTCAAAAGAGTTGACGCTTTAACTAAACGTCTTAAAAATGCACGCTTCACATCTTAAGACCGAAAAGGAAAAACTTTTTTATTAAGAAAAAAAAATTTAACGGTGAAATATGGTAAATTAAGCTTTGAAAAATGAAAATTGGAATAGACAGATGAAGTCATAAAGATTAATGTTAAACATGCATGGAAAGAAATTAACATTTTAATATTTTATGTATTAACTTAGCTGGGTATAAAAATAAGCTTCTGGAAGAAATATTGGTGGTCCAAATCAACTCTTCTTAGTTTCAATAGGGTGTACTATTTAAGGCGATAAATTAGTGGTAAGTTAATATATCTTGCCCAACATTAACTTGAGTTTGAGTCTTTTTATCTTTGTTTTGTTCACAATGTGAGCAAAATTATTATGACGTAGTATTGAGTCTTACATCTGTTAATACCGAAATTAGGTTTAGAAAAGGCTCATTCAATCTCATTAGTACTTAAGTGTAGAGTTTTTCCTTTGAAAGAGATTAAGCGATGATGAAACGAGTAATTTCTAACTTCAGTTTATACATATAACAACCCACACATTGACAATGCATACTTTTTTAGTGTTCAAAAAAAAAAAAGTTTCATTAAAGTGTGAACAAGTCAAGTCAAATTCAATATTAACATGTTTAAAACTTTGAATTAAACTCATTTAATTAATAAACAGAGTTTAATTCAGCATATTTTTATTGAGTTGAGTTCGAATTTTTAATGAATAGATAGTTAACTTTAAAGTATTAATAATAATAGTTAAAATTATAAAAATTGTTGTTATAAATAGAATCAAATTCATAAAAAATATTTCCTTTAATAAAGCTTACTAATTGTATAAAAAATAAGTACATAAAGTGGATACATTTTATGAGATTTATAAAATATCATTGCACAAAAAAAAGAGACCTATAAAATATCAAAGGCATAAAAATTTATCCTTATTATCCTTATTTTGGTAAGTATTTTTTTTAGAGATTTGTTTAAACAGAGTCATACCCAATTAATTTATAGTCTTTTGGTTATGTCAGTTGTAGGTCATAGGTGTCATCTTTTCTGTGCTATGAAGGTTTTTTCTGACGTTTTCACTTCAAACTTGTGTACAAATTATCATATTTAATATAATAATTTTATTTTTATAAAAAAAATTATTAAATTATAAAAATATAACAAATTTAAAAATAAATAAAAAATTAAATTATTAAAATATCGTTTAATCAAATGTGTTCCTGTTTACGTGCATTTTTACCCTCAACCATAACTATGTTTAGACGGGAATGTGCTAGACCCCACATTAATGTCCCTATCTTACTTAACGGGACGAATAGGGTAGAATGACGTGGCCAAAAATAACATGCGAAAATACAGGATAAGACAAATGATAGTTGGCGTACTAGATCATTCCTCTCACCAGATATTCGATTCAACAAATTTAAATTTTAATCGCTTTTATTGTTTTGTTTCTTTTTTTTGACCAAATTTTATTGTTTTGTTTCTACGAGTGAGGAGAAAATTTCAGTATATATATTCAACAGAAAAATAAAAAATATACAATAGAGAAATAACAACAATCCAATTTATACGGTTTCTTTATTTATGTATTGTAAATGCTTTGCTTTTTTTTTTTTTTTTTTATAGATTTGTATTTCTAAATCTTATTGGTTGCTTTAGACATTTATGAACTGAAGCAACTCAAGCAAGGAACCTGAAACTCGTGGATAGAGAGAAATAAATGTTCTCGATTTGCGTAAGGAATTGGAGTTCTTCTTTTTTATTTTATTTTTTTTTGTAATTTTTTTATTCATTCTGAGGATTCGTATCAAATGCATTGTTCTTGACATACCCAAAAAAAAAAAAAAAAAAAAAAAAAAAGCCCCAAATTCGGTTCTTGTTGGAGCCCTAGATCGCGAAAAGAAAAGAGAGAATTAGCAGGAAAACTGCATTTGAATCGTGTGCCACTGAAATGGCTGTATCAAAGCTTGGATTGTCTGCTTGGTTCAGCAAAAGAATTCTCGATCCCTTCTATCAGATCCTTCGCAAGTACTCTCTTTCTCTCTCTCTCCATTTCTTGATTCGATCTCTTCGATTTTCGCTTTAATGTTACATGTTCGCTGGTGCGAATTTGTTCTGTCCGATTATAAAATTCTGGAAATTTTTTGGGTATTTGTATAATTTTCAGTTTCTGAAACCTGTATAGGAAAAGGACTGAAATTCAAAAGAAAATTTGAAAAAAAAAAAGAGCAATTATTCCATTTTACATTTTGGGCAGCTCTAGAATTGAAAGGAGAGTGTTAAAAGTAAATAAATATTTTCTTTCAAATCTTCCTCTGTTATGTATTTAACCAATTAGATACTCCTGGTTTATATTGGCAATTGTTGGTCAACTGGTTTGTTTTTAGAGTAAGGCTTGTCTCTGTAATAAGGTTAGTAGCTGCATATGCCTAGTTTATAGCAGCAGTTCAGTTTTTGTTTCTTATTGTCATTGCTTTTGCACTATGCAGGAGTACAGAGCCAAAGCAGTTGGCATTCTCTACAGCTCTTGGCATTACTTTGGGAATATTTCCCATATGTGGTATGCAGCTTGAGAAACACTTCGGAAGATTGCTTCTGAATTCTTTCAATTGATTTCTGTTTTTCTCATATTGAAGTTGGCAAGTAATGTTCCGATGAATCGTAATCCCAACCTGGCCAATTGTTTTGATTACTATCTTGTTTTTCATCTTGAATGGCTTAAATGAGGTAGTTCTGTCCTTTACAGGGGTCACTGTTCTCCTGTGCGGTGTGGCAATTGCATTGCTTGGGTCGGTTTGCCATGCTCCAAGTGTGATGTTAGCTAACTTCGTTGCAACTCCAATAGAATTGAGGTATTGTTTTGGTTTGTAGATCATTATTTGATATTTATCTTCATAATTGATAATTGGTTCCAGATTTCTGAGTGATACAACGGTATGTGATTCGCAGTTGAACAGCTCTTCTTTTATGCAACTATTTTGGTGCCTTTTCCATAGATCTTCTCTCAGGATATTGACCGTGTTTTTTGCTTTCAAGTCTGGTGGTACCCTTCCTGCGGTTGGGTGAAACTATCTCTGGTGGGCCGCATTTTCCATTGACAACTGATGCTCTGAAGAAGGTTTTGACCGGCCAAGCTTCACATGATGTCATCTTAAGTATTGCCCATGCGGTAAGTGGCCAAGTTGATGACATTGTTGCTTTAATTAACTAGTTGAGGGTGCGGATCACAATCACTGCCAAAGTGCCAAACTAATGAGCGTGTATGATACCCATTAATCTTTCCTACCACCAATGACTCCTTGTGTTGTCAAGTATCTCAAAAATGAAAAGAACGAAATGTAAAGCTTTCTTGATGGGTCCTTGCAGTATGCTGAACATTTATCTAAAAAAAGCATTTTCTCACCTGACATTACCTTGCAAGGTATCCCAAGATTTAACTTCTTGTTCCTTTACATGTTTTGAATGCAGCATTTCTTCCACACAACAGATAATTTATACTGCACGTAGTTTCTAAATAAGGCCATCCAGCAAGTTTAGTTCTCAACGCTGTATATTAATGAAAATCTCATATACAGAACTCTTTTTTAGATTTTTAATTCAGTTTCTGAGCAAGTTAGCAATATTTTGGTCTATCCGCTTTCTTTCGAAAGTACTGCTGACCATAAACGGATAGATGTTGGAGTGACAAAAAAAATGGCAATAGATTTGTAAACTATGGGGCAATGTTGCATCTTTTACCCTTTTATTTGTGGCATGCTTGGAGTTTGATGAGGTTATCTGTCTTAACCTGTTGGGTTTATGATCATATGGGGATGGAGAACTCTGACCACTTAACCTGGTCAAGATATAATCATTTATTGTCTTTTGAATGCTCTCTTAGTGATCATCAATTAACAATGTCATATGTATTCTGCAGTTGTTGGGATGGCTGGTGGCTGCTCCTTTTGTTTTGGCTGTGCTCTATATAATATTTTTTCCATGTTTCAAGGTCTTGGTTCACAAGTTCAGCACAGTTTCAATGAGCCCAAAGAAACCACAAAATTTGCTTTCAGAAGTCAAGCTTAAGGTGAGAGATGTTTGATTAATTAAAGACCATTCACTGTACCCATGCCAATGACATGGAAATGTATAACAGCACTTGTACATAAAGAAAATTGCTCTGTATATGAATGTCGCGTCCTGTTAGCATGCTGTACATAAAATTGTTAAGTGCTTGAGTTCATTAAAAAGATTCTCTGTTAATTTCAGCAGAGAAACAAAAGCTGCATTATACTCTTCCTGGGTTCTACTTCTACAAATAATCCATTAAAATAACAACCTATGTTGGTTTTTTGGGTTGGATAGGGATTGAATTTACACTTAACATCTGATGTTGTGATGAATGAATTGGTTGAACCGGATGGGGGGAACTATCATCTTTTTTGGATGCGCAATTGAATTAGTATGTTTCTTTTTTTTGGACCCTCGTCACTAGTATGTCTCACAGTTTATGCTTTCATGTTTTAGTGGAAATAAAATGTCCTTATCGTGCCCTTGTTACAAAGAGCTACCAAGTTCTTTTGTCTTTTTCGTTTCTCATTTTCTTTTTGCCACCCCGGTGCACTCAACTGGATAATTTGAGCCGGTAAATAAATGCCTGATCAATTGGGTGGTGTGATGGTGTTTGGGAATCCAATAGTAGTTTATCGCTGTCATGAAGAACAAATCAGTATGGTATTTTTGGAAAATCAATTCAACTCAACAGGCATTTTGAAGAGCACCTAGCGTCAATAATCGTCGCTCAGGGACGGGAGATGGTACTAGATAGATTGCGCAGCGTATGCCAAACTTGCCTACATCCATACGTGTTGAAATCTTTATTTACAGATGTAAAAACCCATGTGATGTGAAAGATTTATTGCATTTCCTATCTAAATTTAAAATCCTCATGCTACAACTCAAGTTATTCCATTCCTCCAGCCAGGCCAGCTCCTTTCGATGCATAAATCCAATTCTATTCTATTGATAACTGGGATGAGATCAACGCTCGCATACAAAGCGGAAACATACAAAGCGGAAACTAGAAAAGTCGTGCTTAGAGAAGTTATTCTCTTTCTTAAAAGGAAAAATATAAATTGCAATTCAATTGTATAGACACAATGATACCAACAGTTAAATTGTAAAAAATATATTAAATTTTAAAAAATAAATAAATAAATTTTTAAATATTATCGAATTAATTGTATGTCTCTCGTTTATTTCATTAAAAAAGTACATATAATTTTGCTTTCCACTGAAGACCAATAATAAGGAAGAGATGATTTAATGTGACAAGTCAAAGAAACAATGTTTGTAGGTTTGTTCGAATTTTCATTTCAATCAGACTATGATTATGACCTTACTGCTAAAGAAGTCATTTCTTCAGCAAACTTTGTATAGTGATGTATTTCTTGTGTACGCCACCGTGACTTGTCATGTCATTATTCCATCAAAGCGTGTGATAACATTTTAACTACAATAATAGTACTGATGATAATTTTGTAGATTAGTATAAAGTTTCATGATTCTATTCATCAAAAATTAGAATTCTTGTTTTTTTTTGTCAAAAAGATAAGAATTTTAAGTGTATCTTAGAACAGGTTTGAATTGAATTTGTGTGATTATGGTAAAAAAAACATGGCTATATGCTCTCTTACTAAAACTTTGTTTATAGTTATTTTTTTTCTTTTTTTTTTTGACACCCATTAAAAAAATTTGTTAGATTGTAAACTATATAATAACTGTAATTATCGTGCCATAATTAATAAAAACAGTGGTTTAATTTATGCTCAAAAATTTTACGGCCTCTCCTCCTTGCTCTTTTTTCACCCGTTCTAGGGATAAACATAATCTTCATGGCTCGGGCACATTTTCTTTACTAGGCCAGGATATTTTCAGTTCATCTGCCTAACTTGGCTACCCGAAGTGACATTGTTATGTCTCTTTCAGGCAATACAGGATGTCCTTTTTTTTCTTTTTTTTTTTTTCCTGTTTTTTGAACAAGAATGCAACATGTTCTGTGTCTTTCTGAGTCTGTCTATTCGCATGAATCAACTCTTTAAGGATTTTCTTTCCTATTATCTTGTTAGCCGCTTGCTAATAATCTTCCCCTTTTAGTATTCTTTTTTTGTTAACAAAAGTTGAAAGGTGGCTGTAGAATCTCTCAAGGCTTTTCCTTCCTTTATTTGGCTATACTCTCATTTCTCTAATCCAATCTTGGAATCTATTCACTTTTTCATCTTAGACACTTGCATTCAGATTCATCCACTTCTGCTGGCTATATATGAAGTACACTACTGTACCCATTTCCCTTCTCTCTCCGTGGATTTGACAGTCTCCTTTTCTTGATCGTCCTGACTTTCCAATTTGTCTGCTCCAATTTTTTTATCTGGGTTATCTTTACAAGTTGCATTTTCTCATCTGGGTCTTTGAATTTTTGTTGAATTTGAGACCCCTTTTGTGAATTGAACAAGTACGAGCAGCATTGGTTGTCATGCCTGATTTGGATTCAGAGCGTCCCGATTGCTATTCTACTTGCCCTCCTCCTCCTTTTTCTTTTTCTTTTTCGCAGGGGTCTCCAGTTGAGCTGAAGATGTACCAAGCTTTTATGTTTTCCGTGCCAATTTTCTTCGCTTGCATTCTCCTCTTCCTGTTTTACCTGTTCTATCTTCGCCGCAGGAGAGTTGACCGGGACTCTCTTCGGATGCGAACTTCTTTGGACGTCAGCAATGACATTCTTAGAGTAAGAGCTTAGCACTTCGCATTCAAAAGCTTTGAAATGTGTACCTATGTAGGCTTTTATGTACTTGCTGTTGGTTTGTACTTTGGCAGGCTGAATTGGGCTTGAAGAAAGAGCTTAGAGAGATGCTACCCATTATTGTATACAAGGAGAGCTTTTGTGTGAGAGATGCACTGTGAGTAAGCCTTCTCTGATGTATTTAGTAAATCATAAAGAAACAAATATGATGTTGAAGGTCCAAAGCACTAAAGCTTTTCAACAGGAATTTTCCTTTTCATTATGTATATATATAGGCATATGTATAGATGTGTGTGTTGTGTGTTGGTGTCTTTGTAGTGCCACACTTGTTGTATCTATTTAACTTCTAGGTAGGTAATGTTGATGCAGTCAATTGTGGGTGTAGCAACATAGGTTGCTTAGCCTTGATCTTCACATTGATTTGAGTCTCACCACCACAGGATGGGGCTTTTATGTGATGGAGAGGGCAGCCTATTGTGTAGCCTGTGTCCTTTGGATTTTAGATGGAGTGAAATGGAAAAAAAGGAAAAACAAGAAGAAGAACAAGAAGTGAAGTAGGTTGATCACTTCTTACTTCCTTAAGATGAACAACAAAACGAATTTTTGTGGCCCTCCGATGGGAGGCCAAACTCTGCGGTACAATCGACCCGGTGACCGCAGGCCCAATCAGCTAAAGTCCCTACGTGGCCATGCCCCTTAACTAATCTGTCAAGCACTTTTTTTTTTTTTTTTAATTGACATGTCCCAGGAGAGCTAATTTTGCTAATAAATTTTTGTGGCACGTGTCAATTAAGAACTATGCTGATATAAATCCTGCATTTTGTTGGACTGGAAGTCCCAAATATTTCCGTGGATATGTCTGCCATCTTGTTAGCACTCCATTATTGTTAGAAAACTTGATATAGGTGGCATTATTGAGGATCAATGACTTCAATTGATTTGACGAGATCAATTCTAGTTTTCATTTGAATCCAGGCTATCTACTCTCAGGACCCTTGTGTATGTGGAATCTATTAATTTCACTCAAAATGCAAGGTTGTTGCTGATGGCAATTTTTGAATTTGCTACAACATTTTCCGTTAGCCATGATAGAAAGGATGCATGGCAGCGAGTGAGCGCATCTGTGTGTGTAGACCTATTTCTAGTAAATACCGTTATCATACTCTCCAAAGTGCTTTTCTCCAGATGCACACACAGGAAAAGCTGCATTGTGTATTAAAAGGCATCATTCCATAATTATAAATCATATTTACTCATTATGTAACGTAAGCCTGTAATTACCAAATTTGTCTCATGGAATTATCGCTTCATGATTACAGGTGCCCAGTATGTTTATCAGACTACCAAGCTGAGGATAAGCTTCAACAGATACCTGCTTGTGGCCATACATATCACATGGAATGCATTGACAACTGGCTAGCGAGCCACACTACCTGTCCACTCTGCCGTATTTCCCTTCTTCCATCTGCCAAAGGTTGCAGTGGATCACATGAAAGTTCGGTGGAGAGTGTGGCAGAAAGTGGTGGTGAAGCATCCGTTCAACCTGGGCCACAGTCTTGTGAAGAATCACGGCCTACACAGCTCTCTGAGCCAAGGAATGAAGACCCTGGAGCTATCCAAAACATTGTTGGAGAAGAGCAAAGATCTGAAAATGCCGATGATGTAAGATTATCCGGGAATGCAAGGAGTGAAAATGAAACGCATGAGAGCAACAGGGGGTTTTCTGGTAATTTTAAATACTTTATGCACTACTTGCTTATGAATTCCTGATTTGTCTAATGGCAATTTTGCTTCATTATATTTGTTACCGGCAACCGTTTATAACTTGACCAATTTACATAAAAGCTCTGAATGCTTTTTTCCTTTTGGGAAATAATCTCCAGGGTAAATGTGTCACACACTGTTGTTGATAACTATTAGCTTCATGAATGTGACAATATCGCGTGTATTCTGTGGACCATTAATGCCAACCCCATACCCCCCAAAATCGTGTCTATCAGAACATCTAATGGTTTTAGATACGTGGCAATGTTCATATATGCAGAATATTCTAATTATTGTTGTTTAGCAGCTTGATCCCACGTATTGGCAGAAGTAATGAAGCTGGCGATGCCCTAGAGTATCCATCAGTCATGCTGTGTAATTCTCTCTGGGCATAAAATGGCGTGATTAGACACTGTCCAATGATCTAAGAAATACTTCTGTAGTATTGTTGCAGCTCCTAGTTACATTTCTTTTTATGGAGCTGAACAAGTTAACAAATTTGCAGAAGAGATGATGCTGCCTTTGATATTCGTATGCCATTGTCTCTGTCATTGCAGCTAAATTGTACATAGGCGAGGCTTTCCCAATAATCTCTTCTGTCAGGTTATCAATGGGAATGACCACTTGTATTAATATGATAGACAGATATGTACAGATAGAACTGGATCATTGTAATATTGTATAGCTGCCAACTTGCTTCGGCTAGGTTCTTCACTTGAATGTGTCTTTGGCTATCCTATTCAGATGTTGACTTAACAATGACATTTGCTATACAGGAATGTAATAGGAAGTGAAGGCCAAAATTTTCTGGGGCATAGGATTTTGAAAGAAGCCGTTTCATGTGAACTCTTCTCTCACCTTAGAAATCTTCAGGATCGTCCTGGCATGTCAGGACAATGAGAAGTTGAATGGTCTTTTTATGTAGATCAGCAATGTTTTATTATTTGCTTTGCACAAATTTGGAAAGAGTTTTGACGTGATGAAAAAATTACTTCATTGTGGCCTGATAGTCATGAGATCAAATCTTGTAAACAATCTCCTTACAAAAATAAAATTAAGATGGTGTATATCTGACTATTCTGCAGAACTCACAGCTCCCTTTCCCATCCACATGATGCAGACCATTCCAAACCAAAAAGGCTGAAATAGAAAAATAAGACAAATAGAAGAAAACTTGAAAAATCACGTGAAGATCGAGGAGTGAGGTACAACCGCGAAAATGACGTCGTTCTTAGCCTGCCGCTTATCCCTTTGACAGAAACTCGATGCAAGGGGAAAGATTGAAATGTTTACAAATTTTAAGTGCTTATAATCTTTGAAACTACAACTTAATGGGGCGTGGCTGAAAACAAGTAATAGTTCAGGGCGTATATCTGTTATTAATCATTTTACAAATTTCGATCTGACCCGGTCTAATTGGCTTCGTAAATGGTACAATGGTTTAGGCAAATCTTGACACCTTAGAACATTAATTAAAAAATTTAAATTTGTGTGAAATATCTTAAGTTTAAATTTTATTAAAATTTAATGATGAAATTAACTATAAGAAATTGATATTTACACGTCTGAAAAAGCCTCATACATGCAAAATAAAGAGGAGAAGTAGAGTTTACATTATTTCTCTTGCGTGTACGAAATTTTTTTGACTGAGTAACTAGCGTCTCTCTTAAATATATTACTCATTGGTCGGAAAAAGTTATAACTACATAATATTTTTCGTTCCTCTGAACATAAAGTCAATGTTCTCAAGAAAGACCAACCTTCATTTTTATACTTCTGACAAAGAAAAAAAACTCTTCAGCTGCTGTCACTTGTGTACCGAAACAATATATTTATTTATTTTTACTTTTTAATACTAACTATGCCCGCTTGACCTGACATTTGGGACAGACCGGAGCTTTAATTAAACAAGATCTAGGAGGTTTGACTTCAACGACGGCCATACGATCAATTTGGAAGGTCACAGCAAATTTCTTCTCTTTCTTAAAGAAATCAATGTTTTTATTTTAATTAACTTTGTTTTAAACTTAAATTTAAGATTTTCAATTAAAAAATGAGTTTAATTATAAGAAATTTCAACTGTAAAAGATACCCACATTAATTTCACATGATATTTTTAAATAATTTCTGTCATTTTAAAGTCAAAAGTATCGTATACAAACCACTAAATATAATATAGTAATTATTAAAATTAAAAATTGGTTGGAATTTTAAATCTCGAAATCAATCGATAATTAAATCCCTCCGACTATCCAGTCGGAAAATGAAAAAAAAGTGTTGGCGAAACAGGGAGTGTTGTAAGACAATCAGATGAAAATCACATCATATGGTAACAAAAATAGTAATTGGAGCATGACTTGGGGGAAGGGAACGTTAATGACCTCCAGCTTTTAGAATTTGAGGTTTCGATTAAAACATGTGATTAGCAGGCTGTTTGTTTATTTTTGAGACATAAGTCCTCCACTCTTGTGTTAGGGCTCCTGCTTTGCTCTCTTCCACCAAGCCTCACCTCCTCTTAGCAATCTGCTTTTTCCTTTCCTATTGCACCTTCTTTGGAGAAACTTTTTTTTTTCTTATAAAAGAGGAAAAAAATATAATTATTATTCTATCATTTTTTTAAATATTTTTCATAATTTTTTCTTTTATCTAAATAACTTATTTTTTCCATAATTTTTTCTCTCACAAATTACTATTTACTTTTTCTTTTTAATTTTTTTTGTAACTTTTTCCTCTACCCAAATAAGTTATTTTTTACATAATTTTTTTAATTACAAATTACTATTCATTTTTCTTTCTTATTATTTTCTTTCTCATAACTTTCTCTATTTATCCAAATAATTTATTTTTCATACAATTTTTTTCTTATATTTTTCTTTCCCTCACTTTTTCTCCCCCCATCTAAACACACTATTAATTATAATAAACTTATATTTTTGTATTTTTTAAAATAAATAAACAAATAAATAAAATTATGTGGGCTTTGTAACTATTTAATAACCGAACAAAGGGGCATTTTTATTTTTAACTAAAAATAATATCTATCATAAATATATCAATAATTAAATTTATAAATTAAAATTTAATAACCTTATATAAAAATCTTATTTAACCATACCCACGAATAAGAATCACCGTTCGAATACTGTCGGCGAAAGGGGCGTAAACAAAAGCAGTTCTGTCATCATCTCATCATAAGCTTTTGTCCTCGACCCATTTGAAATGATATTGATAAGGATAAAATAAAAGGAAAATATTAAAAAAAAACTACAATAATTGGGTGACTGGATGACAAAAAACTAAAAAGTGATGTGAAAACGAAAAGTCGAGAACCAAACTTAGGAGGTCAAACTGTCAACGCAACTGCAACCAAAATCCATTCTTGAAAACTCCACTCTCTCGCTAGACTTGAAAGTGTTTCACGAATCCATTTCGGCAAATTTCGCAGGTAATTTACTTGATCACGTTTTTTGGTTTATAAATTTGTTGAGGTTTATACACTGTATCTCTGTAATTTCTTGATTTAATATGTGATTTTAGTTCAGGATTTGTATTGGGTTTGAGCCCAATTTTTGATATGCTAACAATTTTTGATAAATTTGCTTACAGGTTACAGCTAGTTAGTTAGTAGGGCTTTATCTTGGTTGGATTAGATGTGGGTGGGAGTGGGAAAGTTCGGAGATAGTCATGAGGGATGTCCTTCTTGACTTTGAATATTTCGCTGAAGTATTGTGCTGGTATTTCTTGGAGTCTTTTGATTTCATTTTTGGAGAATTTCTTGCCTTTTGCTTGGTATCTGCCTCCTTGATCGAAGATTTTATTGGGTTTCTCTTTTTTCGGTTAGCAATTGCTTAATCATGAATGTTGATTGAGGTGGGTATTTAACGACTTGAAATTGGCAGAAGAGCAAGTAACATAGGGTTCTGATTTGGGTTTGATAAATAGGTTTTAGTTTCTTGCCAATGGGCTCAATTCACAATATTGTTCATTATTGTTGTGTATCAAAGGGCAACCGGCCTTTGTACTTGTATAGTGGGAAGGACTGCGAAACCGATCACTTGGCAGCTTTGGCCTTGGAACACATTCCACCATGCCACAAGTGGTATTTTGAGACTATTAGAAAAAAGACCTTTGGATTTTTAATGGACGATGGTTATGTTTATTTCACAATTGTTGACGAGGGTCTTGGAAGCATGGGTGTACTTAAGTTTCTGGAGCATGTTAGAGAAGAATTCAGGAAGGTGGCTAAAAAGGGTTCAAGAGGAAGCTTTTCGGGTAATAGCTCGATAAATGTACAGGAACAACTAGTGCCTGCAATTCGTCGTTTGATAACTTCATTTGAATGTATCTCTCAAAGTGACAGTAATTGGAATGCTAAGACTTCATCATCCGACAAGGTGAGCCTCTCTCCATCGCCCACTAATGCAAATGAGCAAATTGATGTTGCCAGCTCCACAAAAGCCCCTTTATTAGGCAAACCAAACAAGCTAGAAAAGAAGAAGTCCAAGGATCATATTATTACAATGAGAGATATTGAGGTGGAGGAGCATAGGAAGCCGACTGATAGAGAAGTCAATACAAGTGCATCTGATTCTAATAGCCAGGGTGGAGCAGCAGCATCTTCAATGTCATTGCAGAAGGATTTGGGTTCAATGAGAATCAGATCAAGCTCTCAGAGCATTCGAAAAAGATGGTGGCGCCAAGTAAAGATTGTTCTTGCTATTGATGCTGCCATATGCTTAATATTATTCATAGTTTGGTTGTCTGTCTGTGGTGGTTTTGGGTGCGTGCGTTGATCATGATTGGAGTATAAAGTTTTGACATTTTACTTGATGAACTAGTAACTTGAGCGTATAAAACTTTTATTTGTATTGGGAGTGAATGTGGAGATCAATGCAAACCTTGTCTTTTAAGTGTCTGCAGTCGGCCTGAAATTATATGGAAATACCATCTGAAATTTCTCCGTACAGTTGTTTATACGAGATCTTTGTTTGGAGATTTCCTGCAAAAAATTCCATGTATCCTTCTAGGCTTAATTATTCAAGCTCCTATTAGAATTCAAAATTAAATTGCTCCTTTTGAATGGCACTATTTCATTGGAAGGAGTATGGCTGGAGATTTCTAAAATTTTTGGCTTAAAAGTAAGTGCATTTTCAACTTTCGTAATTTTTAGTCAACTGTTTCTGTTTTTTGGATTCGAAGGAAAGTAGCCAAGTTTAGTTTTCTCCCAGCAGAAAAAGAAAATGAGATTTTAACTTCTTTTGCCAACGTAATTGCCCACACTGACACTGTCCAAAAAATGAGACCACGATTCTTGTGAAATATTCTTGAAGTGGGGCAGTTCCGTTCATGGAAAGAGGGAGGTCACATCATTTTTCTCAACTTCTCACAGCCCATAATTTGAAAATTACAAAGAAAAAGTTCAGGCATCTGTTTATTGGGAAGACGTTGAAGCTATTCTCCTTTGGAAATCAGCATCACGCGGTACATCAATCGGAACACAGCATCACAAACGCAACACATTGCGTGTATTGACCAACGCATCTCAATAATGTGGATCTATTTGTCTGCAATCGCACGTTACATTGAAAGAATGAATGCCCAGTTAAGCCTTTGACATTGAATAATGATCACCACACCAGTAAAAGCCAAAAGGGGAGTGCGAAATTCTTTGGCGCATTATTGTTTGCCGCCACCACAAGACCCTTCAGAGTCAGAGATGGTGCATGAGAACACCGTATACTTAGTGAGCTGCTATAAAGGAGGAGTGCGCTCAGAGAAGCCAGCCAGAGCAGGAATACTAAGATCAAGCTCAATTCAGCCTTCCACATGTTCTAATAAGATAGTCAGCCCAATTTCCATCAAAAGATGTCTTGCTGTTGCTTGGGTAAATTTTTAAACATTTCACACCAAAGATTTCAATGAACCAGACATTATACAGGGAAGACTTTCGATATTCGGAATGGAAACTTTTCTACTAGACAATCCGCAAAGCATGAGTCAGTAGTACTAAGCAATGTGGACAACATTCTACGGATATGTATCAACCTCATCTTTCCCACTCTAACTCAGGAACTTGTCGATCAACTTTTGATGGACTTCCAGCTATGCTTCTGGGCACCTGAGCAGTTAATCTATCCCAACCCATGATGTGAGGCAATGCAAACTGCAAGGAAAAATAAAGAAAGAACTAAAAAATTTAGAGAACGCCTGCATGCAGGGAAAAGGAAAAAAATATTTGCATGCTGGAGTCTGTCCCGAATTAGAAACCGAATGGAAAGTACCTGCTAAATACCCATTGAAACATAAATCAGCAGACAAAAAAAAAAAAAAAAGGAATGGCAGATCATGTCATTTAGGCACTAGAAATCAGCAATATACACCCGTCTCACTTTCATGTTTAAGATACGTGGCTTGCTAGAAATAGCCAAGTTCAAAATAGTTCAAAGTAAGCTCAGAACTATCTGAGACTTTTATGTAGACATGGAGCAAATCAAGTCTCTGAACTCACCAATATAGGCTTCTTTGGTGACTTTTCCATATATTTATCAGTAAATCTTTTTAAAATTTAATAACCAGACCTGAGGTAATTATAAGGTTGAGGAAAAGGTCACAAATAATTACATCTGATTTCAACAAAAGACTAAGGATCCTAAAGAGTAATTTAATTTCATACACTGCAAGCTGTCTTCAAAACAGCAAATTCACCGGCTGTCACAGGAACAGCAAGCCTTTCACTAGTTTTAAGAACATTGTTGACAACACCTGCAACAACAGTGCATTCGGATACTCAGATAATGGATAGAAGATTGAAAAAATTCTAAGGCACCCCCCTCGAGGCAACCCAAGAAAAAGAAAAGGAAAAGGAAAATGAAAATAAGCAAGAATCTATAAGTAAAGAAGAAAAGAAATTTTATGTCTGCGAAACATGAAAGAGTAAAGAGTCTGAAATTTTAAACTGAATATTAATGCCCTTAACTGCATTAGACATCAGATTTCACGAGCAAAGTGTCTAAATTGAAATGTATGTCATGGAGTATAATAAACATCAAACCTTGGGAAGGTTTTTTTTTATTACTTTATTTTAATAACTACTCATCAGAATTACATAATTAAACTAAAAGAAGGACTAAGCAATGTAACATCATAAGCCAATGAGAATACATTAAGTGTTCGATGACAATCGATGCCCATGATCATTGACTGATAAAATATAACAAATCTCCGGTACATGGTACTTGAGCAAGTTTTGATGAGGAAAACCTAGCTTATGTACAGACTGAGAGATAAAGAGTATCTCAGAATAACCCTGGACCTAAGGTATTCCTCTCCCCATGTAGCAATAAACATGTTAAATTTTGAATTCTAGTTCACAAAACCTGGCAGGCCCAAGGACTGCAAACTAGAACATATCCCACAATAATCTCACCCCCTAACTATCCTTCTTTCCCTTTGAAGCAATAAAAAAAAGTTAGATTTTAAATTCTAATGGGTTTTGCATGAATGTCAAAATTTAATGACTCGGAATTTCAAACAGGATCTAATCTAGGATATGCTGCTATTTATTTGGATAAACTTTCTGCATAGACAACACTTATGTAACAATATCATGTTCTGCAGTTCCCAGCAGCCAAAAAAATACAAAAAATGCAATCCAGCTGCAACTACGCACTTACACACAGCCAACTACAACTAGGCACTTAGCCATCATAACGAACTGCAACAAGTCACTTACCCATAAAAGTATTTCAAAACAGGTCAATATACGTGTGTGAATTTTCCTCCATCCCTACATTGATCTCTTTTCTTTTTATTTCTTTTCTTCCCCACGTTGACTTCTTTTCTTTTTATTTCTTTCCTTACAGCAATTGAATTGAGTTTAACTTTTTACCCAATGAAAATGCTATTGCCACATTATTTCACTCATCCACATTCCAATGTATTAATGCTCCAAAATTCCTTTATTAAGGGGGAAAAACTATTAATTATTCAGATTATAAGGCCGACCCTTAAACGTAGAAACTAATGTGGGATGAAGTCCAAGAAGTTTCAACTCAAAAAAACCTTGAGCAGACAGAAAACTTACTTAATGAAATGAAATAGCTGGAACCATCTGTTTGTGGCTTAACAGATAAGCTCTTTCTCACCTGACCAGCATTACTGTGGCATGAGCTAGTTAGCAAAACTGACCGACAGCAAACATGGAAAAAGAATTGTGCATGATAACAGCTAAAATCCCGAATTAGCATGACAATAAGAACAATGATGGCCATGATTGCACCAAACTGCTTAGAAGATCAACCTGGATAACATTGCGGGATCATGGAAGAATTCAGCAGAATCTTTGGGACCCAAGCTGATCAAAGACCCCACCTCTGTAGCCGATAAAGCAAACATCTGAAATTGCAATAAAATCAGTTGGCTAGCCCCATAACAGTTAAGGCATGGTATTCCAAGAACACTACACGAATATAAGAAGGTTTGCTTAACAACTATCCCTAACTTGCTAGTTGCTCAATAAATATACTGAAATAAGATTTAAAAATATAGGAAAATATTACCTGCCTCTTTTCACGGTCATACTTGCGCTCACCAATAGCAGGCATGAAAGTCAACATCACACAACCACGCCGATCAACTCTAAGGGCTCCGGACTGCACAGCATAAAGAACGAATTACCGAGAAACTATTAAGCCACACTAGAACATTGGGCAGAAAGCGAAGCTTACATCCAACTTAACAAAAGTCGGCAGTTGAGGCGAAACAGAAAGTGCAGCCTTTCCCTTGAATATGGAATAAGGAGCAAATATTCGATCCGAAAAACCTACAGAGTATCAGGTGCACAATTAGACATAATTAAGAGTTTTGAATGCTTGTATCCTAAAACATACAAACATAGTTGCCTCAGTTACCTTTGACACCAAAATCTGATCTTGACATTGAAAACTCAGCTTTGGACGAAAAAGTTTGCACCTTTATGCCACCTCCTACATTACTAGGTTTCCCAAGTATGTTCCTGTTTAAAATCAACAAAGAGACACGACATCACTAGGTTTCCCAAACACGTTCCTACGGTTCCATTATGTTAGAAGACTCAGAATCTCTCCAGTTAGGTAATCGGGTCTAATCAAAATGAAGCATTTAAAACGGTAAGCTTATATTTGACATGGCTTTTGGCTTCCCGGATAAATGTTAAAACAAAACCCAACAGCCAAACATGCTCCAAAACATCATTTTCTTGGCTTTCCAATATTTTTCTCGGCGACCAAACAGAGAAAAGTGAAGGCATTAGAAATAAGGAGAGGAAATGGACAGAGAAATTTTGTACCTTGATTTCAAAAATCGCGAGAGCTTCATCATTGTGTGTCCGGTGTAGAGAGAGAAAAGGGATGGACTACTTAGTGAGAGAGTGAGGGTTTTGAGACTGACTGGAGAATCGCTAATATACCAAAAACAAAACAGAAAACAAAAATCTGCTTTCAGTATTAATATTTACCGCAAAAAAATATATAGAACTTACACTAAATTTATGATTGGACTCTCATAAAAAAAAAAAAAATAGATTATAAGTTAAAATAATAAAATAATTAAATAAATTTATATAGTGTGTCATATTTATAAAAAAAATATGAGTGAGAATTAACGAGTTACAATAAAATTATTACCAAAATTTAATTAAGATTTCACAGCTTTTTCCGTTAACAAAAAAAATGTGAAAAAAAATAAGAACTTTGTTACAAAAACTTTGTTACAAAAACCAGTAAGGGAAACTCTTGAAGGATATCAAATTTCTCTTAACCTTCTCCTAACGTTTTTCGTGGACAACAATGTATATGCCTCTCCAAGCATAGACAAAAAACCATAAAAAGTCTTTGTGCCGATTGAAGTGATTATTCGGAGGAACCAGCCCTCCAACAAAATAGCAAGACCCAAGTCACCAACATAGCATGACCGACCAATTTTTCTGTTTAGGTGTTGAATTCACTTGAAGCAGAGCTAGTTTAAACCACATGGTCTTCTAACAAAACTTAGCTGCAAACAATGCCAATGGCTTCTCCCATCGTTTCTCTTCAATGAGATTGGAACATCTAACAGACATCACTTGTACAATGCTTTGTACAACGCTTTGAAACATTTATCATCCCCCACCCCACGAAACAATTCTAGAGTCTAGAATTAAAAAGGCTGTTTCACACTAACTTGCTCAGAAACCAAACATGGGGCATGGGCACGTAGCTTTTTTTTTTTTTTTTTGACTTAAAACTGGGGTGATATCATTAATTGGGAAGATCATTACAAAGAAGTCTTGATGTGCTCATTCAATCTACGGGATAAAGATGATGTTTGAATTGTATGACAATTTAATTTATTGCTTAGTTAGTTATTCTAAATATAAAACTAATTGTACATTAATCAACAGAAAATATAAATAGTCGTAAGAAATTTATACTATTTTATTAGATAGCACATAGCAATTACAATGCATCAAAAATTAACAATAAATATATAACCATTGAAGGAGGAAAAAAAGAACAGACACGCGACGCCAAACTGGGTCTTCTCTTCTACAACGATGTAGGAACGGCATACAAATAAAGTTGCAAGATATGACCAACAAATTTTTTGTTTTCCTCCTCCTAGACTGAACCATTTCTTTAGTTTCTCGAGTTTGACTCTATTTCCAATTCAACCGTTATAAATGGGATTGCAAACAGCAATTCCCTTTGCTTTTACTCAATCTCAAAAATTTGATTGCAAAATCAGAAAATAAAGCTTTTTTCTTTCATTTGGTTATTCTTTTGCCTACCAATACCAAAGAACAACCTTTTTCTTTATACTTTCCTCAGAATTTGTTTTTGCTTTTGATAAAGTCAGTCACCGTCTCCCAAAAAAAAAAAAAAAAAGGAATAATGATGAAACTAATATTAAACAGTAACAGAAATAAAATTAAATTTTACAAACAATCCGGAGAGCGTACGTAGCCTAAATTTTCTTCCTTACGTAAGCATAGAACAAAACTATTCCTCGTACGTTTGGGCCAAAATAGGCCCAACGATTACAGTACACGAATGCTTCCAAGCCCATTCATTTCATGGATACAAGAAGGAATAGCCCCAAGGGCCCATCATTACAAGACAGAGAAAAGCCTACTGAGGTCCAATAAAACACCGTAGAATACAAAGGTGAATTTTTTACGCAAAATTAAATTGGTATAAGCTGATATGATTCAAATGGAAGAATTAAAAAAATAAAAAACTGATAAATTATTAAATGACGTCAGATGCACTACGCACCCACTTTAATGCTACAAAAAATGTTACGCCAAGCGGAACTCTGTATAGAATTGAGGGAAACACTATAAAATGCTAAATTGAATTATTTCAGATTATGCATGCTTCATTGAAACAACAATGATAATTTCTAGGACTGAAAAAGAATAATATACCCAGACAAAAATTTTTGAACTGGAGAAGTTTAAAGTGCTTGTCACCCATGGACAAAGCATTAGGGCAGAAGTAAGCATAAATTTGTTCCAAATTAAAGCATAAAAGTAAGTAGCACATCCATCCTCAACAACCCTTGTTGGAGAATGAATGTCTGAGTAGCAAAAAGAAATAAAGATAGAATGTTGTCTAAGGAGCATCCTAATTACAATCCGAAACCATAGCCTTATACATATAACGAGTATGTTGGTCCATCTCCAACAAAGCTTATGAAGAGAGAGAGAGAGAGAGAGAGAGGTGGAGATTGACGAGGATGACCTAGGTCCTAACCATGGTGGTTGGGTTAGAGGAGAAGAACCCAAGGGAAACAAAATATATCCCTTAGATTGCATGCATGTGCTGTGAGCTCCACATCCATTTATGGAGCACTTAGCATGATAATTGAAACATGGTAAATGCTAGATGCATAAAACAACAAATACTAACCCTCCTATGATCATCTTCTAAAGTGGCTAGAACCCCTGGGTTTAGCCACTACCTAGATTGAATTTACAAGTAGTAGTGAAAAAAGCAAAGAGTGAGTTACATTTCTTCCCCTTTCCCTAGGGGAGATTTGTTGTTTAAAAAACTATTAAGAATTTAAAACGAAGTTCATAAAAACATTTGTACTAACATGACTGCATGGTCCTAGTTCTAAAATCCTAAGACGACTAGCTAGATGTTAATGCAACAAAAAGGACTTTTGGGCATCCCAAATGCCCATGAAGATGACTTTTCTACAACTCCTTCATTGAGGTGATTAGCCAATTTTGGAGGGATTAGCATTTAAAAACATGTATTAAAATTGATAGGCTTGCTGCTTTTTTTTGGTTGAATATACATTTTGCAAACCTTTTTTTTTTATCGGGTCGATTAGCCTTTCCTAGGCTAAAATTTACAAAATGGTTGTTTTACTTAGCCTTTTTCCCGGGGCTAAAGAAAAACTGTTTCCAACTAAAGCTAATCCAGTAGCTTGAGCTGGTGATTTCATACACATGATTTTGGTTCTTTTCAAGAACCCATCATTTAAAAATATGAAGAGAAAAAGATGCATGACTCTCCAATTCTTGGAGAGGTATGATTGTACCCCTTCGGGGGGCTTTGTACTTTTATGTGTGCAAAAGCCCAAATGCCAAGTATGGGCTTGTGTTAGGAAGAGAAATAGAGAAAGGGGGGAACCATGGTTAGGCCTAAGGTTGTGGAAACCTCAAAAGAAGAAGCTGACTGAGGAAGCATACGCTCTGGCTAGATTGCGATAGGTCTCTAGCGGTGAGGAATCGGTGGGGCATGATGAAGAGCCATGGCTACGCCTGCGGCACAGCAAAACACACTGTCAAAGATGTTAGTACTCTTTCTGATCGAAATGACAAATAATACAGTTGTTAAGTCACCATTTCTTATTGCCATGTTATATGAGTTAATTTTCTTTAAAAAAAAAATACGGTAGACATTTGTTAATTTTTCTTAACTTTAGGCCCCTTCTCTTTTTATTTATTGATTTTGCCTAAAATGAAAATTTTCTGTTCAAAATATTAGACAAAGATAGATAGTTAAAAAATTTACACATGATGTATTCAAAATAATATAAATATAATATTATTTTAGATCTCACGTGAATAAAAAATACTATATAAAATCTAAAATAATGTTAGCTTGAAATCATTTTAATTAAAATTTGAATAAATTTTGTGATTATTTATCAATGCTCAAATACATTCAAATCTCCATCAATTGTACCAAATTTGAGAAGGAAAAAAAAAAAAACTATGTGAGATCTGAATGCTAAATCCATTCGAACGCAATGCACGTACTTATGCACCAACATAACCAACATACATACACTAGAAAGAAGTGTCAAAATTCAAAATTCTCAATCAAGATCAGACTACAAACACACAACGTACTGTAAAAAGAACCTAACAAACCTGATGGCAGGGCGGCCGTTGGTGCAAGGGACATGGGAGTTCCATATTGTTGTGGGTACCCACCAGCAGTTGAGTTAAATCCTGAATATTGAAACATTTGGTGCGGATACTGGACACCATAGCTCTGCCCAGAAGCATAGGTGGTGGTGGCCGCACCTCCGCTTCCTTCTCCAAATTGAAGATAAGGATAGAAGGCAGTTGTTGCGCCAGTCATCATCCCACCAGGTCCAGTTCCGTACAATGGATATTGGGCTGTTGCCCCGCCATACACACTATAGTAGCTCTGGAAAGAAAAGTATAAAATTGCAGTTCAGACATTTTATTAGCCAGCTCTAATTAACAATAGGAGGACCTGCTTACCCAAATTCACTCTCAGTTATGTCTTGTGCAACTAGTTTAACTTTATTTGTTTATTTTTTTTATTTTTTTTATAATTTCAAATGGGTCTCCTTATATTTTTTTGTTGTTTTTCTCACGTATTGAGCTAATGTGAGTTGAACTAGGATACTCCCATTTTTTATTTTGTGGCATGCCTCGGAATTGAATAATTTACCATAGGGCTAAAGCTATATATTCCCACGCATATCCTACGATTGATGGGATCAAAAGAAGGAAAATAATGAGTACTGTTATATAAATATACACTTTTTATTATACAATTTAGTTATATTATAATAATATCAATACTTTTTGTAATAATATATTATTTTTTGTAAAAAAAATAAAATGTAAATTTTGTATTGTAAAAAATATGATTATCATTTAAAAAGATATTATAATACGAAAAAATTATTTAATAAAAAAAATATGACCATTAACTTTTTTTCAAAAATAATAGAGGCTTCGATCCACTGTACTTTTTTGTTTGGGTGAGTGTGTGGTCCATGGTCATTATATAGAGATACTATTTGTCGTTCAATATATACGGAATGACTAATATTTTATAATCTTGAAACATTCTTGGCAATTAATTTCCTTTCGGTAAGTTGTCCAAATTGTTGGAATTTAGCAAATTACTTGAAAATGCAACCAAAAATAACTATTGGAAAAGTAAAACAAGGGAATCTTATGGGAGAGATAAAAAAAAAACAAAAAAAAAGTAGAAATGACAGTCAATTTAATGAAAGGTGAAAAGTCGGTGTCTCTTAAAAAGTGTGCTTCAAAACGCATCCTAAGATATCGTGTGGAAAAAGCAAAAGAAAAGGAGAAGCTTGTACAGACCGTCGGGTAGCTGTAGTCCGGCGAGTATGAAGAATACCTGAAATAGCGTTTAATGAAAATGAAAAACAAAAATGTAAAAATTAGTATTTGATGCTTGTAAAATAATTTGGCCACATTTCCACAATAAAAGCAATATCGATAGTAGGGTGCGTCCGCATGGAACAAGGAAATTAAGAACGCAAAAAAGTGAAATTGGTTCAAATGCGGTCGTAAGCTTAATCAGTTCAATTTTGATGTATTAATTATTTTGGGTTTTACTATATCAACATCTTACATCAATACAAGTGTTGGGGAATTATAATTTTCTCCGTCAATCATACATGAAATAACGGTAAACAATAAAATGTGTAATGCCCAATTCAGAAAATAATTTGCATATTCAATCGATCTTGCTGTTAATGTTAACTGGATCATTGGATGTCTAATTTATCACATGCATGGAATTGTACCGTGGAATTTGTATATATATATATATATATTGCATGTATGTTGCCAATCTGGTTAAGACTTTGTATTAGGCATTGAGGGGTAGAGGGACAAGTGGAGAAGTAATGGGCCACAGTCGATGTATATATATATATATATATATATATATATGCATGTATGTTGCCAATCTGGCTAAGACTTTGTATTGGGCATTGGGGGGTAGAGGGACAAGGAGAAGTAATGGGCCACAGACTATGTTTAAGAAGACATTCATTGGTGGGTCAAACTTAAAGATGCGCATGCTATTCTGTGTCATTCATGTGTTAGATATAGCTGTATGTTTGTGCCTATGCCCAGAGAGAGAGAGAGAGAGAGAGAGAGAGAGAGAGGATTGCACTGCAAGGAATGAGCATGTGCACGATGCGTCCATGATGTTGGAACCAAATAAGTGAATGGTTGTTATATTTATCTTCGTTTGATTGACCACTTTGCGTGTGTAACCATGTGTCTATAGAGAGAGAGAGAGAGGGGGGGGGGAAGAGAGAGAGAGCGTCAAGTAGTAGGGATGATAACATAACTGTATAAGCGTGGTCGACAACCTCAGTTTAATGGCCTGGGTGTGCATGAGTTGGCAATGCACGTGCATGAGAGAGAAAGATAAGGTGGAAGAGAGAGAGAGAGAGAGAGAGAGAGAGAGGAAAAAAGCAATACCCATAAACATTGTAAGGAATGCCTTGTTGGATGGCATAATGAGGGAAGGATGCTGCTGAAGGAAAAGTTGTTCCCACTCCACCTCCAAAACCTGTCTGAAAAGAGCTCATTACCCTAAAGTTCCTGCCTGCTGCTCCTGCATCCCACACCCCAACAGTTTTATTTTTAGACTTGGGCTGAACACATAACATTTTATTAGTAATAATATATATATATATATATATATATATATATATATATATATATATATATATATATTTCAATATCTGTTAATAGTTTTCTTTATGGTTATCCCTTATTCAACACAAACTGTGAATTCCACAAAGTTCAATGGAATGTACAATAAACCTCAAAATGTACCTCGTCAAATTCTGTAGCTATAGTATTGAGTCCTTTGCAAGATACAAAAGAAAGGCTAATTATTTCACAAGCATAGTAGTTTGGCATATACTTCAAACAAGAAAGAATAGAACTTTCCACCACCTCGGAGGAATATTCATGCAGTGTTCTGATTTTGACTCTGAATTTATATGTTTGTCCAAAACAGAATATTTTTGGACCCCCAATATCAAATCCTAACAAGAAAATGCTCATTTTAATTGGTGTCAATATCAAATCCTTACAAGAAAATGCTTATTTTAACTAGTGTTAGAAGTAAATATCAAAGCATCTTGTATACACGTAGAAAAAAAGGTATAATAATGAAAAGCTTTTTTTTTTATTATTTTTTTTGCTAGATCTGAGCTGTATTTTAGAATGCATGTACAACTAGGCTTAGCCAGCCATCTTTACATGAAATAATATATACAGACGTATAGAAAAGAGAAGAAATTAATAAAGAGGAAAAAGAGAAACAGAAAGGGCCAAAAGAGAAAAGCAGTATAATACCATGCTTTGGAGTAGAGGGTTTGGATCTCTGAACACCTAAAGATGCAAGATTGCAATTAGCCCTTCTGCCATCTATCACTGGAGCAGCATCGACGCAGGCTCTCATGGCGGCTTCAGGTTCCCGGAAAGTTACCTAAAATGGAAAAAACACATTTACCCAGAATTAGCAATCGCACAAATATGTCAACCCAAAAAAGGACATCGCACAAATTCTTGTGATGCTTCATGATATTCCTAAATTTTATGCGTATCTTATGTCAGATCTTTCCTTTTTTTTTTTTTTGAAGATCTAATGGTATTATTATGTATAGAAAGAAAAAAAAAAGTATGGAAACAACAAAAAAAAAAAAGAAAGAAACAAATTGAAGAGCGTACAAATCCATAGCCTTTGGATCTGCCAGTGGCTTTATCAGTGATGACAACAGCCTCCAAGATCTCACCAAACTGCTCAAAGTACTTCTTCATGGTCTCTTTCTGGGTCTCCCAAGCCAACCCGCCAACAAAAACCTTAGTATATGTTGTGTCACCAAACTGCCCTGCAAAACTTGCTGGAGTCATCTTTAATTCCTCTTCACTTTCTTCTTCTTCTTCTTCTTCTTCTTTCTTGAGATCTCTTTAATTACACAGCCCCCACCCTCCCTGAAAGCCAAAGTCAGCACCAACAAAACTTTGTGTCTCTAAAATGAGACCCTAATCTATAATATGCGAATAGATACCTATATATGAGTGTTTGTGGCACCAAAATGGCTACCTATCTAGACAGACTATAGATCTGATTATAGTTCCCTAAAGATGAGAAATACCCAGTAAATTTTGAGGAATCTCCTCTTGAATTTAGAGGTGAATTTTGGCACAAGAGTTGATATTTGATCAAAGGCAGACAATTAGGTCAGAGAAAATTTGAGAGGGAAGAGAAAGCAAAAGCTAAGGGGTAAAAAAAGAAGAGGAAAGGCCACCTCACAATACGGACACAAATTATATATATGGACCAATCAAGGTCTTCTCACCTCTTTACATCCTGGACAAATCATTTTATTCACGCGCTATGATTCCCCGTGTTTGTCACACTTCCATGATAGCTTCGTCCTTGTTCATAATGTCTGGACGAACACGCGCTGTAGTGAAGGTGGACCTGGTATTTTTGTTGTGACATTATTATGTCGTCCATAGTTGTACTTTGTATTATTTTGAGAGGGAATGCCAGTTGACACAAATACCCTTCCCTCTTGCCAATAATCACGAAATCACCTCGAAGAAGTGCGGTGGGAAGAGCAAAAGTGATTTGTGGCAGAAACGGAACGGAGAAAATTTTCGGGAACGGACGGAAGGAACAGGGAATAAAATCACGCGGGAGGTCAACCGTCGGCCCTCCCCCGTAAGAATTTCCTGCATTATTATGCATGCAAAACAATTCCCTTAATTGCACACTAATCTCCGTTTGCTGCGTGCAAAAATCCCACGGGCTACAGCCTCCATAGCCCTTCATGTTTTTTTTTCGAAGGAGTTATTACTGTAGCAGTAAGAGTCAAGGGGTTGGCAAGGGTAAGGGGGGCTTCAAACCTCCAAAACTATTTAGACTAAACCTAATTTTTTAGCTTTTAATTTACAATTTTTTCCAAAAGACGTCCGATTAATTGAAAATTTAGCTTCAATTTTTAATATCTTAAATTTTAATTTTGGAAATGATATGGGAAAGTATCTATTATTGATCTCTCAATAAACAAAAAATTTAAATAGCAAAAAAATCTTAAACACGTAATTTCTGCATAATCGCTAAACATTATGTTTGTCCAATTGTTAATATTTTCCACAGAACAATTTTGTGAACAACTTTAAAGGTAGATTGAACAAAATTTTGGTTTAGTGGATGCAATATCCGAGTGAAGCTTCTTTTTTTGGCATTATTATTATAATTATCATTTAAATCTTATATGTTGTCTGCCCCCTTCTTGAAACTAAATTAAACTTCGCCGCACTTTATATAATTAGGTTTTGTCATTTTTTATTTGTTATTTTCAGTGATATGTCATAATGATAAAGTTAAGGCGAAGGCTATTTTTAAACATATAGTTGATGGAAAAGGATATTAGGTGATTAAGTTATAAACATCACTTTAAACTGCACTAGATGTTTAGGGAAAATATAATTTTTATAAGTATGAAACGCAAGTTACAAGGTCAAAACTCACGTTCCAGACACTAGCAAAGACTATAGAAAGTAGGCATTGAAGAACAAGAACCGACCAAACATTTGGTCGAAAGGCTCCAAATAAGTATACATTTTTGTATTATATATTGCATGCTTGTTGGTTAACATCAAAACAAATTAACGACAAAGAAAAATGATTATTTGTTCGAACAATGTGCAAACAACTTGCACATCGGTGAGGAACAGTGCCGGATTCCAAGTCCAACAAATTCAAAGCAGCTATTATATCTTTGTAAGGATTTCTAATATGACTCATAATTTTTAATAAATATAATTTATTTATAATTTTACACTACTCAATAATTAGAGTATACATAAATTAAAAAATAAAAAATAAATTTATGTGATATTAAATTATAAGTGAATTTTGTTTTTTAAAAAATGAAGTAAAATTAGTAAATACTTATATTTGTACCATTAAACACAAAATACATTATTAAACAATAAATGATATTACATAATAAACAATTAAATCCTTATTAACTATGAAAAGCCAAAACAAAATATAAATTCGGGAAAAAAAGGCAGAATAATTTGAATAGCTAGTGTGTATGTTGACCTAGCCTGTGCTTGCTAATTAAGTCGATACCATGGTATAAGGCGGCCGCCAACAATGTTTTGCTGAGGTGGAATGGATAAGGCCCAAGGGGAACAGGAGGAGAAGAAATAACAGGACCAAAAAAAAAAAAAAAAATTCATAGAGATTATAATTTTATTAGTTACATACTAACATACAGCGATATATATAATTAAATTTTTTTAAAAATAAATATTAAATTTATTTAAATGAACCGCTTATTTATTAAAAATGAACTACATATTAAGTGGCACTCTAAAAAATATGGTAATAGGCACCAAGGTGCAACTAAAACCCAAAAAAAAAAAAAAAAAATAACACCCTAACCAAGTTGAAACTTGAAAACGACTCACCTAGTCTAAAAAGGCCAAAGGCATCAAATTAAAATTTAACTTTTAAACTAACTTCTTTCAATTTACCAACAACCAACACTGGCGAACGGGTGGGCCATAAAAGATATTTCAATTGGTGCCATCTGAAGATTGTTTTTGCACTAATTAGCTTTGATCTCTGCTTTGTCTTTTAGGCTGCTTAGTGTTTAGTTTGTTGCTACTAATTTAATTCATGGAACAATACAAGACTAATTTAATTTTCACCTAGTAGTCGATTAGATGTCTTTTATGGTAATAAATTTCTCATCTATAACACATGTAGCAATAATAATAATAATAATTATTATTATTATTATTGTTATTATTATTATTCGTATTATCCGGTTTTAAAGACCACATCTTGGAGTTATAAAAACGCCATAGATCCACTGATCCATCAACTATTTGAATAATGAGCTCTTGAAGAACTCAAACTTCGTATTGTTTTGCTTTAGCATTTACAATGCTTGCTTGTGTTAGTCCGAACCCAAAAATAAAAAAATACAATGTGTTAGGGCCAACAATTATCTTATCATGGTATTGCAGAAAGGAGAAAACCTATACAAACAAAACCAATTTTTACATACAACATTAACAATTATATTTGTTTGGGCCAAAAGCATTTAAAATTTTTAAATTTCTAGCCAAACAAAGCGCAATTGAAGAGCATTCATCTTAAAGAGTCGAACAAACCTTACTTATAATTGAAGGGCAATTGGTGAGCAACAGATGTAACAGTTTCAGTTCTCTTGCGAGTAAAAACTACCTGGCTTCTCTGGCTGCGGCAGCTGTCTCCAACTTCTTTGACCAGAAAGTAACATCAGCCAATCGAACGCCTGTGTTCCATGTAACCCCACATTCTGTCCCCTCTCTCTGAAGTCTGAAGCAGGAGGCACAGTAATGTGATCGTGAGGACCGTTTGACAGGATCATACACATGCATGTCTCACAGCCTTATTATCTCCTAGCTGGCTAGCTGTAGTCCATTTCACTCTCGTGGACCATATCGCCCACTAGCTGCTGCTGAAGCCATAAGCCTAGAGTTTGCTTTGCTTATTTTTATAGAAAAATCCTGTATATAAAATTGTTTTGCATCCCTTTATATCCACGAAAATCGTGTATTCATTTAGTCATTCTATTTACATAATTCCATTTTCTTCGTGTCCTCAAGAGATCTGCAGGCTGAGAAAAAAGGGCCCAGATTTTAGTGGATGCTCAGGCTCTTTCGTTCCACGAGGAATTTATCCCATTTATAAATGAACTTGAGAGGTTTCTTTCTTTTACCTTTGTTGTTTATTTTCTAATTTGTTTTCATTGCCTCTTAATGGATCCTGCTACAAACTTAGCATGGTTATAATCCCCCCTTTTCTTTCATTCTTTCTTTTATCTCCAGCCAAGCCGAATGTCTGCAGTTGAAACACGATTTTCCAATTTCTCTATCAAAATACTTTTAATATTCCAGGAAGTGACACACCAGGATAAATCCACTTGCTGCTAAATTTTTTCTAGACAATCAAAGGGAACCCATATTTCAAAATTGGAAGCCCAACAATTGCTTCAGCACTTGGCTTCACCATAATCCTAAAGCCGAAGAAAAACGTCCAAACGCAGGTTGTATCTTGCTATCCGCACGGATATATACTTGCATGAAAAGGGATCCATCCCTTTACTCAGATGAATCTTCATGATATAGATAAAGTGCTAGACCAAAACGTGCACATGCCCGTCGAAATGCCATTGCTTCGGCCTTTTGTACAGGATCTCCAAAGCCCGAGCCATCAACTGAAGCAGTTCCTGTTGACTCCCTGTGCAGCTAGCGAAGCAGGGAAAAAAAAAGAGAGAAAAATAGTTTAACGTCAAAGAGAGTTATTGTCTGCAGTTACATAATCTGCCAAAACGACATTCTTGAAATTCCTCCAATTCATTTTCGTTTCACTAGAAGCAAGACCATGTTGCCACAAAATTTCAGAGCACATCTTCATTTAGTCTTAATCACCACCTCTGCTCTCAACATATTAACTCCTACCCAGGTGTACTACTACAAAAGGTTATACCTTCCAATTTGAATACAGTTGCCTGGTACAGCAAACCATACAGCATCTCAATTGTTCTGCAAATTCACAGTTGCATAACCTGGAATCGGCTTATCTCAATACGACAGTGTACACCTATGAGGTGTTTCCAAAATCACAAAGTAGACTTCTATTTCCATAAAAAAATGACATCTGATTCCATTTTCATATGTAGCATTTCCAATAGCAAATATTTTTACACTACACCAGACAGGGACGATGGCAAGGATCCTCATTTACTTGCAAGTCATCATACATCTACAAAACAACAAAAAAAGCGATGCAGCAAGAGACATACCTCAGCATCAGTACCATAAAGGGTCACCCGATAAACAACAGATACAGACTTGCCATCTGGAGAATAAGTGATGTTCCGAACCTCACCAGACCACTCTGCATTAACGGATCAGGTACGAATGTTTACCATCTCAGAGGCTTGTAAACTCAAACTAACATAATTCACCTATTAAGGTGAATAGAAGTGAATAGACATATTCATGTGCGTATTTGGAGCGGTGAGTGTATTTTTGTCATACCTGGAGCATGTAGGTTCATAATCCTGTTAACAAGATGCCTGCAATAATAGAAGACTGTAAGTGAAACTACAAGATCAGCTGACATCCTTCCAAATTTCAACAATTAGATAAATAGATATCACAGGACTCTCTACCAGAATAAAATCCCACGCTGAGACTTTATCTAGACACTAAAAATCCCACATTTTAAGATATGAACCAACGGCTTAATAAAAACCAACAGGAAGTACACTCAAACTCACCCATATCGTCTTGGACTCACCAAACAATCAACAAATCAAACTACTCATTTACCAGTTTTTCTTTTGAATAGACACATAATGCCAACAACCAAATTCAACACGCTTTCCCTTTCCTTCCTAGAAAAAATCTTATTCAAAATTTGACTTTGTCACCTCCTTTCAATTCGATGCAGAACACGATTTTTTCGGGTCCAAATGTTTGCCCGATTGAAACGAGAGGGCCATTTTTTGAAATCACAGTGATACTTTTTTAACAAAAAAAAAATACTGTTGTAAAATGTATTACAACACTGTCAAAAAATTACACCCTCGTTTCAATTATGCAAACGTTTGGACCAAAAAAAATCAAGATTTGTACCTTTTTCCTTTTAATTCAAACACAAAAAAAAAAAAATAAAAGCAGAAGGGCATAATTGTTTCAAGATTCTCCATCTTCAGACTGGATTTCAGTAAGACCCCATCAGGGTTAATTAGTGAACTCTATCCAACACCAATATGAAATATATATTTGGGTTTTGGGGAAAGAAAGGAAGGGTGTTACCAAGGGACGTATTTGACAGAGAAGCCATCGTCAACCCGCTGTCTAACAAGAGAATCGGGGACCTTCTTGTTGAGTTCTTTGAGTATTTCTGACAACGGCCTGCCAAGCCCAGAAGTGGGTACAACGTCATCTTCCTCTTTGTCTTCTCTGACCTTTTCCCTTTCTTGAAAAAAAGAAGAAGAAGATGGAGAGGACCGGGAAGAGTAGAAGCGGCTATAATGGGAAGTGGAGGTTTGAAACAGGCGCAGTGTTTTTTCTAAGAACACAGAGTAGTTTGACTCTGTTCTTGTTGTCAACAATTTCATTTTCGTTACAGAGATCGCCGCCATTTTTTTTCTCCTCTCTCTTTTTAGAAAGAGATCGGGGAGAAGGCAAAGAAATCGAAAGACCGCAATTTCTTTGCAAAACCAAAACCCCTTCTGTGCGGATTCGAATGCTCTCCGAACAGTCTCCCTAGCGTCGCTCGCCTTGTCGAGGAGGCCGTGCTTGCTTCGTCACGTGCCCTGGTCACGTGCCATTACAAGTCCAACGTTGTAATTGGGGAGTACGCATTCTTCTTTTTTTTTTTTTTTTTATTCTTTTTTATCATTAAAAAAATTCTTCGTAACCGTGGTCAGAATTATTAAATTTGAACTTAATAATAATATTTAAATTCTCATTTTAATTAGGGGAGTACAAGTATAGAAACTTAAAATCAAATTAATGTTGAAAGAAACATGTTAGAATACCGTTAAATTCCCACATTTAATAGCACAAAATTTTAAGCATTCTACTCTACTTATTTATTGTTACGTCATGTAAACTATACTTAAACTATACTTGTGTTTTCTTTCTTCCACATTTACAGTGGGAAAATCCTTTCTTAAATTTATAGGCGTAAAATGTTTTTATAATATAAAAAATATGTTATTTTAAATAAATAATATTTTATATAAAATATAACATACACATAGTAAAATAATATAAAATACAAAAATTTCTTATTTATTGTACAAATTTGTTTTTTATATAAAATATTTTATATATTACATAAATGATATTTTAGGTGTATTTGTAATTTATGAGATGGTGCGTGCATGCATTTGTTTTGTTTAGGTCATCTCTTACAAAAGAAAACGATTTTGAATACCTTTTAATGTTTTTCGTGTGGCTTTTTGCCTTTTCATTGTTGCTGATGCCGAAAAGAGAGGCTCTTTCTTTATTATACATATGTATTTTTCTCCTAAGCAGTTGCATTGCAATCAAATATGAGTGGCGCTAACTTTTCAAATAATAATTGAATTTTGAAGGTCAATAGAATACTATTTGTATAACAATAATATCACTCATTTGTTCGCAGAAATAACAATTATTGTACGTAGGTTACACTAAATCGCTAAAACAAGTAAAAGATAGATCAAATTAGAAAAAATAGGTTTGTTTGTGTTTTTATTTTTTTGTTATAAAGATTATTAGTACTCGAATATAAAATTAAAAATTTTTAATAAAATATTTTAATTAATTATACTTTTTAATACGGAACAGTTGTACATGTTTGGATCTCAAGTTATTATTATTTGTTTAAAAGGGAGCAATAGTCAATTTACATAAGTTCCACCGGTTAGCGTGCCATAGTTTTTCACTTTTTCCGGTCTATTTATAAAATGACTTTCATATATGAATAATATAATTATCGCATGCTGTAATTCTGTTTACGTCCCGATGATGGCACAACTTTCCTTAAAAAACTCAGATCTAATTTCTCAAATGCAAAGGAGCTAGAGTACAAGTTCCTGTTCTTCTATAGGTGTACTTGTCCTCACATTTCTCGGTTTTGCTACCGTTTTATTTTTGGAGTGGAAGCATAACAAACTATCTTATTAGAGCACTCATTGTCCTTCCGTTTTTCTCTATTGTACATCAAGAGATAGTAACTTGCCAGAAATTACAGAGAAAGGACAAAAAAAAAAAAAAAAACACCCATGTTTAATTGACACTCAAAAGGGGTGTTGCGGCAAATTTGAGATCGACATCTAATTGGATTGAGTTACGTTGTTGGAGATGAGAGTCATTTGCTGGACGTTGATGGGGTAACAATCTCTTGGTGACCCATAAAATGCCCTCTGGGCCAGAATGGCATTGACAGCTTGTGTTGGGTGGAAGGCATCCCAGAAGACGTATACATTTCTATTTGTGCACGGAATGGCAAATGGAAGACATGTTATTTGGCCTTGGTTCCTCCCAATTCCACAGCAACCCCTGTCAATAACACTAAATCCTGCAATACACACCATCCCCAACTTTGTTATTATGTTCCATACGTTGAAAGCAATTCTTTTTCTTGTTTTTTATTGTCTAGTTGGAGCGATAGATGAACATTTGATTATGACACAGTCTATACCTAATGGTTTAATTGAAGTGGTGTAAGGTACATCTTCTATCGAAGTCTGACATTCTAACTTAGTTACATCCCTCACTGGCCTTTTCTTTTATAATAAGCTACCATCTCCACCACAGACAGAAAAAAAAAGTAATTCTTTACATAGAACATTTTTTACTTACCGTAGGTGGTGGGGTTATTCAGGATATCGCCGACAACACCATAAGTATTGCCGTATAGGTATATGGCACCAGGTTGTCGGTTGAGTTGATCAACAAGCGATCTAAGTCCTTCATTGAAGGTTCCAAGAATTTGATTGGCATAATCAAGGCATCTATCTGGTGGGGCACTGGCTCTTTGATTAGGGATGCAACCAAGGGGTCCAATCCCTGGTACTAGGAATCTCCTTAGTCCAAGGCTATATAGTGTCTGCAACACCACAAGATACTGAACTTAGAAATAGGCACTGGAACATTTTGATTAAAATTGCTGGCCTAAAAGCTGAAAATGCAGCAAAAATTTCTCAAGTTACAAGTCTGCAAGTTCTGCTTAAGTACCACAAGTTGACGGGCGTAGTGATTGAGCAACAGGTTGGCAAAATCCGGGGGACTGTAGTTGTAGCTGGAGGAGTAGATTGAAGGCATGAGGTAGTTGTTTATGTAGTCATTGCTTCCAAAGACCAGAACTGCAAAGGCTTTTGCCAGGTAATCAGTCAAGTTTCTTCCACCCATCATTGTCCTTAGTTGATTTAATGTGGTCTCAAAGTTCAGCACTTGTTGGCTCAGACTGTATCTTTGTCCCTGCAATTTGATCATGTTGCATTTATGTCATGAAAATCACGACCTGAAGCCATTTTGATCACAAATGTGATCAAACTTGTAAGGTTTTGTCAATTTTACATAAAATCTGACTTACTCTAGTCAACTATTTCTATACAATTCTAGCTTCAGCTGTTGGTGAGCCTAAGTTGGAACTTGGAAACATATTTATGAAATCCTAAATTGGGTAACTGTGTGAGATGAGTGAATTACATAGTGTTGGCCACTCTCATCAAGAATTCCAGCAGCTGCTGAAGCATAATTGACTCCCCCAAGTATCCTCGATCCAACAGTGTTAGGGTCCGCAAAGGGCAGAGGGTAAGTCGCACCTAGCATCTCTCCTGCAAATCAAAATTCATGCAAAATGAATTTAATACAAAACATTGTTGGGTTGGGGAGATGTGAATACTCTAAGCATAATATTTATTGTATGACCCAATTTGGGTTTGACCCTAACAAACATCAACACATGTTTACACATGTTTAAATTATGTGGGGTCAAGGATTCTATTTAGCAACAAATCTAAATAAATGCAATTTTAGATGGGATGTGAACAATTACCAAGTATATCAACAAAGGTTTTTCCATTGGAGAATCTGCCAGAAGGGCCAAAATTGGAGTCAATCCCATAAGGGTAGTAATTAGCTTTTGCAATAGAGCTGAGATAGTTGTTGTTGCCAACATCAACTAATGAATCTCCAAATACAAACATGGCTGAAACTCTCTCCGACTCCACAACCCCATTTGAGCATTGTAGTGTCAAGATTAACATGTTTAAGCACCATAGCCATTTATCAGCAATAGCCATCTTGTTTCCACCGACCACACCTTCGTGACCGTTCACCAAATAGTAAACCAGAAGTGAAAAAAAATATTATCAAAGGGCATTGGAGTGTTTCAGCAGAAAGAGCGTTGAAGGCAATATAAAAAGGTGTGTAGGAGGGGGGACGGTGAACAAGATAAGCATTGGTAAATTGTCCATATTAAAAAACGGTTGGAGTGTTAATGTAAGCAAAACCCAGGAAATGGTGCTTTAGTCCATGCCTTTGTTCCTGGATTGGGGGTCCTTTTTTTAACGTCCATGTCTTCTTTCCCTTCTTGCTGATATTGCTTGGTTGTTTTCATATGGATCTTGCTTCTTTGAATGTCCATGGCAGCAATCCAGCTACTGCAGGACCAGGCGTTACATCAGCCCAACTTTGTCGGCGAGTCAGGTCTGTAGACAATACTAGTGACATAATTAATGTGTTAGTTGGCTACTACTGAAACTTAAATTTGAACTTTCAACATTATAAATGACTTCAGTACTAATTAAGTTATAACGATTTCAGTATCAATTGGATTATAATAATTTTAGTACCGTTTAGATTATAATTAGTTGGTTTTAATGTTTCATTCAATGTACAGGCTCTTGCTCGACCTTGGCGGCTCACATCGTTGCCCAACTTAATACAAGCAATACACGGTCATCCGAAAATTGCAATTGTACAAAATTTGGGGAAAATTTGTGGTGAAAGAAGTGGAACGGTCTGCAATATTGAAATGATGAAAGCTGAGGTGTGGCTGATTTGTGATCTTATTTTTATTCTCTCTCCTATTTTTCACCCAAAAAAACAAAAGACAATGATAGCTACGGAAAAGAAAATGACTGGGAAAATGCACACGAGGAATTTCGAAAGGGCTTTGTTAATTAAAAAAAGGAAAAACAAAAGCAACGCTTTCAGTTCATCCAATAAATCTTTTGTCAAATTAAACTACATTAGTATGCTTAAAAAGAGAAAAAAAAAAAAAAAAGAGGGATAGAGTGGAAGTTGAACTTAACGATTGTCACTTAAATTATTATTTTTTTAGTTCATTAGGAGACTTATTAGACCGTAAGTTACACAAAAGAATAATTCATTTTTTTATAAATCTCACTCCTCTTTTCTTAAAATTTAAACTCACAATTTTTAAAATAAAAATTATAAACTCTAATTACTGTGGTGTTCTATGAAGGATTTAAATTAATACTTATGGTGTTTTTTTTTTTTTGATTAATTTTGTGATCAATTAAAGTTTCATTGCGATGGAGGCCCACGCAAGTGAAATGTTCTGAATTGGCCGAGAAAAATGGAAGAATCGGCCCATCCTCCAGATTAAGATTGGGCCAACAACCCCGAAACATACCGTCAGGGAGAAAAAGACAAATTTTCTTGTAAGTCTGCAAACTAGTCCCTCTTGCGCCCTATAGCTAGCAATTGTTGGCTGTCAAGTTTTATGAAAATTTGGAAATTGAAGTGTCAGGAGAAGTTGCGTTGCTTCTTGTGGTAGATTTCGCAAGGGAAAATTCTCACTCATTTTGAGCGCTGGCTTAGGGGGCTGTCACCGTCAAATGTCTGCCCCTTATGTAATATTCAAGCTAAGTCTATTCTACACCTCTTGCGTGACTGCAAACTATCAGCTTAGCTTTGGAAACGATTAGTATGTCCAGCTCAAAGGGCCCTTGTCTTTGGGTTGGAGTTAACCGACTAGTTTGGCCTTAATTTGAATAAAAGTCTGGGCTTGTCTAAACTGGTTGATTGGTCAGTGGTTTTTGCAACCACTTGCCGATGGCTGTGGCGGTGGCGGAATAAAGGAGTGTTTGAAAGGAAGGTGTTGCATGGTTATAGCTCCTCTTTCATTTTAAGACAGGCTCGTGAGTTTAATGAATGCCGACAATGGTTGCAAAAGGAACATCTTACAAGACCACGTGTGGAGATGCTTATTGGTTGGCTGACCCCTTCTTTTAATTGTGTCAAACTAAATACAAATGGTGCTTCCCCTGGGAACCCCAGCAAAGCTGCTGCAGTGGGTGTTTTGCGGGATTTTAGAGGGAATTGGTTGGGAGGTTTTGCATGTAATCTGGGTGTATGCACTTCCTTTGTTGCCGAACTTTGGGGCATCTATCGTGAGTTGGAGTTAGCTTGGCAACTTGGGATTGATAATTTATGTATAGAAGCTGACTCTCAGATTGCTCTACAAGTAGTTAAAGAAGGAGTTAAAGCGACTCATCCGCAAGCAAGCTTGGTAAGGAATTGTCAGGATTTTCTAAATAGAAATTAGAATGTTCGGCTTTCACACACATTTCGGGAAAGCAACCAACTTGCTGATGCTTTAGTTAATCTTGAGCTCAGTTTACTTTTGGGACTTCATAGTTTTAGTAACTGCCTTTGTGTTTGAAGTCGTTACTAGATCAGGATAGAAAAGGCTTTCAATGACCTCGTCTGGTTTCTACTTAATTTATTTTATTTTTTTTTTCTTCTAGCGTATAGCCATCCTTAGGACAAAAAATATAAAAATAAAAAGCATAAAAAGACAAAACAAGCCCTAATAACGTATCAACAAGGATACGACACCGTTTCAAGAGCTCATCGCGGACATCCAACGTCTGATCTAAGCTGAAAGGACAAAATTGAGAGAAAAAGCTGAACAACGTCTGATCTAAGTTGAAAGGACAAAATTGAGAGAAAAAGCTGAAAAGAGGAGGACGGAATGGCAAAGAATGCCTGCTCGTTACTCGTAAGATTTCCTTTCAAAACTCAAACTTATTTGCTGTCATCAATTCCTTTTTCCTCGCCACTCCGAGGCAAGGCAGATGTTTGGTGATAAATCAACATATTTCTACGCACACAATTCAAGTTCGAATCTTCATATTTTAGAAGGGTGTTACGCGCTTGAATTTTAGATTCGAGAATTATTGTGGGCGCATATTATTATTCAGTTTTAATAATGTTTCGGATAGAAAAAATTGCGGATACTTTTTTTTTTCTTGTTAAAAAAAAATCAATTCCTTTATCCTCTCTTTTACGACCATCCGGAACAAAACCGTCTTTGCCCGTTGATGGCCGTCCGGCGCGGATCATCGAACCTGTCTGTCAAGCAACCAAAACCTGCTTGTTTAGGTTTCTTTCGCTGCTAAAACTGCATCTTCTCGGTGAAGGAACGTGACAAGCCCATATTGCTTCCTTTCCTTGGGGGCTGCCTTAAGCGATCCAGGTAACGCTGAAGCCTTGTGAATTTGCTGAACAGCAAAGATTCTACGTCATGCTAGATACAAAATGCAGTCGGTTTTATTTATAAAGTAAGTGTGTTGATTTTTTTTGAATTTTTTTTTAAAAAAAAAAGAATTTTTTTTAAAAGATTTTTTTTATATTAAAGTATATCATATAAAATTTATATTTTTAATTTTTTAATTTTATAATTTCTTAAAAAAAATTTCAAAATATTTCAACTGATTGCATTTTATAATTAATATCTAGATAAAATGTCTGAATGTTAGGTCTGGCACAGTAACTGCCTCTTGGCCAAAACCTCAGCATGATTTTTTGACGAACTATTTTAGATTAGGTAAAGCCTAGGGGTGATGCATATTATAATGGTGAGCCACCTTTAGTGCTAAGGCCATGATTTTGTTCTCAGAATGTGGAATATTATTTGAGCATGTGGGCCATCCATGTTGGTAAAAATCGTTTCTTGTGGGGCCACTGGAGCCTTTTAGCGCACAAAAGAATGTTACTTGTGGTGGGAAATCACCTCTCACCATGTCCAGTGGTGGTAGGAGGCACGAGTGCTGCAAGGCATCGACAATCGAAGGGCCTAAAAACATGTTGTACATATGCTTCCTTGGAGCAAGTTTGGTTGTCATAGTTTGTCTTTCAAATTATGATTGATTGAAATTGTTTTTAGCTTTATTGCAGATTGCTTTGGAAGCAGTGGCAAGCATGTTGCTGGTTAGTGAATCACCATGATGATGATAGATTATATATTTGCTCTTGAAAGAGTGTTCTTTCAACCAATTACAGAGCTAAGTACTACTACCCCACAACTTTACATCTTCTTTTTTGACAATAGAAAAGGAACAATGAGATTGGGTCCTCCTTACAGATGGTCATAACATAGGGAGCCAAAAAAGGGCGTGGGGGGGGGGGGGGGGGGGAGGAGGAGAAGGATGATTTCTATAGGAGATGCATTGGATATCTTGTGGTTCATGCGATATGACTTATCCTCCATCAGTAGTGCTGGAGTGGGGACCTTCCTTCCCACCTTACAGGGTCAAGTATTTAGTACATATAGGAGATGCATTGGATATCTTGTGGTTCATGCGATTTGACTTATCTTCCATAAGTAGTGCTGGAGTGGGGACCTTCCTTCCCACCTTACAGGGTCAAGTATTTAGTGCAATAAGAAGAAGTGAACAATAATTCTGCAGTTACATTGTATCAATCTTCTTATGAACTGGGTTTATAATGTTAAACTATTGCAGTTATTTACTTGGGAAGACACAGTGTCATGGTGTGGCTAGGCGCAGAGGGTATTAAGAATAATTAGAAGATAGTGTTATTTAATATGTAATATTATTAGGCTGAACATACTTAAGAAGGGTTAACCTTTTGATTGATTCTCTAAGTCTTGTCCAAGAGGGTCATGTGGCGTACCAATAGGTGATAGAGATGGGTTGTAGGAATACCATCTAGCCCAGAATAGAAAATTAAAGAAATTGATAAGGCTTAAGGCAGCTAGTAGCCAATAGAAAAGGTCTAGCTTATCTTTGTTGAGGTCATTGTCACTGAGCCAGCCCTTGCCTGAGGGGCTAGAGGTGATTTTGTTCACCAAGGAAACAAGGAGGGAACTCAGATAGAACCCAAATGAGTACGAGCAATAAGTCAGAGCTGTAAGAAAGGATTGCATCCCATTCAAAGACTGTTTGTAGAAGAACTCTATAAGACCTACTGCAGTAAACATCTCTGAGAGTCCAAAGATGAGGAATTGTGGAGCAATCCAAAGTATGGACAATGTTTCATTAGATTGGAGAAATGAGATTCTTCTCTTCTTCTCCATTAGTGCAGCTGAAACCATGGAAAATGTGGCAATAAACAGTCCAGTGCCAACCCTTTGTAGGGGAGATATTCCAGAGTCCCTTCCAGTGATTCTTCGAGCAAATGGTACAAAGACGGTTTCATAGAGAGGGACAACAATAATGAGCACGAAGTAAGGGATGGATTGAAGTGAAGCTGGAGGAATATGAAAGCTTTTCGCTATCCGGGTGTTCATAACACTTCCCTGTTGGACTGAGAATGTTTGAAGCTGGGCTAGAATGGTGTTGAAGATGATAGTGCTGGCAAATATGGGAATCACCGAGATGATGATCTTCACTTGCTCGACCTGGGCCACGGTGCATAGTCTCCATGGACTCTCGCTTGCCTGAGTTCCATCTTGGATTCTGATGCAGGCCTTATCAAGGAACCTGTAATAAGTAACGAAACTTTTATTTTCGTTGCACAACTTTTTTCTGGGATACAATTTCAAAAACTCATAGTTTGACAGCCCACCCAAACTTCTCAGTGTGAATCAGGTTCCTGATATCAGACGGTGTGGCAAAGGTCTGGTTAGGCAAATTGCTGCTGCTTCCATGTAGCATCTGCGCATTTGAGGGACAAATTTGTTTTCTTTTCGTAATTGCAGCAACAAAAACCTGATGATGAGAGCAAATATAAAATTTAGGCAAGGAAAAGAGAAACGGTTCACTTGAAAATGCTCGCGTAATATAGATAAGAAAGAATGGGACTGCTGCCATGCGTCTCTCTTTAAAGGTGATCAGATGAGTCAAATTAAAATTTTCCTTTAGTTGATATTAAATATATGAGGAATGAGCAATTTGCTATATACTACTGAAAACATTCAACTCTTCTGTATGTATATATAAAATATAAACATATACATACAGAAACATATCTCATAAGCTTCTGTATGTGTGTATATATATTTATCTCATAAGCTTGAATTTTCAAAAACATGCCCAGTCAAATATTTTTATTGTCACTTGTAAATAATATCTCAAATTCAAGGATAAGGGTGCCTTTTCTTGTCTCAAAATATATTGAACCAAACAAAAAAAAAAGGTATAATGAAAACGGCTTGAGCAACAAAATCAAACAAGAGATTGAATTGGAACCACGAAAGATTTTTTATAACAAAAAAGTGGGAGAGAAAGATAGCAACTTGCAATAAGATACACAATGGAAGCAACAGAGAAACCTTTCTCTGTTGCTCCTTTTTTTCTCTTTATTGCTGCCCATGCAATATAAAAGACTAAACAAAACAGAAAGGTGTTTGCTAAAGACGGACAAATACATATAGCTTTGCTTAATAAACCTAGAGATGAAGAATCTATTAGGCGAGGCTTTCCAAATGCACTATAGAATAAAGAAAGAAAAAAGTTTAAAGAGATTACTTGGGCAATTGGGGTGAATATACTTCCTCTTGGTGGCTTATTTCTGTAACGAAACGAACCCGAAACCAAGCTAATCAATCCAACAGCCATGACAGCAGCTGAGACGCCAAAGCCAATGTCCATACCCGAATGGGTTTGAACCCAAACTAGAAGGGTCAAAGCAATGAGCTGGCCCACGCAAAAGGCAAAGTAGGCCACGTTGAAGTATGTGGATAGCTGCTTGGATTGCTTGGAGTCTTCCCTCTTGAATTGATCTGCTCCATGAGAAATTATGTTCGGCTTTAAGCAGCCACTTCCTAGAGCCACCAAGTAGAGTGCCGAAAAGAATATCCAAGCTTTGCAGCCCTTGACCTCCACACAGTGCCCTTCATGAGAGACCATGTTGCAGCTTGGTGGCCGCAACTGTGGCAGATGGGCTTGAACGGACAACAATATAAATCCCTGTCATATAACCCAAAATAAAATTTGAGTTATGCACGTAATCCAATTCCAATTGATTACGAATATTACATTTAAGTGAGAGATTGAAAGTTTAAATTTCACTTTTTATTAATTTTTTTTTTGTATATATGTATGAGTTATTACTCTTTTAAAAAAAATAAATCATAGCATTAAAATATTTTTATTCACCCATTGTTTGCGCTAGAAACCAATGGTTATAGAAAAGGGGGTTGGCTAAAAAAGATTTCGAACGAAAAGTAAATTAGACAGGAAGAAATGGCATTAAAAAAAACACTTCTCCTTTTGTTTATACAAAAATGGAGTCGCGTGGTATGCGCCTTTTGAATACTTTATTCAATTATTTGTTACTAACCATCAAGAAAAATGTAATTGTATTGTCGATTGTGCTTGATTCACGAACGAGTTGAGAGGGTAAAAAAATAATAATAATAGTAAAGGTCATGAGAAGAAAAAGGAGCACTTACAGAGAGCTCCACAAACCCAAAGACCAACATGATCCAAAAGCTTCCGAGGTAGGAATCTGAAAGGTACCCACCAAGAAGGGAAAGAAGGAAGACAGTCCCTACAAAGTCAGTGACCACGTTTGCAGATTTTGACAAAGAGAAATGCATCTCATTGAAGACATAAGTTATGAGATTGTTCCCAACAGCAGCAATTGCCATCATCTCAAAGGCTTGGAGTCCTAAATCTCACAAAATCCACATAGAGAACAATTAATTATGCATCATGAAATATATTATAAAATTTCTTCAAAAAAAAAAATGACAGCTGATTCATATTGGTACGGATAATATGCAACTTCCATGCCTCCACACAATTTCTTCACCAATGGTTTGGATACGGTACTAGGAAGTCCTAAATAATTAATGCCCGTTTTATGCCACACTAAATCTACAGCAACAAAATATAATGGTAAGCCATGGCCATGGCTTGTGGGGGGTAATCATGGAGGAAAATGATTTTTTTCCTCTCCATAATTTAAAAGTGAGAGATAATTAAGTTTAAGATAGTGCTTAACCATCAAGAGTTATTAACATATTTGATGAATCTTACATTTGGCCATACTTTTACATAATTTCCTAGTAGAGAACAGAAGGTCATATTTTCTGGACATGGATAGAACATAACTGCTGTGCTAACTAAGTACGCATGAAAAGCCATGCACAGTCACATATATAATAGGGAAATCACAGAGAGAGAGAGAGAGAGAGAGAGAGACCAAGGACAAAAACAGCAGCAGTCATTCCACCATGCTTGTCATCCTTGCAGGGTCTGCCCCTCCAGTCAACGGACAGCTCCTCCTCCTCAGCCCCAGACAAGGAATCTCCTTGGAAGTTCCTTCTTGTCTTCTCCACCCCATCCATTATATTTGATACTCTTATCTATATTTTGAAATCAAAATTCCCACAAAGCCACACGGTAATATATTATGTTGCTACCAATTAACAGCCTTTATGTTCCCAAAGGGCTTCGTTTGGTGATTCTGAGACAAAGCTAGGAAGTGGGCAAGTCCCATATTTATAATGTTATCTTTCATTCCCTTGTGGGCTGTGGCCGATCTTTAATTCCCATTAGCATTTCAATTCTTCGTCAAAAGTTGACTAGTGACATGCATGGCCCATCACATTCTCGATAGCTTACCTTACCTTAGCAAGTCAGCTCCCCCATCCCCCACACCCACAATCGATCCTTTCACATATCTCTTCCCACTCTCCGTATAAGAGCGAGTGCCGGGTACCAAATACCGTGGAAGGATTTAGGGTTCGAATGTCAATCTCAATCTCGTCTCTCACGTATTTTCTTTTTTAGTGATTGGCTACAATCGCTACTAAACAAAAAAAAAAAAAAAGTATTCTCTCTCGAAAGTGGGTCAAAATGTACCACGTGGTATGTATATTTTTTTTGGTTAAATGTATATTAAGGCAAGTGGAGCACTAATTCCACTATTGTTGTGCTCTTAATTGTGCGTTTAGAGAGGAGTAATATGATGAAACCTAACGTCTTCATACATCCAAAGTTCAAGTTTATGGCTTTGTGCTTATGACACTTTTCCTGAGGTCCAAACTCTAATGATATCTTGTTGAGATATGGGTGGCCACCAACAAATTGCCCGATAGCGATGCATCCAAAAACGTTGCTAGCTTTTTTTTTTTTTTTGAAAGCATATAGAGCAAGGAACTAAGGGAGTATATATAGGATAAGACATGCATGATCACAGGCTCCTCCACAAGTCTTCTAATTAATGATCAAATTCGAAATATCTTAACGAAAATTTTTAAGTTGGCAAAAACCCTAATTTCACCCGTCATTTTTGTATTTTTTGAGAATTTCACCCATAACGTTTTTTCATTTTAAATTTCACCCTCAATATTTTTTCCGTCAATCTTTTTTTACCTTTTTCCGTTAATTGACTGTTAAATATGATATGTGACAGTCTAATCAGTAGTACATCATCTTAATAGCTCACGTTAGCAACCTGTCATCACTTTACAATTGACAATCTGTTTCCTGTAGCTTTTTTTATTTTTAATCCCTTTCTTGTAATTCTACAAAAGTATCAAATATATCGCTGATTGTACTGTCATGTATTACACTTAACAGTCAACTAACGAAAAAGGCAAAAAAAAATAATGGAAAAAATGTTAAGGGTGAAATGTAAAATAAAAAAAATGTTGTAGGTGAAATTCTTGAAATGTGTAATGATGATAGGCAAAATTAAGAATTTTGCCTTTTAAGTTCATAATTGTGGAAGGATTGCTTAGAAATATTTTCGTATCAATTATTAGCCTCCCGAATCTCAAATTAGATATCTTAGTGCCACTAATAATAAAGTCGGCACAATCCTTTCTAACGTTTTTGTAAGATACAACTTTTGTTTACCTTTTTTTTTCCCAAAAGAAATAAGAAATTATTAGACTCCCAAATCCTAATTAAATATCTTAGCATGTCACCAATAAAGAAGCCAGAATTATACCTTGCATCTTGACCTCGGATGATTCTTTGAGCACACGGGAAGAATTTGTGTTATAAATTTTATTTGAATATAATTATATTTTAATTTTTTATAATTATGTAATAATTTTTAGATTAAAAAATAATAAGACGTACCCTTTTTTAGTTATAAAAAATATTTCACTTATTATAAAAAATAAAAATATTATTATATTTGAACAGTAGATGTTTTTGTACCGTAATTTTTTTTATAATTCTTTTGTGTCGGACGCATTGTGGCGCTTCCGACCAAAGCCGCCTGTCCTCCAAGGGTCAGAGTATCTAGCCCACGTGTTACTCTTTGCTACCTGTCAAATTTGTTATATGCAACTTTTGACCATGGCTGCCACTGTTGTATAATATGTTTTTGTAAAGAGGTCTTTTGAGTATTTGACGAGGAAGAAATAAAATTACGTGAATTTTAAATTTCTTACCTGTTAATTGAAGGGTACTTTCTTCAATTAATTAAGTAAATTCTTAACCTCTATTGTATAATTAGAGTACAGCTTGACAACATATGGGAAGCTTCTTCCAAAAATTTAATAAAATGCATTACTCATTCTAGGAATTACTTTGAAAAGGAAGAATGGTTATTGGCACATTCATTATTATAGGTAAAGTCGCATTCGGAAAGAAATCGGTGCTGAAGTCAAATTGCTGCGTCAATTGTGCTCAATAATTTTAGTCCATCGCGAGACCTGTGATTTTAACTGACATTAAATAGGCCCCAAATGAAACTCAAAACCTGAAATTTTACTTACAAAGGAACATAGAGGAACCAGACTTAGATGCAAGCGCTTCCCATCATTTGTAGTAGTTACCCATAATAACGAATTTAAAATGATTTTTTTGTTCCTGACTTTAATTCTTGTTTCAACATAAGCATGTACATAATAAATACATTAAGCTATACTAACACAAAGTGGGATATCCAAATAATTGAAGGATTATACGATTGTGGGTGAGAATGTATGGTTAGTATCCCATCCAGATGAGGGTTAAAAAAAAACAGTCGAACACATAATAGAGATGCAGTCAATTTTTTTTCTATAGTTATATAAACATTTTATCTTAATTATTTAAATATTTTATTTAACAATATATACATCATATCTAAAAAATATATATATATAAATCATACATGAAACCATAAACTTTCACTTTATCATTATGTTTCTTTTTTTTTTTTTTTTCTATCTCCTCGCCTCTGTAATTTTTTCAAAAAAAATAAAAAAAAGCCTAATGTGTAGTATTGTGTCAGTCACATGTGACAGCGAGAGATCATACTTATTGGGTTCCTTTGTGGACCGACAAAATCCACAAAAATATATTTAGGTAGTGGCAAACATTGAACTTGTCCTTGCCGTGAACACCGCCAATATATATGACGTTAGCTTAAAGGCGCACGATTGCACGAACAAAGAAATAGTCTCATTACTTTGAATTAACCGAGTCGAACCGCCAACACTCTTACACTATATTTGGAGTGTAAAAAGATATGAGAAAGGAAATTGTGAGAAAAAAAGTAAAGAGAAAAAAATAGAAAGAAAGAATATAATTTTTTTCTTATTATTTAAATTGATAAGAGAAATAAAGAAAAAAAATAATAAAATAAATAATTTATTTAGATATTATAAAAAATAAAATAAAAAAAAATTTAATATAACAAATGAAAATTATACCCTCAAACTTAATTGTTTAATTTGATGCAGTCTAACGAATGTGCCTCGGCCCAATTCGAATAGTACAATTTATGTAAAACGACAAATTTGTCAATGGCAATCAAATAAATATTCTAACAACCAACAATGAGTTAAGTTTTTCAGTTCTTTTTTTTGTTTTTTTTTGTCATCCATGAACCACCGTCCAATAAAGAACACATAAGCCTTTTTAATTGAGGTCGGTGACGAGTGGAACAGTCTCCGTAAGATTCCAAACCTTCTAACATTATCAACTTCGAAAACCCAGAAAGTAAAAAAATATAAATTAGTCAAACTTTTGAGTTATTTTTAAATATTTTGCAAAAAATTTTGTATGTGGATTATTTTCATCTAGGATGCACCGACATAAACACAAGACATGGACAAGACACGACATAGATATAGGGACACAAAAATTCTAAAAATATTAAAACACGGATACGGCGTAAATATGGGTATAAAATATGTTAAATATTATATATGTACGTATGTAATTTAAATATTTTTAATAAATTTAAAATTTTTTTCTACGTATAGTACATATTAATTATTATTATGATATTTTATAATATAACTTAAATTTTATTTATAATTTTTTTAAAAAATACTATATATATGTGTATATATATGTGTATACATAATAAAATATTTAAACAAATAATATATATGTGTGTATAATATATTAATTAAAATATCAAATACATAAAAAAAAATATTTGACACGTGTATTAAAAGTGTCTGACACGTAAATTACAAGTGTCTGATACGCGTATCTGAATTTTTTTTATTTTTATTTTTTTGTTGAATATGTTTCGGAGTGTCCGATACGTGTTCGAGAAGTGTCAAATAAGTGTCGTGTCCGACACGTGTATCCGACACAAACACTCACTATTTTACAAGTGTCCGTGTTTATTAGATTTTCATTTGTGCTGTTGTGGGTTTCGTAGAAGGCTTAGCCTGACGATACGGCCTTGAAATACAGAAAAAGGTGGGTTTAAAATTTGCCTTTGTAGAGAGAGAAGATGGGATGCAAAAATACTGAGAGCAAACAAGGAGGAGCATCAACGTGCTTGCCATGAAGGAGGATGGAGATAGATCGAATGGGCTTCATCCTCAACCAAATCTGAAGGAGGTCTTGAAAAGAGATTCAATCAAATTGATTTGGAATCGAGATTCAAAAAGCAACAAAAAATGTCCGTCTCGACAATAGACCACCGTTCGTCTTCTCCGTTTCATTTTCACATATATGGGAGGGCAATTTAGTAAATTTACTATACAAACTCAGCCTTTCCCCTCTTGCTCTCCGATTTGGCGAGAAAATCCGTACCGTACGAGGAATGCCAATTTTCTCTTCTGATTCCCCTGCTTTTCTCTACCTCGTTTATCCAAACGGTGAAAAATTCCTGTTTCGTTGTACTTTTCTTTCCTCTATCTTTCTTTCCCTTGCATTTTTAGCACTCCAAACAGGCTGTTATGCTTTTCAGAGTCAATTTCTCAGTCTATTTCTCCCAATTTTGATCCAGCTAGCAAGAAACAACATGAATTTTATACTACATCAAAAAAATATATTATATTACGCCGATAATAATTCATACAACATAAAAAAAGTTTACGGGTAAACAACACATTTCTTTGGTAGTTTATAAATGCCGAGAAAAGTACTAATTAAGCAACATAATTGTCACCGTGCATAATTTACTTTTGCTGTTACTTTGCCCGTGGGAGAAAGGTGAGTTTGTTACAAGCTGAAATGGTAATGCGCACGTCCGTAAAGAAAAAACCCAAAATGATAAAGTATTTAGCTAGATACCAAATAGAAATATTAATCAAGATCGATCCTGAATAATAGTTCAAGTAACTACTAACTTTATTAATTAAGGTTGTAGTCAAGAGTTCGACTTTTACTATACCTCTCCTTTCCTGTTATACGGGTTTAACCCTTAAGACAAAAAAAAAAAAAATCACATGTGAAGATCGATGCAGATGCTAGAGTTATAATGACGGTAATAAAGCTAAGCCAAATTGTAAACTTACAGTTCAATTTCTCATTCTATTCCTCCCGCTTGCTTTTTGATTGTTTTTTTCTTTACGATGCATGATTTGATTCATTTACTTGCTAATTAAGTGATGAAATTGTTCATAATGGACTGTGAAGTCATGGCATTGCCGCATTGGCGTTAACAAGAAGTGGCAGGGTTGACATTGCTATTGAGATTTCGGTTTTGAATATCTTTTGTGGAGTGTGGAGCCAAGATTAATCATGATTATTCAAGTTTCAGCATAAGTCAATCTTGGTTTAATTTACTTAATTTCTTTTTTTTTTTTTACTTTTCCATTATAATAAACCACTTAATTTGATGATCTTAATTAATTTGCTAATCCTTTCCGAAGCTACATTTCATGCGCACTCAGAGGAGCCAGCCACATTACAAACGGCTGATGACCTTAGTGAAAGTCCAATTAAAAAGAACCGACCAAACTCACCAAATCTCTTAGAAAAATTTTCTTCTACTTATATATATATATATATATATATATATATATATATAATAGCTTTCCCAAACCTTCTTCTGAAGCAAAGGGGTCCAAAGAAGTAGGATTAATTGGGTATTTAGTAGATAGTTGACCATACAAAATCCTCCTTTCTTTTCTTCGTATTTGTTTAGTTCCCGAAATTTTCATTTGCAAAGCTGGTCTTGAATTGTTTAGTTGTGGGTTTTTGGTCAACATGATTGGAAGAACAGAAGCTTATTAGCACATAGATCACCTTAGAACTTTTTCTCAGGGCATCATTTGTTCACAACTATTATTTGCTTATTTACAAACCAAAGTTCTTCGATTACTTATAAACCTATAAGATTGTACTTGTAATAGCACATACCACATGGATAACCAGTTGAGAGCGAAATCTATGTATATTTGATCCTATGTATGTGCAAATATGTTGTTTTTTGTCATATTATTATAAGTTTCGTTTGAAACATTCACTAACTATAAGAACAATCTTTTCTTTATCCTATAAATCTTCCCCTCTAATCTGATAGTTTGAACTATTGAGTTCACACAGAGTTTAATAATAAATTTACTTAGATTCTTAGTTTCAAACCTACAAATCAAACCATAGTCCTACCAATAAAAAAGATATGCGTCATTTTGGAAATTCTCAAAGAAACCTCAGAGGGAGGGGGGGTTATTAATTCATGAGATGTGACTGAACATAAGGAAGAAATATTGGTAAGAAAAAGATAAATGGCAATACAACTACGAGCACACGGTTGACATGCACTAATATAAATCTTTAAATTGTAAAAATATAAAAAAAAAAAATAAACTATTAAATATTTTTAGATAAATCATATACTTCCTGTTTCATTAAGCATATATATATATATATATATATATATATATATATATGTAGTGTTGCTCAATATGGTAACTATGATAATGGGGAGAAAATGCCAAGAACAAAATCTAGTAGTGAATTGTATTAGTCAATTCATTACATGCACAAGTGGATGGCAGATTTGTTGTCTGCCTTTGTTCTTTAATATGCATGCCACGGTAGCGTGATGTGTGGTAGATGAAAGAACCCGAAGCCTTGGGCCTGCCTCGAATAGTCCAAAAGCAAAGTATTAACAGTATCAATCAATAGTAAAAAAAAAAAAATAATCCATATACAAAACTCTAACCCAACTTCCAAATATCGAAATTTCAGACTAAAAAGAAAAAAAAAATAGTACAAAAGTAAAATATGGCCCGGCGCAATGCACAATCCGTAAGTTCTACTCGCTTGATAGCAATATCTTGATGGGGGGAGATACTAGATACGCAATCAAGTAATAAATCTCGAATCATATATCTCGACCTCGTTTTTATGTCAAAAGTTTATAAATATATGAGCAGAAAAATTAAATTGGCTTTTCTAAGGATCAAATGATTAAAGTAAAAAAAGGGGTTATAGATCAATCTATTACGCAATTTAGAGTCATGGGAATCACGAATATCAAGTTTTTTGGTGCATAAATTACGAATACCAAGTTGTGTATATTTCTGTTTATTCTTCTTGGTTCTATCGGGGTTGTAGGAGAAAAGTACAATTATCGAAATTTCCTTGCTTGGCAGAAATTTATGAGACATAGTAACTACCACCTGTTCTATTTAGAAAAAACTTATAAAATAATGACGTTTCACTGGGCAGGCGATATTAAGCTGAAAAAACTTGGAAGCTGAACTCCAGGCCGTGCTTATGGTGTTGGACCGTGAAGGAACAGCAATGGGCTCATAACAACGCGCGAGTGGTAAATAGAGGGCAAACACAAAAATCCGTAGTCCCCGACTGTCCTTCGCTTGACAATCAGTTGAAATAAAAATGGTGGGCCCCACATGCAGTCAGTCGCACACCCAAACAGCTACAGCCCAAACTTTTTTTTTTTTTTTTACAAGAAACTCTACTGAGCATTTGAGAGGGGAAAGTGAGATTATGTGGGGTTTGAAATCCCCACTTACTGGTTGAGAGGTACGTCTCTCAACTAATTGAGTAAATACTCAGTATGTTTGGTTTGACATGGTTTGGATAGTGAGATTTTGATGAGAAAAAAATTATGAGAAAAAAATTTGTGTGAAAATGATGAGAAAGTAAAATTATATATTTAGATTGTATAAGAAAATGATAAAAAATATATATATAGATGAAATTATAAAAAAATATTCTTATAAATAATTAAATAATAAATTAAAATTATAAAAATATTGTCACAATAAGAAAAAAAAGAATATGATGGAATTATTTTAGTGATTATATTTTTTATTTTTTTATTTTCTCAATTGATTTGACAGAATTTTTCCATTTGTCCAATGCTTCTCTAACGTTTCCAAAAATGAGAAAATGTCTTGGATTCTTCACTTTTCTTTTCTAATTGAAAGAACTTGCAATCTGACTGGTCATGCGGGCAGCCTCTTCGTTCTTTTATTTATTTATTTTTCTTCTTTTCCTTCTTTATGAAATTTTTCTTGGAAAACTTTTTTTTTTTAAATAAAATGAGAAAGTAGAGTAATTTTCTAATAGTTTTAGATGATATTGTACTCGCCTCTAGGACGAGTGAAAAGAATTTGAATTGAATGGTTATGACATATTTAGCATTAAGACAAATATAAATTTAGTCACATAATATATCTTAGTAGTACTTAAATACAAGACCTTGTGATCGATAGGTTTATCGTTTATTATTAACCACAACATCCGTGCAGTGGCTTTAGGAAAACTATTTAATAGACCGATCTTCCTCTCTAATGAAAACCATCTCGGCTATCTTCTGATTTTTCAGTCTGAACAGGCCACCTTGCCAACCGTAGAATAAATCTGTTCTCCGATGACAAGAAAGACAACAGAAAACGAAAAAACTCTCATACGATTGTATTCCAATTATTAGATTTAGATGCAATGCATGTCCATGAATCATGACAAACCGACGCTCACTTATATTCGGGACTCCATGATTCGAAAAATAATCAATTAAAATAATCAATTAGAAAAAAGTTTATACATGCGTGTGAGTGTATATATATATTATTATGAAGTATAAGTGGCGAGCCCTTTTTTTTTTTTTGGGTCGGAAGGACTTTAATAACAACGAGGATAATCTGTACTATTTCAGTTGGTATGAATTAAATCAGATTAGTTCCAGAGATTGAAACTTAAATTTATATACTATTTATAAAAGTTACAGGGATAAATAAGATTTTATAATATAAGAGTTACATTTTTCAAGTGTTAAGTTTTATTTTTGACAAAAAAGTGTGAAATTTATAAGAGTAAAAAGAGATTTTTTTTTTTTGTGTAACTTATCATTCAAGGTCTTCTAATGAAAAATAAAATAAAAGAGACTAGTTGTATGGTAAAAAATCTAATAGATAAAAGGGAAAAAAAAAAAAAAAGAGTAAAACCTTAACAAATAGGACACGTGCAAAGGAGAAAGAGTCATAGTTTTACCCACTGTTTGGACTTTGAAAGAAAATTCTAGGTCCCAAGGCAAATTTTGCTATTTGGAAAATGTGAGCAATGAGTTAAAAAAAAGGTAAAAAATTATTGGAAAAATATAAAGCAATAAAACCTAATTAAAAAAATATATAGAAATATAATAATTAAAATAATTTTATTTTTATTTTTTAATTTTTAATTTATGATTTAATTATTTATAAAATATTTTTATAATTTTATTTATATATTTTTATTTTCCCCGACATCTACCACACAATTCAAACAAACTAGTGAACTTTGATGGTTTTGGATATGGATATGGGGTAACTTGTAGCAGAAAGAGACGCGGGAGTCAACAGGTCCAACAAATTGATAGATGTCATATCTCATTTGCACAACTTTGGATGGTTGCCACCTTTGCAAAGTACAGCTGTTTTACGCGTTTTTAATCTGCTTTGATGATTCGTCGGTTCTTTCCTCAGAAATTTTTGAGCCCAATCCCAAATTACCGCATTACCCTTTTCACATTCGAGCTGAAGTTGTTTTCTATTGTTCTATTATTGGCCACCAGAAAAAGAAAAAGAAAAAGCAAGAACTTGAATGAATATGCCAATTTGCAGCGTCCATTGAGCGTTCAAATTTTGAAATTAATAGTCATCTATTAAAAATACCTATTAAATGTTGAATTATTGAAAAAAAGTCCGAACCCAATTACGAATAATAAAATTTATTATCTTAAAATTTTAAGTTTATTATCAACAATTTATTCAAGATCTTCTCCGATTTCAATTATGGCCTCCTCCATAACAAAGAATGAATATAATTATAATGAATATATTCACATTAATCAACCTTTTTCTTTCTCTTGAGAGGGGAGATTACATTAGGAGTATATCAAAGTTTTATTAATCTTCTAAGAAAAAGAAAAAAAAAAAACACAAACGAGGATGCTGCTGTTCCATCCAATGAATTGAACTAGGTCAGTTTTGTCATTAAGCAAGTTTTGGTGAACTGTCCCGCATGTACTCTAACAGTGTACCGTCGAAGTCAAATCCATTTGTACTAAAAGAGATTGCCAGCTGGCCTCCGATCCATGCTGGCCCCATATATATACATTCATTCTCACCCTCAGAAAAGGGGCCCTGAAGCTTAAACAAGCAGCCACTCAACTCTTGCAAGCTGAAACCAACCTATCCCTCAAAAATATATGAAGCTAGATTTTCCAGGCTACGACTCTGTTGTATTCCTGCTGTTAGTTCATTGAGCACTTGTCATGTAAGAGTCGAAAATTTGAGCGAGAAATTTAACCTTGTGACAGTTATCGTCGTGTTCCCGTTCGGGACACGTCGCAAAAAGACAGACTCAAAAGGAAAGTGGGTTTCATTTCATTTGTTATTGTTTTGTTTCTGTGATATTCAATGTCTATAAGCCAGGATCCTCGTCCTGAAATAAAAGCAAAGTCAAATGAATCCGGACCAGCGGCGAAAGGGGGATCCAGGAAGAGGACCCGGCAAGCTGACAACCCATTTCATGGAGTGAGAAAGCGGAGCTGGGGCCGCTACGTGTCTGAAATAAGGTTGCCAGGTAAGAAGACCCGCGTGTGGCTCGGGTCATTCGGGTCCCCGGAAATGGCGGCCCGGGCTTACGACTCCGCTGCTTTTTTCTTGAAAGGGAGTTCGGCGAGCCTCAACTTCCCTGACTCGGTCGGGTCTCTGCCTCGACCCGAGTCCGCCTCCAGGAGAGACATTCAGTTGGCGGCAGCGAAAGCGGCCATTGGGTTTGAATCGGTGGGGAAGCGAACCGGGCATGAGCAGAACGGGTTGGGTGCGGAAACCGAGAGTTCGATTTGGTGGGGGTTGGGAGAATTGGAAACGGCGTCGTTTGAAAAAGTGAAAGAAGCTCCTTTGTTAAGTCCGGTCAGAACGTTTGACTTTTGGGGTGGACAGGAGTCGTGCTCTTTTGTGGATGATGATGACTTTTTGTTAGCTACTTGTTTTTAACTCTAATAAGGAACAAAAAAAGAAAAGGAAATTTTGCTGATAAACCCTATTTTTGTTTTTATGAAATTGTAAAAACGTTTCTGCTTTTATATACTCCATGTAATTAGATTAAATAAATGATTAAAGTAAATTTTTTTTTCCTTCTCTTCGTACTTTTATTGTTTCGAATGTTATGTAAGGTAAAAATGTCATTATCTACTACTCCAATTAACTTGACCAACAGCCAGTGGCGGAGTTAGATATATGAGTGTGGGCACAATTGTCCCTAATTGAATATATATATATATATAATAAAATTTAAATTTACATTATTACTTTTATTAAAATTTATGAGTCCTATTATAAGGACAAGAAAAAACGATCAGAAAGTTAAGTGATACTGTATAAACAATAAAAATATTATATTTTTTTAATTTTTATTGTGTGATCTGTAGCCAGTATAGTATTTTTATTAAGCACAATGATTTTCCGTCAGCTTCACGTTTTATTATTTTATGAAAAACCGTTTGCTCAAGCCAAAACCGGAAGAGAAAACAAGTGACAACTTTAAATAATAGACAAAGTAATGACAAACAATTAAGGAAGCTCTCATTTTGTCCTTTGGACCATTACATACACTGGACATCTCATGGGCAGCATCTTGCATGCCAAGTACTAATGGACCTTACGACATCTCCCAAAGTTCCACGCCCACGCCCAGAGTGCCACATAGACACTCCATGCATAATGTAGCATTCTTCAACAGACAAAGCTTTTCTAATTGGACTTTTTTTTTTTTTAATAGAAAAAATATATATTATAAATATATCGGTTATTATATATGTATATTGAGATTAAGAATCACTTGTTAATATTTTTATTTAATTTTTTTTATAAAAAAGGACTTTCAACCTAAATACTGTTGGGTTTATATGAATATTTTTTATGTCCCCGTCTTAATAATTTTAATTGGAAACTTGAACAGCAAAAGATTAGGCATACATATGTTTCAATGGGTCACATCCTCAGAGGAGAGCACTCATTTTGGGGGTAATTTTGCGTGCTAACAACAGGGTGCTTCCTCATTCAAGGCAAAAGATCATTGGTGCACACGCAAATGCTACCCCAAGAGAAAATCGGCATACAAAAGATACCTATCTGTTGAGGGCAACGCAATTTTGTTGGACCATGAAAGTCACATGATTGAACTGCCAGGCCAATAACCAGAGCCGTCCGTCTAATCTTAATAAGAGGGGCTCCAAAATTATAGGGCCAGAGGGTCTCCCAAATTAGCAAAGCTTGAGCTAGAGGAGGCCTATAACTGGCCTTATTTTTCAGACGCTCCCCGACCCTGTGATCATATAATCTTTCGAAAGGTAATCTCAATGAGTCAATGATCTATGCTTCCAACTTCATTATTATTGTTATTATTATCATTATTATTATTATTATTATTATTACAATTTTGTATTACTTCGAGTTTGTGTTAATATTATTAGTAGACTTTAGGATCAATTTATAATTTGGTACTGACCATTCGGCTGTGTGGAATGGAAGAAATTAGAATACCATATGTAAGGTACAGTTTAAAAATTTTGCCTTTTCATTGTAATTTGCCATTTTCTCTTGCTAAAAATTGTTGCAATAAATGTCTATTCCTTCTTGTCTGTTAGAGGCAAAAGCAATGGAAAGCTAGTTTCTTTTGAGCGGCATTCTGTTTTTGGTCAAATTTCTTCTTCAACATAGTCTTGCACATGATATGCTGCTAAGAGCGAATTTTTAGACCATTGGTGGGTTAAGCTAACACATCAACCAAATTAATTTCTATTATATTTCCACTAATTAATGACAATCCACTTTTCTCTGATTGCATGCCATTTATATATAGTTTTAAGTACTAAGACTACTGGCACAAAATCAATTGTTACATGACAATTCTATCTCTTTGGCGCTTGTGGCCTTGGCAGCGGCAGCTTGGCAAGAAGTCTGAGAAAATGAGAGCAAAGCCAGTTTCGGGCAAAGCCATTCTTGTACTATGCATAGCTAGCTTCCTTTCAGGATCTCTCTTCACTAGCCGGAGCTGGACTCAATCATCTCGGCTTAAAGATTATCAGTTTCCGATCATTCCTCATCACGCAAACAAACTGCAGGCAGTGAAACAAGATTGTGATCCTGATCCCAAGCGTGTAAGTTCAGTTGGTAGCTCATCAAAAGTAAGCGATCATCATCAAACACGGAACCCACATGCATGTCAACAGCGCACTTTCATAATTTCTTTGTATTATGTGTTCATGGGATTTATATGACATACACTGATAAAAGTGCTCAGTATTAATATTAATGTAATTGATTTACCCCCCTTGTTTCAATGCTTTTGACAGAAATTGTTTGAAGAAAAACCTGAAGACATCATTGGAGAGATTAAAAGAACACATCAAGCTGTCAAGTAATTAACACTATGTCTCCTTTTCACTTCTTTTTAAGGAACTGCAAATTGCTTTCCATCAACCCCTATTATTTCACATATAATTTTCTGACTAGAACAAATATATAGATCCCTTGAGACCACAGTTTCCAGCTTAGAGATGGAACTAGCAGCAGCTCGCACAAGTCAGGCTAGCAGCCAAATTCCACGGGGGAGACCAAGTAATCGCACTTTGCAGAAGGCTTTCGTTATCATTGGGATCAATACAGCATTTAGCAGCAGACAACGCCGAGACTCTGTTAGAGAGACTTGGATGCCAAAAGGTCTTTTCTCCCCCCTTCCCACCGCAACCCATTTCTCCTCGAAGCTACATTCTCGAATCAACAATTCTATTGACAGAGATTCTCATCAGCAGAAAACTAAGATATCCCTTGTAATTTTTGCAAGGGAAAATATACGTTACAATCATGCGCAGCATTAATCAAAGGAGTATGATTGTACGATGCAGGGGCTAAATTGAAGGAATTGGAGCAGGAGAAAGGCATTGTAATTCGGTTTGTGATAGGACACAGTGTCACTCCGGGCGGTGCTCTTGATAAAGCATTAGACTCGGAAGAGGCAGAACACAAGGACTTTCTAAGGCTTAACCATGTAGAAGGATACCACGAGCTCTCCACCAAGACCAGGCTGTATTTTTCCGCTGCTGCTGCAATTTGGGACGCGGAGTTTTATGTCAAGGTCGATGACGATGTTCATGTCAATCTAGGTTAGCTTCTTCTTGCATTGATCTCCAACTTTCAATTTCTTATTGCGTTCTCAGCAATGAATGTTGCTACATGTTAGTTATGTATTTTGTTTTAATATTCTCAGGTATGCTAACGAGCACGCTGGCGAAGTACCGGTCAAAGCCTAGGATCTACATTGGCTGCATGAAGTCTGGGCCAGTTCTTTCTAAAAAGTAGGTTAATGAAACGTTGGATTCTGTGCAGGATTTCCACTCAAAAACAGAATGGCATAGAAATAACCATTAAGATTGAACTCTTTCACGTTTAGATAACACGACTTATACCATCCCTTGTGTGGTTAGACTGGTTTAAGGGATTCGATTCTAGGTGAGAGGTTTCAAAATCGAATCCTTCTAGGTTCACGTGGCATGGGGCTAAACGAAGAATGTCATACAGTTGCTTTGCATTATCCACACTTTCTCATTTCATGCACCAAAAACAAGATAGCATGACTTATCATTGTAACAATATCTAACAGATGAGATTTTTCTTAAGGATTAGTCGACTAAGTCTTTCTTTTCCACCCATTGTCAGAGGCGTAAAATATCACGAGCCAGAATACTGGAAATTTGGGGAGGAAGGGAACAAGTACTTCAGACATGCCACTGGTCAAATCTACGGAATCTCAAAGGACCTTGCTGCTTATATCTCTATTAACTCGTGAGTCCATCCCAAATATTCAATTATAATTTTTTTTTCTTTAGTTTCATGGTTATAATTTGTTCAACAAGTTAAATTTATTGCACGGAAATTATCAGGCCCATACTGCACAGATATGCCAATGAAGATGTCTCCTTGGGCGCCTGGCTTATAGGATTAGAAGTTGAACATGTTGATGACCGTTCGATGTGCTGTGGGACTCATCCAGGTACCCCAATTCCTCACAAGTGTTCCTGATCGTTGCTGCAAGCTTCCTTTGCTCTATGTTCCTGAAACGGAAGGAAATAGGACAAAAATATTACAGTGTTTCTATTTCAGTTTAAAAAGAAAAAAGAAAGAAAAAAAAATCGTTCTTAAATCTCATTTTTTTATATTATTTGTTGTCAGATTGCGAATGGAGGAGGCAGGCAGGAAATGTATGCGTGGCATCATTTGATTGGACGTGCAGTGGAATATGCAAATCCGTAGAGAGAATGAAGGGTATTCACAATTCTTGTGGAGAAGATGAAGGTGCTGTTTGGAATTTTGAACTGAGTTAATTTGACAAGGTTTTCCCAGGCGTGACAGGTTTTCCTTGTTTGTTTTTGGCCATGGATGAGGTTAAAAATAGAACTCAGTTTACAAGCAACATTTATAAGATAAACAACAACAGGTCCTTGAAAATAAGCAATTAGAAACCTGGTTTAGCTCTTCAATCTCCTTATTTGTGATTAATATGGCACTTGTCTGCTCGAGTTTCGGTGAAACTGCATTGGTTCCTTCCAGAGAAGGAGAAATCAGTTCCATCCTTGACGGGTTAAGGTGTCTAAAAGCCTTGCAGAGGCCAGTATACTTTACAACCACGTCCTTGTAGAGTCTCAGCAATCTTTCCACATCTTCAACAGTCAACTCGCCAGGTTCAGAATCCATATATGGATACATTGATCTGCCTGATGTGATAAGAGATAAGCCAAATTAGATTAAGTAGCAGTTTTAACCTAAAATAAGGAAACATAAGCTGCTTGTCCAGATTGGCAATACAATAAATTAATGCATGAAACGAGGAAATCTGTATGATTGAAAAAATTAACAAATCTGGACAATTGCAGCAAAATAATTGTCAGCCAATGGAAAACTGCTAGTGCAAATCACAGTTTGATAAGTCTGCAAGCTCACCACTTATCAATGTTTCTATGTCATCCATTCTTGTTGAAGGACCAGGGTGATCTGTTTGTACTCCTAAAGTTATTGTGTCATCCCATGTAGATGAGGGTTCCGATTGTGATACCTTGCTGGATGATGACCTTGCAGCTTGCATGCTTTCTTCAAATTCAATCTCATCCATGGAAAGAGATTTGGCACTTAAGTCAACAATAAAGGACTTTGCTGAGACAAGATTTGTAAAATAATAAGCCGCTTCGGAGACAAGTTTTGCCTGCCTCCGGTACAATTGGATGAATTTGAGGTTTGAGTGCAACTGAGGAGGATTGGCCTGCTTCAAGTAGTAGTCATTCCTCAGCAAGCAATAAAACAGTAAACAAATGTTACCAATAGATCACTATAATGAACAATGCAACTCTTTTTCCTTTAGCCCTGAAAGGCAAGTGCAGACAAATTTAATGCAAACCAGGTAAATTTCAAACAACACACTGATAACAAGAAAGCTTGGCCCACACATATATTTTCGATGTGTTGTCCTTTTAAAAGTTCAGCCATTGTTTAGGTTTTCATACCACAAGAGTGAGGACTATAACTTAGAAAAAAAAAAAAAAGCATATTGCGGGAAGCGACAACAAAAAGAAAGGTGAGAAGATGGCCAGGCGACTTCCTTACAGAAAAACGTATCACAGGCTCGAAGAAAACATCAAGGAGCTGAAAATAATATCCTAAAACATGTATAGTGTCTCAGCAACTCACAGCCATACAGACATCACAACAATCTAGTACCAACGATCATATGATATTAATGGCACTTGAGTGCATACAAATGGCACATGGATCCTTGAGGTTCAAGAGTGAGATCACAAACAATTTAGCCCCTATTAGAGCCAACATCAATCATTCCTACTTTACCAATATCAAGATGAATGCTAGATTGCAACAGTGAAGAAAGACAGCCATGCCAATAGCATGTTGCATCAAGACAACCCATTATCACAAACTAAAGCATTTTTCCTTTGGTTAATGTATCAGGTTCATTTTCCAACATTCCAATGTTAAAGATTTGCATAAATTGCTCTATTTACACAAGAAGTCAATTATTTTCTCTTAAAAGCAATAAACAGACTAGAAAAGAAGAGACCAAACTAGGAAAATAATGATAGGCAAGAATAGCTTATTACCAAGGAGAGCTTGCCTTGATGATAACATATATAAGAACAGGAAGAAAGTCATCAGCTCCTCCTAGTACCCGGTTTTCTGACATTGATGCATTTAGCAGCAAGTTGTTAATGACCCTGCAACAGCTCATAATGCAAAGAAGCTTCTCACGAGGAGCCTTAAAAGCATTGATCTTCTGCAATTCCTTTTCTGCAAGCTGGGTACAGCGAGAAAAGAGAGAGGCCCATTAGTCAAAAACTGTCACAGCCCTCTATTAGATCTCCCAACAGACAGTGAGACATCACCTTTCGATGGAATACTCATATCTTTTCTAATTCATTTTGTTCGTTTCAGTGGTTTTCTAAGGTTAAAGTTCCTCCATGTTGAATTCCTATATGGAAGCAAGAAAGAAGGATTTTTTTTTTCTTTTCTTTTTTTCATACGGGAGGAACAAGGAAGGTGAATGAGTGGGTTTGCATGCATAGTCTTTGTGATTCATTACCATCATGCCACAACTATTATACAAACCAAACTTTCTACATAACCTACATATAATTTGTGAAACAGATCCTATCAGACAAAGGAATTGCTGAAAATAGCACAAGTGTAGACATACAAAATATTCTATCAAAGCATCGTTGATACTCCACAATATGTGATACATGCCCTGAAACCACTTGTGTTCTCGGTCCAGGTATAGATGCTACGACAGGAAATCCAAGAGACTTGATGCATACCCACATTCTATAGACCAATATGCCAAGTATCTAGCAACTAAAGATAGCTGAAACTCAGATCTAGGCAACTAAAAATTTTCACCAGCAAATTAGTATCCTATGTATCTGAAGAAACATGTATTAACCAATAATAGCTCACTGTAAGCATTTGAAAATGAGCAATCATCTCATCCAAACAGTAATCAAAGGCCAGTAAGAGTACCAGCCAAGAAGCTTCATTCCGAAGAACTGCCGGTATATCCAAATGCTCAGGCAGCAAGAATGTTTGCAACAAGCATATTTTCTCCGAAATTTCACGGTCAATTTTCACATCCTCGGGAGAGGCAGCAAATGTTCGAGAGAACAATTTCGTCATGACATATTTCTCCAGACCCTGCATTACATAACACGAAACAGGCGAACAACCGTCAGCAAGAAACACAAAAATATCAGAAAACAGTCATCACTGGCACATCAGTTGATGAAAATCAGTTACCTCCATCGCACAATCAATTTCTTCATTGGTCGCACTTGCCCACAATGGATGATCCACGACGGCATCTTCCATTTTGGAATAGAAATCTTGTATCTTTTCCCCATCATTTTCCGGGTTGGCCGCGTAAAATGAAAATGACACAATGAAGCTGTACAAAATAAAATTAGTATTCCTCCACTCTGCCATTACAATCAACTCCAGTCCCGCTTAATGGAAAAACGTGAGACCAAAAAAAACAACCAAAGGAGAAAAATTTTAATAATTTATTTTCTTGATACTAAAATCTGGTTAAGATTATGACAATAAACGGAAAACCCTAGATTATTAAATAAACGAATTCTTGAAAATATCAAAGAGATTCGAGGAATTGAAAAGAAAAATTAAAAAAAAAAAAAAGAAGAAAGACTTGACAAATGATTGAAAGAGAAAAAAAGAACAGAAGAAAGAACCTCTTGATGGATCGGACAAGATCAAGAGAAGCCGGGCTTCGCATTTTATCGAGAAAATCGTAGAAATTTATCGACGAAGAAGATGGTAGATTTTCCATTGTAACCCCCGCAAACCGCTTTAGTGCTTGTTACTTACTCCAACCTCCGGATTACGGTCTTTCCACCACCGCCGGCGAACAGAGTCCGATTTCCGGTTCCGATTCCCTTTCTTTCCCTCCTCTTAACATTAGAGGCAAGAAAATATGGTAGCAAAGAAGAAGACTAATAAAATCAACACATCTAACTACAAATCCAAAAGGAGGAGTGAATTCCTCAAGTTGACCGTTAGGTTTAACGCGTGAGACACCCGAGTCTCTATAGTTTTACTTGACCTCAACCGACAACCGCCTCGGATCATCGGTAATTATTTATATATTTTTAATTTTAAATTATTAAGTTTTTTTACGTTTAAATTTTAAAATTTGTTTACATTTTATTTGAATTCTATATTTTTTAATTTTTTATTAAATTAATCTTTTTTATTAAAAGTAATCAATTTATTAAAAAATAATTTTAACTTTACAAAAAAATTATTTAAAAAAATATTAAATATATAAATTAAATATTTTTTTTATCAAAAATATACATATTACTTATTTAATTCGTATATTTATTAATTAAAAAAATATTTAATATGCATATTTTATTGATAAAAAAAATATTTAATTCATGTATTTAACCTTTTTTAAATAATTTTTATTAAGTTAAACTCATTTATTAATCGATTGACCACTTTTTGTAAATTAAAAGACTAATATAATATGAAATCAAAATGTTTAAGACTAAAATAAAATGTCAAACAAATTTAGAATTCAAACGTAAAAAAATTTAAATATTTAAAATTAAAAATATTGATATCTCTTATTTATTTATTTATAAGTAACTATGGGTAAGTGGAGATGTATTATGTGTCAAAGAAGATTTAAATTAATTACCGCATTAGATTATTTACTTTTTGGATTTGAGATTATCGATATTCAAAATCATATAGATTTTGACTAATTCAGATCAAACTGGATAGACCCATAAAAATAACAAAATTCTTTTAATATTTATCTACTCCATTCATAAAATTCTAATCTCAAATTATTTATAATAATTCTACTGAACTGATAACTCCACCATTAATAGGACGAATCGTTGATTTTTCACACTGTTTACCATCTCAACGACATAAATTCCTCTAATTTATTTTTGTTATATGTTATAATATTTTGCTCGTGGTCTAAAATAATAATAAAATAAAACAACATCGCAATCATTCGCGTAAAATTCAGGCAGAAAATAATAATGTTATTTTTTTTATTGGTTTAGAGAAATGGATCATGAAAAACGACAGCGTAAAGATCGCCGAAAAGTGCAGCATCACAAAAATAATATCTAATTGGGCTTTCAAAAGGACCGAAACGACAGCGTTACAGGGTAGATTAGTAGCGTAAAATTTAAGCAGCTTAAATAGAATAAATATTTTATTGGTTAAACCGACGCAAACTACTCTATAATTAATACCCGCCAGTGTTTGCTTGTTTTCTTGTGCCATCTTTTTCTTGATTTTTCTCATTTTTACAGATGTAATTTTTGTTTTCTTTTTATTTTTTTTTTTGACATATTGTTTTCTTTTTATTTGATATCTTGGATTTCTCTTTCCCTCTCTCTCTCTACGTTTCTTTCTGATGATTCTTTTTTTCTTCTCTTTTCTTTCGCTTTTTCTTTATTATAAGGGTATACATTTATTTAAGGGTATACATTTATTTAGTTCTAATTTTTTAGATTTTTATTCATTTAAATTTTAAATTTTTTGAGATTTCATTTCAGTCCTAAATTTTTTTATGTTGCTCCAAATCAGCCCTTCCGTTAGTCAAATAGTTAAAAATTACTATTGACTAACGAAAATTTTTTTAAAAAGATAAAATACACTATTTTAATTCACCAGTTAACAAAAATATGTTGTGTAATTTTAAAAAAAATTTAAAAAAAAACTTAAAATCTCAACTTACATGTTACTATTTGAGAGTAAAATACAAGTATTTAATAATAATAATAATTTAAATAATATATTTTACTTTTTTAAGAAAATTTTCGTTAGTTAACAGTAATTTATAATGATTTAACTAACGAAATGACTAATTTAAAATAAAATTAAAAGGTTTAAAATTAAAATAAAATTTTAAAAATATTTAATACTTAAATAAAAAGACACTTAAAAATTTAGTACTAAATAAATGCATATCCCGCTCTTTTCGATGTGATTGTATAAGAGTTCTTCTTGGCTTGTTTTCCGAATCTTTTGACTCTATTTTTGTTATTTCTTGTTGCAACGTTTCTTAAAGGTTGTTTCTGCCTCTAAATCCTTCGTGTTTTTTTACCGACAGTTTGGAATTTTTTTTTTTTTCACTTCTTGTTTTTCTAATGAGGTTTATTGGTGTTTTTTTTTTCATTGAAAAAAAATTTCTGCTGAAGAGTGGCTGTAGGGTTGCAAGACTTTGATTATGCTGTTGGTGACGACGTTGGGATCAAATAGTATAAGTTGGTGCAACCAATGGCGGTTTTTGCGGTCCCTAAACCTGTCAAAGAATCATTCATGAACACATAGCACACAGGCCTTGGCATTTGCCAGTGTTATTCTTCTCCAAGCTTGTTTTGTTCTTTTATCCGTTCTTTTAAAAAACTCTGATATGTGGCCTGCATTTGGAATTTTTCGGTTTTTAATCTGGGTTTTTTTTTTTTTGGAATAACAATTCAGTTTGTTTTTTTTTTTGGGTGCAAAGTAGACTTGGAAAGTTAAATTATGTTTTTTTCTTGTGACTATGCTTCTCAACACAATTATCTTTTATGTGTCTTTTTATTCTATGCTTTTCTGCTCTGCAATTTGGCTTTTAAAAAGGGGTGAGTCTGCTTCTGATTCCGCCTTTTGTTTTGACCAACAAGCTTTAATTTCTTTTGACTTGTTAGTTTCCGCATGAAGCTTCTCAGTTTCTGTGGAGATTAGTACTGGGATATATAATATTCTATTATGTTGTTGGTAAAGCTTTGGAGATCAATAACTGGCGCAACCAATGGTTGGGTTTGGTGTATTGTGCGGGACTCGTAATTAGGCCTCTTCACGTTTGCTATGTCATTAGGAACTCCTATGTAGTCTTTTCACTTAAACCTGTTATTACAAACTCGTTCTTGGCCATTACTTTTTAGTAGTCCTTTGCCCTTCTGGCATAGCTTTCTCTTATATGATCTGTTTTTAACACTATAGAGAGGTGATGGGAATGATAAGGCTTTCTCTGGAAAATCAGATGAACTTGGTTAAACATGGTTGGTGCGTCATTTAGCTAAAGTCTTGCCATTGCTCATGTCATTCTTTGGTAACCTTGCTCTGTACTTACATATTTTAGCACAATTCGGCGTTGCTTTTGCCATCCTTCTGTAAACTTGTTCGGTTCTCACATATTCTTTCTCAAAACCTTAATCTGTGTCCTGCATTTGGACTTTGTCTTTTTTTTCTTTTTTTCTTTTTTTGTGTTTTGACATACTACCAAAGTTTTCTTCAATTTTTGAGTAGAACTTAGGAATTGAGTTATGCCTGTTTTTATCAACTTGGTACTTTTGACCTGTTTTAGGCCTTTTTAATACAAGTATTTCACCAACTCTGTTTTACGGAGTTTCTTTTCTGTGATGACTTCGTTTTTCATAGACTCCCTTTGGGAATGTTGAGACATTCACTATATCTTGTTTATTGGATGATGCGGCGTTAAAAAAAGGGTGGGCTTTGGAATCACGGAATCATTGGTATAATTCTGATTTCATTAACATTTTGGTATAACTTATTCTCAAGTTTGACACAGTTGCATATGCTGGCACAATCATTTTGCAAGATAAAGATGATAACCATCTTGAAATTTTGTTTTCATTCCATTTGGGATGTGATATGTGAAATAATTATCACTTTGCAAGATAAAATGGTAATGTATGGAAATAGCCTTTGTTTTCCATTGCTTGTACTACTTGACTCTCTGTAATGGTCTTTAATCTTCTTTTACATGTTTGTAGTGGTGAAACGAAGTTTTATGTTTGTGTGTTTCTAAGTCTTTGTAATAGTCGTGATTTGAAAAGACGAATCTTTCGAAGGTATTAACACATTAGCATTCCAGAAAATCAGCATAGACTTTTGCTTTGCAGGAAATTTTACATGGCCACCTCAACAGAAGTAGGGGAAATCTCTATGAGTGAAAACAATGCTCGGATTTCAAGTGCAAGGATTTAAGTCAGTTGCCTTGAAATATTCTGATGAGATGTACAGCGCATTTTAGATTATGGGCACAAGAGAAAAAAGAAAAAAAGGCTAAATAGAAATTACAGGGTGGGAGCTCTCTCAGCAGAACCGGCAATCACAGTGAGCAAGTTGTTTCCAAATGGATCACTGAGGTGCTTAGCAAGGTTCTCAACTGGACCTTCTCCTGTAACATAAGCCTGGATGAAGAAACCCAGCATGGCGAACATTGCAAGTCTACCATTCTTGATCTCCTTCACCTTAAGGAGTGCAGCCTGGTCTGGGTCATTTGCCAATCCCAGTGGATCAAAAGGACCGCCTGGGTGAAGCTTATCCTCCAAACCCTACAAATTGAAGGAGCCTACTATGTTATTGTTTTATGAAAAGTTAGTCGTTAGGTTATTGGTGAACCCTAAGGCCAAGATCCATGAATCATGGCGGCTTAATATCAATGGCTGCACGATTGTTCTATCAGCTGATTTGAAGGTCATGACAAAAATTATTTTCTTCAGGCATAAATTCACAGGTTCTCAGTATTGTCCCAATTTTACCGGATATAGCTGGAGGGAGAGATTCAGAAGCTCCCTTATGTTGTATAAACTTTGGTTCTCATAGAAACCCCATGTCAACGTCTTTGACAGGGCTCGGCAGCTAAGGGCTATGTCCACACTCAAGAAAATGGAGCAGATGTTTTTGAGGTACTGTCTCCTATTGACCTATGATCTGTGCTGTTAATTATCTTCTGCATCATCGATGATGAAAATGGAGATATAAAAGCATTACAATTATCTAGAGGTGTAGAAGGATACCAAGCCGTTAATGATTCTGTAGTATTCAGCACCACCAACAAGCACAATTTCAGCAATGACTGCAAAAACAAGATTGATGGGGATGTTCTTTCCAAAGTAGTTCAATGTGTTCCCATCGAGAAGTAGAGCTCCAGTCTGCAACATTCAAGGCGAAGATACCAACACGATGAGTAAAACCTTTGTGAAATTTGTATAATGATTAATGACTAACTGTGAAACTTGCAGCTGGAAAGCCAGAAAGGTAAGCAGTTGCAAACCTTGAACCAGACGGCTTCAGGGCCACAGTTGGCCCCAAATTTGTTGAATGCTTCAGGGATTATGAAGCCAGCTGCTCCAAGCATAGCCCATCTACCGTGAATCAACTCATATGCTTGATATCTGAAAAAAATTATGAAATCTCATCAGTGGCAGTTCAGAGAGAGAGAGAGAGAGAGAGAGAGAGAGGCTGAGCGTACTTTGCAAAGTCCTCTGGCCTCTTGCTGAGACCAAAAGGGTCATAACCATAGCTGCATAACAGGACCAAAATTGCAGAATAAGTCAATCAAAGATTGAAGAAGCTAAACTTAGAACTGTAAGTACTTAATTTTATTCGCAGCACAAATCAGAAGCAAGGCAATCTTACTCTCCGGGAACTTCGCCAGTCAGGTATGCTGGGATATCAGAGCGGTCCAAGAGCCCTTCAGGCAAGAAAATTCTTCTGTCGGGACCTGAAAAGAAAGAAAAAAAGTATAAAACGTTGCGACTACGAGAGGAAAGCACTAGAAATTAAAACGAAGGGAGGGGAAAGGATGGACGAAGAAGAGAGAGGATAATAATGGTGGGGAACTCACCGTACCACTTGGCGAGCTCATCGTCGATTGGTGAAACGGGGGCAGGCTTTGACTTGGGAGGTGCAGCCTTCTTGCTGGAGAAAAGAGCAACAGTCTTGGAGGCAGTGGAGTTAGATGCAGGGAGAGCAGCAGACCTGGTGGCACCACTGATATTCAGACGGTTTCCGAGCATTTCAGACACCCCGAGGGAGGCGGCCGCGGTGGATGCTGCCAGAGACGCCATCTCTCTTTGCTGCCAAGTTTTCTCAAGCCTTTAGCTTTCAGGTGGTATGGTGGTGTTCTGTTTAGCAGTGTAATGTGGACTTAGAAGAGGCTGATGAGGAAGAGATTCTATAAGCTTGAGCTGGTGGATCTGAACATGCCACCTCGGATTCAAATTCATGGGCTGTGATTGGTTCGGGTGGAAAACGTTGCAATCTTAAACTGAGGTCTGATAGGGCAGTTTTGATGACATGGCGGATTATGCTGCTGATGTGGGATGCTCCTGATACTGGTGGATTGCTCGGTTTTGGATAACAGAGGCACTTATCCAGAATCTGTCTCTCATCGTTTATGTGGATCTGATGATCTGGTTTGCAGATTAAACCACCATGAATTTAATCACACGGTACCTAAGGTCGAGGATCGATTGATCATGTCCATACACGATACATGCATGCTTGGAAGTGGCTTCCGTAAAAAAATTATATTTGTTGTAATTTCAATTTGAGATCCATTAGAAGGACAGAGCTAAGAAGACAGAAGATTTATCAATAATGCAACAGTTATGAATATTTATGCAATAAAACTAATAAAATGTGGTATAAGAAATTATAATGTAATTTTTTATTGCACAAAAAATTAACACGGTTGCACAAATATAAGTTACAATTGCATTATAGACATTTTTTCTATCCACCACTTTATGTCCTCTAATATTTTTCCTTTCAGCTTTTATATGCATTTTGTGATTTTAATTAGATCACCCTCATAAAATCCTATGCACCAAGAAACCAACCATTGAATCATCTCCACTTTTTAATTGAGTTTTACTACACAATTTAATTTGTAGATAATATTAAAATAATTATTTAATTTATCTAACAAAATTTAATAATTTATTTTATTTTTATTTATTTAATTTTAATCATCTAATAACATGTCTTATTTTGATCGTACTTTGATTTTATATAAAGAATTTCATTAAGTTTTTTTTTTCTCATTTTATGTTAAGGTTGCTTTGGCTTTTTGTTTTCCCTACAATTTTGGACAGGGAAATAGAGTCCATGACACATAATTTTTATTGGGACATGAACATAGCGAATTACACACCATTTTGAAGGGATAAGGATTTTTTTAGTCCTAAACCTTTAGGTTTTTTTACGTTTGAGTCCTAAACTTTTTTGACATTTCATTTGAGTCCTAAACTTTTTGATTGTCTACCAAATTAGTCCCTCTGTTTAATAAAAGTGATCAATCTATTAAAAAATAATTTTAACTTTACAAAAAATTATTTAAAAAAGATTAAATATATGAATTGAATGTCTTTTTTATAAAAAAATATACATGTTGCCTATTTAATTCGTATATTTGTTGATTAAAAAAATATTTAATATGCATATTTTGTTGATGAAAAAAATATTTAACTCATGTATTTAAGCTTTTTTAAATGATTTTTATTAAATTAAACTCACTTATTAATAGATTGACTACTTTTCGTAATTTAAAGGACTGATATAGTAAAAAATAAAAAGATTTAGGACTCAAATGAAATGTTAAAAATGTTTAGAACTCAAATGTAAAAAAATCTAAAAGTTTAGAACTTTAAAAATATTTATCCCCCATTTTGAATGGGAAGAAAAAAAAGGAAACAAACTTGGTTGAAAATACAAGTGCACTGGGTTTTTTTTTTTTTTTTTTTTGGGAACAAGGGAGAAAGTAATGTCAAAAAAGAAAAATAAAATTTAGAATATAAGATTAAAGATGTATCGATAGAATATCTCAACCAACGGAACTAAAAACATAACACCATTATCCTTTTTTTTTTTTTTTTGAACACATGACGCCATTATCGTTGAACCTATTATCATTGAAAAGCGAAATTTACGCCAGCTTAACTGCCTCAAAAAAAAAACCTGACATAAATAAAGCCTAACACCATCATCATTGAAGGGCAAAACCCAACGTCCACCAACGGTCCAATGACTTTCTGTAATTTCCATTTTTCCATCGTCCAGCAGTTCGCCTCCCCTTCTCGTCCTCAAAGACTCGTCCAAAAATTCTTGATCTTCCCCTTTCTTCTCAAATCCGAATCTATACATTCCAACACTAAAGAAGACACCCAAATCTTGAATCTTTGCAGCACGTTAAGGAAACCATCGGAATTCCATTACTTTGTCTCATGAATTTGATTTTCCTGACAGTATAACTAGGGAGTCTAATACCACTGGAACAGGATTGACGATTCAGGAGTCAGGAGGCCGATGAATCGCCAGGATTAACCACTAGTCAGGCGCCTCAATAGTTTTTATGTGAACTCTTACCTTAAGACGGCGTCGTCTAAAATTCGTCAGGCCCCTCTTATGGAATGGCAAACAATCTTCTTTTTGAGCAATCGGACTTGTTTGCTTTGGCTCCACATGGGCACCGTCCGAGTTATGAACACTACCTAGACAAGCACCCATGTCTGTACCTTAAGTTTGTTAGCTAAAGCCTTAACACATTAAGGGAATTTGCAATACTTTCCATTGTGTTTTAGTATTTTGTTTGTTGAACTCGAAGGATTTTATTTGGCCGGTATTGTTTTTCTTTTTTTTGTTATGTGGGAACCCGAGAAGTAAGCATTGTTTTTCTTTTTTGGTTATATGGGAAGTCAAAAAAAAAAGTAAGGAGAGTAGAATATAGTCACTATCTCGACAAAAAAAAAAAAAGAATATAGTCACTATAATTAAAATACAAAATTAAGAGATTGAAATGATCGTGAAATCAAGAGATTCAAATAAGAATATTGCAATTAGTTATGTTTCAAAACTTTAGCTAGGATTATAGAATCCTTAGCACTAACCCATTGGACATTGGTACTACAAGTTGTGTGACTAGCTATGTTGCGCAAACATGTTATTTTGGTTTAAACATAATACCGACGCATGTCCGACAGGTTAAAAAAATAAAAAAAAATAAAAATAATAATAACTTGTTGGCTATATGAGATAGCCAACAGGCCATCTTTTTTTGTTTTAAATTTGAAATGGAATTACCGATTATGGGAGGCCAGAGAGATTTATTTATTTATTTTTTAAGTTGTATGCTCTCTTATGTTAATTTTTAGTAGATATATCCAAAAAAATATATATATATTATGAGATTTATTTTAACAACAAGAATTAATTTAATCTAAAATTTAAAATATAATCTATATTATATTTTGAACAACAATGTTTACTTTTACATATATATATATATATATACTAATTTTTTTTAAAATTGATACATCACTATATTTATATTTATCGTATTGTATTGCTGTATTTTTGTCTTATGCAACCTTAGTAACTAGTCACATTCTCGGCTTCGGCCTTAGGCTGTGTAAATGGGTATGGCCCTTCTCTTTCTTTTCAGTAATTTTTTTTGGGAATATTTTTGGGGCCTGGTGTTTAAGAGAGGCCTTGGCCCAGTGCCCACTTCTGCTATTGTGCACAAAGTCACGATGATAACACTCTAATCAGCTGGCTAGGCTCAGTAGTAGTTGTCATTTTTTTAATTATTATTTTGTTGTTTGATACTCATGGCACTTGGGATAAGCAAACAACCAGTTTTATAAGTCTGAGAAATTTTAATTAAATTTTAAATATTGAGTTCATTTTATTTAAATTTTAAATATTAATATTTTTATTTCAATTACGTCTTATCTTTAAAAAAAATTAATTTGATTGTTAAAAGAATTATTTGAGCATATCAAAAAAATTCTTGAAGTTAAAGAAAAACATAATAAAAAGGGGGAAAACACTTTTATAATTACATAATACGCATCCAATACGTAAAGCTCGTGTATGGCAAAGGTTGTCAAAAAGAACTGATCTTCGAGCTTTTGACAGCTCTTCAAAAGAAACAAGTGAGATGGGGTTGGCATCACGATTAAAACTTAATCTTCGGTTCTTCTTACCTTTTGATTTCTTGGACTGGGAAGGAGGGGCACTGCGGAAAAGTCCTCCATAAGCAGTGTATACACGTCCAGCCATTATAGAGGCCGAAGGAGACAATCACCCAAATTTACCAAAAAGCATGAATAAACCAGGCAGATTGCGTCTCAAGAGGACCTAATAATTCCATGAGATCTCGACATAGAGTGAAAATCTTAATGCAATTTTGCATGAAAAGCATCACATCACCATATAAACGAAACATTTTTGGAGAAAAGCCAATTGAAAAAAAGAAACCATTGATTTGGATCAATTGTAATGGCGTTTGGAGGCGGATTCGTGGGAAAAAGGAAAGATGGGTAAGGAAAAAAGACAAACTTTTTGGCTTAGAAAGCCAAAAGAAATCAATTTTCCAACCCACCAAGCACAGAACCCGTGAATGGTTTTTGATAATCTTCACCGCAGACGGCAGCTTCAGGGTTTATAGCGCCATCACCATTCAAGAACAAGTTCATTAAATTCTTGGAAAGCCCAAATAACTAGTGCAACCCCCTTCTGAGTCATCGTCCCCGATTTTGACAGTGACTTAATTGGGTTCTTTGTGGAGAAGCTTGGAAGCGGTGAGGATGAGGGAATCGAAGACGGGAACGGGCAAGCTTTACGTATTGTATACGTATTCTGTAATTATAAAAGTTTTTTCCCCTTTTTATTTTGTTTTCTTTAATTTTAAGAATTTTTTAATGTGGTCTAATAACTCTTTTAACGATTAAACTACTTCCCGTTAGAAATAAAACTCAATTGAAATAAAAATATTAACATTTACAACCAACATGAAATAGATTTATTGTTTAAAACTTAATTAAAATTTTTTCAAACTTATAGGACTAATTGTTTTTTTATCCCCACCTTCTCAGATCATATGATAAACATGCAGAACATTGAAGTTTTAGAATGCGTTTGGATATCCACCTTATCCCATCAGCCCGAAACAAAATGGTTGAGAAAAACAAACACCCTTTTGATTTGTGCCTTTTATTATTGTTAATTATTTGCTTATTGGACAAGTATCCAACTTATTTTAATATTGACTTGTGTTGATAGGATCTTCTCATATGTTATCAACAGTATTTCCACAATCCATGACAAACCAATACTTGTATTTACATATTTGTCTCCATATATACCAATAATACCAGTTTCTCGTTTTTTCCCTTCATCAAGCTTATGGTTGGCTGCTTCCTATGGACATATTCCTTTGCGATATCCTTCTGGCTTCTATAATTGCTTGTCGATGAGCACTGTTGGCTGAAACAAGCCAATTTTTGGATAACTTCAGGTGCTCAAAGTGAGGCTTATTTTAGTTTCTGCTTTTAATACAATTAATTAGGACATTCTTGTTAAGATTTTTTAATTATGTGATCATGTCACAGTAATTATATTTTTATTTTTTATCCTTTCGGCCTCCCTCATGCAAAAAAAAAAAAAAAAAAAATGTTGTGCTCATTTTCGACCTTATGCTCGGCCTCAGCAACAAGACCCGATTCAAAGTTGACCGTTATCTTCTATGCTAAATCATGCTTGCCATACATAAATGGAGGCTAAGAAAAATTCTTCAGATTGGCGTGATGCGTCGACTTTATCACACTATTGTTTAGAATCCACCAATAAGAATTTAGCCCACAGCCTCAGGTCTCCTGGAGTAAGTTCCTTTTCCTTTGTTTTTTTTTTTTTTTTTGGGATAAACCTTCTGCTTTAAGAAACATAAGAGACTCCTTTTTGATAACAAGATAAATAATTATGCCTACCAAAACTAATTAGTAATTACTTTTCTTTTATTGGTTTCTTAGTTCCAAACTTTTTTTTAATCTCTCCTATTAAACTGTTTTCCAAGATTTTAACTCTAAACATCTTAAGGTTCAATTCTACCATTTAATTCTTGACAAATAATACACGACAAAACTCAAGTTGGGTCTTTCTACTTGACTCTTGTGAATTTATATTCTCAACGTGTTTTCTTGACACGTGCTAAACTCAATTAACAAGCACCACAACAAAGCTGAAACTGAAGGAATGAGTGAAGCCCGCACCATTAATAATATTTGGCCGATAAAAAATGGATGTAGATAAAAAAGCGAAACAAATTTTAATATTATATCAAATAATATCTTGAAATCTCGTACACCTAAACATTATAAGATAGATTAGATTGTAATTGTACTTTAGTGATGTTAGATTTATACCAATAACAATTTAAAAACAATTCGATTACGATTTCTGCTGCACGACAAACTCCATTTCCGTAACTTAATAAACCAATTTGATGCACAAAACTAAGAAAATGACCCATGCATGGATAGGGATGTACGTTACGGCGTGATTAAAAAATAAAGAAAATGAAAAAGAAAAGAGATGTACGTTACGAATGAATGAAAACATTTATGTGAAAAAAAAAAAAAAAGAATGAATGAAAACATAAACGACGACCAAACATGGCAGGCCATGAAATTTTTATCATTGGCCGGCCACATATAGCTATCTTTATCAATAATCATCTTCCTCTTATATATGTACATTATACTATATATTGTCTGCGTGTGCCCACATAGAAAACATCAATCCGAAACCTTATAATTATGCTCTGTTTTTATCTTGTGATGGTATATACTGTGCTTCACGTCGATGGTTTGTGTTTTGGGTACTCCTCTTTCTCTCACACTATTTTCCCAAAATTTTATATTTCACTCACTTCTTTTTAGTGTAATGATACCGATTTTATGTGAATTCGGGTTGAATTTTTTTTTTCGCCTCTTTCATATTTGTTATCAAGTTAACCCTACTACAAGTCAAATTAGAAAATCCCTTTTTTTTTTTCGGGTGAGAATGAAGGGTAATGCTTGAGTCTAAAAAGCTATGACTTTAGGGTGATAGACACTAACAATATCCTCAAATAAGAAATGCTATAAGTTATTAGGGGTGCTAAAAAATCATCAGGCTAGATTGTTGAGTAAGTGCATAAGAAGCAAGTCAATTCGCTACTCTATTACCTTTTTTTCTAGTGCCAATAAAAAAAACATCTTAATTGGTCCTTTACAAAGTTTTGTGCTCTTTTTCATCTTCCAGCAGTAGTTGAGAAAAAATAAATAAGGGGCATTATCCATGTACGTATTAATTTTAATTTTAAAGTATGGCCGGCCAGGTTTTAGCATCTTAAACCTTGATATCTCCATTCTTTTTGTCCTAGCTGAATGTCAGTGATTCTCCTCATTTCCAATATAAAGTCTTATTTCATTCAATTATAACAAATTAAGCTTCTGAAAGGCCAACAAAAGAACTATGGCTAATTTCATGCCAAACCAATTCTCTCTAGGATTCTTCTTCATATCCTTTCTTTATGCTCCTTGTCTATGTTCTCTCACAGACCAACTACTTACTAAATGCTTAACTGAGAATAATATCAGTAATTTCACATCCCCTAACATGGAGAATGAGTCCACTGCTTATTATAAGCTGCTAGAATTCTCCATTCAAAATCTTCGCTTCGCGGAGCCCGCGGTTCCCAAGCCAGTAGCCATAGTGTTGCCAGAAAATGCGGAGCAGCTAGCGAAAAGCGTAATATGTTGCAGGGAAGTATCGTTGAGAATCAGGGTGAGGTGTGGTGGTCATAGCTATGAGGGGACTTCATATGCAGATGGTGATGGGGCCCCTTTTGTGGTTGTAGACATGATGAATTTGAACAAAGTTTCTGTTGACTTGAAAGATGAAGTGGCATGGGTGGAAGGGGGTGCAACACTTGGTGAGACTTATTCTGCAATAGCTGAAGCAAGCAGCATTCATGGGTTCTCTGCCGGGTCGTGCCCGACTGTTGGAGTTGGCGGTCATATTGGTGGAGGTGGATTTGGCCTATTGTCCAGGAAGTATGGACTTGCTGCAGATAATGTAGTTGATGCACTTCTTGTTGATGCCAAGGGACGCTTATTGAACCGAAAAGCCATGGGAGAGGATGTGTTTTGGGCAATCAGAGGTGGCGGTGGAGGTGTTTGGGGTATCGTCTATGCTTGGAAAATCAAGCTATTGAAAGTTCCCCCAATTGTAACAGGCTTTATAGTATCCAGACCAGGCACAAAAGGCCATGTAGCCAATTTAGTTAATAAGTGGCAATTTGTGGCACCCAACTTGAGTGAAGATTTTTATCTGTCATGTTTTGTTGGTGCTGGTTTGCCTGAGACAAAAACTACAGGAATTTCAGCTACATTTAAGGGGTTCTACTTAGGTCATAGAAGTGAACTTGTATCTGTCCTAAACCATGTTTTCCCTGAATTGGCCATAGGGGAAGAGGATTGCAAAGAAATGAGCTGGATTGAATCCATCCTATTCTTCTCTGGCCTAAAAAAGGGCAGCTTCGTTTCCGACTTGAAAAATCGGTACTTGCTGGGGAAGACCTATTTCAAGGCTAAATCAGACTATGTCAGAAATGAAATTCCTGTCACAGGTGTACAGGCTGCACTGGACATACTTGAGAAAGAGGCAAAAGGGTACGTCATATTGGACCCCTATGGTGGGGTGATACACAAAGTAAGCAGCCAAGCCATTCCATTTCCTCACAGGAAAGGTAACCTATTCACAATTCAGTACCTGGTGGAATGGAAAGAAAACGACAATAACAAAAGCAGTGATTACATAGACTGGATAAGGGGATTTTACAATTCGATGACACCCTTTGTGTCATGGGGTCCAAGAGCTGCTTATATCAATTACATGGACTTTGACCTCGGAGTGATGAGTTTGCTCAGTAGTACTGATGTTCCATCTGGGGATGCTGTGGAGTCTGCCAGGGTCTGGGGTGAAATGTATTTCTTGAGCAATTTTGACAGGTTGGTAAAAGCTAAGACACTCATTGATCCTGACAACGTCTTCAGTAATCAACAAAGTATTCCTCCAATGTCCTCAGTTCGATTAGAGGCTGATATTTAAGAAGTCGATGAGCCTGTCTATTGTACAATATTTGCAAAAATGCATTCTAGTCTCTAATCGCCATTAATATCAAAACACACCAGTTGAGCATTGTATCTATTTACCTTTATTTCTTTAAGTATTTTTCTTGTTGGAAAATACATACATACATACATACATATATATGTATGTCCCTTAATTTTCTGTGTAATTATATGTTAATTAAATACGTTAATGCAGTTGCTGTAGAATCGAAATGAAAAGGGGTGTCTAAGACAATTTCTCGCAGCTTAGCCGACAACAAGGAAAAAGAAAAGAGAAAAAACAAATAATTCTCCTAGAACATAGGGGATTTAACGATAATCAAACGTACATTTTCTATTTTTACTTTTGTATATTAATTAAGACCGTATACCTGCAATTTTATAGCAAAAAAAAATATATTCGAAAATCTAAATGATCTTTTCCGTGTGACAGAATGCCATTTATAATAGAGCATTGTTACGTGTTCTCATGTACCATATGTAATCAATTACGTTTTTTAGATAAGTTCATTATTATAATGCTATAAATCTTAATATTTTCAGATTTTTATGAATTAAAAAATATTATTTTGAGCTGTTAGATTTTCTTTAAAAATTTTCTAAAATTATGTTTTTATTTTGTAATTTTTTTATTTTAAAGTCTTTTTACATCTTTTTAAATTTTTAAATTTACAAAAAATTTTATAAAAATGTCACGTTATCAAGACGATGTCGTGACCAATTCGCAAGTCTCCAAACTTACAGTAACTTATCTTAAACTCGTTCTAGCGGCCCGTTCTAACACATCTATCGCGAAGCCATAATTTGGCCTAGACATCACCGCCATGCCGCCCTGCCTCTTCGGCTCCCTCCCGCCTCTTCCCCACTTTCTGTGATCGTCCCTCTAGTCTACCTAACCCACAACAAAAAGGCATCATCGGTCTATATAAAAGAAAAAAAATTGGATAAGCCAAGCCAATGAACCAATGTCATCTCCGCAAATTAATGTTGTCACTATCATATTCTCCACCGAATTCATCATCTGTAGTTAAGATGTTCGAGTGATTAACTTTGTGACGACTGATATCTACGATACAATTATTGCAATAATTTTGTTAAAAAATGAATCAATCCACCAAATTTCCATCTAATGCCTCTAATTAAGGTAAAGGTAAGAAGAGAGATATTAGTTTTATGGAATTATTCAATTTCAAGATTTAAAAGATTAAAGTTTTATGGTGATACAATTATTAAAAAAATATAAACAAATGGTATCAGAATCAGGGTATGTGGTTTTAAAATTTAAGTTTTTTTTTTTTTTTTTGCATTTGATAAAGAACGTAAATTCTTAATTTATGATTATTCAGTAACCAAAAATAAAATACGGGCTTAAGGAATTATTGATTCTTTACATTTGCAGCCGTGGAAACTGGGGTTTTTTTTTTTTTTCGGTAGAAGGAAATTGAGAATTATTGATCTCCGGTCCATGATTGTTCGGTTTTTTACGATGACAATTGAAAAAAAGGGTTTTAAGCCTTTGGTTCGGCGAGGAGCCGCAGAGGCATGAAGGGATTGTTTCCTTGAGAAGCGGCCAGAAGCGACCAACTGCATTAAGGGTTTGTTTGACTTATCTATTTAATATTACTATTATTAATTACTATTACTGATTATTATTATAAATTGTTGATTGCTGATTGCTGTTATCTGATACTGATTGCTAAAAAAAATTAATAAAATGTTTAATTAATTTTGTATTTGCTGTTACTGTTAAATAACTAAATGACTGATTTGAACATTTAATTTATATTAATATATTATATTAACAAAATTATCTTTTATTTTATAATTTTTATTTTTATAATAAATATTTTATAAATAATATAAAAAAATTTCTCACTTAATTTTTATTTTTTTAAAAAAATATTAATGTTTACTAGATGATAAAAAATATAATTTTTGAAATATTTTTGAAATGTTAATATTATTAAAAATTTGAAGTAAAAAAATATTTACAAATTATTAAAAAATACAACTGTTACGTTTCTATAAATATTGATAAAATTTAATAATTACTAACAAATCATATTCAAGCAGTAAGTAAAAAAATTATGAATTTATATAAATATTATTTGAGAGTATTTTAGTCTATATAAATTATTATTAATATTAAGAACTGAAAAATAACTTAAAAAGTAGTCAAAAGTTAGTAACAAAAAATAACTTTTGTCTACTTTTTGATCAACTATTTTTAGGATATCAAGTAAAGAAATAAGTAAAATTAAACAACAGTTCAAAAAATTTAACCAAATACTCATTTCTCTATTTTTTTAAAAATAAAATATAAATATACCCTCTTAAAAATTAACCCAAACACCCATAAGAAATTCCAACTCCATTTCTACGAATGAAGTGGTGGCCGAATGCTATGAGAAATAGTACAGTTGAATTGTAGTTAATATTAAAATAATTTTACTATTCATTTAATAATATTTAATTTTTTTTTAATTTTAATTATTTAACATCAAATATAATTTTCGTACAATTTAAGAAATTCACTATATATTTCTCAATATATATTTCTTAATAGTAAATTTTTTATTATGAGCGAAGGACAACGAAAATTAAAAAATTGTTGTTCCTTTGCCTCTTAAGCGGATTATTAAGATCCGAAAAAATGATTGCCCCTTGGAGAAGAAAGCAGCACGACTACAGTAATTCGTTGACGAAGAATGCCACAAGTTAATGAATAATCAAATTCCTTTATTGTTTTCGTAAAGAAGTATAAAGTTCAATTTTACTTATAGTATTTTTGATTATGTTAATCTTCCTCTATAATGTTTGTTGTTTTTTTAATTTATCTACATGATTTATCCGTCAATTTGATCATTAAATCGATAATGTTCCGTCAATTTTACTCATACTTTTGCTGGCATAAATTTTCAAAATTTGATTGTTTGTAATTTTTGTATTAAAAAGATGCGAATCGGCCACATGAACAATGTTGCATCTGTATGTCTTCTGGGGTGTCACATGAAATCCAATTACATGTTTCTAGATAAGTATGTTTATTATAATAATGCTATAAGTATAGGAATTTAACTAATTAAATTTGAATTTTTTTTTGGCCAATTAATAATCTTACCAGATTTGATCTGGGCAAAACGCCGCCGCCCTTTCTAACTTCCCGACGAACTTCAACGCCGCCAAACCATAATTTGGCCTAGACATCACCGCCGTGCCCCTCCCGCCTCTTTGGCTCCCTCTTGCCTCTGTCCCGCTAGCTCTTTTTCCCAAATCTGCCTAGCCTACACCAATTGGGATACGAAATTTCCTTGATGCAGACAACTACGGTGTCATGCATCCTAAACTATAGTTGTGCTCTTGTTTCTGTTTCGTTTTTTTTTTTCTTTCTAGCTTGTTCTTTGCTGCATCTTCTGTACCAAAAAAAAAATCATCGATCATTATTAAAGAAATAAATTGGATAAGCCAAACCAACGAACCGATGTCATCTATGCAAAATAATGTTGTCACTCATACTCTCTTCTCTACCGAATCCAAAAACAAAATGCAAATATCAAAATCAATAAAATCAACCTGACTTATTTTATTATAGATAGTTACTTTTTATATTTTTTTATAAATATTAATTAAAAATTAACATATCAATTTTTTTCAATAACAAATTTATAATATATTAGACTTTTAATTTTTTAATAAAAAGGATTGTAAAACAAAAAGTAAAACTAACTGTTACTAGTAAAATACTTTAAAAATTTATGATTTTCAAGATTTTACCTTACCGTATCATCCCAAGTTAAAATGTTCTGGTGATTCATTTTGCAATAATTTTGCTGAATGACTTTGAATTGTCATTTTATTTTATTAGAAATTAACATATGATTCAGGTCTCATCAGTACAATTTAAAATTTTTAAATTGATCCTTAAAATTATTTATGTGTAACTCGGGCCGATCCTCTCTTTCTTTTATTTTTACCCGGCAATGGAAACATGTCTCAATTTCCACTTCACGGTGTTGTTTTTTTTATTCGTTGGAGTGAAGAGAAGGTGTTTTTACGAGAAAAAAATTTACTGGAATGTAGAGAAAGTAATGCGAAGAGCATTTGTTGGTGTTATTGAATTTTATTATAACTTTATTAAACTTTGAAAAAACTTATTGGATAAATTACTATACAGTCAAATCCCTTTTTACAATGAGATTTAAGATTTAAATTGAAATTTTACCTATCTTTATTCAGTAGACAGTAGGTTATACCTAATGTTACAAGTTATAAGTATCGGTTTGGAGTTGAAGTGCTAATCAAAATCAATTAATTAAAAAAAAAAAAGTTACACCATTTTTTTTTTTTTTTTGGCCTTTTCAGCGTTTTGTGACTTTTCCAGTTGGATCAAACTTTTAATCAGGGGCGGAGCCACGTTGTGAGGAGTAAGGGCAATTCTCCCACCGAAAACTGATAAATATGTTCAAATATTATAGAATTTTGAAAGTATTTTTTAGAAAATTGTCCTTGCTCCTGCTAAAAAATAGTATCTGCCCCATTGAAATTCAAAAATTAAGGTTAAATAGATATTAAAAAAAAAATCAAAAGGATTTTAGTAGTTTTGATTGGTTATTTTAAGAAAAATAAAAGCAACAAAAATTTTGATTTGTTACTTTATATTTGTGGCTCTATTAAAGTTAAATCAAATAATTTGTTTATTTTTTATTAGATAAAACAATATGACGTAAAAAAAAATTTTAAACTTGATTCTCAATTTCTTTTATCAAATTGTGTATATTATTTGTGATATTTTTATTCTTGAGTTAAATGATTTATTTTTTTGTTAGATATAAAAATAAAATATATATTTATAAAATAATGATTTAGCCTAAATTTGTTAGTCAAACATATGAATGTTAATTTTATTTTAATATTTTTTATTACATAATATGTTTAGCTTAATTTATTTAATCAATTAAAAATAAACATGTCAAAATTTAGTTAAAGTTGCTGGATTGTAATTCTCTTATATGTGCTTGGTTCGATGGAAAAGAAAACAAAAGAAAATTAAAAAATAAAAAAATATTATTATTATTATACTATTTTATTACATTTTTTTATTTATTTTTTAATTAATTTAAATAGTTAATTTTTATTTTTTTCTTACAAATTATTATTTATTTTTTTATAACATTCTAATCATTTTTTTTCGTAACTTTTTATCAGTTCAAATAATTTTATTTTCTTATAATTTTCTTTCTTACAACGTTTTATCAATCCCAATCCGCTATTAATTAGCATAGTTAAGTCAAATACCGCATTAAGGGATTTTACCGCGGAAACGGAAGGGCCGCTCGACTTTGGATACGCTTGCTTTTCGTTTAGGGAGCTTCTTTGGCGAAGTTAGTACAGTTCTTAACTTGCAAGTTTACGAACCTCTTTCTTTTTCTTCTTCATCTTTTTTTTTGTTTTTGTGTTTTTGTAAATTTAATGATTGTTAAAGGAGTTTAGCTTATTGGTTCTCCCTTTTGATTTCTCGCACGAACCCCATTTCTTCTTTAGTATTTGTTTTTTGAGATGTTGTTGTATTAGAATTAGGGTTTAGGGATATATGCCTATTAAATCTATCTTTCATTTGATAAGCTTCAAGTTTGAGTTGATGTGTTAATTTTCTGCTTCGAAATGGGTCTGAAATGTTTAATTTCTCTGTTTAGATTGTTTATTGTAAGGCAAGAAGCTACGTATAAAATCGTTACAGATTCTGTTTGCGATTGTGTTTGACTTTGACATGAGTTAAGGATTCAACACGTTAGATCATGCTAAATATGGGTTAAGAAAATGAAAACTTTATATGCATTGTTGTAGTTGAATGGCGACATTTGACACAATGGTAAACAGGTCACGAGTTCGAGTTTCAGAGACTCTGCGCACCCCCCTTTTGACATGCTTATTTTTTGTGAGTTTTTCCTATGAAATATGCCTTTCATGGGAGTTTTAGCACCGTCCATAAACCACCTCCGTAATGCTTATCCCAGTCCCTGTATTGTTTTCCTCAGTTTTTATTGGAAGACCATCAAAAAGAAGTGAATACCGGCATGGCTTGCACTGAGATATTTGGAGTAAAGATTGAAAAGAATCCTCCTCAGTCCAAGCTTGATGCGCTTGGAATTAAAGATTGGCCCAAGTATGCCCCTTGTACCTTTCTCCTTATTTTTGCTTTCCTTCAAATATTTTTCTTCCTCGGCTTTCTCCCTTATTGCATTTTCTTTTCCGTGTGGGTTTCTTGGACTTGTTCTTCCATGGTTAGTGTGGAAAATATCTGTCTGTGATCATTATTGTTGTTGCGGTTGCTGCAATTGTAATGATGTTGCCAAGATTCCATCAGTTTCAAATGGTTAAATAGTTGTATTGTTGTCCTGCAGTAGATTCATGAAAATCATGTTCGTTGAAACTGTTGCTAGTTGTCGTTTGTATTATTGGCTCTCGTCAGGCTAATGTTTGTCATAACTGCGGTATGAATAGGTGGGGCTGTCAGCCAAGTAAATTCCCATGGACGTTTGATGCAACAGAAACGATGTACCTGCTGGAGGGTAAAGTGGTGGTCTTTGTAGATGGTTATGAAGGATCTTTTGAGATTGGGGCAGGTGATCTGGTTATATTTCCTAAAGGAATGAAAATCACCTGGGATGTCCTTGAAGCTGTGAACAAGCACTATAGCTTGGAAAAGTAATGACTGAAATTTGGAACTCCCCTGCTGATGCAGGCCATCTAGGAAATATTAGTTGGTGCATTGACATAGATTATGTCGTCTGCGTAAAAGTTAAGATTTTATGCTTTATTGATGGGTTTTGCGGCCTGTTTCAAAGTTGCTTCATTCCAAGCTGTCGTGGATTGCATAGCGTTTTATTTCCTGCTGCAACTGGCTAAGGTTTACGCAGTCTGGTGCTCTGGTAAATGGTATTTCGGGAGAGTTCGAATTTTTTTCCCCGATTGGTAAAGGTGAAGGTGAACCTTGGATAAAGATGGAGATCATTTAGCCTAACACTTCGAAAGTCCAAGATTCATAGTAATTTCAAATTCGGCGTGGTATGTTCCATACTGGAATTTCGGAGGTCAATCTCTCGAGATGCTTTTCCTTGGCATGACGGTGGAAATATATACATAAAAGTAGAAATATATTTATAAAAGCAAGGTAGTCTCTATAGTTTCGTTACAGAGTTAAGGAGTATTATAATTCTATGTCCAGGAATGGTGCGAAGCGATTACATTGTTACAACATATCTTGTGCTATACCATAAGTTTAATTCCACCATTGTTGGCAGAATTTGAACCATGACCACAAGGCCGACAATTGAATCCTTTACCAATTGACAGTGGAAATATTAGTAGAGTTACTTGATTGGTAAAAACTGGAAATCCAAGGATGCTTTATTAAATCTTTACCTACATGCCTCCCTCTCAAGTTTGTTAGTAGTGATGTGTTCTTTACTTATATTTTTCTATTTGTTTTTCCTTGTGGGACTTAAAAGCCACTTATTGCTGGAAAGCAATTTACTCTAGGGGAACAAAATCAAAGAGCATGGTGAAAAGAGTTAAAAGAACTGAATAGCCGAGGGGTATGACCTCAACCACGTTGTTCATGAAAAAAGATGAGAGGATTTCAAATCATAATCATCAACCTAAACTTTCAAGTAACAAAATGGCTTCATAAAATACATTACTGCATTGGAATCTACGACTTTTCAACCAGAGTTGAAAAGCCGTTTAGTACACTGTTGCAATGTTGCTTAAAACAAGCAATGCCACAATTTATTCTTTCTTTTTCATTTTCTTTCCTTTTATCCATGGAACTTTTCTGCCAGAAGCTCTGCAGTTTTACAAGGGATTGGGAATGCTTACATCCAATTACGAATGTACTTTTCTTTTTACAAATAAGAAGCTATTTTACAAATAAGAAAACTAGCTATATTATTATTGAAATTTCACATGCACATGGTTCTTGATGATATCTCTGATTCACCCTCCTGAAACTCGCCATCTGCCTCAGCATTTTCCTACGAACATATACAAGCGTCTCAATTAATCACCAATAAAAGAACATAGAAGAGGTTAATGCCAAATAAGAAAAATAGGCAATGATCTATGTTCGGGTTACTGACAAATACACTGCTCTAGTGAAAACTACGAGAGACTGATAATGACATGTCAAAAATTATATTGCCTCAATGTTGCGAGCCGGTTATTACCACTAATGCCCGATTAGATCCTAATAAAATCAGCTCGGAAAAATGTATAGAATGCGTATAAGTCCCATCTTAAACAATGAATAAACGGTACCATTGAATCCTCCAATTTATGCTCTGCAAGATAACGCTCCAACGCACCATCGCCACGTAAAACTTTTCCACCACATCCAGGAGCATTAACCGAACCTACAGACTCCTCATCAATCACAACAGCATCTACTCTATCGTTTCCCGTTTTAATATCTGGAATCTGAAACATACAGGCAACAGAATGGTATAACAAGTCAACATCTTTAAACAAATTCTTTTGAGAAGATTTTTTCATACAAAGACTAGTGTTTTGTATACCTCATACATGGCTTCAGTCAAAATAATTTCCAGTATCGCCCTTAAACCCCTGGCACCAGTATTCTTGGCCATTGCCTTTTGGGCAATCAGTCTTAGTGCTCTCTCAGTAAAATGTAGCTTCACCTGACATTTAGTTGAATAGCAATCACAAAGCCTGCTGGCGCACGAGCAGGAAGAGGTTTTTTTCCCCCGCACCCAGGGGGCGGTTGGTACAGGGAGAGAGACTTACATTATTCATACTAAACAATTTCTTGTACTGTTTGCCAAGAGCATTTTTTGGTTCAGTGAGGACCTGTCAACAAGAACCAACATAGATATGTGTTAGTGACTTCTGCATGCAGAAAATTCTGGCTTTAGAATTTTCTGATGACAAGTCTTTCTTGCACGCTTCCAGGCATCACTGAGAAAATAAAAGAAGCAATAAGATAAAGACATAATAGATGCAGATGGAGGCTTGAAAGAACGGAGATTTGGTCAGGGTTCCTAATTCTAAGACAAATTCACACTACTCAAAAAAAAAAAAGCAAAAGGCCACGCCGTTCTTAAGCTACAAATGAGGTGAATTGGATACTATTTCTAACAATAATTTGTTATAAAATAATGTATCATCAAGCTAAAAAGATGAAATAGAGCCAATATGAGGGTATAGGGTCCAACAAAACAACAATTAATAAATCTAACAAAATTGAGATTCACATGCAACTTTCTTACTACTTCTCAAGACAGGAATAATTTCCTACAATCATTTCCATGAACTATTCATGAACTATTCTCTCAATGCTAAATGGTTCCTCAATCACTCAAACAGTGGAATCTATCCCGAATTATGTGTCTTCTAACTATGGAAGAAACTAGGTGCAAAGAAAATTTTACCTGCACAAGTTGATCCTCGGTTAGTGCTGACAAACTAACTAATATAGGGAAGCGCCCGATAAACTCCGGTATGAGGCCATATGCAATAAGATCGGAACTCTCAACCTACACAAGCAAAAAGAAATCTTTAGGCTTATAATTTTCAAGGATTTCATCCATAAACTCTTATTTCTCACTTAGTGTCATCGTTATGCATGTAGCACATCTAACAGCCAAAAATAAATTTCTCTTTTCTTTAAGTTGAGAGAGTCGTCAATCTTACAGATTCGAGCAAAGATGACGTGACTGCAGCATTGGTTACTCCACCTGCTCTCATGTTGGCACGAACAGGTGCTCCAAATCCAATAGATGAATCTTGCCGTCTGATTATAAGAGGTTTCAAAGTTTAATTATCAGAAAAAATTCACTTTCACAGTTTGAATGCCTCAAAACATTTCTCTGCAGATAATTTTGCAACATAAAATTATCCAAAGGTGTTTTACCTTTCAGAAATGGTTTTCTCAAGATCAACAAATGCTCCACCACATATAAAAAGGATATCCTTTGTGTCTATCTGCAAAAATATTTGCACAAAAGTAAGGCCAAATTCACAAGGCAACAACCTAAATGAAGTACAAGTGATTCACATATCATGTTAAAGATGGCAATGGGCATGCTATTATGATTATTCTAAGTAAAGATGAGTCAACAGCTGTTCATAATAGTTTTCTTTCTCTACCAGAATATAAATCAAAAATAACCAAACATAAATAAAAAGCTTAGAGCCCAAAGAAAATACACCATATATAATTATAACAAAGGGGTGTAAAAGAACAGAAATTGTTAACAATATGAACAGATGCACCAGTAACAATAGCATGTGCACACTCCATGGACCACACATTAAAGACACTCCACCCCTTCAAACACACTATACTAAGCATCAATTTATTTGAGAAAGAAACTAAAGATCCTAAAGGACCATTAATATTTTGCATCAATGTTTGTGAATCTTGTCTTTGGTGCAGAACTGTGGCTTATATCTATATTGGTCCACCAAACCACAACAATGTACAAGTAGCCACTGTTCCCACTGGTTTCCTATAAAACGGAATCTCTGACTTTGTGCTAAATTTAAAACATAAACCCTCAAAGATAACAAAACTTGTGGTGAAAAAAGTTCTGAAAAATCCATGATCAAGACATAAGAGAGAAAAGCACTAAAGTAGGAGTCCTGCCAGAAGCATATGCAGCCCCTAAATGATTGAACCCAAATATATGCAAGAAAGCCATTATTGAACTTTGAAGAAAATGAAAAAGTTAACTATCTTAAAGCTTGGTGCAAAAAAAAAAAAAAAAAAAAAGAAAAGAAAAACATACATCAAGAATTCTGAGATAGCAATGACTTAGTCATAGCTTCTACCTACATTTTTAGAGTTCATAACTAACAAGAGCTACGAAATTTTATCATTGCTAACTGCAAATAGCATTGCCTAGGATATAGAGTACCAATGAAGTTATTCTATGCAAATAGATCTGCCTAAGAAAATATAAGAACTGCAAAAGGTTTTAAGAAATGAAATGGATATACTGCAGTACTAAATACCTGTACGTTATCTCCCCGAGGATGCTTCCTTGCGCCCTTCTCTGGAACATTCACTATCTGAACAAGAAGAAACCTCTGTTTATGCTACCAGCAAAGACACTATAAAGTGTGTGGAGAAATAAAAGCCAATCTATAGAGATGAATATAAAGGGGAAAATCAACCGTATACACAGCAAAAGGCATTTCGAAAAAGAAGTAACATTTATGCGGTTACAATGCGTTCAGAAAATACTATGCACAGAACCAAAATGAATAGACTATCATTAGTACATTCAACCTCAAAACCTATACTGAAGGAATTTGAACAAACAACCACATATACATAACAAATGCATAAGAACTTCCAAGGGGATTGACAAAAATAAGTGTTCAGTGTCATTTACTTAGCTTTGTACACTAAAATTTCCTAAAATCAGCACTCACAAAATATCGGCAAAAAATTTTAAGTTACTAAGTAAATAGCTGAATCATTTATAGGAAGTCTAACATTGATTTACTCACAGTTCCTTCCAGCATTTTCAATAATGCCTGCTGCACTCCCTCGCCAGATACGTCTCTGCTAATATTTAAGCTCTCAGCCTGCAGAATGATTAGATGTTTACAAGTAGTTTGGTCCAGGACATACCCAAATCAACAAATTCCTGTTCAGCAGAATGGAAAATTTCCCAAACCTTCTTCGTTATCTTGTCAACTTCATCAATATAGACCATCCCCTGTTGAGCTGCTTGCACATTGAACTCAGCGGCCTGAATGCCAAAATATGTATATTTAAGTTGATTAGAAGTGAAAAGGTAAGGAAAAACCAAAAGATTACAAGAGATCTAGCACAGAATTAAAGATCAGCCATGTATAAACATGCATCCATTCACACCCTAAAGCCCCAGAATTGTACCTAGACTTATTATTCCACAATGCATCTTTATTTGAAAGTCTGATTAGCTTAAATTCATTCTATATCTATTATTCGTAGGGACAAATTAGAAGTGTCCTTAGCTAACCTCCTTTCTAAAGTAACAATTAGGCCTTTCCTGCTTGGAATAATCTTAAATAACAAGGCACTATCCTTGGAACCTCCCTTCTTCACAAACTAAGGACATATACAACTCCTTATTTTAGCATAGTTGCTAGTTGTAGTATAGACAATCAAGAACGGGAATGGAAAATAAGATAAGCACAAATAGAGACCAATCCCAGCAAACTAGAAGCAAAGGTACATACGCTTAACTCCCAGAGCAATGACTATGCACGCACAGAAATATGATCTCCAGAGAAACAATAATAATAAGAATATGTGCACATCAATATATATATATAGACACAATATGCTAGATCTAAGCTGTGTACCGCGAGCAACTTATACAATATAGACTCCACATCTTCACCAACGTAACCAGCCTGCAACAAAGAACAGTATTTTGCCACTTTAAGTCAGATAATGATGACCAAAAACAATTTCAACTAACAAAACCGTCAAAATGGCAAAGCATTAAATCCACAGCAAATAAATAGCAATCCAGTTAACAGTTTTGCTTTGTACAGCTCAATAGAGAATTTTCATCAAGTAAATTTCATCAGTCAGTGTGACTCGATCATGCTGGAATGCAGAAAAGTTGAAACAATAATGATTATGTAACCATAACCAGATCTGAAGTTACATGTTTTTGCTTGATGCTCCATCATCTATGCTGAGGTATGGAATATAATATGCGCTATTTTTGCGAATCCATAAATAAAAAACATACTTGCCTGAGTTAACGTGGTCGCATCAGCAATGACAAAAGGCACGTTGACAAAGCGTGCTAGTGTTTTTGCAAGCAATGTCTTCCCTATTTCACATGTAAGTTAGAATAGCTGCAATTCCAAATTCACAGAACTCGAGAACAGATTTGCAACAGAACAATGTGAAGAGTCTATGTTCTAATTGAAAGCCATGTATAATAATATGTAAGCAAAGTACAGAGTCCATACCCGAGCCAGTTGGGCCCATCAGGAGCACGTTGCTTTTCTCTAACTCTACATCTTCGTCATCATCTATTGCCTCTACAATTCCTGACTTCGCTCCTGACCTAGTTTCACCATGTACCATTTTAGTTTTATTGCATTAAGTCATGTAATATTGAACAGCTTGGATCAAAATCTATAAAATGCTGAAACGTATATTTTTTATCCAAAAAAATGAAAGGAGTGTTTTCAGCATAAATCCTAATGTCCAATGGAAGTGGTGATAACAATATGAGAAACGAAAACAGATATGACAAAAAAAAAGAGAAAATAACAATGCCATTGGAACTAACTCTTTCTTCAAGGAGGCATTATAAATCCTCTTATAGTGGTTATACACCGCAACAGCAAGCACCTGCAACATAAGCATGAACCACCAAAATTACATGTATGTCAAGGACTTTAGAAAACAAGCATCTTAAAAATATCAGGTATTATAAGTCCTAATGAAAATAACTGCAAAAGACTCAACGAACACAATGCAAAAGGACATAGCAAGGAAAAAAAATTAGTAATCAACTGACATGGAACATGTATAATTAGAGCAGAACTAAGTCAAGCAAACGGACAATGCAGCAAGAACAAAGCAAAACAATTCAATAATTGCATTTAGCGAGCTTTATCAGAATTAGAGGTCACAAGTCATACAAGATCATAACATATGCAACTAAAGTTTACTCCAAAGAAAATGAGACGTCAAAGGGAAAACCTTTTTGGCTCGGTCTTGGCCAATAACAAACTTATCAAGACCCTTGCAAATCTCCTTTGGTGTGGGCAAATCCTTTCCCAAATTAGAACCACCCCATCCCCCATTATTTTCTCCTCCACCAGCATTTCCACCACCACCACCACCACCGGATCCACCACTCCCACCTGGCCCTTGCGCCCTGATCACATTAACTCCGGGAGCAAACGGTGGGCCAGGCGGAGTATGCACGGCCAGCCCATTGCCACCGGATGGAGGGATTCCGGGAGGCGGCACGGGAGGCCAATTCTGCGGAGGGTCCCCTCCATAAGACCAAAGAGTCTCCCAAAACGAAGTCCTGAGCCTATTGAAACTATTACCAGAGGGATTTCCCCCATAATCCTCAGAGGTGTCTTGGCCGGATTTGGATTGCGACTGAGAATGCCTGTTATTCTTGAGAAGCTTCTTATTACTGACTCTGCCAATCTCAACAAAACTGCCACGGAGTGGCGCAATCTTGTGAGGCCGGAAATGGTAGGCGGTTTTGCAATTAGGGCAAAAATTAACCGCCTGATAATTGTTGCCGTTGCCGTTGCTGCCATTATTATTGGAATAATTACCATTTACATGATCAAGATTAGGGAAGTGGCGATTGGAGAAGAGGAGATCCAATTGCTTGGAACACCGCGGGCAATTCGCCTCCGCCCTAATCTTGCGAATTTCATACCCATCGTTGTCCCCACCACCGCCGCCGCCGCCGCCGCCGTGGTCCCACTTATACCTTTCTTGAATGGACACCAGCGACTCTCGCCGGCGGTTGCAGCCCATGTTCATGTTGTGGAGGTAATTCAAGTGCGTGGAAATCGGGGACGCCTGAGTCAACTGGTGCTTCCGCTTGCACAATATCGGCCTTTCTTGGCGGCGCCCCCCAAAACGGCTCCCCGTCGACGCCAGTAACGGTGGCATGTCCTTCACTTTCTTCCATCTCCAAATCCCAGACATATAGAAAATGATAATAATAATAATTCAAGAAAATCACAACACAATTTTTTTTTTTTTACACACTATACAATAAAGTTCAAGAATTCAAGAAAAGGGGTCACAGAAAGAAACAATCTTTGCAATGTTTTTGTTTTCAAGATTTCAAAGATGCAAACTTGGGATCTGTGAATGACTTAATATTATCATTATAATTATTATTATTATAATAAAGTTTGTTGCTTGTAAGTTACTAACTTATTTATAAGGAAAAAAAAGGGAAAAAAAATTGGAAAAAAAAAAATTGAAAGATAAAGTGGGGAGTGTTTGTAGGAGAAACTTGGAAAGGGAGCTAAGTGGTGTTGCTCTGTTTTCTCTTATCCAAGACTAATATAATTTTAGTTCTTGGTGTTGATTAATACGACGTCGTTTGTGGTACGAATTCTGACAGTTTGACCGCATCTTCACCTATTTCTAAGGGATCGTGGGATTTAACTTGCACAAGTTTACAACAGTGTCCGTCACGTGGTGCCACGTGGCTCGGAGACTTGAACTCCGTCCATCCCTCCTCCCGGCACGGTCACTCCTCCGAGTCACCGTTGAGAAGTCGGCCCATTTTTGGCGCGTGAAATGAATCATGTTGGTGAGTAATGGTATGTTGAATACGTGGAAGAAATTACTTCTTTGCTTCCTCGATTGAACTTTTGCGACATTGAACCATACATTTACTTTTGGGTACGACAATATTCAAAAAAAAGAGAATGTTAAATGGTCATACGTTTGTGTAGCCAAACAATCTTCATATTGTAATGGTCACTGCATTTTTTACATTCATGATATTAAAATGTGCAATAAAAAAATAAAATTTTTTTTTATGCACATTTTTTGATTATTATTGCACAAAATGTACCGTTCGTTGCAATATGGACATTGTTTAACCATAAATTCATGTGGTCATGTAACAGTGTCCATCCATAAAATCTCACACGCATAAGTATATTGAATTGAAAGTTCAATGCGATAATTTTTTTGTTTATAAATTTCTTCAAAATTAGACAAGCCCAAGCTCATCTAATCTTCATGTATTTTACAATACAAATAACAATTTTATATGACCTTGAAGAGAATATTTTTGGCTTACCCCCAAGATGGGTTTTTTTTTTTTTTTTCTGAATCAATTGACTTGGATTTATATGGTTTAGGAGTTACAACTTACAACTAAATAATTGCTATGTAAAATTTGGTCGCAAATATAACACAGAGAATTGATATCTCAAAGGAATATATTGAAAATGGTGGTGCCCTATCTTTCCCAAGCAAATTAATGCTTGGGTTTTTTTTTTTCGTTGGAAGAATATGCCACTTAATTAAAGGGAGACCAATAGCTTCCTCGCACAACAATATGAAATCTCCGATGCAAGTTAAGTGTCTGAACCAATACTTTCAAATTACTTTTTTTTATCTATTATGAGGTTGATTCGTTTATAAATTAATAAGAGTAAGTTTGTTTTTGTGTAAATTTTCACTCTCTCTTCTCAATATTATAATTCAAAACTATTAAAATAAAATTTTAAATTTTAACTATTAAGATATCTCTTAATTGACAACAATTTCAAATTATTTATGATAACTTCTTTAAATTATTTGTACCTCCTCTACACTGCTGTGGTCACTGGCTGTGCTTCTCTCCAAGATTTATGATTCGGCTTTTGCCTTTGTACTGTCACATGTTCTGCGTAGGCCACCCCAAACCCAACCATTTTATCTCCCCTCACATGATAGAATCGTGCCAAGGTAATAAAGTGGTGCATTTGGTTTTTATCCCCTCCTTCTAACTACATGCACTCAAATTTTATGAACTCAATAAAGAAATTTCGCTAATATTACAAAAAGGATAGTCTAATTAAAATTTACTAATGCCATATAAAAAGTAGCGCTAATGTTATAAAAAAAAATAAAACATTTATGATTCTAATAATTTGTTAATATATAGTTCTGAAAATTAAAGACTTAAGAAATTTGTGAGAAAAGTCAAATGTACAGAATTTCAAATCTGTAATATCTAAATCTATTGTAATAAAGTAAATTTAACCTTACACTATATTTCACTTCTAAACGATAAGAATTCTAGTGAATGATACTGCTAAATGATAATAGTAGGAGTTGAAATCGACGAGACATCAATTTACAAAATAATCTCTCTTTATTTTTTCTATTTAATTATAAGGAAGACTGAAAGACCTTGAAACGACAATAGAAATTTTAATAAAATATTTTAACTGTACTAAAAACGCAAGTTAGTGTCTCTTTGTTTTTTTTTTTTTAATCTAAAATCGTGATATTCGAAGTTTAATTAGATTTTAATTAATTCGGTGCGAGTGGGATGGACCCATAAAAAGGGATTAAAATTCTCCTAACGTCTATTTTCTTCATTCACAATATTTGAATATAAAACTTTACTTAAAAAAAATAAAATCTTTATCACTTGAACAAAGGGAGGTGATTAACTAGTGTCTCTTTGTTTTGTTTGCACAAAAGGACTCGGACGTCCACAAAAACTGAAAAATGTCAAAGATCTATTTCCGACTGGGCTAGTCAGTTATATTAATGGGCCTAACTAGTTCAATGGCTTCAAGTGCTGATCTTTTCGCCCCGTAGATTGAATGAGAAACATTAGTCCTAACTTTCAAGTCACGGCCCAATTCCAAATGCTTTACACTGCCCTGCTTGAACCTGAAGGGAAGTGCTACAGGGATGACAATTTTGGAAAATTTTCCTGCATGCTTTATATTAAGATTTTAAGACCCGAAAATTTATTTTTGCAGCTCCTTCATAAAAGCAAAGAGGAAAAATAAAAAAAAAAATTCTCTCAGTAGACATTCTAATGATTAAAACTTAAACTTCAATTTAAGAAATTTTTAATATTGAGAAGAAGAATATGTAATTGTAAAAAAAACAGTTGTTTTTATTGTATAATTCATAATATAATAGGTCTTTTAGTAGATAAAAAGGCAAAAAAAAAACAACTATAATATTCTATTATTTCTCAAGACTTTAATTTTTCAAACTAATTATCAACTTTGCATTTGTAACCGTGAGTCCGAGACTCCTTGACTACCTTTTTTTTTTTTTTTTTCTATTTCAAAACTATACTCACCAATTATTTTCTTTGATTCTTGTCTTTTAGGTGGAAGAATTCCTTTTTTTTTTTTTTCCTTTTTTTAAATCATAAGCTGTATCAAATTTTCCCAAGGCTTAAGGCTGGGAGATGCTCACTCCAGTTCCATTAACCATATATACCCACACCCACACCCACATCAACCATATGGCTGAACTGAAACTAATCATAACTTGACATGAAACCCATATATCAAAATAAATGCTTTGAATAAACTACAACTTGGAAGCATTGACAAGTGAAATAGGCCTGCTTGCCTTCTTATCGAAGCCACCCAAGTTGGAAGTTCAGGATGGCAATATTTTGGCGCTTGCTGCATTAAAAGACAATAGGATAAACACAAAGAAAGAAAGAAAGAGGGGAGCATGGGAATGGGAAAGGTTTCGAGTGTCATCGATCTTTCTCATCCCATTTCACTGACAAACAACAAACCAACAAAACTAGTAGCAGCAAACATGCTATACACAAAATCTATGATTGATCTTACGATGGGATGGATAAGATTTGACCTTCTTACCCAAACCTGCTCTAATGGATGGTCCCCTTAATCGTCTAGCTAGTTTATCAACTGGGTCACGAAAATCCATGCTACTTCTGCTAACTTCTTGCTATACATTTTCATGTATATATCTATACAGGACATGCACTTGGTAGATGAACCGAAGTAAATAGCTTAATGTGAACCAGAAACTGAAATTTCTCGAATAATACTCGAAATTATGCCATCCCAGTGAAAACAGTGGAGAGAAGTTGTTACAATTAGGCGTAATTCAACTCGAAAGGACGAGGAAACCAAATAGAAGAATGAAAATACAATGTGATGTATGTGGCAGAGCAAAGGCAGAGGTTCTGTGTTGTGCAGATGAGGCTGTGTTGTGCAAAGCATGTGATGCAATGGTGCATACAGCTAACAAACTCTCCCGGAAACACGAACGTGTCTCTCTACTCGATCATCCACCCTCCTTCTCCTTCTCTTCATCATCTTCTCCTGGTGGCTTGTCTCAGCTTCCTTTCTGTGACAAATGCAAGGTATATGACCACTCCCCAACGTTCTCTGCCCAATATTTGTTTGTAACATACTGGAACATTAGAAACTATTTACTCTAGGCATTTGTTGAGGGTCAAATAAGCCTTTAGAACATCGAACCTACCTAAAAGGTTAAGCTAATAGGAGGAAAAACTCAAGAGTATTATAAATTATATCAGATTTTTATATTTTATAAATATGAAATTTTATATTCTTTAACAATGAGAATAGAGTTTTACGTATGATAGCACTGACCAAGGGATATATGATCGAAATCAACAGGTGCAGGAAAGAAAGGCATATGTTTTCTGCTTGGAGGAGAGGGCAATGCTATGCACGCATTGTGACATATCAAATCATGCAAGAAGCACCTATGTCTTATCCCATCAACGCTTTCTGATTTCAGGCATCAAAGTCGACCTCCGGTCCTCAACAGATAATAATGCTGACATTGTTGGCTGCAGCAGAAATCAACCCTCCAGATTGCCACTGCCAATGGGTGGTTCTTCAGTTAATTTTCTCCCAGACAATAAGGAGAACATGGCAACAATGACAAGGGATCATCACTTGGAGGCCGCTGCATCAACGGAAACCACTGCAACCTTCCCCGGTGAACCTTGCTTCTCAAACGAAGATCACTGGCCGTTGGATGAGACGTATGACAGCCCTTTCAACTTTTATGGGTTCCTGGAAGTTGATTCATCTAGGTTTAACATTTGTAAGAGTCCCCACTCCTCGAACATGAACTCCTGCTTCAAATAGTAAAAGCTCAATCTTTACAGGCTGCCTTCTTTTTTTTTTTTTTTTTTTTCCCTGAAGAATGTATGTTCATTTGAATTAAAAGAATAAAAAAATAAATTTGTATAGTATAAAATTATGAGTGAATTTTACTTATAACAAAAAAGTAAAATTAATTAGCACTTCAACTATATATTTCATGGCTTTACATCTAAATAATTGCTTTGTGGGACTGCATCTATGATCATTCTATTCATTTAACATGAAAAAATGTCACGAATACAGAAAAAAATAGATTGAGTTGCGGATACTAATTTACAAATATGTTAATTATAATTTTAATGTCTTTTTGTATATAATAATTAATTAATAGTTGTAACCGGATCAAACGATAATTTTTTTGTGTCTTCGTATTGAATCCTTTGACGTACAATGGAGTCGGTAGAATTGGAAGAGTAAAGAGAATGTTGACACAAAAGTACAAAACGACTCGAAAGGAAGGCGATAAACTATTTTCGGTCTTTGAGACTTGTGTTCAAAAGTAGCCTGGGGAGGAAGATTTAATTCAAGAAAGTAGGAATCTTTTTTTTTTTTGGCGGAATTTCTAATTTAATTAACTTAAAATGTGAATTAAATAAATTTAACTTTAAATGTAAGTGAAAATAAAACAACTTAATTAGAGTTTATTTCAAAATAAAAAATAAATAAAATAAATTTATATGATATAATATTTATACTGGATAAAAATAATAAGCATATGGGCAATACAGTGTACACAATTTACAAGTCGTCTAACGGTGCTGGGCCTTCCGGCTATGCCTTGGATTCTTTCGGCTGTGGAGAGGCCCAGCTTTTCCGAAATTCCTGATGGCCAGGCCACCAGCTTCTCCAAGCTCAGAAGAACGGGCCTGTGCGTCGTCCCATAAGTACATAGGTGTACCCCCATATGACCCATTTTCATTCTGGCTGTGCTAGCCCGAATGCGTCGTGTTTTGGTAAAGAGTTCCATTATATTTTCAGATAAAAAAAAATTTAAAATATTAATTAAATCTAATTATATATATTTAATTTGTAATTATTTAAATTTTAAGTGCAACTAAAACGAATAAAAAAAATTATTGTCATTTTTTTATATATAAAATCTAACTAGTTACACATCATATATAAGTAATTATATTCAAACAGTATTTCGAACAATTTTTTTTTCAAGTAATATAACTTTCTCCTTTGCAATATATATGATCAAAACAGACTTTGGCTCAAGATCACGTGGCAACACAACGTGTAACAAAATTGGCGTTTCTGTTTTTCTTTCAACGAAAAAGTTTGGCACCTAGGTGTTTATACACTGAAAAAATATATATATCTTGTAACCAATTTAATTATTTTTATAATAAAATTAATAAAATAAAATATAAATATTATTACATTATTTTTTATTAAAATAATAAATATAATTATAAAAATAATCAAACTCATTATAATATATATATATATATATATATATATATATATATATGTCTTCTACGTACCAACATCTGAATACAAAACTGAGCCCATCTTTCAACAACAATTGAATAACTGGTTGGCACTCGGCATAACCCAATCGATTATTAATATTATACGTGGAGATTCGAACTTTGGTTTTTCTCTCCCTCTCTTCATATTGCGCAGAATTTGGTCGCTCCTTTAAAATTTAAAAAAAAAAATTCAGATGGCAGTTGTCGGAGTCGAATAAATAAGAGAAACCTATTTAATTGACCATTAGATTGGGCTGACTCCCCTCGATATATACTGTTTATTATTTTTATATATAGTTTTTTAGTACCATTTATTTATAATTTTAAAAAATAAATTTATATAATATAAAATTTTAAATAAATTATATTTATTAAAGAGTTCAAATGATTTTTTTTTTTCTCAACTCCTCTTACGAAGAGTTATTATTTATTCAGTTATATATTTTAACATAAGAATTTGTATGCGTGCAACCGGACATGGTTCGTGAGGGTATTCAAGTAAATTCTCTTCTCCTTCCGTGAGTGGGAATACTGGAGTCTGGAGTGGAGTCCAAGCCTACTCCAACGGCTACAAAAATTGATAAGTTCCCAATCCAAATCGTTTCCTCAGAAATAACGAAACCGCGCTGCTGCCACTCTATTCTTTCCAACAAGAAGAAGAGAACTTCCAATCTCTCCAAACCCTAACCCCCGAATTCTTACCACTCTCACGCTTTGTTCAAGCCACCCCGCCAGGCACCGGAAGATCGCTCTGGATCACTTATTTGTTGGACAATCCGGCGATGGACTTATTATTCCACGGAGATGGAGCCTTTCCGTTAAAAATCGTCTCCAATCCAAGTTCTTTTTTTTTTTTTTTAAATATCTGTTTGTTTGTTGTAAAATAATTTACATTTATAAAATATTTATAAAAAAAATATTTACAGTAAAAATATTAATTTTTCTTTATCACTTACTTATATAAAAATTTATATTTTTCTTAAAAATAATTTTAGTTCTGTTAAAAAATAAATTATTTTATCTGAAAATCTGAAAATTTTCTCTCAATTATACTTATGTAAAATATTTTTCGTAAAATAAATACCAAAAAATTTATAAATTTTTTTTTTATAAAATATTTTATAGGAAACAAACAAGTAAGTGTTCATCTAACATTTCTTTTTCTTTGATCGGAAATAAAGAACGCGAAAGATATAGGAGTTTGTGATCTCGTCTTTCCTTTTTTTTTTTCTTTTTTTTTTTTTTGAGTTTTCTTCTTCTTGTTTTCTTTTCTTTTTATGCAGTTCCTTGCAATGGAAAATGGCAAATGGCTCTTAATCACTTCTTTGTTCTACAATCCCCCGATAGATTTATTATTCTACAGAGACAGAGCCTTTCCGGTAAAATCCGACTCCAACTTAAGTTTATTCTTCTTTTTCTATGTTCATCTAACATTTTTTTTTTCTCTGTGGAAATAAAGAACTCGAATCTTGAATTTAATTCAAGGTCACATTGCATTAAAGCTCGGCTTTCTTGCTTTTTCTTCTTCTTCTTGTTTTTTTTTTAATTCCGGAGACTCAGCCTTAAGGATCGAGACCTCTAAAGTTTCCTTCCATGCCTATTATAGTGAGATGTAAAAGGTTAATTATTAATCGCCACTTTCTTGTTTTCTTTTCTTTTTATGCAGTTTATTGCGCTTCCTCTCTGCAAGATTGATCAGAGATTGATCCGGTTATAGGTAAAGAGGTTAATCCCTTTGTAATTTGACTTGTTTATCAAGATTGGTGTTTCTTGTTACGAAACTATACTGCGACTCTGGAACAAATCCCTGAAGATTCATAAAGGTTAATCAATATATTTCCTGTAAATTGAACAAATATGAAGAATACCACCATTAATGATTTCTCTTTTTTTGTTCTTCATGCTTCAGAGGTTCATTATTGCACAAATTCGCGCGTAGATGAGAAACAAAATGTTGAAGAAGAATGACACCTGTTAAGCTCAGTATCCCCTTTCAACCTTATTCTTCCTTTGTTTTTGCTTTCTTGTTTTCTGTTTTTCCTCAATCTGAAATCTGTAATTGAAATTTTCAGTAACCTAATCTTCAGGAATCAAGAATTGGACGCTTACAATTCAAGTGATGAATATTCTTTTGATTAGATGCAGTTACTTAAAGTTTAATGTTGTTGCATTTTTTATTTAATGATTCCACAGGAGATTGTGCAAAAAGTCGAAGGTCATCCATCTCTTGAAAGGGGAGGTCGTCCTGAGGTCCGTGATATTGAAGATCTTGTGAGAGTTGGAAAAGTTATAAAAGATATCTACCATACCTTTAACAACGTGACAAATAGTTGACTCTGTTTAGAAATTGTTCTGTCAAGTGTGTCCTTGAGCGGCTCCATCGAAGTCCATTCTTTGATCTTTTATCTATAGAGCTAATTAATGCATACAGGCATCAGGCATCAGAGGAGCAATGGATGTATATATTACAGAACTCGCCTTGAAAGGTGAAAATTCTCATCGGAGAAAAAAAAAAATTCTTCAGATCCTGCTATCACAGTTGTTGAGGTTCAGTTCTCTCTGTCTCTTCCATATTTCCCTTGAGAAGTGTCAATGGCTAATTCTCACTTTGTATGCTTACTTCTCCTTTCTTCACTGCACTGTTGTTTGGGCCAAAATGATCTGTTTTGATGACTTTGGCATTGCCTAAGCAGGTCGTTTTCTTGCCGCGCTGACAAAACAGGTGTTTTCTGATCTTGCTGCCAGTAAATACCCGGCGCTTTCTTTTCTTTTTTCAGTTTTGCTCTGTGAATTTGGTGATAGATAAAGATTGTCTTTCTCGTGGTTGTTTAGTCAGGTGACCGTTGGGAATATCATGATAGCAAAACCTGGATTTGCTTGTTCCTCTTATTAATACTTTATTTCACTTCCAAAGGAAGTGGCTGATTCAATTTACATGATAGTTGAATTTGTATTTGGCAATAAGAGCAAAAGGCATAAGCCACAACATTTTCCAGGTAGCATGTTGTATGAACTCTTGTTTTGGAAATCGATGAAACTAATATCTGCATTCAGCAAAAAGATCTATGTTTTTCTCTTCTTTGAGTCACATTTTGTGCGTGTGCTTTTGTTTATAAAAAGTTCTGAGGGAATTATTTATGCATTATGTCTTTGCTGCAGATGGCCTAATAGAGAATCTCAATGCATGGAGGAAGCAATAGTAATGGACCAACTTGCTTGCTGGATAGTAAACAATGACTTGTATACTGAGACTATCGTTTGGTTAATCCAGGTACAGACTAAACCCTTGACCATTTGTTTTGTGTAGATTTTTTGGTCCCCGCATGTGGCTAGACCGCAATTTGGCATCTAAAAATTTGCATCTTCTGTACTTCAGAAAGGAAACTTTTTGAAGCTCATAATTGTGTTTACATTCTCTCTCTCTCCCTCTCTCTGTTTTTTTTTTCCCTTCAGCTTCCAAGACTGTACAATTTGTACAAGGAAGTAGGGATGTTAGCACAGGTGAGGATGTTGATGTTTTCCTCTCCACTTCACATCACTGTTACTTCCTTTTTTAAAAACTATACATTTGTCACTAATAGCATGATTCTTTTGACAGATTGGTCTGGCTATTTCGCCTCCGAGCAAAAATTCCTTGTTCGTAGACTACCATCGAAGCCCTTTCCCAATGTTTTTCTTAATGGGTCTCAATGTCTCCCTTTCCACGAATGAACGGCTCCAAATCCATCTAACAAAAGAACCTTTGGTGTGTAAGATAGCTGCTTCTGTGAGCTCTTTTCTCCTTAAAACTGAAGATATTTATTTGTGGTTTTGGGCATGAATAATTAATAAAGTCTTTAACAGGTGCGGAAGTCGAGTTCCTGAGACCTGTGCGAGATTGCTAGGAATTCAGTCTACCAGTCAAGTTTCTCGCATACTTTGAAGGTGTGCAACTTTTTTCTAAGCTAAATGGAAGACTTCAAACTTTATAAAATAAGAGGCTGTTGCTGGTATTAGATGATTTTGGCCTCCGTTGCTGTCCAAGTATTATTAAGTATTACTAAAATAAGACTTAATTATAATAAATAGAGTTTATTTAAAGTAAAAATATTAAAATAAAATTTTATTATATAAAATTATGAGTGAATTATATTTTAAAAAAATAATAAACATTCTTATTAGTATGCCGGTTGCCCTTTTTTTTTTTTTCATTTTATATGTGTTTTAAATGCATAACGGTCACAAATCCTATTTGTGTATTATTTTATTTTAAAAATAAGTTAGCTAACGACTATATAAGCACCCCTCGCCGAGGATCACATCAGTAGCTTTCCCTTTTCCCCATGTCTCTCCAGCCTCTTCCTCTCTCTCTCATCTCCGAGGCCAGTTTCTTTCTTCAAGATGCTCTCTTTTACAGTTTCTTCTTTCTTCCTTTCTAGCATTGTTATTTCAATCGATGGACTCCGCAACTGCCCCAAAGATCGCCAAGATTTGATGCAATTTTCCTACTTATTCTTGTTTGCTTACTGGGGTTTGTGCTCCACTTCCTCCAGTTTAAGCTACGGTAATCATCTGATTTTGTTTAAGGTTCTTTCGTTTTTGTGTTTGTTTGCTTGTTTTCTTTTTTATGCTTCTTTATGGATTTTTTTTTTCCGTCCACTGATATATATATATTTATTGCGGTAACGGAAACCACATCTCTAACGCACTGGGTATTGAATTCTACCTTTGCTATTGCTATCGACAGAGGCCAAAGATCACCAAGATTCTGTGCTCTTCATACCTGTTCTTGTTAACTGCTGTTTGCTTGTTTTCTTTGTTTTGCTCTTTATTAAAATTTCTTTTTTTTTCCGTCTATTAATAGTTTTTATTGGTTTTTTTGTTTTTGTTTTTTTTTTGCTGGAAATGACATCCTTAATCTGGAAGACCCAAGGGTGGGGAATGTCGTCGGGCATTTCACTGCCAGGAGATGGTGGCTAAGATATTGGGCTTTGAAGACAGAGAGCGGCCGGTGGATTTTTGGAGTTCTGTGTTTTTGGATTTTGCCTTGCCATCCTTTGAGAAGATGCGGAGTACGATGGTTCAGTGGTTTGTTGCGTTTACACTACAGTTTTTATAAGTCGTTTTTTGATTTTAGCTGCAAGAACAAATAGACGGAGGCTGACACCGTCCTTATCACAATGGCCTATTCCCCTTTTGATTGCAGACTTACATGGATGTCCCTCGTACACAGATAACATACAAGTAATGGATTCTGGCAGAAGACTCCATCGAAGTTGATACTGACTTGGAACTGCAGATGTCCCATGCTCGTATTCAACAACAAAATTGTTTTTTTTTTTTTTTCTTACAGCTTATACTGACTTGAAGCTGCAGATAAAACAATTTGTATTAATGACATGCACATTGACTCCTGATATTATTTACTTGAGGCTTAAGGGTCACTTAGAATAACTAGGCTGTGGATAGGAACCTTCTGGTAGTTATAGCCATTATATTGATCAGAGAAGAAAGTTTACCATTACTTTTCCCTGTGGGTAAAGTTCATATCATATGACCTACCCTGAATCAAGACATATTGCTTTGGAATTGGTTGAAAGGATGTGCATTATTTAATTATAATTTTATCTTGTACCTGTATCTAGGTCAACAAAGATGTCTAGAGCTTGGTCGCGACGGCCTATACAAGAGAATGCTGCTTCTCAAGAAGCAGAAATATGCTGCAGTCCAAGTGCAGTTCAAGGATGGAACACCCTATGAGGTAAATTTTAAACATTTTCACAGCTTCTGGTTATTTCTTCAAGGGTTTGTTCAATCTTTCTTGGTGCCAGGTTATTGAGCGTGAAGGTCTTGATATGGTTTGTCATGACTGGAGCTTGCTGTCAAAGGAACTGGGAGATGTCTGCCTTGCTCAATCCTGTCTGGAGGGTATGTTTTCCATTCTTTTTGAGTCACATGTTTGTCTTCACATTTTATCTGGCTGGAAATCAAAGAAAAATAATTGAAGTCCAAGCCCTGCTCACCATTTCTTTGACTGCTGCTTGGAGGTCATGTGAAGATGCGGTTGAATCAATACATAAGTCTTTTATGAAAATAAGGTCGACTCAAATCTTCTATTATTCCTCTTCATATTTAGGATGCTAGAACACCACACTGGTGGTAGAAAGTAAAGACTGTATTCTTGATGGAGGATATTTATGACCAATTGATCTTGTTTCAGGACTCGGAAGCTTTCATCTAGTTGTATATTGGCTGACAAGTTTTCTTGTGCTATAAACTTATCCAGCTTGCCACTGGAAAGTCTAGCACTTTTAAACGATTGTGTTATTTAACAGGTACAGGAAGATATGAGGAATGGACAAGCAGCACTTGAGAAATATATCATCACAAAGACGTTGACCAAACCACCTGAAGCCTACCCTGATACAAAAAACCAATCCCATGTTCTGGTTAGTCCGCCAAAAAATGTCTGTGGTTTCATTAATAATTAGCTCACTGTCTTTCTTATCAATTGCTAATGAACTATCCTTCTGGCTCATTTTCTAGGTGGCACTAAGACTGAAGCAAAGTGGTTATACTGTTGGCTGCTCAGTTGGTGATAAAATACCATACATAATTTGCTGTGAACAGGTTTGAGTTGATGCTTCAAATTTGAGTAACTAATGTTTTGAGCTTATGGTTTGTTTTCCTTTTAAATTCAAATTCTTGCTTCTTCTAGACAGGGAACCAGTTCGGGAAATCCAAAAGGGATTGCTCAGCATGCTAGACATTCTGACGAATTGAAAAGAGACGATGGAAAATGGATGATTGACACTGATTACTGTCTGTCGCAGCAAATTCATCCAGTTGGCTGATTGCTTGGACTAGCATTTGGCTGATTTCTTGGACTTAGACTCATCAAAGGTAAATGCACCATTTCAGGCCAGGTTTTTGATTGATATCATATGTTTCTGTCCTCCACTTACACTGTAATTGGTGGTTTTCAGTTCTGCAGTAAATCGAGTGAAGCTGTCAGTAATGATCCTTCTAGCTCGCTCCTGTTTACCAATATCTTGTTTCTGTCCAGCTATTTTATGTTGCTCTCAGGCATAATAACATTCCCTCTGTCTAGATTAAGCCAGGGACTGAAGGGGATGGGGACCTTTTCATTGGTTGTCAAAGAAACTTCCTGGATCTAGTGACTTTCTAATGCTTCACATCCAGCTATCACTGCAATGATGGTAAGTGCTTTCTAAATTCCTGTCATATTATAACAATTAGTAGTCACTTTAACTTGTCTGTAATCTTGACTATTCTTCTCAGGATATTAGTCTAAAAGGAGCAAAAGCATGCATTGCTAATATTCTGTGTTCCTTGCTTTTGTTCTTGATCTGATTCTTAAACATGCTTTATTGCCTAGTTCATTAATGTTTGAATAATCATTCCAGATTGATTAGAATAAAAGAGAGCTTCTGGAACCAGCGTTAGCTTTCGTTCAAGAACAATCAAAGAAGCCTCTCAAAGTTTTACAAAAGGTGTGTCATTTGGTAACATAGATGGTTTTCACTGTTTGGTAACTGTTTCCATCCTTACTTGTGCTCTTTTGTGGGGCGTAGTACTGTGTGCAAATTTGACACGCTTTATCAGAATCATTTGAATCTGCTAAAACAATTTTAATATAGCTTGCATCTAAAATAGGCCTACAATGTGTGTTAAGAGTATAAACATCCCACATTCGTAAAGTACATAAACCTGGCTTTGATATTATGTCCAATAATGCAATGCCAGAGCTGCGCACTGGTTGTATCATCTTTTTTACGTCTTTTGGAATTGTGTACATGTTGTGCAAATATCTCTGATGTTTATGTTTTAACATTAGTTCTCTCTCTCTCTCTCTCTCTCTCTTTTTTGATGTTTGAGTTGTTCTTCTCTGCTACTTGTCTTTAACAAACAATAAAGTTCCTCTTGAGCGCTCATTCTGAACTGGGTGACATCTTTTATTGAAACAATTATCTAGATTGCTATTCTAAAGGTACATAAAAATTTTGCCCCCTTTGTATGGAGGTTGGTGAATCTTTACCCTAAGGTTTCATTTACATAATGAAAATTTTCACTCGATATTTGATGCTTCCTTTCAAAAATCATTGACAGCACAACTTGTCGATATCTTGATTTTGCTTTATTTGTGCTATTTCTACTCAACTTTCCTGTTGTTTTCACTCTATGCTGGGTCTCAAGTGTCGGTTCAGTCAGTTCTAGCAAAAGACATGGGAGGAACGGTCCGTTATAAAGTCTCTTGATGCTTTGCTCTTGCAGCAGACTCAATTCTTCTTTCCCAATACAATTGGATAACCATCAATAATTCGTTTTAGCACTGAAGGTGTTAAGTTTGCGTATCATTCCGAGCAATTAATGAAAAAAATTACAATCAAGTAAGTTGCATTAATTCTGAACAGAAAAAAAAAATAAAAGAGAGAACCCAAGGTACAATTTACAAACCATAAATTGCATAACCAGGGGCACATATTTTTCAGAAACTTGATGCCATGATTCCACCTATAGGGTTGCAGATAGAATTTAAGAAAAACCAAGAATTTCAATTGCAGAAAGTGACTGAACAATAATCATGATCATTGCAGAAAGTGTACTATTGCAGAGTCCCCATTGCGGAGACAAGTGAATCATCGTCATGATCTTTATCTTCAAATAGCACCCATACCTTGCTTATTTTAGTCTCAAGTGTGCATGAGAAAAGTGTTGACGACAAGTTGAAATTGCTTCCACCTTTCTCACCCTTTTTGCCTGTCATGCTCGTGCCAGCTTGGAATTTGGTTGACTTCGCCAGGGAATCCAATACTGGTGGAGAGTTAGACCCATTATTGCTCAATCTAGAACAACTCTTTGGATTCTCAGTATAGCTGCAACATTGCTCCAATGCCACAACATGATCCATGGTAATGACTTGTACTAATGGATACTCCAAGTTCTTGTTTCCAATAATCCGCTTACAATTCTCATAGAATTCATGAAGTCCTTGGCTTTGCCGAGAAGCCATTTTGAGTATCTGACAGGCAAAAGCTCTGGCTGGCGTTGTTAAGTCAAAGAACAAGTTAACAAGAGCTGCAACCCCTTCACAATATGTCATGTAAACTAGAAAGCTCTCTTTCAGGATGTTGCTCATGGCTGCTTGAGCCAGACTATCTGAAGGCAAAATATGGAAAGGGGAACACGCCAAGACTCTGTCCATAAACACTTGACATTTCGGTAACTTGCGAAACATCATATCTATGGACTTCTCATCATAGCATGGAAATTCTAGACCGTGGGACATAACAGGTTCGAGCTTTCCAGCTTGATTAATGATCCAACCTATTCTTTCTTCAAGATAAGCTGCATAACCAGGTAGGAAGCAAACTGAAGGATCTGAATTCATCAGAAACCAGCTCATACTCATTTGGAGATGGCCAGAAACATGTGCCTCGTGTAGCTGCTGCTCAAAGCATCGGTTGCCTCCACGCAGGAGTCGATGAATCAGCAAGAGAGTCTTAATGGCTACAATGCGCTCTCTTGTTTTGCCAAGACGGCGAGATAGCTGTTCAGCCAGAAAAGGGATGGATCCTGGAGAATTCGAGACCAGAAAAAGGATCTCATGCATGTGTTTGTCGTCGATGAGGCCATAATCGTGGCCAGTTGCACGCACAACTGCAATCTCTATGTTGGAAAAGCCTTTCCCTTCATGATTATATATCATTGCCCTGCCTATAGATGCATGATCCTTTACTGTGCCTATAGCCAGCCGGACTTTGGCTTGTATGTCAACCCCCATCTTCCGTCGTCTCTTGATTTTGTTGCAACGATTGTGAGACGATGCAATTGTTGTACAAATGCTTGAACGGAATTTGGCATATATATAAAGGAAGTGGGACGGAGATGGTGCGGTGGTGGAGAGATAGAGCGAGTTAGAAGAGAAAGATTAGGCAATGGAGAATCAAATCTAGGTTTTACTACATAACAAACCACAAGTGCCTTAAGCTTTCCAAAACGAGATGTTCCAGTAATATTCCATAGTTCTCTACCTTTTGTTAGCATAATGCTGTATGCGTCGAGTGAAAGTTCGGAGCCAAGTCAACGAGGACAACTTTCAAATATTTGAATGAAATGGGATTTGAAGCTAAGGGAATGTCTCAACAGACCAAGTAATGATTAGCCCCCAAGGGTGAGTTCAGGTGGTTAAGTAAGCAAGATTCAGTCTGATAAGTTGTAAGTTCGAATCTTAACCTATTTTTTTAGCTTTTAGAGAGGTGGCAAATCTATGCTCCTACGTCTCATTTGTGGAGATTTCCTAAATTTCGGTCTCGACGTAACTACCGTGGAGAAACCTTCGGATGTAAGTAAATGTATGGGGCCCAATATTTCTTGCCAGAGTATAGGGTCAACTCCTCTTCATACACATTTAATGACCAAAAAAAAACAGAGCAAGTAATGATTATGCCTTCAAGTGCAAGCAAAAGCATCATTAATTCTTGGGATTAATCTTGTTAGCTTGTTGATATTTCTCGGAAGGGCCCTACCCAGTTGAACAATGAGTTTGATGAACTTGTGCATTGTTTGTTACGCAACAAGAAGAGAAAACAAATCTCGGTTTCCCAGAAGGTTTATTCATGGGAATATATATGGAGGCCCCATCCATGAGCATAACAGAGAAAGGGCGCTGAATACAACAGGGAAAACGTGGTCATCGGCTACACTGAGTAAAGGCCTTGGATTCTCTTCTCGACAATGGAGATTATTAACATTTCCTCTTTTTAGAGGTCACTGATTGCTACGAATTTGAAAAACACATACAAAGAGAATTTTAAATATAAGGAGTGCTTTGAAATGGTCTCTTTCAACTTTTGAGGCTGTGGATATCGATGAACAAGCTCCAGCTAAACTAACAAAGTCAACGAGCCACGAGGGCATTATAGTGGGAAAAGAGAACCACATTCTTTCAGAATATGATTCTCTCTTGCATCGATCATTCCTTCTCCCTCTTCGTAAAAGCCAAAACATTAGCATTTTTGACTTTTGGATGTCTTCTCTTCTCCACATTTTTTGTTCTTCGTGATAATAATGCTCCCCATAATTTTCTTTTTTTTTTTTTTTTTTGGTTAGTGGAGATGATTTACCATTATTGGGATGGAGGCTCTTGTTGAGAGAAAATTGAGAATTGAATGTCAAATCTTTCAATTAAAAGCCTTACCTCTCGTAAGGATAGAATGACAAGGACGTAATGAGATTAAAAACATCACCCTCAGGAGCAGCTGTGGTCCTAAAACCGTCATGTCTTAATGTTTACTTTTATTAGAGTTTAGAGTTATTCCCTGAGCTCAACCTTTCTGGACTTTAAGCTTAAAAAAAAAAAAAATTTCCGGACTTTGATTAGGCCCCAAACAATTTGTTTACGTTGAATATTTTTTCCATAGACTTGGTTCATAATAGACTCCAGGTGTGACAATCCCTTATTCCCTTTTACTTCTCCTTGTCACGAGTTCCACTCAATAATCTTGAATCTCGAGGCAATTTGATACATAATAAAAGTTCGGAGGACAACTTTTTTAAAAAAAAAATATACAAATATTTACAAGTAATTGAATAAAATTTAGGATGTCTAGACTGATTAATTAGTCCCCACGTATGAAATTATACATTAATAAAAAAATATACAAATATTTACAAGTAATTGAATAAAATTTAGGATGTCTAGACTGATTAATTAGTCCCCACGTATGAAATTATACATTAATCCAAACTAATACGTTTTGATATTGATGAACTTTATGATGCATTCTGAGTAAATATCGGATAATTTTTCCTTCAACTTGCAAAAAGGAAAAATGTATAACTAAGACTTATTATTAAATAGTTCCCTTGTATTAACTATATTCAATTGCAAGAATGGTTTGTATAAAAAAGTATTTTCTATAGAGCACCGATTAATGTATGGAATGCAACAAAACTATTAGTTTTTGTAATAAAAATTAAAAATTGTTATTTCTTATTACAAATATTATCAGTTTTATTACCTTTAACACACTAATAAACAAATAAAAAATGAACACACAAACATTTTCTCTTTTCTTTAAGCACTCATGTTAAGAGGTTACTTTTTAATTAAACTAAAACTAATCAAAGTCAATGATCTTCAGTGGTGACCCAAAGATCGTTGGAAAGAGGCGGACCTTGAAGGTGAATGGAGCACAAAATTTGAAACAAACCCTCGTGCAAGAGTAAGCAGGTCCGACAATCTATATTCTGTTGATCGACTTTGAGGCAATGGTGCCTTAATGCCTTAAAGAGGATGACGCCTTAAAGGACGCGTTTCTGTTTCCTGAGGTTGAGGGAAAAATTTTTCCTCTCCGCTCCATAAGTCCATTTGCTCCCATTGAGACTGTAGCGCGTTGACTCTGTTAAGATGTAGCCATCAAAAGTTAAAAGAGACCCCTTTAAAGCACACTTTTGTGCTTAGAACGCTCCTTGTGCGTGTTTTTTAAAATCTATAATGTTCATTGATAATTGCATAGATACAAACATTATAATGTCAGTGTAGAACAATTGACAAACGACCCTTGATAGATCATAATTCAAAATTAAAAAATAATCATACCTAAACGTAATTAGCACCTGCGAAGTCCTACGCTTTCTTCGGCTCGTTGGAAATTCCTACTTCAAAGGCTTCAAACCCTGCATCGAAAGGGGAATGAAGACAACAAGACAACAAAACTTTAATGATGTGAATGTTTTTTGTTCCTATAATGGCAGACATCACAGATAGGTGACGTTACATAAAAAATTATCATGCAAAAGAACTGAAACATGGCTCTTCCTGTTCTTCTTTTATTCTTTTGCACTTCGGTTTCTAACAACCATAACTAGTTCTACCTTATTAGTCCTCAAATCATTCACTGCAATGCGAAGAGAATCATCTGAGAGTATCAACCGTGACAGCGCCCCTGTGCTTAACCTGCAATTTTAAATAGAGACCATACAATGACGTTGAGAGAGCCATCAAATTCATACACCTAAGAAACTTCAATTACCCGCAAGAGAATCGCATAAACTTTATAAGCTCAGACTAGATACAAGATCTTATGTTTAATCAATATGGGACACGATATTTTGAACAAACTCTTTTGATACATGCAGACCTAATTTGCACATAACACAACAAACCAAACTTGAAACAGGCGGCAAATTTGAACCAACATAAAAAGCCCTGGTCATGCTTGCCTAAACTGAGCTTCTTTGAACATGTGAGAAGGGCCAAACCTTCACGCTAGTACCTATTAGCACATGGCTGAACTCAAAATGAGCCATGAAGAGAGCTACTGCAGCAAAGGAAGATAAATCATACTCTTGTGCAATGTCATGAGACCCCATTCCCACCCAAATAGCACGAGATACGTGAGTGAAGATTGTTGACAACTCGAAATCTTAAACTAGGCAAACGAGGAACTTATATCACTGATGCAGGACACTGTACGCTTGAGAATTCAATTTAGCCTTGTATAGGCTCAGCAGGTAGCGTGTCACAGAAATCTAAATGAACAACAGAACGCACAATATGACAAATGATGGTAAAAAGGGAGCAACAGATTGACACAATTAAGCAATGGTGCACAATGCTACAACTACAAAGAAATGATGCCTCATTCATCTCAAAATGAAAGGTTTGGGCTTCAAGGCATTTGTGCATGGTCTAAAAATGACAAATTCAAACTTGACAGCTAGTTAAAACCCTAAACCAGTGTCTTCTTAGGTTAATTTCACTGAACCCTAAGCCCGTGTCTTCTTAGGTTAATTTCACTGACAACAAGAAGACAACAGCAGGAAGACATTATAAAGTGAAGAAGTTGGCTCAAGTGAGCCCTCAAACTCAGGTAAAGTTGAGTTTACTTATGCTAAGCCTAGCAGTAACAAAATCAGCATAAAAAATTAAAGGGCATAATTTGCTAAATTACAGATTGGCAAATCGGTATCAAGATTACAGGACTCGAATTAGTAGTAAATTATAGGTTGAAAGAGGAATTTACCCCAATAACTTTGCAGCTTCTGATACTGAACCTTCAACAGCAAAGATAACATCCAACAGTGCTTGCATTCCCTGCATCATCATAATCAAAATATACAAACTATCATAAAGAGAAGGAGAAGGAAAAAGGTATAGATTTTTTTTTTTTTAATCTTCCCTGATTGAAACAGAACCTTGCCATACCAACACAAATTTAGGATTCTTAGGTCCGATTTGCGGCCCACAGTCTGAACCCCTGATGGTTGATTTAGGAGGAAGGATTTGAAGAAGCTCTGGTGGAGGTGAATAAGCATCAAGGTCCACAGGGTTCCTGACTATCTCCCAATGATTAGATTACTAACAAAACCACATATTTGCCATTCGCATTATCTGTGGAGATAAGACAATGAAAGTCGAATTCAACAATTGTAGTACCTTTCAGTGCTAAAAGAGTGCGCAGGCGTCGCAAGGCCGAGGCCCGATTCATATGCTGCGATCGGTCCTCCACCGCCTAATTTGAATCAACCAAAATGAACAAAGCCAATTACAGAAGACAAAACAACAAACATATGGTGTGCAATTTTTTGCGAAATAGAATTGGAATCGTATAACTGTGAATTACAACCTGAGCAATAATACCGGTGGGGAGATGCTTGAGACGAACGGCGGACTCGCGTTTGTTGCGGTGCTGGCCGCCAGGGCCCGACGCCTTGAACGTGTCCATCTCGCACTGTTTCATAAGCTCTTCGTCCGTCAATTCCAGGTAGCCTTTCCCGCCGATACTACCTTCACTTGAGCTGGCAGTGCTGAAGCTGTAACCGTGACCGCAGCTGAAGGAGCAGCAGCAGAATTGCAGTTGCGGCTCTAACCTCCTTCTCGCGGTTGCCGTCGCCGTTCTTATTGGAGTATGCAGAAACGTCGTCGACGAATGGAGGAAAAATCTGGAAATTTCAGAAGCATGACACTGGTAGTCGTAATAAAAGATTGAATAAGACGCGTGCCCGCCGCCGCCGCCATCCTTGATTCTGCTTCCGATCCTTAGACGAAGAAGATGACTCGACCTCCACAGCGACAGAGCCGCCGACACCATCGCAGTTCAAATTCCGATCAAAAACGACGTCACTCAACGGACACGAACCAATATGAAATAAAAGAGCCGATATTCCCTGCGGAGATTTGCGGTATCGGGTTTCACAAACGTCGGAAAAATCGCTCGAATCTATTAATATTTAAGGTTAATATATAAAAATATTATTAATTTTATTTAAAATAATAAATTTAATACTAATTTTAAATGATAATAAATTTAATATTAATTTTATTTAAAATAATAAATCTATTAATTAATAATTTTATATGAACAAAATCTATTAATTGTAATAACATATTTATAGAAATATTTTTATTTTGATAATATAATAATTATATAAATTAATATTATATTATCAAAATAAAAATATTTCTATAAATATGTTATTACAATAAATTTTATTCAAAAAATTTCACAACGCATTAAATTTGTTATTTTAGATAAAATTAGTTATTTTATATAAAATTAAAATTAAATTATTACTTTTTAAAATTAATGTTAAATTTATCACTTTTAATAAAAATTAATAATATTTTTATATATTAATTCTAATATTTATAATATTTAAATAATAAATTTATCTTTTAAAATGAGGTTGAGCTTCTACTAGTTCAAAAGTTGATCTTAACCCACAAAGACTATACCACCAAACACCTTTTTCTTCTGTTTGAAAAAAAAAGGCGCCAATGTTTAACGCAGCCCATCACATTAGCAATCTTCATAAAATGTAACGAAATCCGTTCACCAATAAAATTTTTCTCCAAAGAATTTTGGGATGGCCTTAATTATACAATTAGGAAGGAAAGAAATTTAGATCTCGCATCGGATTTAACTGTGACAATATTGATAATCTGTTTCATTAATTAAATGAAGGAGAGCAACAAAAAATAATAGCAATAATTAATAGTGTTCGACTAAATAGACACGTAAAAAGTATATAATTAATTTTTTTAAAAAAAATTTAATATTTTTTTACAATTTAACGATTTAAATTTCACGTGTTAATTTTATATCTAGCATAACATATTTAAATAACTTTTTTTTCATACTAACATACACCTACCATTACATACCTAAATAACTTCTCCTTCTCAATATTCATGACACACACTTTCTTCATCTAAGTTAGCAATATTAGTTTAATGTCAAAAAAAAAAAAAAAGTTAGCAATATTAGTGGGATCGACCCACACCAATTAATTTCGTCTCTAAATAGCATCTAACGCTACAGGTAAAAAAAAAGAGAATTCATTTAGGTCAAATTATAAGTCGATAGTTAAATTAGCCAGAAAATCTATTATTCTGTTTGCTTCTCGGTATGTATAAGATACATGTATTTCTCACTGACGATCTCACAATCCCCAACACAATAAAATAGTACAAAATTAGCCATCAGATAAACTTGACTATAAAATAGTGCCTATCCATGATATATAAATTTAATTTTAAATATGAATTCCATACGTACTAAAATCTCTTCAGTATTGTCCAAATTTTTGCTATAAGCCTATAACTGCAGGATTTTGGACGGCCAGATAGCACAATTAGTACTATATAATTTGGTGATAACTTAATATATTTTTATATGTATAACCGAAATTTAAGTTATAGGAATAGTGCATGGAAACCTTTAACTTTTAAATTGATTGATTTGACTATTAACGTGTGTCATTAGTTATACACTTGACAATTTTATTGTCAGTTTGAAAAAAACATGTTCGGATTTAACAGTATTCGAATAATAGTTTATTTCTTATGGGTTTGATTGAATGAGACAGATCAACAAAAGTTATTCCGACTTTAGTCACAAATTTGATAACTGATATATCCGTAATAAATTTTTCAATTAGTAAAAAAAAAAGCAAATTTAGTAATTAGTTTATTGAAATTCTTTTTTTATGCAAAACAAGTTTGCTAATATTTATTCAGACTAAAAAACAAAGTTTACTAATATTTATTCGAGGGCTTTATAATAAAATGGCTCAGCAACATTCTTCATTGGTTTTTCTCAACAAAAAAAAAACATTCTTCATTGGTTCCGCAATTCCGCTTCCGCAACGTTCCTTAAACGGAACCAAAGTGCGAATGGTTGACCTTTCCAAATTCCAACTATTAGGTTAGACTGTGAGTGGGGTCTTGCCTCGATTTTATTTATTTATCGTAAAATCAGTTGGTCAACTTAATCTAATTACGACCATTAGGCATAAGTTAGTTAATTGAAATTTGGTGTCTTTAATTTTGAGGTCCGAGTTTTGAATTTTAAAATTGACTCTCATGCTCTCTCTCCCCTGACTATTTCGGTGGACCCAAAAAAAAATTACGCCAATTAAGTATGTTTCTAATAAGGTGTCTACTACTCCGGTGCAGAAAAGAGAATTCAGTCAGGCCAACTTATGTTTCAATGGTTACATTGACAGAAAAATTCACTGCTCTGTTTGCTTCTTTGTATGCACGAGACACATGTACTTTTACTAACGATTTAACAATGGTGCAACATTGTATAAAGTTAGCCGTAAGATGAACCAGACGTTCAAGTAGTGCCTGAATCGTGACCAGTAAATCTAATTTTAAGTTTTGATCCAAAAACAAAAAAAATCTAATTTTAAGTAGACTTGGCAACATAATCACATACAAATTAAAATTTTTTCAGCATCGTCCAAATTCTGCTATAACTGCAGATTTTTTATAGTTAGATAGCACAATTAGTAGTTAATTTATTGAAATTCTCTTCAGTAAGACGATATGGACATATTTAGTAAGGTAAGTAGGAAGTATATAATTAATTTAATAATATCTAATGATCTATTTTTTTTCCTTTTCAGATTCAATATGTATTTTACTATCTAAGAGTCTAAATCACTATATACTTATCACGTTCTCACGATTGTGTACCTAAAAAAATTTTTTTGAATTCTTTTTTTTTTGTCTCTCAAACCAGTTTACTAATATTTACTCGATGGCTACATAATAAACTGGCTTTCGGAGGGTTTGCTGCCCAGCTAAGGTCCAGCACAAATGAAACCCAATTTGGGGTCTGTTTGAATTATCTGTTGAATGTTGTTGTTATTTATTACTATTATTGGTTACTGATTACTATTGCTGATTGCTAATTCCTATTTACTGTTACTGATTGTTGATAAAACTAATGAAATTTGTAGTTAATTTTATACTAACTGTTACTATTGAATAATGAAATGTCTAATTTACACATATAATTTATGTAGATATATTATATTAAAAATTTTATTTTTATATTTTTAGAATAATATTTTATAAATAATATTAAGAATTGTTTTACTTAATTTTTAATTTTTTTAAAAAAATATTAATGTTTACTAAATAATAAAAATTATTATATTTGAGATTTTTTTATAAGTGTCAGTATTAAAAAAATTAAAGTGAAAAAATATTATTTAAGAATAGTTAAAAAAAAGAAACTATATAAATTATATAAATAATAATAAAATAAATTAACATATTTAATTTATGTGGTAAGTAAAAAAAATAATAATAAAATTATATAAATATTCTTTAAGGGTAATTTGGTTCATATAAATTATTATTAACATTAAAAAGTAAAAAATAATCTAAAAAATAACAATCAACTGTTGTTAGGGAGTCAAATGAAAAAATAAGTAGAATCAAATAATAATATCAAAAAATTTATTAAATATCTATCTTCTCATTTTCTAAAAATAAAATATAAATACACTTTTTCAAAAATTTACCTAAACACTTCATTAATTACAGGCAAGTTGACTTTTCCACAAATTCCAAGTTTCCAACTAACTTTAGGTTAGACTGTTAGAGTGGGCAATCTTTTTTTTTTTTTTTGACAAAAAAAAAGGTGGGCATGCCTCGCTTTTATTTATTTATTATGGGAACATTTTTTGCCAATAAAATAAAAAAGCAGGTTGTATCCAAGAATTTAAGAAAAGTGTGAACAATGCAAAGGATTACATCTTAACTAGTATCGGATCATATGTATCTTTAATCGAGAAGACAAGAACACATAAAGTTTTGTATTTGAAATTATGCTCAAATATAATGATGTTTAAATTTTTTATAATTATTGTAATACTTTTTAATAATAAAAATTAATTATACTTTTTTTTGTTAAAAAAGAATTACAATAATTATAAAAAATCTAAATACCATTATATTTAGACATAACTTCGAATAAAAAAGTTATAGTGCCCTGCTTTTTTTCCTTTAATCAAATAAAATTTGGAACCCGATGCTACTAGATCGCAACATTCGTGTTCTTTTCTTTTATTTACTGGCACTGACACACGGGCACAACACGTCACACGTGAAAATTCTGGGAAAATATGAGTAAGAAGATATTAGCCCAAAAAAGTGGAAAAAATGAAAGAGAGAAGTTGAAGCAGCAGAGGGAAGCAGAAGAATATGAGAAATGAAGAATTGTTTTAGTGTCCGTTGCGTTTGCCAGAGACACAAGATAAACACTCCGATCGCGAGAATAATTAACAACGATTTTGCTAGTAGCAAAAATTTTTATCTTTTATTTTATAATTACTGTTTACGTGACTGATGTTGATTAGTTATCAAAAAAATTGAATGTCAAAAATATTACAAACATATTATTAAAAAGTGTTAATATATTAATTTATTATTAATATTTGTAAAAAAAAATAAAAAATAACTATATGTAACCAAGCCCTAATTAACAAATATCGAAAACTCGGAGAGAGTTTTTTTCGGCTGTTTGTGTAATATATGGGGGAGCAGAATGCTGTTTCACGAGACTTATCAGTCTTTTTTTTTTTTAAATTATGATTGGAAAAAAACTACATAAGCATAAATATAAAATTAATATCTATTATAAAAAATATATTAAATTAAAAAATTAAATAATATTCATTATGATTTTACAGTAAAAGCAAAATTATGTAGCTGCATAGTAATATATTAAATTTAAAAATAAATAAATTGTTGAATTAACAATATATTTTTTCGTGTGTCACAAATTATGTAGTTGCATAGTAATATCCATTATAATTTTGCGGTAAAAGCAAATTTCTTTAGTTATTAGACAATAATATATAATTATTATTTTTACTTACTTTTTTTAAATTATAATACTCATAATTTTATATTATATAAATTTAAATTTAAATAAATCTCATTTAGTACAGTATAATTTGATAAGCTAAAAAATATAAATTAAACTAAAAATTATTTTATTTTAATTAATTAATTAATAAATAATACAAAATAAACGAGGACTCAATTATAATAACTGAATTACTTAAAACACTTTTAACTGAGAAGCAACGGTGAATAAGCGGGGCCGGTCCGACCGGAAAACCAATATGGTAATCGGACCGCCAGCGGCTTTTATTACTGCGAGTCCGATGCCGGGAAGTTTTTGGGAGTTTCCAACGACATCGAATCGAAATGGTCTGTAATTGGGTGCTTCATCGTTGTTGTTTCTAAGCCTATGAAAGAGGATCTCTGAGTCTGACTGCGGTTCATAGTATTAGAAGAAGCAAGCCAATTGGTCTTCTTGCAGCCAGAAATTGTTCCTTCTTTCCCAACAACAACAACAACAAGAAGGTAGCCGTGACAGACTGCGAGAAGCACGGAAACAAACGGAAAGAGACAATCAGTCTCACTCCTCGCCTTTACTGGTATTTATTCGATGGCTATATAATGAACTAGTTGTGCAACATTCTTTTTGGTCGACAAAATGGTACCCAGCAGGCAACTTAAAGTTGCAAATATTTGGATAATAGTCATTTATATATCAAAGCCAAAAAGTTAAAACTTCTCTTAAAATATGTCTTTTTTAGATTTCAAATTTTAAAATTTATCAATGAAACTTATTTAGAATCAGTCTAATTATCAACTGAACTAACCTACGTTGATTATCATATAACATTCTTTAAACAGAATAAAAGTGCAAAAAATAACACCGACTTAGCAAAAATTATGCTGAAACCCTCTCTCTCTTAAAATCTTTCAATAATTTGAAGGCTACCTATTTTAAGTGGACAAAGATGCTTATATGCCATGCCATGTCTTTTGACGTGTATTTTCTCTCTTTTTTTTTTATTAATTGAATGACTAATATCTAATTATTACCTATGTAAAAAAGAAAAGAATGAAAGTGCAAAAAGGACATAGGAGGGTTTGCCGCGCAATATGGTCCAGCACACATGAAACCCAATTTAATTACAGGCAAGTTGACCTTTCCGACAATTCCCAGTTTTCAACTGACTTTAGGTTAGCCAGTTAGCGCGGGCATGCCTCGATTTTATTTATTTATTATGGGAGTATTTCTCGTCAATAAATTGAGAAAACGGACGGCATGCAAGAGTCCTCTGTTTAAAGAAGATGTAAACAATGCAAAAAAATTACAATATGATTATTATCTAGAATGATTAAATGAAGATTATAATAAATAACTTTCAAACTTGACGTTATAAAAAAATCACTATGAGATTAGGTGCATCTTTAATTAAAGAATTAATATAAAAAAATTATAAATTTTGTGTAAAATGACAAATTTAATATTAATTTTTAAAAAATAATAATTTACTTCTCATAAAATTTTTTGTAATAAATATAACACATTGTGATTTTTTATAAATAAAATCTGTATGTCTCAATAATATAATAATTATATACGTTAATATTTAATAATACATATAATTGTTACGTGAACAAAACATATAAATTTTATTTAAAAAATTTCACAATATTTTAAATTTATTAAAAAATTAAAAAAATATAAATTATTAATTTTTAAAATTAATAATAAATTTATTATTTTACACAAAATTATAAATTTTTTTAATATTAAGTAACCCTCCATCAAATAATATTTGGAACCTGATGCTTCTAGATCACAACATTCTTGTTCTTTTCTTTTATTGACTGGCACTGGCACACGGGCACAGCGTCTCACACGTGGAAATTCTATGGGAAGAATATGATTTAGAGTAATATTAGCCCAAAAAAGTGGAAAAAATGAAAGAGAGAAGTTGAAGCAGCAGAAGGAAGCAGAAGAATGTGAGAAAGGAAGAATTGTGTTAGCTTCCGTTACGTTTGCTAGAGACAGCTGATAAACAGTCCAATCGCGAGAATAATTAACAATCATCGACAAAAAACTCGGAGAGAAAGTTCTTTTTGGCTGTTTGGCTCCTAGGAATCAACGGTCCAAAGATGGGTTTGGGGTTGGAGGAAGCCCCGATACCGCCGATTGACTCGCATCCCGGCAACGAGCAGCAAGCCGCCGGAGTCGGCATCCTCCTCCAGATCATGATGCTCGTCCTCTCCTTCGTCCTCGGCCACGTTCTCCGGCGCCACAAATTCTATTATCTCCCCGAAGCCAGCGCCTCTCTTCTTATCGGTAATCTTCTTTTCTTTTTCTTTTCTTTTTGGTTTCTTGAAAAAGTAAATTCAAGAAAATTAGGGTTTCTCATTATTACTCATTATTCCCTTGTTGTCTGCATCCAGGTTTAATTGTTGGTATTCTTGCTGACGTCTCGGATACAGAGACAAGCATTAGGTTATTAGGTTTCTCTGCATTGCAATTTTTTTCGCAATTTTTTTTTTCTCTTTGCGGTTCTTTACTATCTGATGATCAAGAATCAACTAACTACTCGTTCTTTTCTCTCTCTCTCTCTTTTTCCCATTTTTTCTCTTCTTTGTATGTGTTTTTTTCTGTCTGATGATCAAGAATCAACTAACTCGTAGCTCTTTGTTCTTTTTTTTTTTTTTGCGTTTTGTGGTTGTAGGGCATGGTTTAATTTTCACGAGGAGTTCTTCTTCCTGTTTCTTCTACCTCCCATCATATTATATCCAAACTGTGATTTTTTTGTTCTTTTGTTTATGTATTTGTTTATCTGTTTCCTGTGTTTTATCTGCTTCAGCGATTTTAAGTGTTTGTTCGTACATTTTTTTCCTTGACATTTGGGTTTCTTACTCAGTCGGGGTTCAGTCTATCACCTGTAAGTACAAGCCAACTGTCACCGCGGTTGTTCCTGTTTATTATCTTTATGCACACAGATTTTTGTGAAGCGGAATGATCTGTTTATGGTCTGTCTCATTGTTGTGCATTTTCCAGAAGCCCTTTTTTGATAACTTTGGAGCTATTGTCACGTTCGCCATCCTAGGAACATTTATAGCTTCAATGGTTACTGGCATTCTGGTGTAAGTACAAACATACACGTTTTTTGGCATTTACAATGGACCATAGCACCATTTGATTGAGAGATTTTTGGCCTCTTACTCTTTTCAACTGCTTTTGGTACCAGTTACCTTGGTGGCCTGATTTTCCTCATGTACCGACTTCCATTTGTTGAATGTTTAATGTTTGGTGCTCTAATATCAGCAACAGATCCTGTTACTGTTCTGTCAATATTCCAGGTATTTACTGAACGTTTAAGTTAGAAAAAATTTGCAAATGTTGCAGGTCAATAAAGGCTATTAAGGAAATGATAAAATGTAGTTATATGACAATTATTAATGATATCAATAATATAATGCACAACTACAGTTATAGGTGTATGTATGTGTTCTGCATACACTCAGCTATATTGTCTTGTTATCGTTTGACTTTATCTTCTTTCTCCATACTTGTTTGGTAGTTTGTAAATACTGTATTTTGAGTTTACACATGAAACAAATTATTGCTTTACTATCCCCGATTGGTGAGAAGCATGTTCTCAGAAGTTGGTATGGAAGCATTATTCTGGAGTCATAGCTTGTTATTCATAGATTAACAACTATATATTCATGTGTCAAATGTCTCTGCCTACTGTTTGATTCACTTTTACATAGCGCATGTTTGATGATCTCAACTGTAGGAACTTGGCACCGACGTGAACCTCTATGCTTTGGTGTTTGGAGAATCTGTCTTGAATGATGCAGTAAGTTATATGTTGTTGCTGTTTTGAGTGTTTGTTTAATATACCTTTTTTTAAGCTAAATTATCTTCATTGGATGATGCGATTTTTTTTTCTTTGTTGCACTTTTGGTAGATGGCTATATCCTTGTACAGGTACATAAAATTCATACGCTTGATTTCATTGCATCCGCGGTCCCTAAAAGTCAGTTGATATTGAGCAACATTTTGTTGTGCAGGACGATGTCCCTGCTGAAAAGTCATGCGTCCTCGGAACATAATTTCATTATGGTGATTGTCGGGTTTCTTGAGACCTTTGTTGGCTCAATGTCGGCAGGTTGGCCTGACTTCTTATAGTACTTGTTGGATAAATGATATGCGTATGAGAGACATACATATATTTGCTTGCTATGTCTATGAAAGTCAATTTCAATGGGCTTCCAAGTTTTGCATCATAGCCTGAGAAATTCATTGTGTCATTTCAATTCAATTGTCTAAGAGTGGTGAAGAATCTTATGCTTTGCTTTTTTGGTGAATTTTATTGGTATGGGAATCTGGATTTGAGAATAGGTTATCAGTGCTCCATGATGAAAGATGGCTGAGGAATGAAGGAAGTAGAAGCTTGCAGAAAGAAAATAAAATCGGTAGAAGAGTTGAGGAAAAGTTGACAATTTAAGGACCTAGTAAATATTTTGAGTTTTTTTTACCCCCTTAAAAAGAGTATTTGAGCAAATGTTATGACTTTCAGACAATCAATGAGATCAGGTTGAAGTATATGTGCATGTTGTAAAAGATGCAGGACAAAACAATTATGTATAATTTACATGTTTAGTTTATATGGTGGAGTTAGCAAGATTCTATACCATGCTCTAGTGTAACAACAATGATATGCATTTCATTTCAGTGGGATGATATTTCACTTTTCTATGCTTCTGATGTGGACTGAAATTGGTTCTCTTGAATTTACGATTACTATGTATGACCTAGTTTTATGTCCACCTTAAGATTTCTGAAAATTCATTACATCTTCATTTTGTAGGTGTGGGAGTTGGATTTACTTCTGCATTGATATCCTTTTCTATCTTTTGTTCTTTACATGATTGTTTTCATCTTCTGGATTGTTACATGTTAATGGGTAAGTGTGAAACCTTAATTCCCAGCACCTTTTCAAGTATGCTGGATTAGATATTGACAAGTGAGTATCCAAAACTTTGCCATTCCATGGTTTTCTTATGGTTTTACATATATGGGAAAGTTCTGATAGAACATTTCTTTGTTGCTTTCTCCTCAGTCTTCAGAACCTGGAGTGCTGCCTTTTTGTTCTCTTTCCTTATTTTTCGTAAGTTGTCCTTTGGGCAAGTTCTTTCATGTTCTGGATTCTTTTATCATTGTCAGATAAGTGGTGCAATTTATTGTGAATCTTTCTTTATCATTATAGATACATGCTTGCAGAAGGTCTTGGTCTCTCTGGTATTGTGTCAATACTATTCACCGGAATTGTAAGTGGTTTAATATAATATTGACTGCGAAATTAACCAATAGTAATGGAGTAATGATATTAAGATGACACGTTGTTTTTCTAGGTCATGAAGCATTATACCTACTCAAACTTGTCAGAGAATTCTCAGCGGTTTGTTTCAGCATTTTTTGATCTTATATCATCCCTAGCAGAGACATTTGTGTAAGGCCTTACTTTTTGCCTTTTCAGGTTAGTGATTGAAAATATTAAATACTACATGCAATACCCCACCTGATGTTGACTTGCTCATCCAATTGCAGGTTTATTTACATGGGTTTTGATATTGCAATGGAAAAGCATAGCTGGTCTCATGTGGGATTTATCTTTTTTTCTATTGTATCCTTTTGTTTTTCCAGCTGACTTGACCACAGAAATTTTTTGAAAGAAAAGAGAATATGTTTCGCCTTAACTTGCTCTATGATTATGTTAGATGTTCATCGGAATTGCAAGGTAAGCATGTTCTATGTGATAATGATATGTTTCTTCAACCTGTAAGTTTAAAATGTAGTTCGTTATCATCAGTTTACCCATCAGATACATTTTAGTATCTTAGTTTTCTTTTTTGTAGTACATGTTTTTATTTTAAACTTGTTAATCACATTGCAAACTGATGATGTTACAGGGCAGCAAATGTCTTTTCATGTGCATATTTGGTCAATTTGGCTCGACCCATACATCGTCATATACCTTTGAGATATCAGAAAGCACTTTGGTATAGTGGTAAGAGAAACTGAACTCACTGACCATAAGAATCCTTGCTTGTTCTGATGTTTCCAATTCGAATGGATTATTGGCATAAAGCAGGACTCCGAGGGGCTATGGCTTTTGCTCTTGCTCTGCAATCTGTCCACGATCTTCCAGAAGGACATGGCCAGACCATATTTACTGCCACCACCACCATAGTTGTATTGTCGGTAAGCAAGCTAGCTCTTTTTCATAAAGTAAACTTTGTGCTAATGCTAAGTAAATTTTAGGACATGGCCAGATCAAAATGTAGTGCATTACTTTGTAAGAATTTGACAACAGCAATCTCACGATGCTAATAGTATACACTTTTACACTGTATTTTAGGAACTTCTCTGAAAACTTGATCTGATTTTTTGATAACCTACAAAACATTCAATTCTTGCTCGGAGTACCAACAGAGGTCTAGAAATACGTGAAACTATTGAAGGCTAGAGATTGGAGAAGTGGAATGCTGCTCAAATGATGTTTTTTGTTTCAATTCGCATATAACGACCTTAACATAATGTATGCCAACTGAATCAAAACATTTTATTAAGATAGTTGACCTTTAAAAGTCTGTTACATATTGATCACATAAGTCAACCTCAAGAAAGCACCCTTTGGGCACACAGAACACATGAAAAAATCTAACCTCGGCTTTGCCAAGAAAAATTGGTTTGTACAAATTTTGTACATTCATTTAGTGTGATTAAATCTATGGAAACTTGTTCTTGCCTCAATATTTACATGATCTTGAGATCTCAACATCTCGGTTGATGAATTTTTTATCACATCTGCATTGTTGCACTCATTCAAACATGGTTTATTGCTAGATTTGAAACCTTAGGTGTGATTCATGATTGTCTAGTTTCTCTCATCGAGTTGTGCATACATCGTGCATAAAGAAGGAATTCCTTTGAGCTGATTTGACCTTTTTGCATCAGAGTTCAAGCCCATGGTTTGTGAAATCTAAATGATGTTTCAGGTGCTGTTAATTGGAGGTTCAACAGGTACAATGCTAGAAGCATTGCAAGTTGTTGGTGATGGCCATGATAGCCCCTTAGCCGAGGTAAGTCCTGCCAGAAATAATTTAATATCTTTTCTCAGTTTGTATGAGAAAGCACGTATATCTATCGTTCCAGACAAATCTGGATTTAAAAATTATTCTTGCATTAATAGTAATAGCAATGAAGAGGGCCCAAGACTTCCTACTGCGTTGGGCAGCTCATGTTGGCTTAAAAATGAGACAAGACTTGCATATAAAAGTTATAACTTGAAGCATAGTCAAATAGCTTACTCAAGGGATTGGGGTCAGTTAGCACTTGTTCCCTATTTTGCTGATATTGGCCTTTGGCACCGGCACTGTACACTTGAATTTTAACATTGTGCCTTTTGTAGATGAGCGCACTTGGTCGTGGAATTTTGGTAGCAATTGCCTGAATTTTTTAAGTGGGGTTTTACCACTGGACTGACTGAAAATTTTTCTGCTGCAACCTGAAGCAAGCCAGATATAATAATACTGCTGAGTCTTTCTGACCCTATCCAAGCCTGGTTCTAATTGGCTATGCGCACATTAGCTTGTTTGCAATCTACATAAAACTGTTCATAAGTGATCCAAATTTCTTCTTGGTTTGTGACAACTGTGGACTCTTTAGACTTTGGCATTATGTGTTGGAATTCTCCCTGATGTTAATGCTAGTGTGGCAATTACACATTGTTGTGTGGGGAGCTAGATGAGTGAAAGACATATGCCACTTGCTATCATGCTGAAATATTGGCTGCTTGCCTGAAATTGCAGAACTTCCATGTTCACTCAAGTCAATGATTTTCAATAATTTATGATGGAGTTATGATCAATTATTGACCTTTTTATCTAATATGATATTGCAGAATTTTGAGGGGAACAATGGTTGCTTGGCTTCCTCTTATGATGAGGGGGCAACATCAGGGAATAGGTTGAAGATGAAACTCAAAGAGTTCCACAAAAGGTGAGTATTTTAGTTCACTCCTGCATCATGTGACTATCTGGCGTTCAGTTGATTTCTTTAGAAGTAATTATGTGTTTATTTCGGTCTCTCTTTTTCCCACCCAACAGTGCAACATCATTCACAGCTTTAGATAAGAATTACCTCACCCCATTCTTCACAAGTCAGAATGGAGACGAAGAAGAGCATGGTAAACTCACTGGCTAACAAAGTACAAGATATTATTGTACAATCCAATGCCTCTTGTGGATTTTCTGTTTTTCCCAGTCATTATTGTGATTATAGAAATCTGTTAATTGAAATTTGATCCTGATTCAACTTCTACTCCTCTTTTGCCTGATTCATTGAACTAATATGGGATCATGTCTTTTGTGATAGCAAATATGTCCAGGACTTCTTATGCCGATATTATCATTTTTGGTCTGTTCTGAAATGTTTGCATGTCGATCACCTGTGCTTCATGTTAACTGTTCGAATGTGCAACAGATGATCCAAGGCCAAGTTCTAGAAGAGGGAGTTTCTATGATCGTGACTAATTCTCTGTCGTGGACAAGTACTTGAGGAAGAAAAAAAAAAAAAAAAAACAAATGATATCATATCAGCAGTGTAGATGATTTAGAGATGACAGCAGCGGAATGCACTCCAGCATTAGATGGGAGAACACAATGGAGCTATGCACATATTATTGCCACTCCGTGCTCTCCTGTATTCAGTTAAGCTAGATGTTCGATGGATGAGATACTTCCGTGCGCTTATGCGTATATAAGCACAGTTGACTTGTAGGCTCATTCTCTATGGGACTCGGTGCCTCACATTCTTGCATGTATTAGAATTGATGCCTCACATTCTTCTTTTACCTTAATGACGACGCTATTTGGAAATGATGTGGTTGTGAGCAGTGAGTTCTTTTGACTTTCTCTGTTGGTTTCAATTTCTTGAAGTAGACGAAGGGAATCGGAAGGGAATATGGAAAACAAAACCGGATGCTCCATTATTTCTAGTTAGTTGTGTCTTGTTGGATTTGGTCGACTTTTCATTAGGTCTTAAATGCCCACAGTCACTTCGAGAAATATTACGTAAAAGCCATCATTGCTCAACTTGTAGTCTTCCACTTCATATTTTTGAAGGGTGATCAACTTGTAGATTTAAGGTCAAATCGCTTAGATATTCGTTTGAGAGTTATTGAGTTGTAATCTTTGATAGAAGGTAGGGAGCATGGAGGGTATGGAGTATGAAAATAATAAAAATTATTTTTATTATATAATTTATAATTTAATGAGTTTTTTATTAGCAAATAAAAAGATCGAAGACAAAAAAAAAAAAAAGGGTGGACGAGGCAATCTTTTTTGAATAAATTTTGTCCGAAGAAAAACGCCATTGTAAATTATAATCACACGAGATTTTATACATTTGCGAAAAAAGGAAAAAGAAAAAGGAAAATATCACTAGCTCGGAAAACATCGGGGCCCGGGGGGTCACCAACTCGGAAAAATGTCATGGGCCAAGAGTCCAGGCCCAAAGTCATACCACTTTTGAAAAAATATAACCGTTACACGCAACGGCTAGTGCTGTTTCCCAATCCCCCTTTGCCCGCAAAATGGCCCCTTTCTCACGCACAAACGCATGTAATCTGTCCATCTTTTGTTAATTCAAGCTGTTTGGCCGCACCACCCGCTCAAGAATCTTAACATGAAGGTTGAAGAATCGATGCCGGATCAGGCCGCCGATCCTCCGCCGCCGCCGCCTCCACCACCTCGACGGCCGCGGGTTAGAGAGGTGAGCTCCAGGTTCATGACTCCAGCCGCAACGCATTCTTCCTCTTCCTCCGCTTTCTCCCCTACGCCCAATCAGAAACAGCGCTCCAGCTCCGTCCAAAGGCAGCGCCGACACTTGGAATTCGAGCCCCTCGGCTTTACAGGCGAGAACAGATCCATGGCCACCGAAAACTCCTCCTCCTCCTCCTCCTCCAGCAACCGCAGCAGCCCGCAGCCGAGACAGCGGACGGCAGCAAAACCTTTGAAAGAGAACGCCGGAAGCAGAAACGAGCGATCTCACAGGCCGGACACGCCTATGCTGTCCGCTTCTTCGTCATTAGCACCATCATCTAAACTTCGAGCTATCCAGCAGCGGTGTGCCTCCACCGTCTCCGCCGCTGCAAAGTTGGTGCAGTCCAACGGAATGTCATCGTCGTCATCTTCTCCGTCCTCCAACCAATCATATAACTGCTCCGATCTCAGTGAGTCTAACTCTTCTTGTTCTTCTTCGAACAATAATGATAGTACGTGGTCTCTTCCTGATCTCCGGCCTTCCACGTCGGAACCAGACTTGCTGCCCACAACCTCCGGTAGATTACTATTGGAAAGAAATGTCAACAGGCAGAATGGGACTCCGGTGCCCGATTTCTCGTCGAAATTCTCTGCTTCGCCTTGCTCTCGGTCTCTTAATTTGCAAAGGTCCATGTCTGATCGTCCCTTATTTCAGTCATTGAAATCTGCCGATCCGAAATCGGCCAAGCAGCATATAAGCTCTGGCAAGATGAGTGGTGGGCCTCCTCTGCCTCCAATCCCCTCTTGTGGGAAACCCCCAAGTGATGTTGGGAGAAAGGGAAGGAAAGATGAGGATGTACATACTCTTAGGATGCTTCACAACCATTATTTGCAGTGGCGGTATGCCAATGCAAAAGCAAACGCCTTTATCCAATCACAGAGCAGACAAACTGAGGTTAGTCCATTTCTCTACCTTTTATTGAACTATTTCTTAAAAGAATCAAAGAATTACAGATGAATGTGAAAAAAAAAAAAGAACTTAATTTTGTAAGTCGAGTAGGTGCATAATATGGGACACCACTTAAGCAATTCAACAACCAGTAATTTATTCTTCGGCTTTAGGGATAACATATGGTTACATTATTTGTCATTCACCTTCCATTCTTCTACTATGATTGTCCAGTTAATTTATTCCCTATAATTTGTGCAGAGAAGTGTGTATTCCCTTGGCATCATGACATCAGAACTTTGTGACTCAGTGAAAAGGAAACGCATTGAGCTAGCACTCTTGCAGAGAATGAGGATTGTGTCAACAATTGTTGACTCTCAAGTAAGGCTGCTAGTTTGATGAATGCATTTACGTTCTTTTCGTCGAAGAAATTGTGAAGTATGCTGCCTTGTCCCTTTAGCTAAATGTGCTCAATGCCATAGGACCACATGTGCAACTAGAAATTAAAGGCTTGTAGGAAACCTGCCATACATATATTTTTTTTCCACGTAAATGCAAATACATCGGCTTCAAGTCTAGGATTATCTCAAAAAGAAGTTACTGAAATGCATCGACATCACAATAGGCATTGAATGCAGTTAGCATATGTAACCAGATACTTGAAATGGTGGGGATTCGATTAAATATAATTAAGATTATGAGTACAATCTTTTACTTGTTTTTCTTTTCTGTTTTTCAGAACGGTTGTGCAACATGAAATTGGGAAACCGAAATGAATTCGCATTTTAATAAGAAATTTATTTTTCACCTTGTTTGTGTTAGACAACCGAAGCTTTCTCAGCTTTCCATTTTCTTTACCCAGTGATAATCTGGAGTTCCACAGGTCCATGCTTAAGTCAGCTATTTCCTTTTCCAATTATATGAGATTGACGTTCCTTTTCTCTTATTCATCGCGAGGTCTAAGTTTTGAATGGAATGCATAGAAACTGGAACTTATTTGCTTGTGTTAACATATTATGAGTTTATCTTAGTCAATTGAGGGTCATACAATTCTCTTCGAACCACTCATATACAAGGAAACGATTATGCAAGCAGAAATTACTGTCCGTGACTCATATGCCCTATGAACTTCATTGTTGCAGATGCTGTATCTGGAAGAATGGTCTGATTTCGAAGCTATCTACTCAATATCTTTATCAGAAGCAATTCAAGCTTTGTCAAATGCCTCGGTCCAACTACCAACCAGTGGGAATGTTAGAGTACGTTTTCCTTCAGCGTTGCCTCTTTTCTTTTCATTCTCATAGGAATAGGCCTAATGCTTGTTGCGATTCGTGAACTACTTTGTATTCTGTCCATGAGACGCAAGTATTTTTGCAGGTTGAAGTGGGCGAGATGGAGGAGGCACTCAATTATGCGATGAAGCTGATGAAATCAATAGCCATCAACATTCAAAGTTTTATTCCAAAGGTGAGGTGGATTGTTGTCATTTTTTATTCTTCATATGAGGCTAAATGTACGATGAACTAGTCATAGTTATAGCAGATTTGCATTTCTTTTCTTACTTCTCTTCTGCATTATCTCTCTCTTTCTCTCTCCCTCCATCTATTCAAGCTTATAATCCTGATGTTATTACACCATCTTTTCTTCCAGAATAAATTTAGCGCCTCTACATCTGTACAAGTGACAAATCCTCTGCCTGAGTGGTCCAAAATGGCACCTTTTGTTATTCTTGTGGCTTAAAGTTTGAAATTTACCTTCTTTCTACATAAATTATTGTTGTCATAGTAGTAGCACCTATAACAGCAGCACTGTTGTTACCCACAGACTGCAGTAGTGATTAGGATAATGGTAGTAGTGTTGCTGTAAGTAATAATGGCAATATATGCATAGCAATTATAGTTACAAGGACTTATTATGTGATGCTTATCAGTTATCACCCCTATTCTTGGGGGGCTTTGCATGATGCAGGCTGAAGAAACAGAAAATCTTATTTCACAATTAGCCATTTTGACTGGAGGAGAAAGAGCTCTTATCGAAGAATGTGGGGTTCTGTTGACTATGATGAATAAGTGGCAGGTTTGCTGCTATAAAATCCCGCTCTGATAGGAATAGATTATCGTATTATGTTTTTTCATACCTAAAAAGTTGCTCTTGTAAAGCAATCCACTGCTCTGGAAATTGTTATTACAATTTAACCTAACCTTCCTATTCAATTACTTTGTCTCGTATTGTTATTGTTTGCCACCCACCAGACAAAGATTAACAGGAAGTGATTACTGATTAAGGTTTCAAAGGAAAAAAAGAAAAGAAAAGAAAAGAAATAAGATCCTTGGTCAAGTCGATTGCTACTTGTGCTCCATCCTCGCATCACCTTTTTACCATATGTTATATTCCTATCCATTTTTCTCCTGTGTCAAACCATGAAAGCAAACAAATACCACAACTTTCTCTACAGCCTTTATCCATATGCTATATTCCTATCCATTTTTCTCCTGTTTCAAGCCATGAAAGCAAACAAATACCGCGACTTTCTCTTCAACCTCCATCAGGGAAAAGTAGAATTCTTATTAAGATTGTTAATCTGTTTTCAGGTGGAGGAGTGCAGCTTACACGCCCAGCTTGTTCAGTTGAATAGGAGCTGCCACGGACAACTGCTGGGAGTTGTGCAGTAACTTCCCAATGCACTTGTTATGTCACTGTCTACCATGGGGCATTGCAATTTGTACAGCTTTTAATCTTTTCTGGTCATCTGCATTGCTGTAAATCTATATTCTTTCATTCAACAAAATAAAACAAAATTTTACAGCATATCTTTGGGCATCAATGAATTATTATTATTATTATTATTATTATTATTTTGTCTAAAAGAGCTGCTAGCTTAGTAATAGGGAGAGGCCCAAGCCCATCACTTGGACTAAGCCCAAGCCTCATGAATTATTCTTTTTATTTTTATTTTATTTTATTTTATTTTATTTTATTTTATTTTGAATTTCATGAATTATTCTTTTTTTTTTTTTTTTTTGAGAAAACATGAATTATTCTTTTTCACCAGTAATGAATTATTTTTTTCACCCAAATGGGCTTGCTCTCTTCATTTATTAGCGGCCGAGGACGTTGTTCATGTTCAAATTCTCAATGGCCTTGGCTTAATATTTCCTGCGGGCTGTGATCAATGGGGTAGGTGACTGTTAGCCCATTAACAATCTAAAACAGCCTCTTCGGGCTTCAAAGGAAAGAAACCTACCCGGTCCCTTTCAGCCCAATATGAGTTGGCCCGCGAGGGACCGTCTCAATGCTCAGATTTGCGAGTGGTCCCATATTTATAATGGGCATCTAGATCTTTGTCGGCCATTTCCATTGTGAGTCTTTCCTTTCAAATTCATTTGTCATGCAACTCAGTAATAATTGAGATAATTAGAGTCAATAATAATTGAGATAATTAGAGTCAATGGTCTTTAATTGAAAAAACTCAAGTTTAAACTCGTTATTTTCTCACTCTTTCTAATTTCTCAATTATTAGATTACTAGTTTTAAGTACCCAAAAAAAAATCAATTCTCAGCTTTCAAATACAATTTTTCAATTTTTTTTTATTCGTCATTGACGCTCCTGTGAATTGTTTAAGGCAAGTTCGTGGAGGTACCAATAATGCATGCATCCACATGCATTATAAAATTGCCTGTCGGTCGGTTTTCAGCTGTATTGTCATTGTGGTCCCAATAGAGAACTAACCAGCGATCTGATCACAGACTATGAATTATGCCTGCTGTGAGAATGAAGCATACCTTTCTGTGGTCCAGTGATCTGATCAACTGAGGCTTTTAAATTCATTTCCTTATGGATACTTTTAAGATTAGAGGAATAGCTTAAGAGGTAAATTTTGACTTTTTGGCACTGCCCTGGACCAATAACTGCCTTCTTCCAGTAAGATCTCCCAGAATACAGGTCCAAGAAACTGGTTTTATGCCCCTCTTCCAAGATCATTCGGATATGTTTAACACAATCAATTCTGGCCTCCTCAGTTGATGAAAGAAGTACTTAAAGCAAGTTAAATAAGTGGTCTGTGTGAGGGAGGGGTTAGCGACTCAAATCAGGAGCTTATCAATCAGTTAGGCAATAGGCATTATCATATGACAGCGAAGCAGTTTCAATCTGTGGTGTGGCTAGCAGTTGAACATCTAAATCATGCTTAAATGTTGCGGGCCAGATGATTTCGAATTGAAAGGACAATGGACAGAAAATCTGTCAACCAAACGACCACAGGGAGCTGAAATAATGTGAAGACAGCTTTAGCCATGTACTAAATTTAAGAAGGCTGGAGATCAAGGTAGCTTATAACTTATTGGTTGGACAAGATTACAAGAATGAGCCATGACTTGTGGACCGTAACAAAACAGCATTTGTGGACTTGTGGACTGTATCAATGGGGTTTCAACTGGGTGTTAGTTTGTAGTGAAGATTATCCTGAGGTTTCAATGCGATCTTCGTAAATGTATACTCCAAGTTGGCCTAACATCTTACCTCCTCGAATTAAGGAGGGACTAAGTTAGTTGGCTGAACGTGGAGATAAGCATTTTTTAGTTTTGTATATTTGTACTTTTTTTTAGTTAAGTCTAAAATATTTGAGCCGTTTTATTTAAATCTTAAATGTTAGTATATCTGTTTCATTCAAATTCAAATCTAGACGGAAGTCTAATTGACTGTTTAATACAGCTTTCACCACAATAAAATATTAAATAGAAATAAAAATATGTCATTTTAATGTATTAAAATGAATTAAAAAAAATAAAAATATGTAATTTTGACTAAATATACATAAATATAATTATAAAAAATAAAAAATATAAAAATTTCAATAAATTTAAAACCAAAAAAAAGAAAAAAATTAAATAATAAAAGAAAATTATTAATTTTTTTAAAATGTTTTCAAAATTATTAAGAGTTGAAAAAAAAATTGTAGCTTTATCTGCAATGGTTAGATAGAGAAGTCTTTCTCACTAAATCTGATGTTCGATCCTCAAATCTTTTATTATCACCACACTCCTTAACTAACTTTCCTAAAGACCAAAAAAAGAATTGAGAAAAATACAATAGTGTTAAAAAATTAATTTCTCTCTCCTCCTTCCTCCTTTCACTGCCTCTCTCTCCTCCCTTCTCTACTCTCTTTCCTCCATCCTCTCTTTCTCTCTCCTCACCTCTCTCTCCTCCCTCCTCTCCCTCTTTTCTTTCATCCCTTTCTCTTTCCTTGTCATCTTCCTCTTCCTCCCTTCCTTTCATATTTTTGTTAAAAAAAAAAACTGAAAAGAGAATTGGATCTTCTTTCACACAAATCATGAACTTATATAACAAGGAGAGAGAAAATGAAGAAGGGGAAGAGAGGGAGGAGGGAGAAGATAGAGGAAAAAGAAAGAAAGGTGAGGAGAGAGAAAGAGAGGAGGGAGAGGGAGGAGAGAGAAAGGAAGGGAAGAAGAGATAATGAATTTTATTAATTTTTTTTTATTTTATTAATTTTTTAATTATTTCAAAAATATTATAAAAAATTAATAATTTTTTATAAGCTAAAATTTATTATTTTTTACCCATAATTAATATGACGTGATACGTTATTACATTTTGATAACGTGATTTGCTGAAATAACATGATAGATCTGATGTGGTATGTCATTGGATGTTATGTATGCGTACTTAATGGAAAAAGTAAGAAATGGGTATGAACTACAAAGCGTGTCGGCGATGGTGATGGTAGCGACGGTGGTGATGAACTGCAATTGGGGATGAACTAAAACGATGGTAATGAACTGAATGGGTGGTGGTAGTGTATTGCCTATTTGGGGTTTCTTTAATTTTTTTTTCCTTTTTTTATTTTTTAGATTTATTGAAATTTTAATGTTTTTTTTGTTTTTTTACAACTATAGTTACATATATTGGTCAAAATGCATATTTTTATTTTTTTTATTCATTTTAATACATTAAAATGACTTATTTTTATTTTTTAAAATATTTTAATGTGATCAAAGCAGTATTTAATAGTTAACAAAGCCTTTGTCCAAAATTGGACTAAATTGAAATAAATCTATCAACGTTTAAAATTTAAATAAAATGATTCAAACATTTTAAATTGGATTAATAAAAACACAAACATAAAGGATTAAAAATATATGGACAAAGTTTGGTTGTTCGAAGAACAGTAATATGAAAAACTGTATAAAAAACAACAAACATTGAATCTTAAATAACAACGTTCATAATTTTACTATCGAAATTTTATTGTTGAATTTTTTGTTACTTAAAATATATATCTTATTATTAAATATTACTGTATTGTTACTTTTAAAATAATTTCTCAGAGTACTTTTTCTCTGGTAGCCAAACCGCGCTCAAAATATATTTACCTCGCTCAATTCCTAAATGTGATGGCATTGATCATAGTTTATGTCACCAAGTCAGTCCCACTTTGTCTCAGGTTTTAAGATTCTTTCCTCTATATTGCGACCAGTGTGGCTCCAAGCAAACTAAGGCAAAGCACACGAGTCTTCAAGTCACGCAGAGATGGGACTGGTTTGGTTTAAAGTTTGGTATTTGCTCTTTGCAGCAACAGCTTCACTTGCCAATCTTGAAGGCATGTAATTCTATCTACTCAGCTTTAAGATTGGAAGTACGATGAGAATCTATCTCAGAAATTGTCAATACAATTATGCAAGAATCTATCTTTACCTTTGTATGACAATGATTATTCTACAGGGAATGAATCATCAATTGAACAGACTGGCATAAAGCTGACCATCTATCATGTGCGGAGGCCAGGCTCCAATCTCACTTCTGCCTCAACTCTCTCTGATGTACTATTGCATGATGAAGAACATGTCAAAGCTCTTACTGCGAGAATTGCAGGGAAAAGCGTAAACAACACTTCTGCCTCCCCCCACAAATCAGGAAATCTGCTGGAGCCAAATTCAGCTGGCATCCCATTGTATTCGGGAGTGTCGATTGGATCCGGTAACTATTATGTGAAATTAGGCCTTGGCACCCCTCCCAAGTACTATTCCATGCTTGTTGACACAGGAAGCTCCCTTCCCTGGCTCCAGTGCCAGCCTTGTATCGTATCCTGTTACCCCCAGGTAGATCCCCTATTTGATCCCATGGCATCTAAGACATATAGAAGGCTGTCATGCGCCTCCTCCGAGTGTTCTTTGCTCAAGGCCGCCACTCTAAATGACCCTGCTTGTGATATTGATCGTAATGCTTGCGTGTATACGGCCAGCTATGGTGATCAATCTTTCTCCCTGGGCTTCTTGAGTCAAGATCTATTGACCTTAACACCATCCCAGACTTCGCCTAGTTTCACGTATGGATGTGGACAGGATAATCGAGGATTGTTTGGAAGAGCAGCGGGCATCGTAGGACTAGCCCGTAACAAGCTCTCAATGTTAGGCCAATTGGCTCCCAAGTATGGAAATGCCTTCTCCTACTGTCTTCCTACAGCTAGTTCTTCCACTTCTGGAGGAGGTTTCTTGTCCATTGGAAATATTTCTCCATCACCCTACAAGTTCACTCCCATGCTTGACAACCCCAAAAATCCCAGTTTATACTTTCTGAGTCTGGCAGCTATTACTGTCGCAGGTCGTCCCCTGGGGTTGTCTGCTGCCCAGTACAAGGTTCCCACCATCATAGATTCTGGAACCATCATTACAAGATTGCCAAATTCCATATATTCTGCCCTGAAGCAGGCCTTTGTGACAATCATGTCCAGTAAATATAAGCAAGCTCCAGCATTTTCCATACTGGATACTTGTTTCCAAGTGCCTCTCCAGAGCATAACAGCTGCGCCTGATATTCGGTTGATTTTCCAGGGAGGTGCAGATCTTGCACTTAGGCCTCTCAACAGCCTGATAGAAGTAGATGGAGGTGTTACATGCTTGGCCTTTGCAGGTAGTTCCGGAACTAATCCGATTGCAATCATTGGAAATCGTCAGCAACAAACATTTAATGTTGCTTACGATGTTTCAACTCGAAGGATTGGTTTTGCTCCAGGTGGCTGCCGTTGATTCGTAGCTATCCTTGTTTGATAACTATGGACAGATAAAAGATATGTAACCGTATTATATGTTGCCTCCTGCTCCTGTCAGCTATGTGAAATATGTCATTTACGTAAGCACAATGATAAGCCATGTCCGTGGTGGGAGCTTGGCTCCCAAGAAAGGCATGTGATTGTAACCTGTGTATAAATTATTAAATCATACAGGTTTAAGCTTAGACTATGTTCAGTTATGTTTTGTGATGCGCTTATACTCATAGCACAGTAGGTATAATCCTGCTTATTCTTAAGAGCAACTTAACAGAAACATCGGTCGATTTCAGTAAGCATTACTGTTGCTTAGAGTTATCTGATGGCAGTGCTTAAAAATGAATACACATTTGCACACATGTTGAGTTCTCTATATTGAGTCAGCCCAAATTTCATAAAAAGCTTCTTGTTTTGGTAGCCCAGAGCTTCTCCTGTTCCGTGCTCGTCGGTTACTTATGCCCGATTAACGTCAACAGCACAGCTACCTGATTCCCTGCATCCGGTAAAAATAAAAATTTTGGCACGGATTTCTGCTGAAAGAAGAGGACATTGTTGCCTAAAATCAATCATTGAAATGAAACAAGTAGTCATCTGCACTTGCCTCGCATGGAAATTTCCTCCATCTATATTACTTGTGGAGAAATATATGTGTCTGTGTGTGGGTGTGTGCAGTATATGCTGGGTTAATCTTCATTAATATGCCCCCTTAGGTAATTTCCTATCTTGATAGGTCTTTTTTCTTTTTTCTTTTTCTTTTTTTTTTTTTGTCATTTGATCTGTAAGTATAGTTTTTTTTTTTTTTTTTTATCTGAATCTGGAGTATAGTTAGGAGAGCCAAAACCTATCATTAGACCCACCTGCTAGCCTTTGAATTAGTTAATCTGAGACACAGCCAAATTACATTTCAAGGAAGTTGAATTGTGCATGGGCAGACCCCATTCCAATAAAGTAAGACTCTTCCATGGTCACCATGTGAAAACAAGCATACCCAAGATTAATTAATTCATTAAGTTTTAGGTGGCCGATTTCAAAGTTTGAAACTTTGAACCTTCTTTGGGGTCAACCTGTGAGTGTAATTGTAGTAGTAAATAAATGACCCACCTCCCCACCATCTTTGACAAAACCTGCCGCTGCTGCCTCAAGCTTATGAATCTCAACCTGATTTGATAGAGTTCAAGTCATCAAAATCTTATTATGACAATACTTAAAACTGTTAAACTGATTTTCATGCATCTTGGGAAACCATACTAAAGTTCTTCCAGCTACAGCCAGGAGCTTCATCCAAGGCAATGGTGGAGGTGAGGTATGTGCAGCTATATTTGCAGTAAATGAGACAGTCCAAGCTCATCCTGAAGACACCATCTTAGATGCAGAATCTCAGCCATCGCCGATAATCCTTCTCATTCAAACTGGCATGCAGCAACCCATGTTTGAGATTTCCTGATTTGAAGTAGCAAAAGAAACTGCTCCTCGGGCTCCAAGCAAAAAGAGAAAATATTAGAAAAGGGTTCACTTTCCGCATAATCAGGTTTGCAGTTCAGTTTGTATATTTCAAGTTTCAACAAAAGCAGAACGCTTTTGTACACTAGCACAAAAAGTGCGTCCACTACCTCCTGCTTCTATGTATTGTGCCCCCTGTTCATACCAACCCCAAATACCTCCTGCTTCTATGTATTTTGCTCCCCATTCATACCAACCCCAAATGGTAAATTGTCAAGTTTAATAAAAAATTGATAGGTCATCTGATAGTGCATCGCGCTCCCATGATCTTACTCTCAGCATAGCTTAATCCCAAGATAATCATTTCCAGTAGAATTGGTAAGATCTCTATGTTCAGGATATTCAGATACCAAACTAATTACAAAATCTCTCTCTCTCTCTCTCTCTCTCTCCTCCTTTTGCTTTCTTCTAATCTGTCAAGTGTAACACTTAAATATTCATGTTTTGGGATTATTTAGCAAAGTCTCCTGCAAAAGGTTCAGTTTAGACAGTGTTAATGTAACCGAAGTGTTTCAGAAATCTGTGCATGCCAATTGAGCATGTCCCCTTATTTTCTTAAGCTTCCCTAATAATTCTAACTCCTTCTTGTGTTGTTCCTTGGTTGTGCCTAGCACAGAGAACTCCAACAAAAAATGGGATGCCTTTCTTCAAAGTTAGTAATGAGGTCGATGAGTTTCCGGGGAGAGCTAAACAAGAGTATGCAGAGGTCACCCAACTGCCTTACTGCACCGGAAGACCTGGCCACCTCCAAAACTATTAACGACCAGCTGCTTGCTCTCGTCCATACCAGCAGCAAAGTAGCCAGCAAACTCGGGTCTGGAAGTTTCTCAAAAAGTTCCCCTGAATCAGCAGTTGAGCACAATAGCAGTCTGACAAAGGACACATGGGAGTTCAGTTCAAGTCTAGAACAAGAAGAACAGGAAAAACAAGAGAAACATGCAGCATTGGTGATGCCAGAGTCCCAAAGAGATGACCGGGGCGAACGATCTAAATGTCGTCATTTGTTTCCAGAGGACTCTTCTCTAGAGAGTTTTGATGGAATCATCGAAGAAAGATTCAATGACAAGGGCATCACACGTGACAGAAGTTTCCATACAGTAGAGGAGTACGATGCCATGCTAGAAAAAATTAGGTTGTCAATAGCAGAACAAACAGGCTCAGATGGCAAGGAAGCTTGGTCAAACACAACAGTGCAGCTCAATGCTTCGTACTCTTCATCACTTCTATCCAACCATGAGATGGATGACAAGGAAATACAACAATCCCATTCCAAGGATGAAGCTTCACCGGAAGGAAACTCCGAGACTGAAGAGACAATCGTCTCATCAGGTGCAAAGCAAGAAAGTAGAACACATGCTGCAAATCCAAATGGGTCCAATGCAACTGAGGGATTAGATGTTGCCAGGCACTTTTCTGCCAGACATAACTTAGAGAAAGGCTTGAAAAGAAGGTCCATTGCAAAGGCTTTAGACTCGCTTGAAATTCCACAGAGCATTGAATTCCAAACCGTTGCAAGCCTTAGGGAATGGCTCCATGCCGGTGGACAAATTTACTCTCCTGGATCTTATGTGACTCCAAAATTTGGTAACCATGCTTTACCAAATTCACAGACTGAAAGTGAATGCGGTGACACTGTTGTCTTCAGTCCTGAATTGGTGGCTGCACTTGAAGAGTGTATGCAACAACTTGAAGTAGATGCAGAAACTATTCTCAAACAGATGGCAGAGAACTCGGTGGAAGAAAGTTTGATGAAATCCTAAGATGCTATTTTTCACAAGACAAGTTGTGTCTCAAGTACCAAGAATATTTAACTTTTTTATCAGAACAGCTTTGTCATGCAGTAATTCGTACACTATCTTAAATCTCTATCCTCTAGCTAAAACATATTCAGAAACTAAATTTCTTGTAATTGCATTCATTGACAGTATTCAAAACCAGTATAGAAAGAGTTCAAGGCAATTCTCCCCATCGTGAGGAACAGTGAGAAAATCTAGACAAGTGAACAATGTTTATACACATCTTTTCAAGCATTTGGTAGAATCCTTTCGAGTATAAGTTCAAAATCAGTCCAACAACCAAGATCAAATGAAAATATAAACCATTCAAGTTTTGTTACACACACTTTGGTAACAATTGCTTTCATTACAATTTAACACATGTTTATTGAGCACAAGCTCACTGCTAAAAGTCTTTGACTAAATGCTAACAAGGCCTTCAGCTTAGACCTGACCTTAATTCATGGCATATTTTTGGGTCCATGCCCTTGCCGTTTCCTCATATCGGCTTCTCTGGTTTTTGTATAAGTGGGCAATTTCAGGAACAAGAGGATCGTCTGGGTTGGGGTCGGTAAGGAGAGAGCATATCGAAAGAAGCACCTTTGAAATGGTCAAGGCAGGGCTCCATTGCTCCTTGAGAATGTCTAGGCATATACTGCCATTAGAGTTAATGTTGGGGTGATAAACCTGAGAAAAAGTACAGAAAAAGGTGCCCATGGTGATGATTCACCGAAATAAGCAAGGGAATTCAACAACTTTAGCATAACAATAAACCACAGAATACATATAGAAAAAGTACCATAGACTGCTGAGGTTTTTTTTTTTTTTTGAACAGACAGCTGAGGTGTAAGAATCCAAATTTCTGACATATAGAGAATGTAAAAGAGGCCTACATGAAAGTCAAAGAGTCTTGCAATACTCTTGGAAATTGAGGTTTGGCAACAACCATTCAATTCTCAAGATTAGATGATCCAAAGGCAATACATGTCAATCTTATAATACCAATAGTAATTAATTCTCTTGGATAAAAAGCTTTTGACGGACATGAACTTCCTCAACGTTGTTTCCATTAACATTCTCATCTAGTTTTTCAAAGTGGAATTGGTACGCTATTCCCCATTAAACTGTGGATAAATCTTCAAGCAATAATGAATCGTTATTCCTTTTTAGAGAGACTATATGATTTTATTAGCTATCAAAATAGCAATATCAGAATACCACAGTTCCAACTAGATGCTTAATAAGACCACTTTAGTTGGCGTGCCTTCTTTTTTTTTTTTTTTTCATTAAGCTATCCAATGAAAAAGTTAATGAATTAGTGGGAAAAAAAAAAAAAAAAACACATGTTCTTACAAATTCAACAAATCAGACACGGTTCTCTTTTAATCTTCATGGGAAATTGAGGGATAATAAAATAGCTTTGGATCACGAGAAATATAGAAATGATCTGATAGCAGGGATAGATGGTGCCCTTTTTCCTTTTTTCTAAACTTTCACATGAAAGAGCACATATAATACTAAAATTTTAACTTTTGTTGTCAACAGAAAACAGCAGAAACAACAACAAGACAAGGAAGAAGAAAAGACTGAACCTTGGTTTGAAAATTGAGTTTGGGAGGCTTGAAAGGGTAATCGGGTGGGAAATGAATCATCACAAAGAAGACTCCACCGGCATAAGGACTATCTGGGGGTCCCATGATTGTGGCCTGCCAGTGGAATAGATCTTCACCAACTGGCCCAGCACTGCATGAAGTTGGTGGGTCTTTCTGCAAATCTTGAAGTTCCTTCTGAATTCTTTTGCCAGCCATCTCTCTCTCTTTATCTGTGTATATGTGTGTGTCAAGCAAGCTGCAAATTAGACACCAAATCGAACAAAAGGTTACTATAATTCTATAATAATAACAACTTTTCCCTTAAAAAATGTCTAGTAAAAAAGGCGAATTTGGTTGCTGAATTCTGATACTGATTTGCAGACAAAAAAGTTAGAATCTTTGTGGGGTTTTAAATTTTAATAGTGTCTGAAAGTTCAAATATGGTGTTTGCTCGTTAACAAACTTACAAATTAATTTTATTTTTACCAGATACTGAAAACCAGAAGCTATTTAGATTCCAGAGGAAGAAGGGAAGTCCCCAGTCCGGCTTTGACAGGAAGGTGCCTTCTGACAGATTGCTGATCATCAAGTTTGTAGTTTGGAAAAAGGTTAATGGTCGGAAGATATGTGCTTAGAAGAATTTTTGAATTACAATCACGTGGATTATAAGTGTAATAAAAAAATAATATTTTTTTTATTATATTTATAATTAAGATGGTTATATATTTGAGTTGTAATTTAAAAATTTTTACGAAAATTTTTTCTTATTTATGTAACAGTACTCAGTTTATTTTATTACAAACAATATTGTATTATTCAGATTCTGCCGTTTTAGATAAGGTTTCTAATATTATACTAATTTATTTGTCTCTTCTTTGTTTTTCTCTCTTCCAGATGGAGGAGCTTGAGCTTATCTCTTCCCTGGTAGAAAAGTAGACTTTGCATCATGGGTTGGAATCAGTTGCTTGCAGAAAACTGCATGCGTCAATTTTTTCTTGGACTTTATAAAATATTAGAGTGTTTGAATTGTCATTTTTTCTAACCAAGTTGGATGATCGGACACAACTAAAACGCAGAGCTGCAGAATAAGAGAATAAAATGATGAGATTAACTTGAAAAATTTTAATTAAAAAAATTTTAAAAAAATAAATTTTATACTAAACTTAGTTAATTTATAATAAATTAATTTTCAATAATTCTCTAACTCAATGTACGCTTGATTTGATTATGAAAATTGATATTTATCTGCGAACGTTGATTCTATGCACACAAAAGTAATGCTTTGGATAGCCAAAGTAAAGAACTAATTCTCATACCACGAAGTTGAATTACCAACAGAGATAAATTCAATATTCGATCCGTAATTTTTGCATAAATTGATAGCATATAAACTTGGTGTTGAATGCAAGTGCGTTAATTTTGAATCATGTTTAACGATGGTGTTAGTGCAAATGCATCAAATATGCAACCCATTCAAACAGAATTTCAGATCTCACAGAGAAAATAGCGCTTTCAAATGGGGTCACTTGCAAGAATATATTTCATTCACTTTTCATAAAATGAAACACAAATACACTGTTGACATGGTTAAAAACGAAAGAGGAAAAGCAAAATAACAATGTCCCAACATTTTTAGTTACCCTTCGATGGAAGTTTACTAACCAGACCAACACTCATCGGACCTTTCTACGTTTAATTATTTTACAAACTTCTGATTAAGATCTTGCACCCCGCAACAAGAAGCCTATGCCCAGGCCTCGTTCCTCTTCTACTGCTGAACGGCAACCCATCACGGTGATGGACTTCACGCTAACAAAGAAAAACAGTAGCATGCCTGTTCTTAGTCTCACTTCAAGTGCACAATAGTAACAGGAGGTATGTCACCTTTGTTCTTAGACATCGACGTTAGATCCATCATCTTCCTGTTTGCAGCGAAGTAGATAAAGAATACAAGCGCAAACCCGGGCACAACTGGGTAGAAGGGTCTGAAATCACATAAAGGAGTCCAAATATGAATAATTCCTGCATCGATTGTATTGAAGGAGGCTTCCATAAGTGCGATCCCACACTCCAATAAACAGTGCTTCTGTATCGGGGCTAAAAGACACGCCTGAGATCTCCCCAAAAAAATCGACCTCCTGCTCTTTCTCAAAACCGTTCTTCGCATCATAGACGTGCACAAAGTCAGCTGGTTCTGCCATCGCCATGAACTGGCCATCAGATGTAAAACGGATTGATCTAATGGCTCCTAAATTGCCCTTGAGCACAGCGACAGATTTAGACAAGTTTCGAACATCCCAAACACGACATGTCTTATCTTGGTTCCCGGTGGCAAAGATCCGGCCATCAGGATGCCACGCAGATGCAAATGAATAATCAAGATGTCCGCATAAAGACATAAGGGTCTACAAAAGATAGATTTCCCGTCAGTCAGAGGCCCCAAATCTGGGGAAGAAAAAGGATATTTGTGGGGAACAAATGAAAAGTTCCAAGAATCAAGGTACAGGAGCAGAAGATTACTTTTCCTGTTTGAGAGTCCACCAGCATGCCGTCAGGGTTGTCACCGACAATTACAATAAGCTTGCGATCTGGGCTCAACGAGGAGTGCTGTAAATGGAAATATAATAACCAAAAAAAAAAAAACAAAAGGATATTAGCACATAAAAGATAATTAGGAGAACTAGCCACACCCATTCATTCCGTCAATAAAGTTTTTTCTTTTCTCTTATAGAGAAGTCATACAAAAACAAGAAATCAAATCTCAAACAAGCCATTAGTGAGTCACATCATGCATATTTCGGCCCAAATACACTGGGTCACCTGCCCTTGCTTAGTTTATGATTTTGCATTTGGTTTATTGTACATTGTGATCCAAACATCTGTTTATTTTCATTTTATACCACACGAAGCTAGCCAATTCTGATGGAGTCTCCATCCGCATCCATACGAATTTAATTTGATTGAGCTGCCAAGGAGATCCTTGGCAGTCAAAATCTCCTTGGTGGTCAAATGCAGTGCTCGCATAAGGGAAAAGTCATGGATATACAATTCTTATTCCACAGTTAGAGGAGTAAAGAATAGCCCAGCAGCTACTGGTTATAGGACACCTAATTTGTAAAATCAACACTATGACTCTGAAACCCCAACAACACACTGCATTTCAAACAAATCCAAAGATAAGCTCACTAACCACTAGGCCAACAAAGAAGTGATACTTACATTCACCGGCCAAGGAAAACAAAAATGCTTAGACAGCTGAAATCTCTCCATATCAAAGTCTCTAACTCCACAGTCATTATTCGAAGCCATGAAATGAACTGCACCGCTGGAAGAGAATTTACTAAAAGTCAGCTCGAATTATGCAAGTCCAATATTGGTGTAACTGAATAATAATAGCATCACTTTATAACCAAATAAAAAAAAGGGACGACGTAAGTGCACACACAAAAGGGGGGGACAACATCAGTAAAGGACTGCAAGTAAGAAAAAACCTGGGAGAATCATAAATCTCAACAGCATTTGTGATTGCATTGTCATCATAAGTTGTCCTGGAACAGAAGCTAACACCAGGTCGATCTAGGTACTGCAACCAGAAACAAACAAATTATTGTCCATTATGCATGTCATTTTTTAAGAACCAAACAAACAGCATGCAGCAAAGGCACAATCTTTACTTTCCCCTTTCTGAGCTCTTAGTCGGCGATTAGTAGGTGCAAATTGCAATCACAGAAGGGAAGAAGACAGAAAAGATGCAGCACCTCGCTCATACAGATTATATTTCTTGAAAGCAAATTGCTGCCTTTTTTTCAATAACAAACATAGGCATTTTGTTCTTTGATATACTATCACAGCAACAAATACAATGACATCAGGAAATGGGTGTAACAATGGTGCTAAATACAATGAATATAAAGCATATGCTTATTCTTAGTAAAATACTGCTCTTATGTGATGACAGTGATGATAAAGCCCCTAATAGTAAAATGAGGGAAATTAAACTTAAAAAGGAAAAAAAAAGAGAATAAAAGGGTGCTGGGAGTTACTTTGCAAATGAGTTCTCCTTGGAACCCTCCTGCAATCAACAGGTTATCTCGTACTGCCAATGTACTAACTTGGGTTTGCGTAAAACCTTCCAAGAGGCTTCCAGGATGTTTCTATCATACACAAGGAAGTCCAAGATCACAATTTAGAAGTTGCAATTGAATCAAATCCAAAATCAGAGTTACCACCATACAAGAATAATTTTAAAAAGACAAAGGATGGTACTTCAAGTATCTCATAAACAAAATGCAGCAAAATGCTACACAGGGATGAATTACCTCACATGGGGCCACATGGCCAGATACATTAAGAACTTCAGTCTTCTTGCAACTTAACGATGACCAATGTACAATGGAGAAATGTGACATGAGGTAGACATCATGCTTCGATGTTGACCAGACCAAATTCCGCAACTGCAACCAAACCATCATTTGTTAGATTGATAACTTAGCCCAATAAACAAAATTTCAAATACATTTCAAGCTACTGAAAGTCACACAGCTCCACCTCTACAACTTGTATCCATGGTATCAAATTAACCTAAACAAACAGGACTCCACACTTTGGCATAATCTGGAAACTAGAAACTATTTGCTCCACTGATGTAATATTAGCTGCCAGACAAGTACAAGTATTAGTCTCCTAGGAATTTGAAGTTGCAAAATCTAAGTATTAAGACTGTACTTGGCCAATTGTATGCACTAATTAAGCTATACTCCTTTTTTCTCAAAATAGTCTCACAGAGAAAATATACTGTTCCAAAAGGGAAGCTTTTCACCCAAGGTAGACAAAAGCATCCATCATTTCACTAAAATGAGGGTGTTTTCAACAATAAAGAAACAAAGAAAGTAACCCAGAAGCCCCCCCCCCCACCTCACTAGAAAAATAAAAGTAGCTCTCTAAAGACACAAAAATAGGTTAGGCATAGCCATCACTCTATTAAGAAAGGAAATTGGGAGACAAAAGCATCTAAAAAGAAACAAAGTATCACCCAGGGGCAAGCATCAATATATCTACAAAAGAACTACTAAAATTGAAATAACGAAGAAATTAGCCAAACATACTTGGAAATGAAGGATTGTTGATTTCACCGATCTTGTGTTCCGCCAAAACTCATAGTATGTCCCACCTTTCTCTGTAGGCTTGCATTCCTATGAAGAATCAAAACGCAAGTAAGATTGCATGTTCAAATGCATCTAATAGATGCAAATGACTATAGAAAGGCAGGAAAAACATGTTCTACCTTTTCTGAACCTTCTCCTGACTGAGGAATGTTTTCGTAATTTTTGTACTGCTCTAACCTAGTTTGTCTGTACTTGTCACGGGAAATACTCAGTCTCCCCCAAGGGATTCCCTGGATATCCTTCCCTCTCCTAGCATCTGCAGCTGATGTGTCTGTTATCCTAGCATCCTGCACAACCGACCAACCCCAACACCCATCGCAGCAAAAAACAATGTTGCACACAAGTTTCATTAATGAAAATGGAAAATCAACATTCTTTGCCAAAGAAAATGCAATAGTGGCAAATGAACAAGCATTCTGGACCATTAAAGATAGATCAAATTATACACATAAAGCTCATATAAAACAAAACCAAGGATGCACAAACACTCTAAATTTGGAGCCGTGCAAATGTGGAACACGGAAACGGGTAGGATACGGCGTGGACACATGTCCTAACTGCCAAAGACACGCTAAGGACACGTTTCGGACACACAAAAAACACGTCTTGAAAAAAAAATGAAAAACAAAACTAAAACAATTGAAAGCAGGATGGCCTGTCACTGTCATGGGCAGGCCATCCGCCATTCTCTTCTTTTCTTTTTCGTTTTTTTTTTTCTCTTTTTGAAATTCAAACGGAAGGAGAGAGGGAAGATTTGAATTTTTTTTTTTTTTTCAAGTTTATGTTTTCTTGTGCCGGTACTTACTACTTAGTATATATTGTGATATCTTGGATATATTTTAAATATATATATTTTATGAGATTTATTTTAACAACAAAAATTAAATTTATCTATATTGCATTTTAAGTTATAATTTATATTTTATTTTGAATAATAATATTCACCTATATATATATATATATATATATATATATAAACGTGTTGTCGTGTCCGTGTCTGTGCAACTTAGAAGAAAACCAACCAGATGATCATCTTCATCGTTGTCCTCATCTGACTCGGAATCGCCAACAAATCTACCACGTATATACATGTCATCTTCCACTTCCTCCATATCACAATCATCCCCCGCATGATCCACTTCATTCCCTTGGTATTGGGACATGTTTGCAGCACAAAATTTATACCTACGCCTACCAAGAAATAAAAAGGGACTTCCAATTATCAAACAAAGGTCAATACCCAATTCCTCAATATACACAATGCAAATTCAAAATTCATCTTCTTTAGCCAATGCCCCACACCGCCTAAATCCAGAAACTCAAAGGCAATTCTACTAAAAACACGGTAGGAGATGCTAGGACCGGAAAATTCAAATTACTTCAAAGTTCACCAAAATTAGGGTTTAATTAGCATTCAAATTAAACACAAAAAAAGGGGGCAAATGAAATTTAAGGCATCCTACAAGCCTGCAAATTCAAACCTGATTCCAAAAACGCTCATCCGAAGGAATCCCCAAAGTAAAGTCAAATCAAAATTCCCAATTAATTAAATTAAATAAAAAAAATGGGTCTGGAGAGATCAAAGGTAACCGACGGCCATGTTTTTTTTTTTAATTAATTCTTTTAATTCCCAGAATAATAATCACACAAACATGTTCATCTACAACGGATGAATGAAAAAAAAAAGAAAAAATAATTAAAAAAATAAACTAGATCTTACAGAATTATATTATCGATCCGTTCTTCTTAAATCAAATCGTCGTTTCAACAAAAAAAGAAAAAAAATAAAAATGAAAATCAACACGATCAAAGATATCTCAGAAGAAAAGAGAGGGATTAAAGAGGGACAAAAAAAAAAACGCAAACAGAAAAGGACTGAAGGTTGAGATTGATACCAATGGACTCGCAATGGACTGGCAATGCACTCGATCGAAGGAAGCAATGGGCTGGGCGTGTAATAAATATATAAATAAAATGGCGCTGCGTTGCCTAAAATGCCTGCGTCATCATTATCATTTACGACAGAGAGAGAGAGAGAAAAAGAGGGAACGAACGAAGGAGAAAAGTGTAAAAGTGTAAAACGACAGGCACGTGCGCAGTACAAGCCATTAATCCCAATTTGGGATTGGTCTGGCGTGCAAAACACAACAAAATAAAACTAAATTAATTTCAAATGAAATCGGTATTTATTTTAGTGGTCGAGAAAAATACTCTTTAATTATGATGTGAAATTTTTAATTTTTATTAATTTTATTTTTTTCTTTCTTGTATATTTAATAGAATTTTTTATAAATAAAAAAAATAAAATTAAAAAGATTCTTCATTTTTTCATTTATGTCGCTCACCCCCAAAATTAACCGACTTCTGAATTAAATTTGGGCCCTTGGGCTTTTTAATTGGACCGTAAAATATGGAATTTATCGATGTATCGATGTGTGTCTATTAACGAAGGGATATGTTAAAACAGTTATACTTATTGGAGTTAAAAAATATATTTTTTTGTCAAATAATTATTAATTTAATTTTTTTATAAATATGTGATGTGAAAAGAAAGAAAAACTCGTACACATTATACTAACAATTTTATTACGCTGAAAAAATTATTTTCGATAACTTGATTTTAATAGTGTAAATTACAGTTAAATATTATTTCATTTTATCTTATGATAAATTCGCTATAACTTGTTTACACAGTTATAAAAATAAATTTTACTTTAAAAGATGTAATTCGATTATACAATTTAAAACAATACTTTCATTCTCAATCCAATTTTCTCCTTGGTTCTAACAATGAATTGATATACTTATGCGTTCAAGGAAGGAATGGGTTTGAAAAACTCAAGCGTTTAAGCACCTAACAACAATTATAATTTGACGATCTAACTTAAGCAGGTGTGCTCTTTCCAATCCTCATGCCAATCTGATTGTAGGCTGTCGTGCTTTGCTGGAGAGACAATGAGACATTCGTGTACAACATGTTATAGGGAAGGGAATCGGCTTGCCAATTGCCTACTTTCTTTTTCGACTAAACACCAAGTGGGAGTACACATCTTGCCCAAGCCTCTTGATGCTGCCATCCAAGTCATGCTAGATGACATCTGTGGGGTGTTAGCATATGTTTAGACCAAAGGCCACATTGTTGATGTATGGTGGTCCAATTTAGCAGAAGTTCTTTCCTTTTTGGGAGAAGAGGTTAACCAACAGCACTTCTGTTTCTAGCAACAATGTTTTGTTATGATCATCTTTCTTGTCTGGCCATTTAGGAATTAATGGTAGAAAAATGATTATGGGTACAAAAAAAAAAAAACCAAAACAAAGGCATTTTATCACGGTGCATAGACGATTGTTTCTTTTGATCAGAAGAAAAAGACTATTCATTAAATATAAGTCAAGTATACAATGGGTCAATTCAAGGAATTCATACATAAATTATAGGAAAAAGAAAGCAGACCCACCTGAATATACAAGACAGTCTCTCACAGCAGCCTAGCCCAAGCAGCAAACATGCAAGCAATGAAAATCTAGCCCAGGCCTACAGCCCAATAAAAGAAAGACTTATATGGGGATAGGCCCAAGGCCTGTAGAAAAAGGTCTGGGAACAGAAGCTCCCGAACCCTACCGCCTATCGACAGCGAGACCCCGACAAATTAGGAGAGGTGAAAGGCCATGACAAGCCAACGGCAACGAAATCGCTTGAACGCCAACTAAAGTGCTATCCACAGAGCGCCTGAAAACCCGCTGCCACAAGTCGAGACCAGACCAAATGAAGGAGGACCATGGCAAAATCAAGGACCAGAAACACGGCCAAGAGAATCAAAAGTGCGTGTCGATCTATACACAGAAGTCCGAGATTGCCAAAAGACGCCCATCCCCCACCTCATCTTCAGTGGAAACAAGAACGCGAGGTGGGGAAGGCAACCAGCAAAACCACCGACGGGGCCCCAGCACCAAACAACAAACACAGAGACTCGAAAGATACTAGGAGACCAAAACCACCACTAGAGGAGAAACTTACGGGGAGCATGAAGCCCACTGAGGGGCACAAATGCGACAAGCGCGACGGATCCGAGTTTCAGCCTCTCGACGCACAGTAACGAGCACGGGCACACGATAGAGGCAAAAGCCGAAACTTCATAAACGATTGATATTTTTCAGATATATTATTCGGATCACATACTATGAACGCTAAGTATATATTTGGTAGAGAGGATTTATAAGGGTAAAATTTAAGAAATTGACTCGTGATAAATATCAAAATTTTGACACTGTCAACAATATAAGAGGAGAAGAAATGCTTGGAGTTTATGAACACAGTTTCTTCCAGCTTTATTGATTTGTTCTTCTCCTTTTCTAAATTTTCTATGATACTAACTCAAGGAAACAACGTGTCCATTTAAGGAAGAAAAATATTAAATGTGATATTTTAGAAAAGATTAAGATAAGATTAAAAAAATACTATTCCACAAATATTTGAATTTAAAAAATAATAAAATAAATAAATTATTAAATATTATTAAATTAAGAGTTCACTTTAGGATCCATACATTGCTAGTCATACTTGGTATCTATATTGTGACGAGTTTTTTTATTTCTGCGATAAAACTTATAGTTTTTATAACAAAAAATAACGTGTCAATTTCTTATATCATATTTTATCAAATTTATTGTAGAAATGAATAAAATTGTTACAATATATATACCAAATATAATTACCAACATATGAATTCCAAACTTTTTTCTTAAATTAATCATATTATTTTAAAGTCATTCAAAATTACCATTTAAAAGAGTGCCAACTTTTTGGCAGTAACATACAAAGAGTGTGTAGGAAGATGGGAACGTGGTAAATTAACAGAGAGAACTTGCCAATTGCCACACATGGGAGTCCTTTGGTCAAAGCTTTTTGAATGACAACAACTTAACACTGTGAGCGCTCTGCAATGATCATATATTTTATTTTTTATTTTTCAAATTAGATCACTGGACACAACTCAACCAATGAATTATAGCTCATTGATTGTAATTAATCCAGTCGGTTCCGACAGCTACGATAATTATTAACTGAAAGAGCACATTTATCAACCGGAAACGCATTTAATGCTGATTCTTTTAAATTGTTTTAATGCTGATCTGGATCTGACTCATTATTAGGCAGTTTGCTCATAAATTGTAATAATAATTTCAAATATCTAGATTATTCTCTTTTTATTGGTTTTTGATTATTTTTCTCTTCTTGATGCGAGATTGGCTGTATGACCAGTTCTGGTACACTAGTCTCCAAAGAGTTGCAATTATCAACCGGAAGCGCATTTAATGCTGATTCTTTTTAATTTTTTTTAATGCTGACCTGGTTCTGACTCATTATTAGGCAGTTTGCTGATAAATTTTAATAATAATGTCAAATATCTAGATTTTTTTTTTGGGTACTGGATGCGCATTTAAAGCTGATTCTTTTTAATTATTTAAAAAAAAATTGTAACACATAAAAGCATTTTAACGGTGCACACATAAGTCACGAGATATGTATAAATTAAGTTTTAAATATTTTAATTTTTTTATATTTAAATTTTAAATTTTTTTAACATTTTATTTGAATTCTAAATTTTTTAATTTTTTACCACATCAGTCCTTTTGTTTAAAAATAGAACAAAAGTGGTCAATTTATTACTAAATAAGTTTAAATTAATGTAAATTATTAAAAAAATTTAAATATACGAACTAAATATTTTTTTATTAACAAAATATGCATATTAAATATTTTTTAATCAATAAATATACAAATTAAATAGGTAATATGCATATTATTTGATAAAAAAATATCCAATTAATATATTTAACTTTTTTTCAAATAATTTTTTATAAGGTCAAAATCATTTTTTTATAGAATGATAACTTTTCGTCAACAGAAAGACTAATTTGATAGAAAATCGAAAACTTTAAAATTTAAATGAAATTTTAAAAAAGTTTAGCATTCAAATATAAAAGATTTAAAGGTTTGAGATTTAATTTATACATATCCCCATAAATGGCATGTTTTTTTTAAATAAGAAAAAATAAATTAAAATAACAATAATTATATAGGTATATAATAATAGCTATAATGTTAGGACGTAAATATTTTAAATTATTAAATTGTGAAAAATATATTAAATTTTTTAAAAAATAAAATAAATAAATTATTAGATTATCTGAATGTGATAGATTGCGTGATTACATAATAATATTTAATAAAAAAATTAGGCTCTAATTGGCAATTGTCAAAGGAAAAAAAAAGAAAAAAGAAAATATTTTCAATTCATTTTCTTTTCAATTTATTTTTTATCAATTCAAACAATTACCTTTTACTTTTTTTCTCATAAATTATTATTTATTTTCTTTCTTACAAAATTTTAATCATTATTTTTTTAATAATTATAATATTATTATTACTGTATTATTTTTTATTTATTTTTTATTAATTTAAACACACTCTTAAATTAAAAAAAAAAAACACCAGCCAAAAAAAACAAAAACAGAAGGAAACTGAAAAGAAGCCATCTGAAGGGTAACTTTGTCTTTTAACTCTCCGCTCATGTCAAGGCAGATTTAACCGTTGATGATAACACACTAACAGACTAACTAATTATTGTTCTGCCTGAAAAAAAAAAAAAACTAGTGCTCGATAATAATTCGGTTTGAATCCCAATTCCGGACAGATTCGGTTCGATTTGAATCCCAAATCTGGACAGGTTCGGTTTCATTGGAAGACAAACCATGCTTAACGTTATATAGGTTCGGATTCGGAACCAGTTCGGTTTGTGCCTGACCAGTGACGCCTTTGCTGCTACTTGTAACTTGACATAAAACAAGAGACGAGACATAAAAAAAAAAAAGAAAAAAGAAAGAATAATTATGTAAAATTTTTAATAATTACCTTAAAGATCCTCTTCCGTGTTTGGCCCTTTCGAATCTCAAATCTCAATCTCCGCCGGGTTCCGGCCGCCGCCCCCCACCGATTTCAGTGAGCAGGTACAAAAAAATAAAAAGGGGCCTGCTTTCTTTGTTATTTTCGCTATTTCTGTTTGTCATTGACTTCTCTGACCCTTTTTCTTTGCGGGGTCAACGCCCTTTTCTTGTTTTTTTTTTTTTTTATTGTCTTTCTTTGAAGAAATTTTGATTCTTGCATACTTTAAAGGTTTCGCCATTGCTAGTGTCTTTCTCTTTCCAGTTATTTATTTTTTTTATTTTTCAAGTTTTGGTCTTTCCCATTTGTTTGACAGAATTTATACTGCAATCTTCTAGGTTCTTTTGCAGTTTTGAGATCTGAGATGGGTTTGCTTTGTCTTTTGTAATTCTCCAATGGGCTTCTTCTCTTCCCTTTTTTTCACTTTAACTCGTGTTTTTTTCACTTTAACTTGTGTGTGTGATTGTTTTGATTAGGGATAATTTCTCAATAGTAATGTAGTATCCTTTTTGTGTTTTTTAAGGCGGTAAATGAGGAAAAAGATGTGAACTTGGGATAGGTGGCGCCACCAGTTGAACTGAAAGTCTCAAACTTTCAGAGATTTTGAAGTGCCAAGACTCCACCACACACAATGGCAGACAGCACCCTCTTTCTTTCTCAGATCCCCAGAACACTACCATTCTAAATTTTGCTTTTCCTTCATGAGCTTCGTTTCAATTATAATACAAAAGGGGGGAGAGAGAGAGAGAGAGAGAGAGGAATTCTAAAAAATGGAGTAGCATAAGCCAGCAGCCTTTGAGCTCATTGGCGTTTCCACTTTAAGGTTTAGTTAGTGTCTTGTGAGGAGGAGTTTTTGTGGATGCCCAAATTAGAAGCATCTCTGGGATAATGATTGATCAGTTCATCAATTTTGTTATTCGCCCTCCCAGGTATTCATTTACATGTCCTCCTTTTCTTTTCATTTGTTACCTTTCAGTTCCATAACGCCATTGTCCTGCTGTTGCTACTACCACCAAAGGGTTTACTAACTGATACTTTTGTTTTTTGGCAATTGTAATTCTAAATATGCAGAGCGGATTACAACCCAGATCAATATTTGTGGGAGAGGGACTTCACTCTTGCTGGCAGAGCATATAAAAGGCAAGACTTGGAGGCAAGTAGGGACATGATTTCACTTCTATGACTGTTTATAACCAACTTTACTGTTTTCTGCTTCATATGTTGTGAATGTGTTGCACTATCTGAGATTGTTTTTTTATCTACTTTCATTATTTTCAGCTTACAAATGAAAGGGGTCATACCTTACGATGTAGCCATTATGTGCCTTCGCCTTTCCCTGAAGATACTCCTCTTCCTTGTGTCATATACTGTCATGGAAACAGGTAGGCATTTGCCATGGTTACTGTTCCATGCCGATGACCTTTGGATTAGGAATATAGAAGATCAAATGTCGAATCATTTGCAATAGATTCATATCACTTTGATTTTCCTCTTATACTCCTGCTTAAAATTTTTTGCTGCACCATTTTCTATCAAACCTAACAAGGCCACAGAAGACAACTCTGCTGTAGAGAAAGTGCTTTGGATAAGGTGAAAACTTACTAGGTTCTTTTATTCACAAAATGCAGTGGATGCAGAGCAGACGCAAATGAGGCAGCTGTAATTCTTCTTCCATCAAATATTACCGTTTTCACTCTTGATTTTTCGGGTTCTGGCTTGTCTGATGGTGACTTTGTCAGCCTTGGTTGGCACGAGGTATGATCCTCTTTCATTAATATCTTTTGACTTAAATTCTCTAGTCTTTTAAGTTCATTCTGTTTTGCTGTAACAGAAAGATGACCTCAAGGTCGTGGTTTCATACCTAAGAAGCAGCAAGCAAATATCATGCATAGGCCTGTGGGGACGATCCATGGGTGCCGTCACTAGGTACTTTATCTTTTGCTTTTTTTTTTTTTTGAAAGCTATTGTGCCATACTCTGTTGCTGGTCTCTAAAATTTTATGCTTCACAAGTAATTTGTGCTTTCTCAAGGCTATACGATGCCAAGTGTTAACATACTTGTTGACCCAAGGTCAAGGATGTCAGATGGTGCTTCCCTCAAAATATATAAAAAGTTAGTTTATTGTATCAAAAATTTCTCTGGACTCCTCACTTGGTTGATAAGCAGTCTATCAATAATGTGGTGCAGTCTACTTTATGGAGCAGAAGACCCTACCATTGCTGGAATGGTGTTGGATAGCGCCTTTTCAAAGTTATTTGATTTAATGATGGAACTTGTTGATGTCTACAAAATCCGGCTTCCAAAATTTACGGTATGGATCTGTGTCTCCCCCTAACCCCAAAAAAAAGTCGCCCCCACCAAATTGCATAAACCAAAGGGAACGTCATGCACATGCAATTTAAATATCAGGACATCTTGTCACTCCTGCTTACTGTAGCTGGAGTAGCAATATTTATCTTACATAAACAAGAAACTCTTTATTTTTTTGGTTTATGTTTTATTTGTCAGGCTTGCACATGCTTTTGCTGTCCTACTTCTTGTTTGTACACTTCCTACTTTTTTGTTTTCCTTTGTGTCCAGGTCAAGATGGCAGTACAGTATATGCGGAGGGTAATTCAGAAAAAAGCAAAATTTGATATTATGGATCTTAATTGCCTGAAGGTTTATACTTTCTACCTTTCTTTTAAAATACAAACACCCTATACAGAACAATTTTTAGTATCCACCAATGGCTAGGCCTAATTTTTTGGATGGTAAACAGGCTGATTAATAAGTATAAGTCTGTGTCCAAGGCCCAATTCTTTGAATGGCAAGCAGGCTAATTCACAAGTATCAGTCTGTGTACATATAGTTGCTGTGATATGAACTGAACACAAGCACTTGTTTACTTTAGCGCAAATTCCATTTGTGTAATGTGCTAATGTGCTGTGAAACTTGCAGGTTGCACCAAAAACATTCATTCCTGCTTTATTTGGACATGCAAGTGGGGACAAATTCATCCAATCCCACCACTGCGACCTCCTTTTTAAATGTTACTCGGTAATATGTCTCATGCTAGAACCATATACTTCTTTTAAGTATTGGCACATATCTGAAAACTAACCAAATTTCTGATTTTGTTCAGGGGGATAAAAATATGATTAAATTTGATGGTGATCACAATTCCTCTAGACCGCAGTTTTATTACGATTCAGTATCCATTTTCTTCTTCAATGTCCTTCACCCCCCTCAAATTTCTGCTGGTTCAAAAAGACTGGAGAAATATTACAATTTGGGGGATGCGAAGTTTAGTGCCGGCATGGATGAGGTAATTTGATTGGGAAAGACTGAGACATGAACTCTGTTCATAAATTGCTGGTTTCTTAGCTAGTTACTAGTAGTGGCCTGGTTTCTTTCATCCTCTTTGTGCTTCATATAGTCCCTTCCCACATGGCTCAGCCTTTTTTCTTTAAATCTGGGAGCTGTGGTCCGATATCAAAATTATGTTAATGCAAACTAATATTTGAGGGCTGGGTCTTTGGGCTTGCCATACTTAGTGAATTGCCATACACTGTGAATTCATCTAAATCAAGTACTTGTATTCTGTTTGTTGGAGTGTAAAATATAAAAAGTCCCATATTGGAAAGAAAGGGAGGAGTAAAGCAATATATAAGTGTAGTTAGAATACCCATAACCTAAACTTTAAGGTTTTAGATAAGATGTGGTGTCCAAAAAGCCCATTTAATATTGTTTGCTTCTTCCCTGTTGTTATCCGTTTAAGTTATTAGGCCCGTTTAAGTTATTGGGCCTATGCTTCTACAAATCTTTACATGGTATCAGAGCCCGAATGTTGCTGCCCCTCGCATTTAATAGTGAACTATAGTCAGCTCAAGTGAGCTGGATCCAACTCAGGGGAAGTTGGACTTTCGTTGTTTGTTTACGCTTCCAGCCTAAGTGAGCTGGGCCCATCCCAGGTGAGTTGGGCTTTCGCGTGAGAGGGCGTGTTGGAGTGTAAAATATAAAAAGTCTCATATTGGAAAGAAAGGGAGGAGTAAAGTAATATATAAGTGTAGTTAGAAAACTCATAACATAAGCTTTAAGGTAAGATGTGGTGTTTAAAAAGCCCATATAATATTGCTTGCTTCTTCCTTGTTGTTATCCGTTTAAGTTATTGGGCCTATGTTTCTACAAATCTTTACACTGTTGTTTTGGTGGGGCTTTTCTTTTCAATTTTGGGTTTTCATTTTGTGTCTGTGCTTCCTTGAACAACTTTACTTCCGACCATTACACTATCCATTCTGGGCCTTTTCTTAATCTTCAATCCAGATAGTTATTGGCATCTTTTGCTTGTAGTGTAAAACTCTTCTTTAAAATTGCCAACAAGTAATTCAGAGTGGTAAATGCTTTTATATTCCTCTTTCATTGTAGAATGGTCAGATAACAAGTTGTCGAGTATCTTTTTTTATTTTTTTCTTTTTTGGTTCTTTGCAAACAAACTATGTGCTTTAAAACAATGACTAATTTGTGTTTCCCTATTGCTCTACTCAGAGCCTCTTGTATGAGTTAATCACGGGCCTTCGAGCTGCCTGTGCAAATGCTGCAAGTTCATCTTCTGCTCCTCTCAGCATTCCAACCACAAAACCTGTGAGCGAGCTGCTTTCTGAAGTGGTACTAGTTACTGGTCTGGTAGTGTGTATCATCTCATTTCCACTCATCATTCTTTTCCTTTCTTTAGCCTTGAACTGAATATATCTGTTTCTTTCTTTTTTTTCCCACTTGATGATTCAGGGTTCCATGGTTAGTGAAAAGGATATATATAGCAGTATCGAGACCTTGAATTTGCAGGTGATTTTGATCAGTACTGGACTTGATTCTTTTTTTTTTTTTTTTTTGAGGAAAAGGAAACAAGACTTGAAATTTAATGTTTAGAAAGTTTGTGATTAAGATCAATATATTAACAGAAAGAACCAGAATTTGTACCTTGAATAGATTTAATGTCCTCAATGCTTTGCCTTATGCTGATGCAACTGTAGAGTCGCACAGGTTGATCACCAAATACAGAATTACAGACATTATTTTGGACAATACAGAATTACAGATATTAAGAGTTATAGTTTGAGGCCGTAACTCTTCCCATGTTATGAGCTAGTTTGGCTGTGCACAAGACTTGTTTGGCCTGCAATATGAGCACAATATGAATTTAGTTATGCAGGCCAATAAAATTTTGAGCCAACTGCAGCAAGCCAAAAGCTTGCCTTTGGCAGACATTCCAGCAATGCTTTCCCCAGATTTTGTGACAACTTTTTTTTTCAAACTCGATGAGATATTGTCGTTTAAAATGCCATCCACGAATATTTTGTTAGTTGCTATATACACAGGTTGACAACCAGCTGGTGCTCTCATTTTTCTCATTTAACACATCAGAATTGAACATGGTTACCACAAACATTATCTGCCTGGGGTTCTCAAAAGTCAAACTGCTATGCAGTTGTGCTATATAGAAAATTTTTTCCTTTCTTTCGATGTCTTGCACAATTCTCCCATAAATGGTCCAAAACTAGCAAGATGGCAAGTGCTGTTGCTCAAAGTACGTATTGTTGATTTCCGATTTTGCTTCACTGAGATTTGGAAATGTTTACAGGATAAGCAAAATGAACGAAGTGATGAATGTTGCTCTTATACAAGCTCCAACAGAGAGAGTTGGGGAAGATGCTCTTCTTTGGGAGCCAGTGATGAAGAAGCTTCTGCTGATTGCAGAGCTGGTGCCAATAGGGATGAGGTTGCTCTCTCTCTCTCTCTCTCACTCATACACACACGCACACACACAGGCGCGCACACACACTTGCATGTCTTGACCAGAGCTGTATGCAGTAGCATCCTTTTTCGCTGTGTTCCCTGTGCTTCATTGGAGTGTGGTCCTAATCCTGAAAAGAAAAGGGATAATGCTGGAAGGAGTCCTCAGCAAAGAAATTGGGTGGAGAGTCATACAATCGCAAACACCTTGTGGACTGTCAATTGTTCCTAGTATAATCAATTTGCAGGTTATCTTTGCTTGACCAAAGCTTGCATGCTAGGTATTTTGGAAGATATTAAGGGAATTATAGCCACTTTGCTGCTTGACCAGCCAACTACTCTGCATCGTCGGTTCATGTATTTACTTAAGTCTGCTTTTTTGATGTGCAAGCTCTGTTGGGTTTGCTTTGAATGTAGGTAGCTCTAAAGGTATTTGCAACGCCTCTAAGAAGTGTACAACAAAATCCACCAGAGCCACCAAAAGCGGAAAAGAAAAAGAGAAATAAAGGTGTGACGGTTACGAAAAAGCTTAAGGGTGAAAAACTTGAGAAGCTTGAGGCCTTTGGAAAACGACTAAAACATCGCATTCTAAGGCGAGTCAACCATCAGAGACATCACTCTTCATGATTGTAACTGTACTGAAAGTGTATTTTTTTTTTTTTTTATAATTGCAAATGTTTCGTTCATCTTGAATTTTTCGACTTGACATTCTACCCTCTTCACTTTGTAGTATGTAGGCACTGGTTCCCCCATTTTCTTGGCGCATTGCTAGCAAATGTACTGTTAGCTATGTCCTCTGTAGGTGCGTTTACCCCTGTATATTTGTGCATCTGCAAGCAACCTCTGATGTACACAGCAATGCATATTTTTGGGTAATCAGATGAGCTGGTCCTCTTTTATGATAGAAAGGTTGTCTTTGTTCATGCCCGCTGTTATTGAAGTTTGTCAATGAACTGAGCTGGATTGTTTTTTTGCCATGTCGTTTTAGATACTTATACCCAATTTTCCACTCCCGACGGTAGCTACAAATGACAAACCTCTTGGGCAATGGTGTATCACTTTTTAAGTCAAATAATTGGACTAAGCTAATAAATGCTATGCTTGCTGCAACATGAAGAATTTTCAACCGAGCTTCTACAGGTATATTTCGTATTTGCGTGGCTGTTTTGCCCCTCCCACTGACAAATAGCTAGGCAAGGAATAAAAAAAAGAAACAAAAGTCAGTAACAGTCTCTTTGGGTCCCATAATACAGTTGTGACAGCGAGTTGTCATGCGTCTCCACTCTCCAATAAGGTTCCATATAGATAAGAGTAAGGCCCAATTGCTGCAATCATTAGGGGGATATCCCAAGGCATGTTGAACAGACAACCCCATCCCCATTCGCATAAGTATCAAACATCTATGGAAGTTGAAAGGAAATCTACATAAAGTGAACAATTTTTCTTGATCCTAGTTATCCAATTGCTAACACTAATGAAGTTCATCCTTGTACAAAGATGCCAAAATTATGGCTGTTATGTGAAGATGCCATGCAGCAAGCAAACCTAGACATCACTGCCTGGAACCATTTCAATCTGACCATCATTCCCAATGGATAATCCAGACGAGGATCAAACTGCTCTCTAGTCAAGAAAGTGTGTGGTTGAAGGTAGGACAAGTTTAATCTAGACTGGAATATCTGGGGGGTTGAGACCATTTCTGGTTTACCATATGCTACGATCGTGGTACCCGTTGTCTCTTCATTGACCTTTCACCTGTTGGGCTTTCAGCTGGGGAACCAACATCACAACGTGAATCTGGAGTCAATGACTCGTGGCGAGAAGAGAATGATTCATCAATGGAAAGGCTCTTAGCTGCTGCACGTTCCTTTGCAGCCTTGTCTTGGCAGGGTGACTCGGAAGTTGGGGCAGGCGTTGCTGGGTCAGCCTTGTCAGATTCTGGCCGATTGTCACCTGATACTTGGCCTGGGAATGCCAAGCCAGGTGCCTCTGCAAGAACACCACTGAGTCGTTGTTGCTCCTCAATTATCTTCTTCAAATATTTCCCTTGGGCTTCAATGCGTAACTGTAGTTGTCTCTGCACCTGTTGTGTTCATTGTACATAGATTTTATGTTGAGTCACGTTTAGCTGATAAATACCTTGAGTGTTTGTAAGTGAAAATCAAGGACTACTCTATCTTATTAACCATGATATAATTGATTGTTCTTTGTTGACTTATTTTCTTGATTTTTGTTTCAAACAGGTGAGGCCTTGAGAAAGAAGAACAACCCTTTATACAGAAAATTTTAAAATTTTTCCCTAAAAGCTGTATCTCAATCATACGTTGCAACTTGCTTGACAAAAGGACAAAGAAGAACGAGAATCCCTTTGCGCTAGACAAGCAATGCACTCAAGCACCATGGAAAAACAGAGGACCATAAAATTGCACATCATTGATTTGTTTTTTCTACTTCTCTTAGTATGTCCTCAAAATATTGACTGAACTACATATCGTTTCTCCTAATTCATGAAGGATTTTATAAATCCAAAGTACAACATGACGACCAGTACCAATAAAATAAAAAGCAAAGTTGTACATCTGGTGGATCTAAATGGAAGAGAGATTACATACCTCTAATTGCTCATGCAAACGCTTTTGAACTTCCATCTGCAAGTTGAGTGCTTCTGTTATTTGCATTCCACTGCAAGCAGAAAGAAAAGATAAAAGTTCCAATCAAGTTTCAAATGGCAACACAGAAGCATCAAACATTTATGCCTGTCTGAACCTCACAATTGATGACAAATCTACATTTCTACCCATGAACAATGACAAAGATATATATTATTTGATCCAAAATATCCCCAAGTAAAATCAATAGCACTTGAACAAATGGTCACAACGAAGGGAGAGAGAGGAGGATCCAGATGCACTTACGAGGAACCATCCAGAGTGGAGAGCATCTCACTGGTTTCTTTCTTCTCGACTTTTTTCCCTTGCATTATCATTTAAATTTGGATCAGCAAAACAAAAGTCTGTGCAGGAAAGGTCACCAATAGACGACAACCTAAGGCATGCAATGGGTGCAATCCTTTTTTCAAATGGAATGATAATGACTACTTTATTAGAAACCAAAGTCAATTGACAAGGGTTCAAAGTGTATATGCTGTGTCAAAATCAAACTTGTTTTCATTAGTAGTGTCATGCTCAGCCTTGTTGTCATGTCACTTCATGCATTGCCAACTCACATGTTCGTGCATGAGGCAAACTTGAAGTTGAACAACCATAAACAACAGATTTGCTTACCATCACATGAAGTGTCGGGAAGGTATTTCGCAAGTCGATATTTCTGGACGCATCATTAGAGCAAAGTCAGAAAGACAAACAGATAGACAAGGAACATGAAGCTCTCAAGGCCCCTCAACAGACGTTTTAACAGATATCCCTCAAAAAATACATTAATAATACAGACCTGTAAATGGCTTTTCACATGGTATATTGTCAACCCTTGTACACCCATCACTCTAAGAACACCTTTGGGTGTAGCCCCTGGAGGGTTTAGAAAGAAAGAGAAAAAAGTTATAGAAGGCATGCATAACCACATAAGAATAGATTATATTCATACTACATAACGAATCTCTCAAGTAAAACCCTAGAATTTCCCAGCTAAAAAGCAGTTTTCAATATCTACTGCTCCCTCACATAGCATATTAAATTCTACATGTCAATTGAATTCCTGTGCAATAAAAAAAGGAAGAAAAGGGAAAGAATGTTTCTTTATTTTCAATGTGTTTCTGAGCAGACCACCAGATATTTCCGTGGTGCAGGTTAATTACATGCACAAACAAATCAAGAATGGGAATAACAGCATTAAACAAATCAAGATTGGGAATAACAGCATTAGATTCTTCTGCCTATCACAAATATGAGATCATGACTTTAAGAAGTGGATGGAGGAGGAAAAAAAAAAAAGACAAAGTTTCCAATTGGAAGTTAAAATCACAAGTTTGAGGCTACTCACGATCTGGCCCACCAAGTTGTGCTACAGCATCAACAAAGCGTTCATGAAGTTCATGAGTCCAACGCAGTCGTTGCTTTGAGGCAAGGCTAGAGTTGTTACTCAGACCATTCCCTCCGTTGTCGGGGTCCATTAAGTAGCCTAACAATCTAAATGCTGACCATGAACTAATGAGCTTTGACGAGTAAGATTTGCACTAGTGACACTCTGTGTCTGAAACATATGCTCCTCATCTGCAACCACAAATCTGGAAAACAGACAAAGCATGAGGAGGATGTAATTAAAGCATGCATTCAAAACGTCAAATGCACTTTGTCATTAAAATATCAACCAAAGAAAACAAGCCAAAAGGAGTTGATTAGATCTTCAACAATAGTAGTAACTCTTCTCAAAAACTCCGCAAATGCAGCTTAAAAAACATGGCTTTTAGATGGAGTTAAAGCTGCCAATTAGAATGCTACCGTCTTTACAAGGATCATATACGTTGTTTCTTATCAATGTGACTTGTACAAAACAAACTCTAAATTTGGTAGACTAACTTCAGCTAAATAAGCTGACTAAGGGGCAAGGGTTGATACCCCAAAAATGGGAATTTTCCGTGTTTGGAAAGGAATTGAACAGTTGATGCCATAGTCAACATGCAAGATTCTGCAACTCAGGATCCAGAAATCAATCACAGATACCAGAACAGTTGAAAAACCGAAACCCCCACACAATCAAATCTGTTCCACGAACATAGCCCCCAACCAAGCCAATTCCACTGAAAAGTGAGACATCAGACATCCAAACAAACACCTATATTAAATTAAATTACTAACATAATTTCTCTAACACAAAATTGGTATAACAATCACAACTCAAAACGACCCAACATCATCTAACCTTCACATACCAACACAAAATTAGGGTTTCCAAAAAAAAAAAAAATTCAGACAAAAGAAAAGACAGGAAGACCAAACCATAGAAAAAGTTCAATGATCATCCTCCACAATTAGAAAGTAAATTCATACATTAAAGAAAAAAAAAACAAGAAAAAGACAAAAAAAAGGGAGGAAATTAAGACATACATACCACCGAGAACAGATCCATTTTTCCCATCAGTTCTGTCCCCGAGAATTCCGGGGGTTGCCTTCCAGCCTCTTTTTTTTTTGTCCTTTTTTTCTACGGTTTTTCAATTTAAAATTACGTACGAATTGTAATAATCTCAGTGATTATTATTATTATTATTGTTATTAATGAACAATAATAACTCGAAAAGGTCACAAAAAACGGAAAAATCTGAATACACGGCCGAGAGAAAGAGAGAGAAAGAGAGATGAGCAGCGCCACCACCAAACACCACCAAGTCAGCCCCACACGCGCCTCGGGCTGCCCATGCCCGATTTTGATTCTTTCTTGTTCATCTTATACTGTTTTATTTATTCAATATTTTATTATTTTTTAATCAATATTTTTACGAACTAATTATTATTATTATCCAACGAAAGATAAATATTTTTTTTACGAACTAATTATTATTATTATCCAACGAAATATAAATATTTTTTTTTAGGAAAAGAAAAACTTCTCGAACAACGTAAATGTCAAAGTGCGTCCGAACCAGAAATTTGTAATAATTACGTTCTCGAACATTGGCAATCACTGATTGAAGAGCTGCCCGCCTCGGGCAGGTGTTCGGGTTGGGACTGCCGCTGTAATTTTTTTTGAAATTACAACATATTATTCGTTAAATTATAAATTATATAATAAGATAATTTTTTAATAAATATTATAATTTTTTAAAAAAATTAAAAGTGAAGATTTTTATTTGATTTTCAAAATCGGCTCGAATCGGTCAGTTCGATCGATTCAACTGATTACCAGTCAAAGGTCTGGGTTGAGTTCATGGTCACTGTTCTCCTTAACTCGGACCGCTTAAGAACCAATCAAAATCTGTGAAAAAACGGATCCAGTTCAAACAGTTAAAACTAGTATAAAAGTTTCATAAATTACAATTTGATCCTAAAATTTATTTAAATTATAATTTAAATTTTAAATTTAATTAAAACTTTTAATTTAGTCTTAAATTTATCAAAATTTTTAATTTAGTTCTAAATTTATCAAAACTTTCAATTTAATCTTTAGAAAGAAAAAAAAAATATTTAATAACTATGTATAAGTATTATTTTTTTAAATTATTTTTATACATATATATATATATTAATAAATACTGATTCAAATACCGGTTCGACCGGTTGAACCAGTTGAATTTTAACCCACTAATATTTCTAATTCGATAACCGGTCTAATTCTAATAACTTTAGATTTTTATTCTAACCTTTCAACTGTTAAGTATCTTTAACAATATAAATCTTAAAATTGGTTTTTGTTTTCTTTTTGTTTTGGACTTAATTACAGGTCCCTCCAATTGTTCATTTGTATTTTTTCTTATTTCATAATTTAATAAATATTTTACATCAACCTTCGCTCACGGCGTTTATCTCATTACATTACCACCAAATGTTTTTGTTTTCTTAATACAGAATGCTGTTAGGTACATTGCAAAGTTGCAACTTGCAAGCAATATAAAAGAGAAGCTACATCACATATTTTTATAAGTGAATTATGCACATTTAATAAAAAGTAGATAATTCAAGGTTGTACAATTAATAAAATACTTTTAATAATAAATAATATTTTTTTGAATTAAAATTTTTGTTTGCAAGCATGTTAATTATAACACTAGTAAGTCAAAGTTGATTTTTATACTATTAACGTTTTTATTCAACCTCATAGTAGGAAGGACCATTATTGAAGCACTATTAGACTTAAGAAAATCTCTCTTAAATTTGACCGTATTGTTAATAAATCTGATTCAATACTATATTCACATTTAAATCTCATTTTATTTAAGAAAAATGTGAGTACGAATACTTAAACTCAAATCAATTATAGAGGCTGCACGCTAGATCATTAACTTGCTACCATCCGGTGATAGATAATATTTAATTTAAAAATCACCTTAAAATTAATTATATATTATCAGTTTAATAATAGTGCTTTGCTAAGGTCGGCTCAATGTGACGACAACCGGCCTCTAAAACGGAATCTGCAATGTAATATTCCGTCGTCTTGCTCGCTAAAATGGTTCTGCTCTAATCTTTCCTTTTCTTTGATTCATATGTATTTGGATTATCTTGAGGTAGCCCACATCTTTCTACCACCGTTCTTTCCATTTTGTTCTCCATCAGTAATTGTTTTTTGTGGCTTGTTTGGAATATTAAAATTTTTGAAATTTTATTTTTTCTTTTTAATTTCTTTCCTATTTATTACTCGTTACTCCTATCTACCCCAACTCACCTAAAGACTAAAGTCTTCATATTTATTCTTCTTAAATTCTTCATGTTTTATTTTTAATTTTTTGATTATAAACAAGGTGGAAAGGTCATAAAACAAAAATAAATTTAATAGGATGCAAACACAGAATTAATAAATTTAAATAAAAAGTCATACTGAATTGTATTAAAAATACGAGAGAGATATATATTCTTATTATTTATATATATAATATAAAACATAAGATAATGGCATGGATAATAGCAAATCGATATGACTCGCCCACAACTAGCTAAAAGACAGCTTAGTGATTTTTTATTTTGAAATACTCATATTTGTTTACCCACATAACATATAAGAAGTCAATGGCATGGATAGTAGCCATTTTTTAGGACCATATTTAAAGATATATATATATAATTTGATAAAGGGCCTATTATTTGCTGTTAAAACATGATCAGTATGATTAACGTATGGAGTGCTCTATTCGGCCGCGACTTCCGACCATTACCGTAAAATGTAAACACTAAACACTCGCTATATAATGGACGAAAAATGGACTGTAAACATTGAACCACCCGAACTCAAAAGTTGCCCCTCTGGGTACCAACACCATGGGGCCAAACCTCGAGTTGAGAGTTTCCTCCGACTATTTGACAGGATCTTCTAAACAGTATCTGTAACTTTGACAATATTCTCTTGAGTAATGCAATTGTCTTGTTCAAAGGCAACATTAAATGCCACCATTGTACACCTCAAAATTCACACTCGAGGCAATTGGTTTATGGAAATTTCACTATTACAGTTGCCCTCTAAAAATCGAAATAGATGCAAATTTGTTGCTTTGGATATAAGGTTTTTTTACTGCACATTAGTCCTTAAATAACCCGTGTTCCTCTATTTTTAAAATTGGTTATTTAAAAAAAAAATCCTTGAATTTAGGAAAGCCCTTCAAGTAATGTACAGTGTTATCTTGTCAACTTGTCCCGTGTCAATATTTTGAAGAATACAAAAATAAATTAAAATTAATATACAAAAATAACTCAAATTTTTCGTTTTTGAACAAATCTACCGTGGCCTTTTTTTTCCAACAAAAAAACATGCATTGTCGACATATGAGTCATCATACGTGTGGATCAAAATTAGGGGTCACGTATTGTTATCCTTATTCAATCTCTACTGTAAATGAGAGATCTATCACTCGAGTACTGTTTGACTATAGTGTGACTCCCTGAACCAACTATAGTATTAACGAGTTTGAAATCTGTACTGCGCATGCACAGTTTAATTGACAGTTTAAGGAAGAATATTGCCTCTATTGCACAAGTTGAGACTCAAACCTCAGTCGAATATGCGGAAACACGCTTAATTACCATCAGACTGCCATCTCATGTGGTCTACCATGACCTTTAAAGCTGACAAGTACTCAGTTAACAATTTAACATTAACTTATTTTGTTAAATGTGTTGATATAACATATTGACAAATTTTCTTATATGACGTGGATATAAAATAAAAAGATGATTGAGTCCGTCATATTTAACAGATGTCTATCAATTCTAATTAATTGTATGTTATTTTTGTTATAAAATTAATTAACCATACATAAAGCATTACATTTAAAAGAACATGCTAAATTTATTATCAAATACAAAATCAGGAGATATTTCTATACATTAACCAAAAAAAAAAAAAAAAAGTCAAATACGGAGTGACATTCCCAATTGGAAGTTGCAACGATTATCCATCTAATCATTCAACTTTATATAGGAATAGATTCAAGGTATGGCCGATACCAACTCCATGAAAATCTGTGTCAGGAAAACTAGAACAATATGAAATTTAATATTTCCCCTCTTCTTTCAAGCTTCTCGATAATGTGATTGAACAAGCGACAGGCCACAATGTACATGCATTGCATTGTCATGAAGTGTAAGTAATATCCATGAATAACAATAACGGAGCACAAGGTCAGCTGCTTTGATTCTGTCTTTAAAGCCACCTACCACTGGACACAGACATCATTCTATAAAGGACTGAGTGAGATAGCCACGCATTGAAACATTCACCAGTAAAATTTTGATTCCCACATTTGGTATCATTGTGACCAAGTCAATTTCAAGAGTCGGCTGTTTTCTGCAAGTGAAATTGTGCCTCTCAGTTTCTCATTGCCATATTAGCTGTCACCCTCCACATTCTCTTCAGTCTTCACAGCTGCTATCTGCGAAGCAACAAATGATTCACTTTCATGTATTACTCTCCAGGGTAAGCTCCCAGCTGCCATTTACAAGGATGTTTCACAATAGTTGGCAATTGATAACAAGATTGCAGACAAGAATAGGAAAGCTGTCTGTGTTGTGCAATTTAGAATTCCGCAAATGTTGAACTAACAGTTTCAGAAACCAAAAAGATATTGACTAGGATTTTCTGTTTAAGACCGTTGATTTGAAATTAACTAACATTCAAGTAACACAGATGATGACTGATAATTTCCCTGTAAAGGCACAGATCCAGCTGATGGATTGCATCATTCTAACAGAATTTAACCAAAACCGCATCACAAAACTATCAATGTTTCAACTTATGGTGTCATCTTGATCAATAGCAAGGATTTTACAATCCCCCTTAACTTGCTAGAACTCAATGATTGCAAAATCATGCGGGAATTAAGTTGACTGTAGCTTACTAATTCTTCGGCATTATTTAGGATAATGAAGAAGTCCAGCTAAAGTTACACTCCACAGATTTGAACAGCAGGGGATATCATCCATCAAAAGGGTAGTCGAACAATGGAAATGAAACGAAACCGGGAGGTAACTCTTTAAATGAAAAATGTTAGTCCCTTCAATCATAATTAAATATTTGAAATTTAAACTTTAGTCATGTTAATTAATTAAAAAATAATTGAATGTCAAGTCTCTCGTAATCTTAAAAAAAAAAGTGGGTTTTAATAATGAATTTAAATACTCAAATTGAAAGAGATTTTGATTTAAATCATCTGATTAGAGGGGCTTCAACAAAGGACTCCCTTCCTCAATTTAATCTTTTCATCCTTTTGATATTAAGGGACGAAGAGTCCTTTAATTTTTTTTTTTTTGCATTGTATGTATCTTTTACGTTGTAATCTTAATATTTTATTTCTCAAATAGAAAGAGAAATGTAACTAATTTTAATTAATATTTATCATGTTATACACAAACAAAACTAAAAAAGACTGTCCGAAATTCATCAATTTTGTTTCTTGCAACTTAGCGCGGTAGAGGCTCGATGACGTACAAGGCGTACGTCATTATTTAAAAAGAAGAAAGGAGATAGGCACTCTTTAAAAATGCTGTTATTATTATTTAAAACTTAAATAAAAAATATTAATATCCTAAAATTTAATGTTTTAATTAATATTTTAATTAAAATTAAAATTAATATTTTTTAAAAAATTTATGATACTAAATGAGATATCAAATTTCAAAACATAAATTGATGAAAAAAAAAAAAAAAAACCCCTCTGATAACCTTAAACCCTTTTTTTTTTTTTTTTCAACGCAAAGGCATAAATTTTTGCTAAAGCAGAGGAGGAGGAGGGGGAGGAAGTGAAAAAGATGGCGAGCGCGGAGAGCGGCGGCGGAGACGGAGAGGAGGAAGTCGTTAGCCGTACAAACCTGTCAATTCCCCGCGGCGGTCCTATTTACACCTCCAACTTGATGTCTCCTCTCACGAGAGTTCCTGTCTTCGAGTCCGATGTCCTTCGCGAGATTCAGGTCTTTCTCTCTCTCTCTCTCTCTCTAAATCTCTTTCTGTCATTGTATAATCCTTTTATCTTAATCGCGTTCTTGAATTCAGAGTTTGGAGGTTGAACTGCCGGCCGATTGTTCACCACCGTCCACCGCCGATGATGAGGATATTTCGTACGTTTTTCCGCACAATCAATCTAATTATTTTCGACTATTATTTGTTTGCATTGTTGTGTTTGTTGTTATTTCTTGGAATGCAAAATGGGTATTGTACTGGAGTTAAATAGGGATGCGCTGATGCAAATTTTTGGTTGCAGGGTTGATGACCTTAAGATTTTCACTGATGAAGAGTTGGTGGAGATGGCCATAAAGGAGACTTTTAAGGTATTTATGCCGCCTTAAAACCACTGCTTCCCTCTTTCTATTTGTCGGTTTCTCGATTATGTCTTCTGTATTTAGTTACTCTGAGTAATTAGTTATGTCTGCGGATAATGAATACAGGATGAGCAAAACAATGGAGGTTGCTCGAAGCCATGTGGAGAGAACATAAATGCCGAGTGAGTTTAAGAAAATTTCAATGCCCTTTTCAAATTAGGGCCTCAGATGTTTGTTTTCTATCAGTTTGTGTTGGAATTCATCGCTTGAGGTTTCTATTATAAAAACCCATTTCGCTGCAGGTGTTTTGTGGTGTAGGGGAGGTCAGAATTCTCTTGAGTCTCATGTATGTGTATTTTTTGCCCTTTCAACCCTTGGACAGAATGAACATGAAATGAGATTGGAATATTGGGTTGTCTTGATTCCTTTGTGTATCAGACCTAAAGTTGATCCTTCCTAAGACACTTGATTGCTTTACATCTTCTAGCCTTTTAGGGGCGTAGCCATCTTTAATGGTTGATTATATTCCTGTTTTTAGACTTTTATTGTTGCTAAAATTAGTAAAACCTGTTTTTGGCTTTTAGCACTGGCAAAATTCTTCTTGATAAGTACTTTTTGTGCCGACAAAATTATTAAATCTTTATAAAATCAGATGCGAGAATTCTAGGAACTTATATTTTGGTAGCCTAATATTTTTCATCCGTTTTTGGTTTCACCCCCTATTCAGTGCCTTATTCTGAAACTGTTTTCTGTTATCTTCAGAACAGAACATGATGTTTGCCAAACGGAAGGACCCCAAAGAACCAACTATAAGGGAACATCCATTAAAAGGACCTCGAGAAAGGGAAACAAAAGGAAGATGGATAAGCATGCTGATGTATGTTACCGGCTCTGTACTCTCTAACCTTTCTGGAATTTTTGCCATTGTATTTCTTCCTTAATGGTATAATAGCATGCCACTTGATACGACTTCAAGACATTAGTGTCTTTATATTTAGTGTCTTTACATTGTGCTTAGGAAATTCTAACTGGTTTCTTTGCTTTCTTTTTGTAAATGATATTCTGTATGCACTGCTAAAATACATAACTTTGGGCACATGTAAATTAAACTGTGACAATACATAATTTGAGGTGAATGTAATCAATCTTGTTATTGTCTGCATAAGATTGTAAGAAATGTCCAATTACATCGTTGTAGTCCCTGACATGCTTATGTTTAGGGCTGAGTTGGGACGACTTGGTCAAATTATTGAAAAAATTGGCAGTTTGATATGTGGCAGCTGTATTTCAATCTGGGATCTTTGGCAGTTGTTAATTATATATATATATATATATATATATATATATAATTCATTATACATGTTTTGCTTTACTTGATGAATTTATTAATCTTGTCTATTCAGGACAGTTACCTGGTGAAGGTCAATGAATTTCTGAAAATCAAACAAAAGCAAGATCAAGACAGGGCAGCAGCTGGACTGCATTCACTAAAGTTTGTGTCATGTTATAAATTTTGCAAATTTTATGGTCATCTTATCTCCTTAAATTTTTTGCTTATTATTGCCTTGTGTTTTGTTCATGTGCTAGTTGCCAGATCGAAGAAGGTGTCAGTCCATCTGCTGAAAAAGCTGAAATGCTAAAATCTCTTAGGTCTACCAATTCTAGAACGCAGGTCTCTCTGGAGATATTCTGATTGTTTCTTTGCTGTCTTCCATGCGTCTTATATTCATGGTGTTTACATTGGTTGATTATTAGGATATTGAATGCTTCATATATAACCATGCTTTTCAAATGCACAGCAAGTGAAGCCCTCAGAAATCCAAGATTTCGTGTCCGTACAGCTTCCAGAGGTTGTTCTTTGTGTTGAAGTTTACCATAACATACGGAAATACGTAAAGGTCTTTCTACTCTTTTGGCTACTTGTCATTTAATCATTTCTGGTGATGTGGGACAAGAAGCACTCCTTAATGTTTTACGTTTGTCAATTATGATTGTAATTGAAGAGCGAGCCTTAGTGTAATAGTAAGGTTACTACATTGTGATCTAGAGGTCACAGATGTGAGTCATGAAAGCAATATCTCTATAAAAACAAGGGCATGACTACATACATGTGATCCTTCCCCAAACTCACACAGTGTTGAGAGTCTCATATACTAGGACACTTTTTTATCTCTTTGATTATGAAATGTAATTGTTAGAATGAACGTCTTCCTCAAAAATATCTGGAAATAATTTAACTGCTTTATAATAACTCTCTCTTTATTTTTTTTGTTTTGGAAAGGGGGGTACGGTTACTGATGGGGCTTTTGGGTTTTTTTTTTTCCATGGGTGGATTGGTTTTGTTTTCAATTTATTAATCTCTTTTTTGTCGACCTTTTGTCTTGCTTTCTACAGCTCTACTGACATCATATGTTGTAGGCCCAGGAGTTCTTGGTCCTAGGACGACAACCGTTGACTGAAATAAGGGATAAGATCTATTGTGCGACAGACCAGGTGATGCAAAGGGCAGGGCAGCATGATCCTTCTGGGTATTTCCTTCTTGAAGTAAGAATTTTGTTTGTTCTGGGTTTTTCTCTGGTAGTTAAGATGCCGTATCTGTTTTCACTGTATATCAATGCTTCATTTATGTAGGACGTTTTCTACAATGATTTGAGGGATCCATCTGCCATAGATTATAGCGAACCCATTTTTGATTGGTTGAGAAACTCAAAAGATGACGCACTTAAAAAATGGGAGACTTGCATAAGGGGTAAGTTGCGAAAAAACCAAAGAGAGGTTCTAGGTGATCTAACAATTTCGGAGCTGCCTCAGTTCAGACGTGCTGACATGCACAAGACACGGTTTTGCGACCTGAGATTTCGTCTTGGAGCTGGTTATCTCTACTGCCATCAGGTATGTTTGGGCCAGGATAGAATACTTCGATACTGTGTTTGTTTGGAGTTTTTTTTTTGGGGGGGGGGGGGGGTTGTGGAGAATATAAAAGAAGATTGTGAGAGAAGGGAAAAGATCTACAATCGTCATGTTCAAAAGTTTCTCTTCTTCCCCTAATCCATCTGTCCAACCAAAAACACCGTAAGACTTGGACACTGAGTTTGTCTTATAGAAACTCGAACTTGGCGCATAGCAACAGTTTGCTTTCTTTGGCGTAATTTTTGTGCCGCTGCGATGGTCATATATTCTTCAAATTGTCTTTCAAAATTAATGTTGAGGTGAGCTGATTAAAGGGCAGCTTGTTCATTTCTCGAGTGTTGCATCAATCCTCTTAACTTCTTTGTATTGTTGATTCAGGGAGACTGCAACCATAGAATTGTTATTAGGGACATGAGGTTGCTTCATCCTGAAGATGTACAGAATCGGGCGGCTTACCCAATAGTTGTTTTCCAACTAAAATACCGTATCGAGAAATGTGCAGTTTGCAAGATTTACAGGGCTACCAAGATGACAGTAGATGATAAGTGGACCCCAAACAACCCTTGCTATTTCTGCGATGACTGTTATTACCTGCTTCACCATGCGGAAGATGGCTCGCTGCTGTACAGTGACTTTTTGGCGTATGACTATGTGCATGACTAAATGCATATGTGACTAATTCCAGTGTTTGGCCATAAATTCCAATTTTCATAGTTGTGCTTGTAGTGATGAATGACACACTCTGTTCTGAAGAAAGAATGTTCTGACATTTGAAGTTTTGGCAGTCGCCGCATTGATTGAGTTACAATGGGAAAGGGAATTGCTGAAGCATTTGTGTTTACCTTCATCTATTTCTTTTCATCCATCTGTAAGCTGATGTAAAATGCAGGGGAAAAAAAGAAAGAAAAAAGTGTAGAAGTATTGAAGCATGAGCTGTGAGTTTACACATCTGGCTACATTTGTAAGTTTCATCTTTTAACTCTGAGACTGGCTGATGATTGCAAGTTGGCCAAACTATCGGAAAGCTTAGAGAAAGTCACTGAATTCCAGGTGAATATAGATTATGTATATATTTCATTTATGAAAGTTCTGGTCTGTTGCATTAAAGCCTATAGCCATGCAAATGTTTAGCCCATCTCCTAGCCATGTATGGGTCATGATAATCCCAGCTTTCGACGTTACTAGTCCTTCTCTCAAATGTGGTCACGTCCCTCTCTGCTGCAACAGCTGCAGCTTCTCTTCCAGGATCATGTGTTTCTCTTTTATCCCCCAAGCTCACCACGGTTTCCCCTGTTCTTGTGCACTCGTCCACCCCACCTTCGACATAGCTGTAGCCAACACAAACATGTTCGTGCTCGCCCAACTCTAACAGAATTCTCCTTTCTTCATTGCCTCTTAGCTCTCCGAGCATTATGGTTCTGCCTTCCTCTCCAATTCTCAACTGAATGTCTCTTATCACACCTTTGAGCAGTCTTGCCAGAAATTCTTCAAACTCATGCATGACGAATCCATTAGAATTGCCAAAGCCGAATCCGACGTGAAACCGGTGAATCGGAACAGAAATTTGCATGCTGATAGCATGGTATGATCTCATGGGACTATCAGATAGATGCAAGATACAAGACCGCAGGTTCTTGTGCACACGATCCTCAAGGACTTTGATCCCTTTCTTCAAGCCTTCAATGGGGTCTGCTTGTCCCATAAAGAAAAGACGGTCAATGACTTGCAGGGCCGTTCGCTTGCCGTAGGATGTCATCCGCCTCAAGGGGAAGACACGGGCCGCGGCAGAGGAGTAAGTCACGATTGACAAGCGATCAACTGGTCGGAGGGAGAATACCACCAATGCCATGGATTGCTTGAGAAGCCTCAGATGTGGACCGTTGGGGCATGCAACAAGAACCAAGTCTGTTGCCTGTTGATGTGTCAATTTGACTGAAAGATGAGCAGCAGCAGCAGCAGCAGCAGTAGCAGCTCTTCTATGAAAGGATGTGCGCAGGTAAGAAGCTGATGGGTGTGAAAACAACGAGGAGGAGCCGGACATGTAATGATGCTGGCGGTGCTGATGGTGATAGTGTGACCTGCGCCCGTTTGCTTCAAGGGATGGATGCTGTCCACACATTGGATGAAAAAGGGTCGGTGGCAAAGGCATAAGAGAGAAATCTAGACGGGTTTGATTGGAAATGTGGTCAGGTTCTATGGGTTCATCATCATCATAATGAGCAGAGTGTAAAAAAGAACGTCTATGGACCCGGAATGTGGCTATGGAGTCATCAAGAATTTGGAAAACGGGGTCAGTTTGGTTGCAAGAAAAGGAGCAAGGTGGGTTCAGGTTGCGAGGAAGCTGGGTCCAATGGGCGCGGCAGATGGGGCAGGTCACGCTGCCATGGCGAACATTTGAGGAGATGCAGGCGAAGTGGAATGAATGAGAGCACTGGGCCGTGAATATGGCCTGTCCTGGGCTGCTGCCTGTGCCGTAGCTCAAAGCATCGAGGCAAATTGCGCACAAGCTCTGCAGCACCACATGTACAGCATAAGAAGATTAGCTTCCTGCTGTAATAGAAATTACATAAATAAAGAAACTCGGCTCCATAGCTTTGATAAAAAAAATTTTCAAGTAAATTTTTTTTAAAAAAAAAAAAAACATTTTTGATCATCGTAAATAATATGGGGAGTAATTGCAGCAATGTAGGAAGTTGTTGCACAGAGCAAGAAGAGATGAGAAATGTAGGAGATGGGGACCTCATAAATGAAGTGGGATATGTGTCACCATATGAATTTGGGAATTTTACATTCTCTTGCTAAGAAAAGTTGCTACTAGAACTTAAAATGGTTTATGGGGAATTCCATTTGATGGTGTGTATGAGAGTACTTTTCTTTGAAACTTTAATCGAGTAAATGAACAGTGGAGTTTGTCAATTTCTTTCAATAATGCGAATAAAGAATTGAAAAAAAAAATGACAAAAGGGATAGTGCTAATCTTGGACAATCGTGGGATGGGGGGCACAAATAAACATGAGACAGTCAAACATTGGGAAACTTTGGATTCCGGGAAGTACATGTAATGGCAATTAATTGCTTCCAACACATGAGAGGGTCTTAACTTTGAATCAAAAGAGAAGACATGATTATGATAACAAGTTTTCAATTTGCCTACCTTACAAGCAATGTTGTTGTCATTGTTGATGTTGTTAGTAGATTCTGCTTCCTCATTGAAGTTCCTTTCTGAGATCTGTCAATTTTCTCAGACGTTAGCCCCAATTTTTTTCAAAAAAAAGATGGAATCATACAAAGAAAATAAGAAAGAAGGAAAGAAGCGAAATAGAAAGACCAAAGTTAAGGACTTGAGCAAGAGAGAGAGCGAAGGAGAGAGAGAGAGAGAGAAATACTGCAGGAGAGAAGAAAAAAAGTTTCTGGGTTGATTGAATTAACTGTGATAATTTAGGAAACCATATAGAAGCAATGTTCCAAGAGAATTTTGCAGTTGGGAATTCAAAGAGATTCAAGAAAGAAATCTTCTTTAAAGATAAAGTAAAATTCTTGGAACTGTAACAAAGGGAAAAATAAGGAATTTGGAAAACAAGACAAACAATCTTAATTTTGGTAACATCCACAGAACAAAAGAAAGAAGAAAGGCAAATTCTCGGAACTGTAGCAAAGAGAAAAAAAAGGAATTTGGAAAACAAGACATAACAATCTTAATTTTGGTAACATACCCAGAACAAAAGAAAGAAGAAAGGCAAATGGGGTTGTTAATTTCACTTACATTGACTGAGGAATCAATGGAAACGGGATCGGCAAGAGCAGGTGGCTTTCTCGGGGAGAAGGAGCCACATGCAGCCACCATTTTCCTCGCTGCCCTTTTGAGCTTTGAGGATGCTCCTCCAACCCCCATTTCTCCTTCTTCTTCTTCTTTTTCTTCTTCTTCTTCCACTAGATAATAGTATTATTGGTATTAATATTAATGAAGCAGTGTGGCATATGTGTGGCTTATAAAAAGCAAGATAAAGTGCAGACAAAGTCCCTGCCAAATTCTGCAGTTCCTTCACTACCTGTATTTGCTGCCCGGTTGCTTTTTCTTCACTGTGTTCTTTCACACGCTCACATTTGTTTGCATATATTTCCCTTTCAAGTTTCTATGTTTTCAGTTTGACGTTTCACCCCCCAAATGCCCAATTACCCTTTTTTTTTTTTTTCCTTATTTTAATGTTTGTGCTCTAGCTGCTTATTTAACCTTTTTTTTTTGTCTATTTATTTAAATATGAAAAAAGTAGAAATTTGGAAGGTTTTTATTTGATTTACATGTCAAGTGTAACGAGTCTTTTTTTTTAATATTTTTTGATACAACAAAATGAACCGATAAAATTATTTTATTTTATATTTTATTAATATAGTTAAAAAATAAAAATTCATTATACTTTGACTCATTAATTAGATAAAAATATTCCAAAAATATACCCTTACCCTTTAACCATATATTTTGGTGCTGCTGCTACAACTATATATCCAAGAAGGCTCTCCAACAGCCCTCTTGGTTTTTAGCTCCAATAGAGAGCCATACCTTTTGTGTGTCTCTCTCTTTTTTAGATTTGAATTCAAAATCTTTATTCTAAAGATCTGATTTTTAACCACTGAAATATTCCCTTAAATCCACCATTTTTGGTTTTTAGTTCCAATAGGGAGTTATACCGTTTTACTCTATATATGTTCCACAAAAAATTTATTTTAGAAGTATTTTTTTTTAGAAAAAAAAATTCATCGTGGATATATTAATTATTGAATTTGTGAGTCGAAGTCAGTATAACCACCATTTGTCGTATTTTATTCAATCACTCCCAAGGGATAAATCTATTACTTGAACAATGTTGGATACGATGGGCGTTCATCGCATCCGATCACGGTATTAACAATTCGTGAATTTGTAATCGTATCTTTACATAATCTCATTTATTTAGAGCGGGTAATAACATAAAGACTCAAAATTAGGTGTTTCAAGAAAAAAATATATTAAGTTTCTACTGGACTATTACCACATATGAATTATCATAATATTTTAAAGGTATTTCTAAAATAAGAGAGTCTCCCCCATAAACTAATTTTATGTAGAGTAAGTATACAGAAAAACAATATAGCACTGCTCTTTTAGTTTTCACTGCCCTCTCTCTCCCCTCCTTTTTCTGACATTTCTTCGCCTTTTTTATTTTCTTAATTCTGTTGATCAAATTCTTTTCCATTTTGTTTGTTTTGGCTCGGAAGAGATTTCAAGAATCTTTGCTTACAAACAAAGAAGTCTACAGCCCGAAAGGTCTTATCTTTCCATTGTTAATAAAAAAAAATAAAATCTGCTTTTGTTTTTCATCTGTGATGTGCAGGGATGTTATCATTCTGCTTCTGATGTCCTGCCTGAGGGACCTAGTAATCAGATGCTAGATTTTAATCATGGTCTTAAATTGACTTCAGTGACAGAAAACCAACATAGAATGAGGCTGCAGGTCAATGTACAGGTAACATGCCATTGCCATTTGTGGTTTATGTTCTTGTAAATGAGATTCCTCTTGTTTTAAATATAGTTATAAAACTTGATTCAGCCAGTTGGACCAATGATCCTATGATGTGAACATTAGACAGAACTGAGTTAGCTAAAAATTTATTTAAATATTTGACCTAGAAAAACTTAGTTGGCTAAGTTTTTTAAATTCGGTGACCCTATTGAACCGAACTGTGTCACTCTTTTAAATAAATAAAATAAAAAAAAAGATTTAAGTACATTTTAACACCATAAAAGGAAAAAAAAAGAATTTTTTTTATTTGAGTCTAAAAAAATATATTAGAAGAACAAAAGCTTATTATACGTATAAAAGAAAAAAATTAAAAAATATTTTAAACATTAATTCAGCTGAGCAAATCATTAACCTACTAATCGAATCAGTGAGCTAGTGAACCAATCCTCTATCCGGTTCGTTCTCTGGGCCAGGTACAATATCTTTAGTTTTAAAAGAAGGAATTTAACTGAAATGGTTAATTTTGCAAGTTACCCAAATTTGTATGATTAATAAACTGTTGAAAGGGTACGGCAACTCAGCCAAAAAAAAAAAAAAAAGAGGAAGAAAAACAAGGTGGGTCTTTCTCTTTCAGGACGAAGGGGAGGGGGACCACTTTTCTGTCAACCCACCTGACAATTTTCTTTTGCAAGGTCCCCTGTAGTTGTCTATTATGCATCATCACTTTCCGCTTCTTCATTACCCAAATGTGCGGCCAACATTTAAACCTACTCTTTTTTTTCTTTTGCCAAGTGCTTAACTAATGCCTTAATCTTGTTATGGCATTTACAAAATTTTTCTGCCACATATTTATTCATAATTGCTCCACCCCACCAAATCTTATCGCCTCATGCTGTGATCTTTGTCCTCTTGGCACCTAAAACTCCTTTCTGGCAATTAGTTACAAACTAACTCAGCAAAAAAATAGTTTCAGCCCCTACACGCCATAATTTGATGAGAACATCCAGTATTGAGATATTTTTTTTGGTTGTCTGTCGTGACGTGTCCCGAGATGAGGACACGATGAACAAAAAATAGGGCACAACATTGTCCAAAATGTGAGAGTAGAAAGAGAGAGCAGAGAGAAAAGGCCCAAAATGTGAGAGTAGGTGAAAAAGGACCGTTATATTTGAATTTCAAGTTTCTCATCAAGATTAATGATGGCTTGGTGGCTTTTGTTTGGCTTTTATCTGCAAAAGCTACCCGCTACCCGTTGGCTGGTGCCAAAAAATATGTACTTTCCTTCCGTCCATTGCATTCCATTTAGCACTAACCAAACGCATGGCATCACACGGGCCCTCCCAATTCAATACGTCGAATATGTTCGTATATAAATTATAGAGAATTGACCCCTTTACCAATTAATTAACCAAGTTGTTACTTTGTTGCTCAATAATGTCAAAGCTGGATGACAATTTCCTAGAATTGGCCAAGAATCCCTGTTCATATAGTGTCAAACTCTCCATTGCTAAACAATACATGTTTGTACCAAATCTCAAGTCTTATTATGTAAAGCATGGCATCATGTCAAAAATCACCAGAGTTGATGTTTTACAAATTGCACTAGAGGACCTCAGGAGGGGAGGAGGGTTTGGATAATTGAGTTAAACAATGTATCTGGTATATTGCTTAACAAAATTTTTGAACAACCTCTAAAATCGACTCAAATTAACTTGACTCAATGCGATTACGAGAGATTCATTATATTAAAAAAAGAAGTAAGTCGCGTCTGATGAAAAATAAGAAAGTCACACATCTGAATTAAATAAAAGAAAAAAAGAAATTTACGACTCCTCCTATCTTAAGGGGCTCCTTATCCGCCCTCTTGTATCAAAACACTTAAGGTTTAACCACAAAGTTAGAAAAGCAAACTTAAGCTAATATATTCTCCAGGAAAGATAATGTTGTCTGCTCAAGACAAATTTTTATTAAGGAACTTCTGCAAGGTACCTTGTTTCCAGTAATTGTTTTACTTATTTTGGTTGTTCAACTACACACAAGTGGGGATCTAACTTACTAGTACCAAAGGACAAGAATTTAAATGAAATGGGAGGCAGGTGGCTCTTGTTGTTGTGATCGTATAATTGAACAAACTAATAGATCATCTGTTTCCTGTTGTCAAGAAATCTAATTTAAGCATTTCGAGAAGTTCAAAAGAATGAAACCAATTTTCTGGAAGTGGGAAAAGGACAGATGAACTAAAGGATACTGTTGTCAGCATTGAGATGTGAGGAATCTCTCTTTAGTTACTGACATATGCTGAAGGCCTTTTTCAATGCTTCCCTCCCTCGATCATCCAAAAAATAAAAATTAAAAAAAAAAAAAAGAAGGAAAAAGAGGAAAAGCACAAAAATGTTTGATTTGCTACCATAAAAACAATTCTTTTGACCGAGTCAAGCTCTTGGTTAAAAGGGAGGTCAAATTGAGATTTTGAATGATGAGTTGCACAAGAACCCAGTTGTATGCCAATCTTTATTTCAATGATTGCTCATCGACCAATCTTTTTTTTATATTTTTTATTAACAAATCTTTATTGAATATCTCATTTTGGCCTTTCCAACCTGCATTTTTTGCATTAAATTTGACCAACAGATTATGGGGTTTATTTATTACTTTTGTTTTGGCATCATCTAGTAATGTTGGCTTCATTTCCCCATCTCGCTCAAACATGTTCCTTAAAAGCTGTAATGTGTGTATATGATACCCAAATGCAAGTCGAGATCTTTCGACTAGATCACACCTTGAAATCTTAAAAAAGAACACACAAATGGCTCAAAGTGCATGCAATAGACCGCGCTCAGTGCCTAAAATTGGCAATTACATGGTTCTTGATTGCAATTTTCTAAAGGACATAGCCCCTTTTGAAAAGATTGCCGGGGGCATGATAACTTTACCCTTTGTGTAAATCCCAGAATTTTGATCAAGAAATCTACACGTCATAGACAATTGTACTAAATAGACCAAACAATAGACAATTGTACTACTGTCTGGCTTCTCAACAATATAAAGAACCCAGATTATACGGAAAACTTTTAGATCTTTGCATAAACTTATGTTTTATTTTTTAACAAGAATGATGCCTTTTTTTGGGTCCGTCATCATTAGTTAGACAAATTAGGCAATGGTTTTTTTTTTTTTTTGTCAATTAAAAAAAAATATAAGTGATATACAAAATTCTGTCAAAAAATATTATACTCATAAAAAAAAAAAACAAACTTCATAAATTTAATTTATTGAATATTTTAGGAAAGATTAGAATCCGAGACTTTTGTAAGCAATGAATTATTAACCACCAAATATTAATGCGCTTTTTTCTTTTCCTTTTTTGTTTTGGGGTGCCTTCATGTGAATAAAATCAGGCCAGAAGATGGTTTGGGCTCTCTGGTAAGGATCAGAGGGCAACAGAGGCTTGGATTAGAACGTTGTTATTCAGCAAACCTGTTTTTGCCGACTTTCCATTGCTACCTCTATTAAAAGCCTCCGATCTTGGGCCATATCGTTGTTATTCAGGATGAACCGTGACATAAATACAAGGTACCCGGAGCCCCAGAAGATGCTTAAGTCCGTGTGCGTTGATTAACATTGACATGGTTCAACCCGAACAATTAGTCTCTTAAAACCAAGGAACAATTTAGTCTCGCCTATGAATTTCCAATTGATGCAAATTGAAACATGATTGGCAACCAATGGGGCTTCAAAGGCTCGTTTGTCCAAGGTTTATTGCTTATAATATGTTAATAACCAACTACTGTTAGCTCCGTACTCTAGTGATGGAATAATTGGTCTCTTAAATCTGGCAATTAGGATTCGTGAGGAACCCAAAAAAAAAAAAAAAACAGGTGGGTTTATTCGGAGTCTAGACTGCCAAGACAATTTGCAACCGTTTCTTAAGGTGACGAGTCCAAATCATCGAAAGCCCACAAAATGCATAATGTGGACTCATCCTTTAATAAGCTTAAAAGCCCAAAAAATACTCTCATGACCCTTCTCAAAATCCAACGTTTGGATATCTACGTATCAATCGTTATGCATATATAAATTCATAAACAATGATTTAGAACTCAATTAATATTAGAATTATCTCTAAAAATAGAAGTAAAAACATGCCAATAATAGGAGTGTCCTTTTGATTTTGTGCTACAAAATATACTGTCTAGAGTTATTGAGCTCGTGATGGAACAAGCTTGATAGGCAAATAATAATAATTATTATTATTACTGTTAAATTTAAAATGTGATGTGCGTCATTTTCTTTTATATGCACGTGAAATTCGGAGGTGTAGCCTTCCAAAAAGTCATCTCTATTGATGCTGTGGTCAACGACAATATCTCGCGACAGTGAATCTGCCACATATTATATGCCAGTTGGCGAGTGCGGTCCGGTGCGACGATCCGGTGACTAAACAAGAAGGAAGAGGAAATGGCTTAATTATTGGCATGTATGGGTTTTCTTTTCTTTTCTTTTTTTTTTTTAATTAATTTTGAACTTTGAATAGACATGATATAACTGTAGTTTTTTTGCCATTTCTTAATTTCAATTTGAATGACTCACCTTTTTTTTTTTTTTCAGGATATCAATATTTTTACTCTTAAATTTTTAAATTTTTTTATATTTAAATTTTAAACTTTTTTTGACATTTCATTTGAATTCTAAATATTTTAATTTTTTACCAAATCAGTCTCTCTATTTACTAAAAGTGATCAATCTATTAAAAAATGATTTTAACTTTACAAAAAATTATTAAAAAAAAATTAAATATATGAATTGAATGTCTTTTCTATCAAAAATATGCATGTTACCTATTTAATTTGTATATTTTTTTATTAAAAAAATATTTAATGTGCATATTTTGTTTATGAAAAAAATATTTAATTCATGTATTTAATCTTTTTTAAATGATTTTTATTAAGTTAAACTTATTTATTAATCGATTGATCACTTTTTGTAACTTAAAAGACTGATGTAGTATGAAATTAAAAGGTTTAAGATTCAAATGAAATGTCGAAAAAGTTTAGAACTCAAATATAAAAAAATTTAAAAGTTTAGAATTAAAAATATTGATATCCCTTTTCTTTTCTATAGTTAAACGAAAATTTAGTAAGATGCATTGTTATTACCTAACCATAATATTTATAATTAAAAGGGAAAAAGAAAGTGAAAGAGATCATGTGAACGGTATTCGACAAAAATGCGTAGTTTTAATATACAAGACTCGTAGAAATTCTACGATGGATGCTAATGGTATTATGATGTCCTTATATATTAGACTCTTATGTCAATTATGTGCCTATGTCTAAATTTAAAGTGAAGTCGGGAAAAGGAATTAATGGGTAAGAATGTTTTATTAAGATATTATACTTTAAGAACTGGAATTGTACCAAATAGATTTTTTAATTTTACATCAATTAAAGGGATATACTTCTTATGAAGCAAAAATTAAGAAAAACTTTTTGTTTAACTTTTCCTTTATAACACAAAGCGTTAACATTGAGTGGTAGACAATGCTTTGGGAATCCATAAAAGATTGAAATACATTATGTTTTGTCCATTGAAAAACATGGTTAGCCCCAAGCCTAAACGGCAACCAATAGCACAAAGCCATGTGTGTTGAATATTCGTCATTGTAATCACTATCTATGGAAGCATATGGGCCTACATATTTTGGCATAAGGGACCGATCCAAAAACTTCCAGTTGGAACCTACATAGTCGTTATCTTTTATCCTGTTGAGATTAGGACACCACAGGAACAAGCTAATTGTTACGTAGAATCATCTTTACGACTAAATATCTCGAATTCAGAAACTAATTAATCACAAAATAAAAAACAAGTTAATTAAAAAATTAATTACAAAACAGAACACAACCTCTTAATTCTCTTTACCTTCCAAAAATACAAGATGGAATCAGAAATTAAACATAAACAAACACGACATAAATTAATTACAATTGTGAATTTCTGATCATAAAGATCCAGTAAATAGTTTAGCAACGACAGCACAAATCTCACAAAGACCCTTCAAATTTTTGTTCCTGTTTCCCAGCGGTGGAGACGGAACTCCCTTGAAAGCGGACTGGCAATCATCGGCAGCACGGGCGGCCTCATTAGCCAAATCAGCCAACTCATAGAAGGTCTCGGAGTTCAAGTCATTGTAGGCCACTTCGAGGGCCAAAACAGCCTTATTGTAGTCTTGACCGCACCTTTGAAGGCGAGCCTTGTAGCCAGACCCGCCGCCGCCGCCGCCTTCCTTTATGAGCACAGAGATTCGTTCCCTGGTGGCGCTCGCGTTGCTGTAGGCCAATCCCACGGAAATGAATGCCAATGTGTACCCGTCGGCTTCTGGGGTGCGGGAGTCTGAGTAAAGGGAGTTGATGCAGAAGTAATAGTTTGAAGTTTGGTTGCAGACCTTGGAGACTAGCTTATTATAATTATTATTATGTGGTCTGGTTGATGCTGGTGTGGAGAGCATAATACTAGAAGGGAAAGCATCGTAGGCATTTATATTATTGTTGATGGTGGAAATAAGAACCAACAAGAAGAAGAGAAGCCGAGAAAAGAAAGAAGAGGAATGAGACATGTTCGTTTTTCTTCTTGATTTTCTATCAACCTTTTCTTGTTTGTTAGAGATATGAGGAAGAGGAGGCACAAAAATGGTAGATAAAGAACCAAACCAACTTAATACACACACAAAACCCAAAAAAGAAAAGAAAAAAAAAAAGTGATAATCGGGACACGTGTGTCCTGTTTGTGGACTTAAATGCTTAGCTTGTTTGTAGTATAGTATTGCAGCCCGTAATTCTGGTTTGATTCACGTGCAAACCATGTCAGCTAGACTATCTCTTGATGGAAGCAGTTGTTTTTAACCGAGTTAAAGTTCGGTTGAAGTATGAGTTATACAATTGAGTTGAGTTCAAATTTATAAAATAAATATTTAAATTTTAATTATTAATATATTTATAAAGTAATTATGGAGTTGAGTTGAGTTTTTGCCTTGATGCACACGAGATATAGAGTTTGTCTAAAATCATTGGGCCTGCAGTAGTCCACAATATCTGCCCTTCTTGAAACATTGAACCGAAGGTGGCCGGCCTAGTCTCAGTCGCGCTCTGTGTCTAACAATGGCTAATGGGTCTTGGAATCTTGGACCATGAAAGTTGTCTGGTCTTAAATATCGAACCGAAGACACTCTCAATCTCTGTGAGAACCAAATGGGTTTTGAAATGAATAGGCCTGATCTTGACACTTTTACTCCTTGGCCCAATCTTCATTCTCACAATTCCCAACTTTTTTCGGTCTCCGACTCTCCTTGCCATTGTATTCCCAGATAGTCATGATTTTTTTTTTAACATTTTGTCATTTTCACCGACATTTTAATATTGAGTTAGTTTTAATTAATTAAATTAATAAAGAGAAATGTTAGCAGCAGTTACTTTTACCTTCTCTTTTACAGTTGCTACTTAAGTGGTAGATGTTAATTGGTTGTCAAAAAGTTAAATATTAAAAATATTACAAAAATACTATTGAAAAGTGTTGATATGTTGATTTGTTATTGGTGTCTGTAAAAGAGAAAGTAAAAAATAATTGTGCATAACAAATTTCAATTACTAAATCTGTAAATTTAGAATAAGTTTTATGTACGGTAGTTTTATTGTACATAGCAGTATGTTAATTGTGATCAAGCTCAAATTATGCTTAACTTTAGCAACATTTATGAACGATGGGAGGTCCTACAGGGGATACCCCAACTAAAAAATACTTCCTAGTCAAATTCCATGAAATTTCGTTCAGTATTCAAAGATTGATTCGAACTCGTTCTCACATGCTTGAAATATTTTAAGAGATAATCATTATCAAAGACCAATTGGTCAAACTAGATAGAATGCTATGGGCCTCAGAAAGCTGTTTAGCGTTCACACGGATCATTGACTCAAAAAAACAAAAAAGTTCAGAGAGATCAAAAGCAGGAAGCTTTACAGGAGAAGCTGTGTGTCCAAATGGCAGAGGCTGTTGTTTCATTTGTATTAGACAAGCTTAGTCTTCTGCTGATCGAAGAAGTGACTTCCCTCTGTGAAGTCCACGCTCAAGTTGAGTCAGTGGAGAGGGAGTTGACCCGAATGAAATGCTTCCTGAAAGATGCAGACGTGAAGCAGAAGAGCGATGAACGAGTCAGGAATTGGGTCAGAGACATAAGGGATGTGGCATATGACATTGAGGATGTCATTGACACATACATCCTCAAGCTGAGTTGCCAAAAACGAAGATCCGGATTGATGGGGTCCATCAGGAAGTACATGAATTGCTTCAGTGATTTGGCAGCCAGGCATGAGCTTGCTGAAAGTGTACAAAGGATCAGGATGAAGGTCTCTGAGATATCCGCCAGTAGAATTACATATGGGATTGAAAACATAGGCGGAGATCACATGAGTGTTTATGTCTGTGAGAAGCTAAGAGAGCGCAGGCGATCCTCTCCTCACGTTGATGATCTCGACGTTATTGGCTTTGAAGAAGATGTTAACATCTTGGTGGGGAGGTTGCTTGATCAAGGGACACCGAGGAGGAGCGTGATATCTATTGTTGGGATGGGTGGTTTGGGTAAGACTACTTTAGCTAAGAAAGTTTATAATTGCAGTGATATTAAGAGGCACTTCGATTTTTGTGCTTGGGTCTATGTTTCTCAGGATTACAGGGCAAGAGAGCTTTTACATGAGATTGGAAAAAGAGTTTTGAGTATGGAGAAAAGCAGATTAGCTGCAATGAATAGAGAAGAACTAGAGGAGAAACTCTGCAGGGTTTTGAGCAGGAAGAGGTACCTGATTGTCCTAGATGATATATGGAAAATTGAAGTTTGGGATGACTTGAAAGCAATATTTCCCGATGAAATGAATGGAAGCAGATTGTTGTTCACCACTCGAATTAAAGAAGTGGCTGCGCATGCCGATCCAGGAAGTCCTCTCTACGAATTACATTTCTTGAGTGATGATGAGAGTTGGGAATTATTCGTAAAGAAAGCCTTCCCCACGGAAGCTGGTTCCCTTTTTTGTCCTCCTCAGCTGGAGAGACTGGGGAGACAGATTGTTGCCAAATGCGGAGGCTTGCCACTGGCAATTGTTGTTCTGGGAGGACTTTTGTCTAGGAAAGAGAAGACTGCTAGTGTCTGGCTAAGGGTGCTGCAGAGTGTAAGCTGGCAGCTGACTCATGATCCTAAGCAACTAGTGGAGATATTGGCTTTGAGTTACAGTGACCTGCCATACTACCTGAAGCCTTGCTTTCTTTACTTTGGTCTTTTCCCTGAAGATTTTGAGATTCCCACTAAAAAACTGATTCTTTTTTGGATAGCTGAGGGATTTGTTCAACAAAGGGGAGAAGAATCTCTTGAGGACGTTGCAGGAGATTTCTTGGAAGAGTTGATCGACAGGAGCATGATTCAAGTGGCAAAGAAGAGACATGATGGAACAGTTAAGAGTTGCCGCATCCACGATCTTCTGCGTGACCTAGCATTGTCTGAGGCTAGACAATGTAAGTTTCTTGAAATTATTGATGATGCCAGTATCCCTCGTTCAATGTCCAGACCTCGTAGAATAACGGTCCTTTCCAGTCTTGATCAATACATTTGCTCAAGGCACCTCAATCCTCAGCTTCGTTCTTTGTTGCGATTCGCGAGGTCTCAGGAGTACCTCAGGAGAGACCAATGGGCATATATTGGCGAATGCCACAAATTGCTAAGGGTGCTCGATTTGGAAGGTGTGATTTTATCCATATTACCCAAAGGGATTGGCGAGCTCATTCATCTAAGACATCTGGGACTGAGGAATACCGGGCTGCAGAGGTTTGCATTCTTTATAAATGACTTGTGCAATTTACAAACTCTAGATATAAGATCCACAAAGATCAGCAGAATTCCAAAAGAGATTTGGAAGATGCAACATCTAAGGCACCTCTACTCTCACAAGGCTGCAATTACAGGGCAGCCTCCAGTTCACATTTCTGCATTGAATTTCAGAACATTGTCAACGGTGTCAATTTATGGTAGCAACTGGGCTCCCAATTTTCTTGGCAAGTTGACTGGTCTTAGAAAATTGGGCATTGATGGATACTTTGTTTCTCAAGCTGAGGCCTTGTGCAGCTCTCTTGTCAAGTTGACAAGTCTGGAGAATTTGCAGTTGCGGGGACCCGATCCAATTTCCAACCCAACCCTGACGCTGCTTTTCAATCAACCCAACATCTCTACATTGTATCTTTCTGGTGCCATTGAGAAACTTCCTGAACCTCAACAAGTCCAGCCTAACCTGACAAAACTATCCCTGGAAATGTCACAACTTGGAGAGGACCCATTTACTGTGTTGGAGAGGTTACCCAACCTGAAGATGCTCAGATTGTTGTCAGATTCCTTTCGTGGAAAGGAAATGATCTGCTTATCTGGTGGGTTTCCTAAACTCCACTGCTTGGAACTTTCCGACCTGGATAATTTAGAGAATTGGAGAATTGAGTCAGGAGCATTGCCAAGACTTGGACGTTTGATCATTCGTGGCTGTGAAATGCTGAAAATGCTTCCTGAAGGACTACAATATGTTACTAGTCTCAAAGAAATGATCTTGGAGGAAATGCCCGATGAATTTGAAGATAGGATACAGGAAGACGGTGGAGATGATTGGTATAAAATCCAACACGTACCATCCATTCTCATACGACTTTAGAGAAGCAGCAGCCCAGGAGGTCATCAAAATAGAAAACAAATAGATAAATGCAGCATCTTCGGTGTCTCGCTGGTTCCCCGTGAGCCATCTGCAATATCCTCCATTGTTTCTTAGTCCTTACAATGTTGTTGTTAGATTCTATTTAAGACTGTAAACTTCTTCTGTTCTCCCAGTTCAATGAATTTCTGCATCCATTGTCTCAAAAAAAAAAAAAAAAAAAAAAAAAAGCACCGAATCCCATTCTACCGCGGCAAATTCCGACATCGATTGGCAGCCCTGAAGGTTCGTTTCCAGTTTTCACGACTTTCTGATTAGAACTCGCCATTTATACGTTCCAGGCACTCCATTGATAAGTAACAGAATTTCAAAGCAGTACAGCAGATAGAACCTCATATTTGAAAATAACAGTTACTTTCCAGGCTTTTTTTTTTTTTTCCGGTCTCGAGGGAGGGTTATAGCAAGGGTTCAATCCCTCGGCCTCCTACTTGAACATACTGTCTGATGACTAGTTAAGCAACACCATCTATAATCTGTTTATTTCTTGATTCTGCTAATCTGTTTACTTTTTTTTTTTTTTTATTGTCCGGTCTGATCTGTTTCCTCCGCCTGCAATCTTCTGATAGGCATACAAGCCCAATGCAATTGGTACAATCTAAATTCAGCCCAGCTTTATTTCCCAAAAGGTGCCGACATCAATTAAACATGAGTAAAAGAACAGCTGCCGCCAGCCTGACACCTTGGAGCCAACTGTAATGATATGAATAACCGCGTGCATACGTATAGAGCCAGCCAATGACAATTATTATCTAATTAATGAAGGAAAATGGACGCCAGCCTGTGCGATACAACTAAACCAACTGCCACTTCAACAACCTACTCAGGCTCAGAGCTCCGCATGATCAAAATTGGTGTACTAAAAAATACACTACATCTCAAGTGGAACACCTAGGCTTCAATAAATCATCGAAAACACAATATTTTTCTACTAACGCAAAGTATTTTGTGAAGTGGAACTCAAAGTGCAGCGAACCAAAGCAAGCCCCATATACCAGCAAGCGCCAACAACAAGATTAAAATCAATAATCTCCCATTAAACGACCGAAAGAATCACATATCAAAAGTGTTTTACTCAGCACACAGAGATGCAGACAGCATAGTTCGCAGAAGAATGTACACAACCTTGAACAAAAAATATTACAGGGAGGATAAATACGCCCTTGCAATCATTTACAGGTACAATTGCTGATTTGCAGATTTTAATTGAGGGAACAAAAATTAGCTAGCTCACCGCCTACAATGACAGAAGAAGGGGGGGGGGTGTTTACAAAAAGAATATAAAACGCAGAAGCTGATGCTTAGACAGTAAAAGAACCTACAAAGATTTCAGACTGACGCAGACCTGTAAAAGCGTTTGTAGTGTGCTGTGTGCGTGGAAGAGTTCTAATGGATTAAAGTACGTCGTGATGGCCGTTCTACGGACTAATGTTGCACTCTCGCAAATACACATGATCGTAGTCTACATATTTCGCCCAGTAGTTTTTGTACTTGGGTAAGCCTATCTCAAGCCATGGTTTCAAGTTGCCATTATAATGTATAACAGCAGCACGCTCAATCTCTCTCCGGTTAACATTGGGATTATAGCCAAGGCCCAGCACATGCCAAGATCGATTGAGGGGGAAAGTCCTTTTCCAGAATGTAATAAGCCCGGGTGGAAGGGTCCCCAACTTCCACAACAGTCTGTCATGATTCTGCCAAGAAACAAGTTTGCATCAGAATCAACACCACATTAAAGAGCATCCCACGGGACTCCCACATTGTCGAGTGTGGAGAAAGATAAGTTGTATGCAGCCATACCTTTGTTTTCACAAAGAGGCTGTACCAGTAACTCGAACCCATGATCGCTAGATCACAATGGAGTAACCTTACCGTTACACTAAGGTTCACTCTTCAATCAGCATCTCATCAAAACAAGAAAGCAAATGTGACACATCACTCACAATGGATTCAATTTTATGCTTGCAAGTGCATTTCAAGAATGAATATGCACAAAAATGCACATCTATGCCCCACAATTAGCCACACTATATCAGTCCCAATGTTTCAGTAACCAGTTCACAGCTTCGCATAAAAATATTATCCTCTACTCAAAGAAGCATAATCATTCAATCACATCACTTACCAGCTTCTGCCAAGTGTGATACACTTGAGTGATATTTTGCCTTTTCCACTCCTCTAAATCAAAGATATTCATTCCGTATGCCCATCCACAAGCACGGGGATCAAAATTCTTTGAAATGAGAGGATTTGAGAAGTTGAGATATCGATCAAACCGATGGAAACTTTCCCCACATGTCTCTACAGCACCATTAACATTACCTTTCAAATCAAGTGACCAAAGGCCAGTAAGATCCTTCTGCACCACAATGTCATCATCTAAAAACAGCACTTTGTTGAGTTTTGGAAAGACTTCCGGCAAGTAAAAGCGGAGATGATTTAAGATGGATAAATACTTTGGATTCCGATACTTCAGGTTTGGATCAGAATTACCATGATGTGCCCCAAAGTAGTAATCTATCATTGATTGTGAGCCCAGCTGCCTCAGAACAGGACTGTAACTCAAATTTAACCATGTAAATTCTTCAATGTTCTGAACCTGAATGGTGGCTTTGCCTGGTGAATTTTTCAGAAACCACATTCTCATTGCTGCATAATTGAGTCTATCAGTAACAATGTGAAAAACATGTTTTGACGGGTCCTGAAAAATGATTTGATAAACAACATGTAAGGATGACAACCAAAAGCAAATGCCCAAAGCAAAAACAATACTTTAAAAGTTAATTAACTAATGGAAATGCATAAAAAGAGAGAAAGATTTGGACTTAAGAAAAAAAAAAAAAGAAGAATAATTCTTGCTCAAAAAAAATCCTAGATCTTGTTCTGCTTTCTTCTACCTCCAGGGCAACCAAAGAAAGGAAAAAAAATTCTTGAAAGAGAATATCCTGCTTACCTTAGCATGGCGAACAGTAGAATTGACAACAACTGCTGCAGCCAAAACATTATCTGAGAATAATGCATAATGATACAACCGACTGTCTTCCAGTTTCTCTTGATTTGGAAATTGTCGTTCAGAAGAGTTCAAGTGATAGTACTCTGTTGTCAAGCGCAAAGGGAGACAATGTAGACCTTTAGGTAGTGTTTTTGCAGTCAATTGTGTTAAGAACATTGTCTGCTTCCTATGCACTCGAAGCTGCTCTTCTGTTGAATGCACCATTGCCCTAAGCTTCTTGACCACAGTAGCACAGTCATCTTGCATCTGCTGTCCTTTTGCCAATGATTGGTCCATTGCCTTCATTTTTTCATTGGCACTGCAACAAGGAATCATATAATATACTACCATTACATATCAAAGCATTGAAATAAAAGGTTGAATTAGAACACAAGCCATGAAAGATATTGCAATAAAAGCATACCAAACAGAGAACCTAGCATGAAGACTAAATAAATATGAAGGAAAAAGAGAAACTAAATTTACTTTCTCGGCAGCTCAGAATCTTTAGTTGCATCTCCAAGGACACGTTGAACTTCCTTTATCCGTAGTCGAAGCTCCCTTGTGAAGTGTGGATTGCTCTTTGTTGCAGGAAGGGTTAGGTAAACCTTGGCCCTGATAAGCTGATCTTTGAGTTGTCGTACTCGTAAATCTGATACAGTCATTTGATCGATTCTTTTATCAAGTTTACTCGGGGAGTTATTCTTTGCATCGACCTTGCCCGAAGCTAAACCAGATTGTTGGTCGAACTATTTAAAAAACAAAAAAAGAAAGGACAATAAGTACTTAGTGCATTCATGGATTCAATTTTTTTCATTATTGCATGTAAAGTTCCATAATTATACAATTCAAAAGTTCCACAATTATACAATTCAGGCTTAGAAGAAATCCAACAAGTGGCATCTTAATTGAAATGATAACAAGTGCAACTAAATAATTTTTCAGTGATTTCATCTAAATTTCAGGCAGTAGTATAAACCAGATAACGTCAAAGAACGTATTTTTAGATAACAACAATGTAATGCCCTATCAAGGTATCTATGATTAAGGCCATGAAATTCTCAACGAAAGCAGAAATTAATTTGAGATACCTGTTGCAGACAATGCCATGGAATAAAATAAAGAATAATGTGGAACCCGAAAAAATTTGAGAAAAGAAAATCACAAAGGTTACAACCAGATGTCAAAATCAACAGAACCTCACCGAAACAAACACTATAATCCATAGATAATAAGAACAGCAGAAAAGTAACCACGCATATAATTTAAATCCGATAAGAAGCTGTCACCAACTTGGTTGCATATACGACAGGTTGATTTGTTACTTTTGAACTTTAATCGCAAATATAAAGCCAAAAGGTAAAACAAACATGACAATAAAGTAGAAAAAAAATGGAGAACATACCCCATTTTGAGAGGCATTTTCTCTTGTGTTTTTATCATGTTGCTTGACATCATTTCCACCGTCCGTCCTGCTATCCTTTTGGCCAGTAGAAAGAATGACCTGTCTGATGGTATTATCCGCTCGAGATGGATCTTGGTCGTTGGTTGCAGACAACACCCTAGCAGATTTATGCTCCCTTGTATCTGGTAATTCCAAATCTAACCAAACAAATATAACAAAACCCATGAACTAAAACATGATACTTGACCGCATTCGTCCAAAAAGAAGAAACTTTTCACTTCCTCTACTTAGAAAAATGCAACAAACACTGAGAAAAAAAAAAAGAATCACCTTTGATTTGAATGTCAGAGGAGGTGGCTGTAGAGTTATCAGTATATACGATTCCAATGGGTTCTTTAAGAATTGTGGATGATTCCTGTACCCAAAAATACATTGCGAAATCTGTATCAATTACTATCCAAACAGATCCGTAACAATGAAGATTTGATTTTTCTGTTTTTTTTGTGACACAATTAACAGAAAAATTAGAACCAGTGGAAAAAAGAAAGAAAAAAAAATCCACCTGGGGTAGCACATTCAGATGCCTGGTATCACCAGGAAGGGTCTGAGAGGAAAGAAAGAACACCCAAAATTAGGAAATTAAAGAAGATTAATCATAGAAATTAAATAACCAATAAAAAATAGAAAGAAATAAAGGGAAAAAAAAAAGGGGTAGGAGGAGTTATTGAAGAGTAAGGGTGCTTACAAAAGCGGTCACATCTTCAAGAAATTCGTTTCTAGCTGCAAAATCAAATTTCAAAAGAAAATCAAAATTTAGGGTAAAAGAAATTAAAGAAAAAAAAAAGAAATGGGGAGCAGTGAGACTGAAAAGAAAGAAAGAACTTACGAGAGGAAGCCTTGAAGGCAGCAAATCGATCAGTGTAAAGAACAATAGGAGCAATCACCGTCACGAATAGCATCCCAATCACCAAGTTCCTCACCATCATCTTTCCCCCTTATTTTCTTGTCTCCCAAACAAGAAAAAGAATTTAAAGTCACCAACCCTCCTCCGCCGGAGGAAGCCGGACACTGGCAGCCACCACCACCACCAACAATGCCGCCACCACAGCAAGAAAGAGAAGAAAAGAAGAGGGCTTTCTAGTTTTTTCCCCCTCGATTCGTTGAGGAAAAATGAATCTGCAAATCTTGATTGCTTAATTCAATTGATGCGGACGTGTGTCTGTATGGCTTGTGAAAATGCAAGATGAAAACTTGGGCATTCCCCTGGTTCCCATCAGACAAGACATAGTGGGGAATACGGATCCGAGGACAAAGCTTTGTGTCGGTTCTCAACAGTAATAAAGTTAACCCCACTTCGGATTTAGTAAAACGTTTAATGGATGGAAGATAAAAGTAGCACTACCAGACGCAAAACTGCGAAAGCTGGAAGAGAGAGAGAGAGGAGAGAGATTGTGCTGCGATCAGTTTATGATCGTGATGTTTGGAGTTTGGTTTAATTGCTTCGAACGAACTCGAAGGGTGTGATTGGAAAGGGAGAATTTGAGTAGAAAGTAAATTAAGAAAAAAAAAAGAGTAGAAAATAGTACAGTAATAATAATATTATAATTGATAAAAAGTAATTATGAAAAAGAAAATAAATAGTAATTTATGAGAGAAAAAATAAAAAATAATTATTTAAATTGATAAAAATAAAATAAAAAAATTAATAAAAAATCTTTTTCTATCTATTTCCCTTTCCTTTTTCATTGAAAATTGTCAATCACAGTGAAAGTTTTCAAAATAAGTTTAGTACCAATTCAACACATTGTTAATGTTACTATCTTTTTGGTGTTAATAGATAGAAAAGTGGAGATAATGTTATTAAAGTTTGGTCGGGAGTATAGCAATTTTGCATAGAATTTAGATAGTGATAGTTATTTTTTATTTTTTTATTATCATTACACAAGATATATATTAATTAATTATAAAAAAATAAAGATTAAATAAATTATAATTTTATTATTAAAAAATATTAATTTGTTGATTTTTAATTAGTAATTATAAGGAAAAAGATAAAAAATAATTATTGCTAACAAAATTTTACGCAAAATTACAATAATCCTCATATTAAGTAATGAATTATAAAAAATATAAAAAATTTATGCATTATATTAAGTGATGAATTATAAATTTAATATTATCATTTTATTTCAGTAAAATTTAAATAATATAATAAATTGATTATTTTATATAATTAAATAATTATTATTTATAAATAAAAAATAATTAATATATTTATTTTTATTATAAATATTATTTATCTTGTTATATAAATCAATCGATCGATTATAATGTGATTATTTTTTATTTATAATTTTTTGTATTCATGTATATTTTTCCATAAATTTAAGCAAGAATTCAAGCAAGCGTGTCACATGGGCTTCGTAGCATTTAGTTGTTGTAAAACTACTGCCCCATTCAAGTTCAACAGAAAATAAAATAAACCCAATTGAATTGAGTAGCGACTCAGTCTTCCAATTTTTCACAATTATCTTACGTTGAAAGCAATTTTAGCAAGAAAGAAACTAGAGATAAGTCGGGGGGGGGGGGGGACTCTACAATGATTTTCAGTTTTCTGCGTGATAAGGCTATAAGATCGAGAGATTTGAGTCATGATAAATAATTATTATTTAATTGAAATTTTAAAAAAATGGAGCATGATTTTAGTTCCTCTTCCCTTTAGAGTATTTCTCTGTCATAGACAAGTTGTCATCCTAATTTTTAGGCAATGAGTAATGCATTGAAGCAAAATACCACTAAAATCGGTGGTTTGGTACTTATTCAGTGATTTTCTTCTTTTCATGATCTCAGTTCGAATCTTCCTAGTGACGTCGGTCTCATAATCTAGGTTTAGATGTCACGAGCGTATTGTTGGGTTCAAAACTTATTAACTCCGCAGTCGGTTATATAGGTGACGGACCCATCAATACTTCAACAGTGAGTCTATCCCTATGAAGTAGTTTTACTCCGACTTCAGTTCAGAAATACGACGATAAATATGTATGAGATGCATCTTTTTTTTCTTTGTCCAGAAAAAAAAAAAACAGTGCACGAATGACGTCAGAACAAAATGAATGTAAATTAATCGCCTAATTTAGTGCGTTGTATCCCCCAAATTTTCCAAAAGAGAATTCTAATCTCATCATCTTCCTGGTCATGGATTGTGTAACTCCTGCAATATATCCTAAGATAGCCAAACAAGGAAAAAAAAAAAAAATATCCCATATCAGGTTCCCTTTTCCAAGTGTACATGAAATTATCCCGACAGTCGTTAATTAGGCCCCCTCCTGTTGAAGTGGCTGGTTAATTTTAGTTGAAAAACCCTCCATTTCCAATGACCATACATTTTCCTCAAATTTCTCCACGGAAACAATGTCTGTGGATGCCAAGCAATTAGCTGCACCTTCAGGACTTTCACAAAAACACTGTCCAGAAAATTCCAGGGCAGCAGCAGTTGTGCAGGTGTCCTGGAGAAACGACGAGAATGTGTCCTCCAAGGACCAGTCCTCTGATGTGGAGATCATGCCACCTTCTTTCAGCCAGGGGAAATCGAACACACCCAATTCCAACTCATCGTCTGATAATTCATAGCTGCCATTATTTTTGTTGTCCGCGTATTGGTGGTTCATCCTGCTGTCTTCAGTGTTGAGTGCAATAAAGTCCTGACGGCTCATTTCTTGCTTCTTTGATGTTTGCTCTTTTGCCTCGTCTTTCTCATCTTCCCTCCCCCTCTTTCTGCTCTCCCGTTCCATTTCTGAGCGATTTCTGTCAAGATATGGTCACATTGAGCTCAGAAAATTGAAACTTGCAGATAGATGCTGGATTACTTGAAATATCAACCCAAAAAAAAAAAAAATGGACAGTACGAGAATCATCAGACTGATGGCTGAACCTGACCATGATCTTCACAGAAATATTATAAACCAGAGAATATCATTTGTCTAGGAATGACTATGGAATTAATATGCTTCAAGCAATTCCAAATTCTGCTCAGCACAACCATAAAGCAACAACCCCAGATGCAGAAAATGGTCTTGTAACACAACTATGCAAGGTAAGACTCAATCTTCGCAATCAGCATGCACGAATCAATGTAAGAAAGAACCACCGGTGCAGAAAGGAAATTTCTTGTTAGGAAAAAAAAAAAAAAAAGGAAAGAAATTTATAATAAACACAAAGCATAAAGAAGATGTCAATTCCAAGCAAATCAATATGCGACAGAGTGGTTTGTAATTACCCTTTGTTCAATTTTGTCTCTGTGTATAATGCTTATGAATTTGAGACCTCAGGGCAGCTTTCTGTTGTTTGTAATTTTGTAAAAGGACTTGTGGGTCTTTATTTGCTGAAGAATGATGATTAAGCTTTGCTCACACGCTACGCCATTTTAAGCTAAGCCGTTTCAACCACACCACACACACACACATTACACACACACAGGCACTTCTGTCATGCCTTTTACCCTCTGTTTCGTTTAATTTTCAATCTATGAGTTGGTTGGTTTCCTGATTTTGCGCTTTCCTTCCCCTAGAATTTGTCTTTCCTCTCACACTCTATTTTTAGTGCTAATAAAAGAGAGGCCACCACACCACCAGCCAGGCAAAATTGCATTCTTTTTTCATTCTCATTTCTCAGTCATCCATGTCTATCACATTTGTTTTCACTCTCCCCCACTATCCTCTCCTCTCCTCTCTCTATGTTTGCGTTTCACCCTTTTCACTTGCCTTTATATCCTTTGAGAAGCTTTTTCACATCATTATCCTATATGGAAGACATGAAAAAACGGAAACAAACAATGTTACGTAATCATTCTTTTTTTTTTTCTTGCTTTTTATATATTTTTTTAATGAGGTACTGTTAGGTGATCAGAGAATTTGGTAACTCAATTATAATCATATTGTAACCAGCAATACTCTTTATACAACAACAATAAAAAAATATACAACGAAAAAAATAATTTTACTTTTTTGTTGCACATTTTAATATTCTAATTGTATAAAAAATATCGCTAGTTGTAATATGGTCACAATTTGACCACCAATTCGTTTGACTACTAATAATTTTTATTTTTAATATGACTAACATATAATTTTATTATAAAATTAGGAGTAATTTTATTATAAAATTAAGAGTAATTTTATTATAAAATTAAGAGTCTGAGCCACTAATTAAAGAGATCATCTCTTTCCTCTCGCTCCCCTCTTGAAAAAGAGGGGGAAAGAGAGAAATAGGAACCTCTAATTTTTCTATGATAAAGAGTTCTAATTTTTTAGTTTTTGTAATAATTTTATATAAATTTAATATACTTACTTTTTATAATGGTATAATAGAAATTAAGGGTGTTCAATAAAACTAAAAATTTTAGTTAATTAAAAATGTCAAATCAAATTGAATCAAAATTTTAGTTTATTGAACTGATTTTATAATTAGTTAATTGAACCGAAAAAAATTAAAATTTTTAGTTCAGTTTTAGTTTTTAATATTAAAAAATTGTAATTAATCGAACTGAATCAAAATGCTAGTATGTATATATATATATTAATAATAGAAAAAAATATTATTAATATAATAATTATTAACAAATAAATGTTTAAAAAATATTATTGTGTCTCAAATAATTATTTATTTATTTTTTATATATAATGATAGTTATAATTCTTTTAATATATATATACATATACATATATATATATATATACATATTTTTTTTAACATTTAAAACTTTATAATAGCAAAAGTCGTTGGAATTATTATTTTATACATTGAAAAATTCTGTTTTGCTATCTCTAAATGAGTCGTGATTTTGATCTCTTTTTGTAAGCTACTCAGGGGATCGACATTTTTTTTCAAAAAAGCCACCTTCAGAGATTACTCACACATTACATCAGCCGCTGTTGATTACATATTGATTTTGAGAAACCCTCCAAATGAAAGGTGAAAGAGACAGCTTGAATAAAAAAAATAGAAGAAGAAAACGGAAGGGTTCTTTTGAGAATTTTATTTTTTTTTGGCGTTGCTGGACTCTATGGATTTTATTTGTAAATGTTATTAAATTCAGTTAACTGAAATTTAATTAAAATTTTTAATTTAAGAATAATTATAATATTTTAATTCAGTTAACCGAGTTGCGAACACTTTTAATAAAAATCTTTTTTTTTTTTTTATTCCCTATAGATCCCACATACAACAACGTATAGATTCCCTGGTGTTGGTGGCAATCAATGCCGTTTAAACACGGTGAATTGACGGAAACGATAAAGATAAATAATTGCGGGAGAGTTATGAAATCCATGTGAAAATTCTTGCTGTCAAAGTCCTAACCCTAGCATAGCCAGCGATCAAGAGACCTCGTTCCGGCCCTCCAAATCACCAAAGATCAAACGGGTTTCCTCCATATTGCCACATCAAAGCGGAAAAGACCCAAAAAGCATTACCCCGGTAAACCGGATACATGAAAATTAGTCACAAATCTTCATGAACTTTATGCAATAATTTTGTTGTTCAAATGAATCACACCCTTTATTTTTTGGTTTGAGTTTTTTTTTTTTTTTGGGTTGGAATGTGCATTTTTTTCTGAACATATTGCATTGAGTCATGCACCTCTTTTAAACGAAATGACCGAATTCAGTCAAAAAATAGACCCAGTTAAAACGAAAAATAAAAGTGTAGAACTGATCATTTGATTAAACAAAATGTAACATCATTACATTAGAAACATCCATGAAAATATAAGACTAATATTTGGCTGAACATCACGTAAACATTCAAATCACACCCATGCTCCAAACCAATGTTGTTAAAATCGGGTCAGACCGGCCGGTCCGACCTGTTCAACCGGTGATCGGTCAAAGGTCTGGGCCGGTTCATGGTCACTGTTGCCCCTTAACTCGGATCGGTCAAGAACCGGTTAAGATCGGTAAAAACCGGTGAAAAATCAGACCCGGTTCAACCGGTTCAAATCGGTATAAAAGTTTTATAAATTATAATTTGATCCTAATGTTTATTTAAATTATAATTTGAGTTTTAAATTTAATTAAAATTTTTAATTTAATCCTAAATTTATCAAAACTTTCAATTTAATTCTTAAAAATAAAAAAATTAATATTTAATAATTATATATAAGTATTATTTTTTAAATTATTTTTATACATATATATATATATATATAAATACCGGTTCAACTATCGATTCGACCGGTTAAATCTTAACCTACTAATATTTTCAATTCGATGACCGGTCAAGTTCTAACAACCTTACTCCAAACTGCAAGCATTCGAGCTTTCCCATTAAAACACGACTAGACCTGACAGCAGAAGGCTTCAATACGCTGGATAAAGGTTAAACTGGTTAGGCAGCAAGCCGGCCCTCGGCATCCGAAGGGAACAACAAGAGCCCCCGCCCCCTATGCCGCCTACTCAAGTTGAGACCAAACCATAATCAAGATGAGTGTAATTACGTATTTCGAGACTTTTGTCCCGAGATTTTGTGTCGAATGAAACCGCAGCTGTTATTTTTGAAACTGCGACTGATATTTTTAAAATGTAAAAATAACAACTGATTCAAAAATATCAGTTATAATTTCAAAAATAACAGTCCCAGTTTCATTCGATACAAAAACTACCGACCCACCAACATTTATTCAATCAAGATAGTCCAAGTGAGGTGTGCTTTTGCGTATACACATTGATATAACAGTGTTAAAATATAAGTCAAATTTAGTGTACATACGAACCTAAAAAAATATATAAAAATTAATTTCATCCACATATTTTTATTTTTGTGAAATTCAGTGCATAATGTTTATTTTTTTGAAAATCAGTTTCAAACGTTAGTTTCATTAAATTAAAGGCATAAAGTTAATTTTATTTAAAATTTTTGTCGATTTATTAATTTTTATAAATTATATTTTTTCTTCTGAAAATCAATCTATTATATTATCTCTATTATAATAATTTTATTCAACTGTTACTTTAATCATTAAATTAGCTGACGTAGTAATTAACAAAGTGCAACATCAACTAATTTTTCTCCCGCTATCTATTATATTATCAAATAATAATGACGTGATATAAAAATTAATTTTACTTAAAATTTATGCTAGTTTGTTAATTTTTACTCATATTATTTTTTTATAAAAATAAGTATAAAAAATTTTCTCTTCTGTACAATTATATATAACTATTAATATTTTTATCAATTACGTTGACGTGTCAACTAACAAAACACTACATCAACAAATTTGTGCCTAATCAACTGATACATCATCTTGAGATCTTGAGTTGACGACGGCCACCACCACCCACCACCCCACCACGAACCATCACCACCGATCAAAGTCTCAATCTTTCCACCATACTTTCCTCTCTAACCCACGTCCTCTTTCTCTTCCAACAAATTCTCACTTCCTTCTCCTTTCCTCTCCATCCATCCAACAAAGTGAAAAGCTACTCTCTCTCTCTCTCTTTGTTGCTTTCTCTCTCTAAGGAGCCGATCTTTGCCGCCATGATGCAACAACCAGGAGGAGGAGGAGTTGCCCCACAGCCACCCATGGCCCCGCAGCCACAGCAATACCAGCTTGCTACGCCGTCACCAGCCCCTTACCTGATGCGATTCCACAGTCCTAGCCTCCTCCACTGGCCATGTGGGCCACCAGCAAATGCCCATGACCAATTTTTTTTTTTAATTAATTGATGCAAGGGATCAGTTTTCCTTTTTGTTAATTGATGCAAGGGATTTTTTTTTTTAAATTAATTAACTTTTGTCGAGAGAAAGAATATTTAAAGAACAGATCTCCCACCTCTCCCAATCTTTCTCTCTCTGTCTCTCTCTGTGTGGAGAGGAGAGACGAGGAGGAGGCTAGGACTGGTGGTGGTGGTGGTATTGGCGGCGGCAGCTGTGGGTGTGGGAGAACAAAGAATTGGTGGTTGGTGGTGGTGGTGGCGGCGGCGGCGATAGGAGTGGGGAAGAGGGATAATTTGGTAGTTGTTTAATTTTTTTGTTTTCTTTATTAAACTGATTTTAAAAAAATTAGATTTTTTTAATTTTTAGTAAAAAATCTCCTAAAATTAAAAGTGACATATCAACTAAAGATGATGACTTGTCAAACTGACAGATACAAAAGAGGGTGATGTGGCATGTACCATTATGCTTAGTCAACATATTTAACAGTATTGTTGACAAATGGATCAATTTAATCCTATGGAGGTAATATTTGAGACTAATTTTAAAGAGCTTAAACATTATAAACTTAATTTTACAAATACAAAAATCTTATAAGTGAAATTTATCTTTATACGTAAAAAAAGATTAAATGAAATGTAATTGAAATAAATAAATAATTAAATAAATTTATATAATATAAAATTATATATATATATTATAGCAATAAAAAACGAAAGTAAAAACAACCAGCACCTTAAATATAACAATGGGCACTGGGCAATTCTTCCTTCTCCAAAAATGTCGTAAGTTTTGCTCTATTAAAACAATCCAAGTTGATGACATCCTAACTACTAGCTTCGTGCTTGATCCTCGAGATGATCTCAAAGATTGTGGGGTTCACACCCAGAATTAACATATTAATTTATGCAAAGCACCACCCAGGTATAGAAGCACGTGAAAGCTCGTGGGGGTTGGTAGTTGTAGACTTTTAACACTAATCTATCCATCTAAACTGAGAAGCGCTTGTTTGAGACACAAGCTTCGTACACATAATTTCTTGTGTAGTCTTGTTGCTGGTTTCAACTTTCAAACAAAGACTCAAAAAGAGACGTGACAATGAAAGGGTTAGGACTTGGGATGATACAAGTGTGTAAACTGTCAATCCACCAACAATCTTTCTGCTGAAACTATGAGCTAAATAATCCCCTACCAATCTGGGGTTGGCGCCCATTGCCCCCCACCTCTCTCTCTCTCTCTCTCTCTCTGCGCCCAGTTTCACCACCTTATAACCAACTTCAACCTTTTCATTTCCAAACTTGGAACCTTTCACCGTCAAATCTGCAACGTGAATCCTTTCTTACTCATCACTGCCTTGGATAAACCCAATTTGCTATTTTTACAAATTCATCATCCCAAGACCGACTCATCTAGAAGTTTTAGACCCACAAATGTTCAGAACCGCCATTTTACCAGTTAAAACACCCATTCATACTTACCCTTCTTCGAAATCAGTAGTTGAACCCCGGCTTCCCGCTTACCCAGTCAGTGCCGCAGCAGCCACCATTAATGTAGATTCTGTTGAGAGAAGATCACCAAGAAGTACTCTTTACCAAATTCTCCGCATCAAAAAGAATGCCTCCCGGACCGAGATCAAGGCTGCATACAGAAACTTGGCAAAACTTTACCACCCAGATGCCACTTCTTTGGATTCTAATGGACGACTCTTCATTGAAATCCACAATGCCTATGCCACGTTATCTGATCCAGAGGCCAGGGCAAACTACGATTTGTCTATTGGTGCCGCAGCTGGGGGTCCACACAGTCGTCTCAGATATTCCACTTCCGATGGCTTCCCAGGATTCAGATCAACTAGAAGGTGGGAAACAGATCAATGCTGGTAGAACTTGACATTTCTGCACTATATTATCCACATCATCAACTCTCGAATCATGTCTCCCTGTACATGTAATTACATCTCTTAAGTTGAGCATCATAAACATTTTACAGACAGTGCAAATACGATAAAAGTAATCAAAATTTAACTAATCAAATCAGTTATAAGTTAGAAATAAAGATACACTATGAAGAGCACACAGTCCTATACTAATCCAGTTGAAATTTAGCTATGTAACCGTACAGAGTTCAAAACTGGCAGAGAGAGAGAGAGAAAGAGAGAGAACAGTATGAATCACATGCAACTTCCAAGATTCCTGCACACCTTTTGTATTATACACATCCACAAAAATAGTCTGAGGGAAATCATTGACAGCTGGCTATCATCGAGTTTATGACAAGAAAAAGAATTCGTATAGGAGGCTTCTAAAGCAGAAATAGAAGGCTGACTCCTTTGATGGCTTGCTATCTAATACACCTGATCACAGACTCATGTCAACCTAGTGATCCAACAGCAATATAAATAATAAATGGTTGATTTTGTAAAAATGAACCTCTTTTATTGTGAGAGAGAGAGAGAGAGGCGGGTAGAAGCAGAACAATAAAACATGTAGGTTTTGTTTGATCCTTAACATCCCCATCCAAAATCAGAAACTCATGATGCCATTCAAGTGGATTTGATTTGACTGGCTTATTAGGTTAATCCTCAGAGATGTAGAATACTTGTATTCTTTCTCTCGCTATACTTAGGTTTTGTTAAGCTTGGTGATAAAGTAGTTTAGTTCAAATTGGTTGTATTAGGATAGCTGTGGGCTTGTAGCCATAAAAGGTTATAAAAGCAGAAGGCTTTATCAATCAAGAAGAAAAGGTGATTTACACATTCAATCCCAACTTACAAGTTTTCTATGTTCTGCTTTTCCCATCCATCTCACTCGTTGAGTGAGCTACAATTCATTCAATAATGTTTACCCGGTCCAAAGACCTAACGTTTCCACATTTTGGCCATAAGATATTGATTCTAACATTATAAGCATCCAAAGGCATAACAGTTTTTGCAGCAAAATGTACCTCGGAACATAACCATGAAACTATTGAGACATCATTTCTGTGCAGTGCTACTGTGAATGCTTCCTCAAATTTATGTTCGGCAATCAGTCTCGATGATTCTTTAGCGGGGTCCAAAGGTGCTTCAGTGTGCGAACGTAAATACCTAAACTAAATAATTCTATTGGTATCTAACAGAAGAAGCTAATCAATTAGAATTCTCCTGCAAGCAAGAGTTGGAACAAGTTCAAGTAATTATGAATATACCATCTCATGCAAACCAGCTAATGGGCCGTTGCTCACTGCTGCTGATGGATTTCCCACTTTTGAATTGGCCGTCAGCTAATTCCCCAGTTAAGGTCTGAGTAAACAACGATGCTGAACTAATGGCATCCTGCAATTGTCCAAGCGTATGATTGTAAAATAATAGCAGTTTAAAATAAACAGTTTCAAAGGGCTTCGATCCAAAAAGGTACCTAGCAAGACTAAGGAGATTAAAACAATGGAAAGCAATGGCAGTAAACCCGGAACAACTCTGTGGTAGCTGATGACATGCTTTTCTCCAAAGAGGGAGCAATTGCACGAGAGCCGCGTACAACAGGCCCCAACTGAAGCAATCTCCTTGTTCAAAATTTTCTCTAATGCTGTAGACGAAATCCTTGTTGATGCAGTTCTTCGTGATCAAAATTTGTTATTTTTGCTGTACTTGGTGGTCTCTTGTTTTTAACTTCTCACGCTTTGCATTTTATTCTTGTAAAGCGAGAGAGTTCCATAGAGCATCCGTGATAGCCCAGCCCTGACGACTTTCACAATGCTAGAAGTCATGGTATCCCTCTGTTTCTGCATTTCTTTCTGTATTAACTCATTGCAAATTTGTCAAAGCCAAAGAGTTCCTCCTGCGTGCAGAAGGGAACCAGTTTGGTTTATATTTCCAGTTGCTACGCCACATCTCAGCAAACGTTATAAAACTAACAAAGCTACACAAAACACAAGGCAGTAACAGCAGCAATGCACAGAGGAAAGAACCTGGTTATGGCCTCGAAGCAATGACCTAAAAGCAAGCACCAATACATATTCAGAATATTATTATCACGGTATTCTAATTTAAATTTAAATTTATATTTTTAAAATAAGATTAATAATTTTTAAAATTAAAAAATTATTAATTTTATTTTAAAAATATCAATTTTAATTTTAATTCAGTTTAAAACCCCGGACACTAACATTTTTTTATGATCTAAATGCAGTATTGATATTGAGGATGCGGATAGTACCAGGCTTGAAAATGATGATTCGAATAGATTATTCCAAATCAAAACCACCGCCGCCACCACTACCACCACCACCTCCTCCTCCTCCTCCTCCAAGAACCAAGAACAACTGATCTGGTGGTGGTGGTGGTGGTGGTGGTGATGCTTTAATTGACAGCGTAATGATAACAATTTTAAGTAAGAATTAATGGATTTTGAATCTTGATCAGGAATAGAAAGAACAAGGAGGGTTTTATCACGGCGGCGATATTCAAAGGATCCGATCCAACGCCAACCGAGTATCGGACTTTTTGAATTTTGGATTCATGTTTGTTTGGAATTGAATCCTCACAATAATATAACAATAAATAAAGACCCGACCCGTCTCCCCTCTCTCTTTCCTCCCTTTCAGAGCCCGCGAGCTTGGGCCCCGTCCGTGACCCGCCTGTCCCAGCCCCTTTCTAAGATTCTTACAATGTTTGGATTAAAAAAATTTTACCGTAGACCCAGCAAATCAGCAAATCATGAGTATTGGCACTTACATATTTTCGCGTTGCAGTTTAAGGGAGTTACGAACTATTTTTTTTGTCTCAAATATGTTTTGGTGTTAGTCAGAATTACAAACTCATTAATATTATAATTAAATTGAAAAAACTCATTCAGATCCGATAATATTTTAATAATAAATTTTTTTTATAAAAAAAAATTGAATGAAAATATTTATAAGTAACGTACTCCCTCTCCTTGAATACATAAATACGCATACAAGTAGCTCAATAAATAGACGCTATATCATACGCGCGCACGCACACATACGAGTAGCTAAATATTTTTCACCCTATATTCCATCAATTTCTAATTTCTCTACCTCCATAGTTTTTTTTCTTTAACATTTTTCTCAGGAATAATCTCCCCTCTCTCTTCGCACTTTCTCTACTCTCTCTCCTCTATTCACGTTTTCTCTCTCTATATATTTTTTTCTACATACATTAAAACTTTTTCCAGACAACGATCATATCACAAAATCAATCAAATTTTTTTCTCTACACATGTCACTAGTAACTTGGAAATGAATAGAAACTGCAAAAAAGGACACAATCCTATGCAATTGAACAGTAGTTGAGTATGTGGTTGGAGTACCAGAGTTCAAAACGGGCAAATAGAAAACAAAGGGACAAAAAGAAAACATAACAGTACAAATCCTAAGCAGTTCCCAAGAATCCTATACAAAACAAACACCGTCCTTTTACACATTTGCACAAAAAAAAAACATTATGATCCGGAAATCATTTACTGCTCCTAATCACCGAGTTTATGATCAGTAGAAGAATGCGTATGCTGGAGGCTTCTGCAGAGGAAATAGAGGGTAAACTCCTTTGATGGCTCACTATCTGATATACCTGGTCAAAGATCGGTCTCACGTGCATTGCAATCATTGGATCGCCAGGGTTTATGGCACTGGCCACCTCTGTCATCCAGGACAACTTTCTAGCAGGATCATTACTGATGTCACAAGACAATTGTTGTAGAAGAGCCAGTAGAACCCCTTGACTCAGAGGTAGTGGTTGCACGGCTAACATGCCCCTTAAATCAACCTAGCAATTCAAGAGCAACGTGAATAACAGTCTGTTCAATTTTGCACAAACAAGAAATTTCCTCTTTTCCTTAGAGAGAGAGAGAGAGAGAGAGGAGCGAGGGAAGTGTGCAGAGGCAGAAACAACAAAATGCAAACAAACAATTCAATTGAGCTGTTTGACTGAAGTTGTCAGATGCATTTCATCCCTTCAAATTTTGGTACCCTCAACCAACCTTGTCAACCTAAGAAATTATTCTGCAGTATGTCTGGGGATAATTAAAAGCTAAAGCACCCTACCTAGAAACTCATGATGTCATTAGAGCCGGTTTGACTGACTTAAAGGGTCAAACTTCAGAGATGTACGTGACTTGTACTCTCGCAGGCTAAACTGAAGTTGTATTAAGGCTGGTAATAAAGCGACTTAGACCAACTTGGTCAATAAAAGGACGATGGGGCATGGGTCCAAGGTGATAATTTATATCAAGGGATACATCCAAGAAAAGGTGATTTGCAAATTCAATCCTGACTCAGAGTTTGCCTGTGTTCTATCTCACCCTTCCATCACAGTTCTCGAGTGAGCTTACAAGTCATTAAATAATGTTTATCAGGGTATCAGATATAAGAACATACACCTTAACCAGATAAGCATCAAACGGCATAAGCGTCTTGGAAGCAAAATGTACCTGGGAACATAACCAGGAAACTATTGAGACATCACTTCTGTGCAGAGCTACTGTGAATGCTTCCTCATATTTATGTTCCGCTATCAATCTTGACAATTCTTTAGTGGGATCCAACGGTGCTTCATTCTGTCAAATATGAACACAAACGGAATAATTTATTGATTCATAAATGAAGAAGCTGATTAATCAGAATTCTCTAGCAAGCATGTTTCTCTGTATAAAGTGCCAGCTCAAGAGTTTAAAAATGAATATACCATCTCATGTAAAACAGCCAAAGGGCCATTGCTTGCTGTTGCTGATGGATTTCCCACTTTTGGGTTTGCACCTGCAGCTGCAATAGCTAGGAGCTTACGCTGGCCATCAGCTAATTCCCCAGTTAAGGTCTGAGTCATCGATGACACTGTACTAATAGCATCCTGCAATTGTCCAAGCATCCAATGTTACATGCAATAGCATAAGATTGTAAAACAATAACAACCTCCAAGTAACATAAAGATCAAATACGAAACTACTCTCAGTTCTACACTATCAGTGGGTATATTTGCATACATGAAGAATATTCTCCTATCAGTTTATGCAAAATTATTGCGTTGATGCAATTATGGCATCAATTCAATCGACCATCATAAAACATGGTTTTTAAAAAAGTGATGCAAACTACTACCACAACCAAATGAAACAATGGGAAAAAATAATTAAGCCAAGTAAAAGCTGAGAGATCAGTGCAGCAGCAAGATTTTCTAAAATATGTGATGAGTTTGTAGGGTACAATTCCATCTGTTCTTTTCCAAGGTGCAATTCCATTTTTTTTCCTTCTTTAAACAAGCATAAACAAAAAAAAGAAAGAAACCTTATTTCACCCACACCGCACTGGTAGAACAAAATTTAATGCGTCATATGTCCACAAACAACATGAAGGAGTTCACCGATGGCAAGGTGCCAAGGGCAGAATACTGGGAGAATAGTCCAGCAGTCCCAAAGTACACGAGACAGAACTAACAGATCATTCCCACAATATTTGAACTCAGAAAATTTTCATAAGACCAGTTCCCAAGCATAATCAACCACACATCGGACATCTGATAAAATATAAAGCATTCTTTGACGTAATATTTTTTCAAATCAAAGTGCCTTCATGAGTGCAAAAATATGACAACAAACAAGTAGCAGTAAAATACATATGATTTAACCCAGAATTCAAGTATCAGAATTGCACAAACCCTCAGAGCAATGGCCAGGGGAGAATGCGTAGAATCAATCTGCTGCTGAGCAGCATTTATATGCTGGATAAGCCCATTCTGAAATGTGGCATCGATTTGATCAAACATAGCTTTGCATGACATCTCAAATGCGGGAACGATTGAAGCTTCCAAAGAAGACCTTAATGCATCCTGCATGCACACATCAAATGATTTTTCCCTTAGCACTATAAAAACTTTCTAGTTACTAGCATTGTGGCACTCAAAGCAGACCAAAAAGGAAAGAAAATATAAAGAAACCAAACAATTTTCCTGACTGCACATTCAGGACACCACTATTCATTTGACAGGAGAAATGACTGAAAATTATCCCTCTGAGCATCAAAATAACCCTGACGAAAATAATAACTTGAAAGAATAGAGGAAAAGATGATCGTGTACAACACTAATGAAAAATAGAAAAGGAAAAAGCATAACCATGAAAGTTAATGGCAGCAAACAACTTCAGACAAAATATATTGCCTAGTTCAGATTTTTAACCTGAAGAGCTTGCTTGCCAGAAGTTTGAAATTGTGACTGGATGTGTCTGGCAACTGTAGCTTCAAGTTTTGTACTGACCGATTTCTCCAGCTGATTCACTGCCTTTTCTCCTACTCCTTTCTGGAAAATCACATGCACAAATTTATATAGACACGCATTGGAAATTGAAAAACAGGATAAACATCTAAACAATATAGCATTTTACAGTGTACTGCTGAAATTCATGATAAAATTGCATTTGAAGAAGTAATTGCAAATCAGCTCAAAGTTATTATCATTCTAAATGGTGCTACAGCAGTCAAAACGTAGAATCAATTATTATTTTCCACATTCATTAATAAAGATATCAACAGGTTCCAAGTGTTTTGAATCCAACAAGACACGTAGCCAGACAAGGAGGAAAAAAGAATGGAAAGCTATGGCAGTAAACCTGGAATGACTCTGTAATAGCTGATGATATGCTTTTCTCCAGAGTCGGAGCAATTGCACGAGCCACAACAGGCCCAACTGAAGCTATCTCCTTCTTCAAGGTTTTCTCTAAAGCTGCAGGCAGATCCTTGTTGATACAGTTCATGATCAAATTTGTTATTTGTTGTACTCGGTCTCGTTCCAATTTCTCATGCTTCGCATTTTCTTCTTGGAAGCGAGCCCATAGGGCATCAGTATTAGCCCTGATGAGTTTCTCAATGCTCCGACCCAAAGATCCCTCCAGTCTTTTGCCTTCTTTAGAAACTGGGACAGAAATCATCGTATTCATCTGCTTCTGCGTTTCTTTCTGCATACTCATCAGCTGTTAAAATGTAACAAGCTCATTAGCCCTTAACTCTAGTCAACAGAAAATATTCATCAGCGTCTGCCCTTAACTCTAGTGAGCTCACTGCCAGTTAAAAATGAAATGTCTCACCCTCACCCAGCCCAGCTCTTTTTCCAGAGAGAAATATTGATATTTCAACCTAGAATTCAGGTTGGAATTTCAAAACAAACAGAAAAAAGAGATAGATGTTGAGGCTTCAGATTGGAATTTCATCACAAACAAAAAACCCAGTGATCTCATAAAAATTCTGGAATTTAAAGCAATGTGTCAAACATGAGGATGCTATCAATCATAATCATGGTCATCAATTACGCCTATTTGATTTCATAAACTTATAAGAATTCACACGCGTATAACAGACCATAGGAGCACTTCAAAACCACAGTCACCTGATCAAGTGCATTCTGCATGGCTGATAACTGAGATAATGCAGCATCACTAAATTGGCCACCGGAACTGCATCCTGCTTCATTTGATGAATCTGTGGAGTTGAAAGGACTTGTTGAAGGAGAAGATGGACCAGATATCTGTGGATTTTTCCCCCTTGATTTTTTTCCCTTCGTAACAGGGGATGGGGAGGGTTGAGTTACCACGAGAGTTTCTGACTCACCAACTTTTGCCACCCCATCTTTTGCCATATCTTGATCTTTGTCTTCACAACTGTTAGTTATATCAAGTGCCTCGGTTACACAACCTTGACTAGCCTGCTGAATAGCCATCTCAATGCTAAGATCAGAGGCCTGAGAATAAAAAGATTTTTCCTTCTTCTCTACAACAGAGACTTGGGGCTCCCTAGGGTAGTCGAAGTCATTACTTTGGTTGTTTCCAGTCTCTCCAACAACTTTAACCTCTACCTCAACATTTTCTGTATCATTGTTGACAATCACATCCTGAATCTTCGATTCTCCCACATTTATTCCATTGAACATTTGAGAATTCCCAGAGGTGGCCCTAGACAGTATCTCTGACGGTGTTATAAGATGGGTTGGGTGTTTATACATTGTTGAAGGTTCAGGGACCATCTTGATGTCAGTTTGGACAAACTTTTTCTCACCTTTCCTCAAATTCTCACCTGAGGAAGACGTGGTATCAGCCACATTTTCCTGCATAGTGTCCATTCTGTGATCAACCAAATAATCCACAACTGGCTGTTCACCAATGTGATCACTGAGCTGCATGGTAGGCTCAGTTCTATTTGGACTTCGAAGACCTGACAACTTGTGAGATAGCCTTGGACTCAAAGGAAGTGGAGGCGACAAATTGTTGATATATTCAGCATTACTGTGTGATGGCATAGCTGCAGACTTGGTTTCTACAGAAGATGCAGCAACATCTGGCAGGCCAGTAGCATCAGAAGAAGCTACCCTTTCTGGAAGGCTTACCATGGCAGCACTTTCACTACTGCTTGAAATCAAGGATAGTGCAGGATTCACATTCCCTGTCTCGGATGGTTTACTTCCAGGGGAAGATTCTGCACTAGCAGAGCCATCATTGCCATAAGCATCAAAAGCGCGACCAGAAGTGGATTCTGTTTTTTCTAACTCAATGTTCTCAATTGGTGGAGGCAAGCACTGTAACAAGTCCAATGCATACTGCTGAATGGCCTGCGTTTGGACACAGTAGACCTGAACAACATGCTCTCCATTTGGTAAAGTATCACTAGTTCCAGTAAGACTCAGAATAGGCATTGTAACAGTAAATCCAGCAATGTAATCCATGCGAGTTGCAGCTGGATAAGGCCCATATTCAATGTGTACGGCATATATAGCATTCTTCTTGGCATTTGCCAGCAGAAATAATCCTGCACGGGGCAGTGCTACAACTTGATTGAAGAATGCATCTTCAACACTAGATTCAGTAGAACTTGTTAAGGTTAAACTCTGAGTGCACCGCCATGATTCAGCATCACTGGGCAACAGCCAGCCTTCATCACTGGCAGAGGCCCATATCTTCACCTCCTGATTAAGTGGGCCCTGTCAAAATAACAGAATTAAATATGCTTCAATCATAGCTACATTAAAAATGGAAGGAATCACTAAATATGACAAAGGGAAAAGCTGGTTGTTGAAATAACCTACACAGTGTTATATCACTAGAAAAACAGAAGGAAGCGCTTTACAAGTTGCACAAAAAATTGTTTTATTACTCTTAAGGAATTCTGCATGATTAAGACTATCTGCTGCAGAAAGAAAGGGAACCTACACCAGTAAGAAGAACAATATGATCAGGGCGATGAGCAGCAGCCAAGAATGCCACGCAGTTCACAACATTACCATCATGTGGCCTCAATACTGCAAGTGGCACTGCCTTACGGTCTTCCCAAATCTTGACCTGCAAGATATAGATGACTCTTTGTCATAAGAAGAGTATAATATTAATTTTGTTATCCAGGATATACTATCAAGTGGCCTGATCAAGTGTAACAATATTTTGAACATTTGCTTCAGCCCCAAATGAATTTTAATAAGGTGACTTATAGACATCATTTCCCACAGCCTTGTGTCTGCAATGACAGCTGCAGGAGAAGTGCTAGATGATATTCTCATTTGACCTTGAAAATCTTCAACAGTTAGATGTCTAGTGGAAACCAAAGATAGCCGGGAGACCTCAAAACAAGGAAGGAGAAAGGGCAAGAACAAACCGTTCCATCAGTAGCTGCTGAAGCTAAACGGGTACTCATCCATTGAGACATGGATAACTCAGTAATTTGACCATCATGTTTACCAACAAGCTGAACTCCATCAATCAACTTGTCAATTGGAAAACTAAGAGGTTCCTCTGCTGAAAACAATTCTCCTTTTCCAACTTTGGTGGTATCAAGTCTCAGGATATAATTTCCTATTGCAACCATTAAAATTTCCTGAACACACGATCATCACAATGATAAGGTAAATTAACAACCATATGGAAGAAACAAACAAGAAGACAAAACAATGTGATCGGATCTTATTTAACAACAAGAATAAAAAAATTCATCACTACTTGTTTGTGAGGATGCCAACAGACTCGTGGATGGACAGATTCTCCCTCTGCTCTTATATGAAGGGCAAGGACAATCTTTTCAAAAATTTGAGGCTTGTCTTCCTCATCTGGTCCTTCACTAATCTTCCGCACAAAAACTCGCCCATTAACACAAGCACTGCAAGAATGAAAGTTAGCAGATTACACTTAGAAACATAAATAAAATAAATCACAAGGCCAACAGTTACCTTGCAAGAAGGTGAACATCCTCGGCGAAGAAAGCCATATCAGTTACTTTCTACAAAAGATAAAGGTGCATGGAAATTATTAAGAGAGCTGCAGAATTTTAGCCATGATGTGACGTTTGGGAATTATATATAATAAGAGTCACTGAATCTTAACCAATTAACCAATAGGAGTACTGGAAGATTATGGAGTAGTTCAAAAGTTAACCCATATGGATATCAAAAAAGAAAGCAAAGCTGTCTATCAGAGGATGAAAGATACAAAATTTTGACAAGTTGAAGACACCACTGACAAAAAGAAAAAAAGGTTGGGAAAAGCCCTATGCTGCCCACACTTGAAATGGTGACTGACAGTTTGAGAGCATAAGTAATCATTAGTTTGGTTTTATGCATTGCAGGCAAAGTCATCCTTGCAATTCTTATTCACCTTGCAACTGAATGTAGCTGAAGAATTGACCAGAGATGCAACTGATACAAATAACACTTCAGATTAATGCAACATGATGGAGTGAATTACAAGGCTATGATATGCAATGGGACACCAAACAGCTCCGAAGTTCAAACTCAGGCTAAAATCTAATAAAACCCCGAATCAACTAGTACAAACACATTCAAGGGCATCCAATACATACAATATGATCAATTTCTAAAATAAAACTAAGCAACATATGTAATTGAAGCTAAAGAAAGCACACGACAGCAAAGGAAAGAACCTGGTTATGGCCGCGAAGCAAGGATCTCAAAGCAGTATTGATATTGAGGATGCGGATGGCACCGGGCTTGAGGCCGTAGCAAATGTAATTCCTATTAACAGCTATCTGGCGACCAAGCACAAGGCCGGGATCCGAGACATATTTAGTGATGGGAGTGACCTCGAGTTGGGGCTGTACCTCCCCGGGCATTCTCACATCAATATCGTACACGGGATGGCTTCCAATCAAATGACGCCCTTTCGGGAGCTTGCTGCTCAGCATCCTCACGGGGGAGGGGGAAGCCAAGCTGACCGGCGGAGCAGAAGGGACGGGGGAGTTAATGGTGGATGCGACAGGCGTAGTGGATAGCGGTTGTTGCTGCTGCTGTTGGTTCTGATTGGTCAAGATTTCCATCAGAACGGCGCCACCAGAATTAGGGCTGTGATTGGGCGGTGACGGAGGAGGAGGAGCGGAAATAGAAGGGCTGGGAAAAGAAGAGATGGGTTGAGGTCTATTCTGCTGCTGCTGTTGCTGTTGCTGTTGCTGCTGTTGCTGGTGGTGGAGGTTAGGGAGGAATTGATGGTGGTTCTGTTGAAATTGGGTAGGCGGCGGAGGCGGGTAGGCGGAGAGATAGTGAGGGTGATAAGGGTTGTGTTGATGAAGGTGGTAGGGCCCAGTGGGAGGAGGGTAAGAGGAAGACGGGGTGAGGTAAGGAGGAGAAGAAGAGGAGGAAGGAAGAGGAAAAGAAGGAGAGCTGGTGAGATTGCCGCCGCCAACGGCAGCAGCGTTAGCACTGGTATCGAGGGTCAAAGTTGGATTTGAGATTGGAATAGAAGATGGGCTTTGCTGTTGCTGCTGTGGTGGTGCCATCATATTCATAGGGCTTGACGATGGTTTAAACAGCTTATTCAAATCAAAACCGCCGCCGCCGACGCCACCACCACCACCTCCTCCTCCTCCTCCAGGTTGGGCTTGATTTGTGATACCGGTTGAAGCCATTAGCAGGTGAGAAATGATTTACAAACAAGGAAGAGAAAATTAGGGTTTATAAAGAAAAAAAAGCTTACGGCGGAGGAATTCAAGATCCGGTGGACTTCCGATTCTTTCAGATCGGGAAATTTAAAAAAAAAAAAAAAAAGAAAAGGAAGAAGAAATAAAAGAGGAAAACCAAATGATGAGAGTAGAGGGCCTTTTGGATTATTTGGATTCTTTCTTTCTCTGAATCCTACAAAATTATAAAGAAATTAAATATATAAACACTCTCTCTCTCTCTCTCTAGATGCTCTTTCTCTCTCTATCGTCTATGTTATTTCTCGTCTCGTCTCGTCTAGACGACACAAAATGGAAGGAAGACGAGAAAGAATTGCCGGCGAATTATTTTTGAGAGAGAAATATTATATCCTCGGATTAATAAACTCTTTTTTTTTATTTTTGCGCAATAATATTTCCATAATTTCAAAAATATTTTAATAATCAATTTCATTTTAAAAAATTAAATACATTATAATAATGTGTTGTATGTAATATAATATTCATCAACCATCGTCTATATATTAATTTCTTTTGGAGAATTTCTTTCTTTTGGAGAATTTCTTTATGTGCAATGGCAGCCGTTATTTGTTCTTTTAAAAAAAATTATATAACAGTATTTAATTAATAATAAATAAGAATAATAATATAATATAAATTATTAAATAATTAAAATATAAAAAATTAATTATTATATACTAATAAATAAATTACATCGATTTTATTCTTGTTTAAAATTAAATTACATAATAATAATTTTTTTTTATTTTTTTTACTTGTTAGAATGTCTAAATCAAAGGGAGAAGGGTAAAGAGGCGAAACCCTCAGCCTCTCCCATCGCCTTTTGCCAGGTAGCCGGCCAGCTGCGGAACGCAGCTGGTACAGGTACTTTCTTTTGTGGGTACGGTACCATGGGGCAAAATATATTTGTTTTACCAGATGGGTCATCTTGTGTTTATGTCATCGGGCTGCATTACAGGCAGATATGCACCACCATTCACAGCTGTTATTGGGACACGTGCACCCCAGATTCTTTGCATTTAACAAATCTGAAGGTTGCAGGCTTACAGCCTCCCTACCAATGGCGTGGAAGGGTCTGTTTCCCTGTTAAAAAAAGAGTCAGTCATGTCATGGAGGTCTTCCTGATGACTACCCACAATCCTTCTCCTCCGGCACTGTCACAGAAGTTCAATATAAACATATATGCAGAAACATGCCATGGAATAGTATATGATCAAAAAGATCGGAGAAATATCTCTCTGCCTTTATGACGTTGACCCCTTTTGCTAGACATCATTGGAAGTGACTGACACGTATAATATATGCATGGCCTTTTCCAATGAAGTCAATGCCCTGGTGGAAGAAATCCAAATTGGGTATTTGTAAAACTAGGTTTGATTGCACAAATTCAAGCAGAGGAACCAGTTCACGGTTTCTTTTTCGCAGAGGATAATTGATGCTCCAGCCAAAAGGATTATAAAATGAAGAGGGGAAAAAAAGGGAAAGTGACTACTGATGAATTTACAACCATTAAACATGGCAGCACGATTAAGTATACATATATCTGGAAATCAAACATAAGAGATTTTGGTCACACTATTCAGGAACAGAAAAATTAAAAAACGAGGAAGAAGTTAAAAAAGTAGCAAGGAACAGGTTTTGTCCAGGGCAGGAAGTGGGGGATCAAATTCAACTGCAACAGCCTCCAGCTTGAGAAGAAGAGCCATCCCTGGCTCCTGATGGCCCCGGAATTCCACCGTATCCAACTTTTATTCCATAAGACTGCAAAACGCATAATACTACATCAGCTCTACTCATCTACAGCCCTCATTAACCAGCACAATAACTGGGAGGCCTACATATTGACAGTGCCTTAACCTCATAAAATTGCAAATCAGAAAATAGATCTCATGGAATCATGGATAGGCACAAAGCAAAAACAGTCAATAACAATCCTCTAGTAAGGGGACATCATAGAGATACGTTTGAGCAATCAGAACCACAATGATAAGAACTCAAATTTAAACCTTATATAGGTTTTGGATAACTTAAGCTTTGACTCTCAGCAAAGCATATTTTCCCACAAGAGCTTAGATGGAGATGAGACACTAGCCAATAGAAAGAGTGCAAACTAACCTCGTTTGATACATCAAAAACTCCATCTTGAATCTTTTTGTATATTGTTGCAGCAGTTTTTATAAATGCCTGCAGAAAGAATATTTGCATTATTTAAAATGTCAAAAACGATATTGATCAGAAATTTTTCTAATTTAAAGTGCTCCAACATCTGAGTAAGATGTCTGCTTACCTCCTCAACATTCTGGGCAGTTTTTGCAGAGGCCTCCATGAATATTAAGCCATGCTCCTTTGCAAATTGCTCTCCTTCCTCTGTGCTCACAGCTCTTCTATGAGCAAGATCACATTTGTTACCAATGAGCATAATTGTCATGTTTGCATTTGCGTGCTGCCTTGCATCCTCTAGCCAGCTAGCCAAATGATTAAAGGTTTCTCTCCTGGAGACCAAAATGAACAATAACCGGAGCTAATTATCATCCAAAATGGAAACAAACCTTCACTTGTTACAAGCAAAAGTTTTTCTTTTGTATAATACGTAAAGCAGACGACCACTTAGGAGCTTCAAAGGCCTGCACGTAGCTGCAATAGGTAAATGGAAGAAGGCTTGCAATACCTTGTGTGCTTTTAGAGTATTGTTAGTGCAGGGCCAACATAGGCCCCAGTCATCAACATAGGCTCAGCTGAAATAAAGTACATGTAAAATCATTCTAGGTAACTTCCTTCAACTGCATCAAGATGCTAAGTAGAATGCTTCTGGATCATTTGAATGTCAGGGCATTTTGCCAGCAATAGTGGGTGGTGTAGATCCAATAAAAAAATTTTCTGCTATTGCCAAAAGCATGATGCAATTATGTATTGCACTCATGAAACCTTTGAGACTCAAAAGGTTTACTTTACAACCAAAAAAAAAAAAAAAAAGCATGCAGTAAGAAAAAAGAATCAGAGTCATACATTCAGCACCTCCTCCTGGTGATAAAAACACAGCTCAAATAAAGAAGCTACCTGGTAATATCATAGACGAGCAAAGCCCCAGCAGCCCCTCTATAATAGGACCTTGTAATTGATCTGAAAGATTCTTGTCCTGCCTGTTACATAAGAAACTTCATCATCTTAACATCGTCCAAACAACATTTAAGGCAAAAATGGAACAGACCATCAGCACCGATACAAAAACATTTGAGTAAAATGGAAACAAAAAAGTTCTCATTTTTGTCACAGACAACGACTTAGATTTTGATTAAAAAAAGGGACAGAATGCATCGATTTGGCCAAGAACACTGACAACATTCTCCCCTCTTTTGCCCTATGCTTTCCCAAACATATCTTATCCAAGAAGCTGTACACCAAACAAATCATTATTAAGAAAACAGCACCTTTCCACCTCAATTACAGCAGTGAACCTCAAAAACAACACAACCAACAAGCATAAGAAGAAAAAGTAACATTTTTTTCGGAAACTTTAGTAACCCCAAGAACCAAAATATAAAAGTTTCTCTAATCTATAACGAAAATCAATTATTAAAGCCAACAGATACACATAATAAAAACCTAAAACCTTAACCCAGAAATATAATCCAATTTTACAGATTTCCAACAGAACTTCAGCCATGCAACCAAACGGGCTTGTAATTCAGCGAAATTTCCACAATATTTATTCTAATTACATTAAAAAAAAACTATTAAAAATAAAAAGAAAAAGAGGGAAAACAGGGGAGGACCGTGTCCCAAATTTGGAGCTTGATAGGCTTATTATCAATAGTAATCATGCGAGCCCCAAATTCGACGCCGATGGTCAGGTCATGCACCGGCTGGAACCGCTTGTCCGTGAATTGTAGGAGAAGACACGATTTTCCCACTCCTAAGATTCAAATTTCCACATCAAAAATTAAAAAAAAAATAAGCAAAAAAAACCCAATAATAATCTCATAATTCCGAAACGAAATTGATTACATTTCACCGAAAAAAAAAATCAAATTAAAATTTTACCAGTATCGCCGATGATGATGTACTTGAATAAATACGCGTATGACATCTTCCGACTCTTTTTCTTTCCTTTTTCTTTTTTTTTTTTTTGTAAAAATTCTGCCTTTTGCAGTGAAAATGAAGATCGAATGAAGCGTATAAATCTCTTTGAAAATTGCGCCCCCCCCAAAAAAACGGAAGAGTGAATATATTTTTTTAAAAAATTTAAAAAAAAAAAACAGGACGAATTTCTTCGGTACTAAGAAATAAGGAAGACTTCGAATTTTGAATTCCTAAAAACTGGCTGGACGCGAAGACGCTTTGTTTGCTTTTGTTGATTGATTGTTCTGTCCAGCGAGGCAAAATACCGTATGAACAAGGAAAAGTTTATTTTTCTTTTTTTTGTATTATTTTTTTCGGACAATAATTTGTGGGATCTAATACATATTTTTAATTATAATGTAGCGCATGAGCTAATTTAAGGTATTTGAAATGTAGCAGATTTAATGGTCAAATTTTACTTAAATTAAGTGATAACAGGTTAAAATAAAGAATGTCAGAATTATTCGATTATTTTATTTTTTTAATATAAAATTATAATAATTTTTAATAAAATAATAAAGTATTATCTTATTTTTTATTGTATACAAAAAAATAAGTATAATATAGTCTTATACATAATTACAGTTACAATTATAAATATAAATATCCAATCTAATTATTTATGTAATAATTTGGTCGATAATCCAATACATTTTTTTGGCATTTGTTTGTATTTAGGTCCTCGCAACAAGGCCTTGATATGGCAGAGGTACTGTACTTTACACGGTTTAAATTTTATATTTATTAATTTTAAAATTAAGTATATTTGAATAATAAATTTTTTTATAAAAAAATTGAATAAATACAACAATAAATAACTTATAATTTTAACTCACAAATACAAAATGCACCTTTTTAAATGAAAAAGAAAATCCACCGCATGGAATTGTAAATTGACTACTGATCTGATTTAAGCAGATTAAAAAATTAAATAAAACATTGAAAAAAAATTGTTTAATGAGGTTTAATTCAGTATTTCACTAAAATTAATTGTATATATACTTAAATTTTATTTTTATAATATTTTTACTTATTTTTATGTAATATAAAAAATATTATTTAAAGAAAAGTTGACACATTATTCACTTATTTAATGGGCGGACCAACGGCTCAACAAATCGAAATCTTTCCCCGTCAAAAATAAAAATCGAAATCTTTGTAGCATAGGGTTCGATTCGGATTCTGACAATGATGATGTCAAAATTCACATTGAAGTCAAAATCTTATTTTTTAAGACAATTCTTATTTAGTTGGGAACTTCTAACGTGCACCGGGTTCTTACATGTGCACCGCCGCCACTGCATCCAGTGGGCCCTCTCTTATCAATCATGCACCTGGATCTCACCGTCAAATTTTTTTTTTTTATCTGAAATCGTCTAGTGTCCAGTTCAATGAGCTGACTAATCTGGACTGACTCGAGTATGACATCAAAAGGTGGCAAAAGTCTCCCAACAAGTATTTAACGCGACTGCATTTTTAAAAATTCAAATTTAAGACCTCTGATTAAATAGCGACAAATCCCTACTATACACTCTAACAATTACTAATAGTGTCAACTTTAAACTTTGGTTATGCATACTGTACGACTATTAATTGAATTCAATAGAAGGTTTTGTTATATACAGTTATTTTTCATTTTTTTTTAGATATTAATTAAAAATTAAAAATTAATATTTTTTAATAATATTTTAATAATATTTTTATATTTAATTTTTTAATAACAAATTAATATTTATTACGTAAATAATAGCTATAAAAGAGAAGATAAAATATTTATTACTGACAAAATCCTTTAACCTATTACCACGAAACAAACTCAATCACAGTGGTTTTTCAAAAGAATATCTTTTTTTTTTTTTTTAAGTTACAGAAGCTTTTTTTTTAATTAAATCTACAAAGAAGATTTAGGCTCAAATGAGGAAAAATTTGAAAATAGAGGCACGGATTCGAATTTCCGTCGTCCCAAACATGGCAAATGTCTCGCATAACTTCGCTAAGCCAAGTTCCTCTTCTAAAAGATTATTAGCTGGATTTTGCACTTGACTTAAATATTTTGAAGGCTCTATTATAATTCAAACGATGTTTGTTAGATTTAAATATGTAACATTTTTAGGGGTTGTGCTTAACATTTGGCCTAATTCATACATTTTATAGACAAATGGTACGTGAAACAAAATAAATGATGTTCCCTCTTGTCAAGGGGTACTTGGGATTTTCCAGAATGCCTAAAACGCATCCATCATGATTGATACCAATCACTAATCAAGAATTATGCTTAAGACATCTTTGCCACAAAAGTGATGTTTTGACAAGTGAAATTGTAGTGACAGCAGCAAGCAAGCGATGGTTGTTAAATATAATGCATAATTTACCTGTTAAGCACGTGATAGAAACAGAGTGCTCACTGTCTTTGCATGGATCCCTTCACTAAAATCTACTGCCTCAATAACAAATATAAATTTCCCAACTACCAGTTGTTGGTGGGATTGTTATTGTCAATAGATTGTCTTCATCTCTGAAAGTAAATTCCATATCTTTCAAGTTTAAGGAGCAAGCTTTTGGCTTTGTACTGGAATATGCCCCAAATCTACCTTCACCTCTCCCCTTGATGTGTATTTTGCTGGTAGGATTATCCTTCACCAGAATTGTACTTATTGATCAACCCAATAGGTGCAAACTGAATATTCTGATGGTAGACCTGTGGGACAAAGCATGCAGCATTTCAGGATCTTCATACTGTTTAGTCCTGTAAGCTTGGTATGTGGAACAAATAAAGAGGGCAGCCAACCTTGATGGGTGATACTGTAAAGACATCACACTGCTGAGTTTTTATTGAAACATCAAATGATTCTTCCTTTTGTAGTCGAGATAGAGAACTTGAAAATAGTATTGTGCCAAATCATGGTTTAAATATCTGATATTGTTTGCTCCATGAATTTTAATTGTGTGGTAAGAGAAAGATACCGGCATTGAAAGAATAGATTGCGCAATCTCCAGTCCAGAGTTTCCGGGAGACCTCCTCAAAGTACTCGATATCAGTGGGAGAGACCTGTCCAGATATCTCTGCACTTACAGGATCTATTTTCTTAACTTTGCTGTCCAGACAGGGCCAGCTTCCTGCTCCTGGACAATTGAAGACGCCAATTACTCCAGTGCACTCATTTAAGTTCCATATCTTTAGAAGACTGAAATCAAAGATCCCCAGAAGGTCATCAAAAGGAACTAAATAAACATTTATACAAGTGATAAGAAGTACCTCTTCCCATCCATAACTGGGTCAGTGAACAAACAATCTCGTGATGGCCTTCCAGGATATTTAGCTCTGAGCACTGATCTATCAGGAAGTACAAGCCTCTTAAGTATCTTGAAATCATGTTGGCCCAGTTTATCACTGGTATAACCAACCAAAGATCATTGGATTTCAGATCAAAGCAACTTTGCATTGGAGCTGGATAGAAATAACTTACAGGATAGACAAATGAACTACATAAATTTTCCTTGCGCATAAATTATGCGCAAAAGCTGACACTAGGGATTGTAAGTTGGCATATTATATGAACCTATGGGAGTGGGGAAATGGTCACAAGGCACTGTCAAGGACAGCTCATAAATGTGCAGGGAATGCAAATTATCCGGTCCTATCTAAGTGTGCTAGAGCTTCTGCACTGGTAGTAACTTTACCTTGCATCCACTCCACAACCTACCACAGCTCTTGCAATGGCATGAAATTCAGCTGCATCATGCAGACTCTGCAAGTTGGACAGAAGCTTGATAGTTATATGAAATATGAAAAATTCAGAGACAGGTAGTAAGACAAGCTTGCATACATAGAACATGTCCCAGTCAGGGACAAATACTTCTCCCAGAAATATGCTGTTAAAAGACACAGCAGCTATGTGTAGTGTCTGTGTCATTGGATCTATTGGATAGTAGTCATCGGATGCTCGTGTAATAGCACTTTGTTTTGAGCTGAAATAAGAAATGGATATTGAAACTAAAACACATAAACATGTAGAGTGATGCAAAAACGATAAGTCCATTATCTGTTTCTTGTACAAGTAGATGAATGCAGCTAGTAGCTAAATTAACGAACTTCTGCAACATAAACTATATCCTGACTCGTAAATAGAGTCTGTGCTGCGTCCCATGCAGCAGATAATGCTGTTGCCTTGGAAATTGGTGGCCATGGACTTCTCAAGTGCTTCTTGGAACTGTCTAGTAAGGGAGACTCGACCTCCTAACCCAGTTGCAATGGTTTCCAGTATATTCTGAACATCAACCTTAACCCCATCAACACCCTGTGAAACAAGAAAGCTATGCAGGTCATTGTAAAACTTAGACACTCTAGTGGGATCTATTACGCCAATGCCATATTTCTCCATACAATCCATAAATATATCCCTTGAGTTTGCCAAGTTCCCTGGTGACTGAACAGGATATGTCAATTTTGGATTGTACTTTTTTGTTCCACCAGCATTTGGATCAAGACCTCCCCAATATCCCAACAACGCGTGCCAGACATAGACATACCTGAAAATGTTGGAAAAGGATCATGAAGGCCATGCTAGCATGGAGATTGAACATAAAGAATCAAGGCCATAATCCACTCTAGACAATAAGAAGACAGAATAAATGTTATTTTTACTTAAGGCCAAAATATCTTTTAATGTCTGAAACAAAATCCTCTAGACCACAGGGCACTTCCATCTGGGGATCACTGGGTGTTCACTGAAATTTGTCATTTTCTTTGATGCTGACTAATCTGCCACCAAACCTGCAATTTGCAGACATCAGCAAGCTGCTTCATACTTGTGGTTCCTATTTCAACAGCAGAAGAAATTGGAAACTTACTGTGATCCTTCAATGTTAGGCTCCCCTTCCTTTTGGAACTCGTTAGTTGTATCTTGCCAGCCATCATCTATTATCAAAAACCTTGCTGGAGTGCCTCCCTGTGACAAACTAAGGGCAGAAACAAAGACAGAGTAGACACCAACAAGCTTGATTTAAGAAACACGAGCATATAAACTTGAAAGAATTGTGATGATCAGAGATGAAGCGAAGATTTTAATTAAACGGTGAAGCTTTAGTAAACAAAATTGGACGACCATCGTGATGTATAACAACTTTCAAAGATGCTTCCTGGATCAGTTTGGAAGGCACTGCATTTTACGGAGCAAAAGCTGCAAAGAATATGACTAACCTTTGCAGGCCATCTTTTATTCCACAAGGATTACTTCTCTGTAAAAAGCATCCCAGGTGCACCAACCAAAATAATCTAGCATTTGGGGCATCTACATCAGATAGCATGAGGGAAATGCATTATCAATGGTTTTTTTTTTTTCCTCATGATATTTTCCCACTGGCAAGACTTATCATAATGCTTAAGAAGTAAAAGCGATTGACTGGATAACTTACTTGTTTTGTTTCCCTAGCAGCTAAAGTTCCAGTTTGGTCCTGCAGAATCCTGCATAAGTTGCAAAGAACTTTTAACAAATTCCAAGAAGGTAGAAGAGAGGTAATTTCTATGCATTATGCCACTTAAGTTCATGTGTACATCAAAGGCAATGAAACAAGTGTCCTACTTCACCTCTCATTTTTCCTTAAGATTTACAAGTGAAAATCTGCTGAGAGAGCTGACCTACTTCATGGATTCCTTGATCAGATCAAATGGATGGTTTCCATAATTCACAAAAACTGCCTTTTGGGACAGTGAAGTAACTATAGCAGGGTCACCTATCAAAAATGCAGAAGAAGCACATTTCATTAGTCTACGAACTGCAAGAGGTATGTGGAGATAGCCATTAAAAATCAATAACTTCCCATTTTTCTTGTTTCTAAAACATGATGTCCAGTCTTATGCTTAACTTACAATTGGCATACCCACAACAGTGGGCTTTTTCCTATAAAGGATCAATTGAGCCAGGAGTTTACCTAATCTATGTTAAAGCCGTGTTGTTATAGAATTTTATCCATGCATCTGGCAAATGACACTCAAACTTTGATATCAACATTCTCGTACTACAATCTCAAGTGCAATGAGGTGTTGCATACATGGGTTATCTGGATACTATAATGCCCAAAAGTAACAAACTAGGCAACGGAATCTAAAATGGAAAATGCCTACCGCTTTCAATGCATAACTCAATTTCATTTGATGAGTTTCTTTGCAAGCTGCTCCTAAAGTCACCATCCAGCACAGGCAAGAAAACAACGTAGGATGGCGGAGAGGTAGGTGAATCTAATGCTGCTCTTTGTGTCACTTCCACGAGTAACATCTGAGTTTCAATGGGAATGTCACTTCCTGAATCCCCTACTCGAGGTATCATCCACCAAAGTTTAAATCTAAACAGGCATAGTAATCTGGCGTTCCTGAATTATACAAACAATATGAAGATTAACTGTTTAACAAAATCCAGCTTGATGCATTCATATGGCGCAATCGAATGTACAAACGAATGAGTTTGTGTCCCTTAGCATACACGACAGAAAATCTCCGTGATTATCTTATTGACAAAAATGATTTTATTAGAGTTGTATTCTCTGTAGTCCAAGGAGATAAATAACATGTGAAAGGCTGAAAACCATAAGAAACAATGAGAAATGACAAAAGAACAGGTGGTGGCTTACTATATGACTCCAAGCTTAAAAACAAGCCGAGAACTGCTCTCAGTGGAAATAGCCCCCAGGAACCCAGATGTGTCTGTCAGTGGCATCACGAACACATTGTCAGGCACTCCTGCTAATGCTTTCTTACCCTCAAAACTGAGAGTACTTTCTTTTAGAACGGGTATAGAATGCCTCCATTTCCTAGTGTTGCCCTTACTAGGACGAGCCACTGAACTATGTGAAAAGAACCTTAGGTCCTGACTGGAAAAAGGGGTTAAAACTGTACAGGAGAAACAGCAATTGGGTTGCTGGGACCTGGTAAAAATACTCATATTCGCATTCATGTGGGTAATGGCAATTGTAGTGTAAGTCATCGGGCTTCGTCTGTCTTAAAGGTTGGCTAAGATTTCAGAACCGGGCAATTGGAAAGCATAAGGCTGACAAACTTCAGAGTTTAACACTGTATGCAGGGAAGAATAGGTAGGCATTAGTACAAAACATATATCCGATCTTTGGCTTTCTTTTTTTTTTTTTTTAATTTCTCCTCACATGAGGTATCTACACATTTTGCATATAAGACTATTCTTTACTCATTGTACTAAAACAGCCACTGTTCTAAAGAAATTTGACCGAATTCAAATACAAAAATTTATCTTTTTATAGGTCAATTTCGCATATAACTTGAGATGTTTAGCCATTTAAACTCATCTATTGGGTTATATCCCATTTATGTACACGAATAAAAGAAATTGGCTTCCAAGTGGATTGGTAGATAAATAAAAGGATGAGCACTACTGCCAGGCTTTGCGTAGAGCCCACATATATTTTGGGAAGCCCACATCTATTTTGGGAATTTATTGTCATTTTCAATCTTGTTTTGGGGTTTATAACCTCTCATTTTTCATCGGATATGGCTGCCCTGCAACTCGACATATCGTAAAGACATTCCCGTTTGCTTTCATCAGAAACACGAAAAATTACCTTAAACATGAAACCATAAAAGATCAAAGGTAAAAGAATTCCCACATATTCCATTAAAATTGCTCTTTTCTAAATTCACTTTGATTCGTTAGTGATCTATACTTCCAGTATATCTTTATCCTTTCCAGAGGAACTGTTCCATGAAGTAAAATAATAATTGACGACAATGCAGTTTATTAGAGCAGATATCAAGGTTGACTTGAACGTGTCTTTTAATCTTTGTTTACTAATTTCTCAAGGTTATACAATTAAGATTTCTATCGAGTATAAGAATTTTAATTGATATTAGAAATTCTGATTAGACAGGTAATTATGATTATAATTTTTTTTCCAACACAATTAAGATTTTTAATGAGTATAGGAATTCTAATTAGGTATAGAAATACTAACTGGATAAGGAATGATAATTAAAGATTTACTCCCTATGCAATAAGGATTCCCATTAAGCACAAGAATCTTAATTGAGTATAAAAATTCTAATTAGGCTAGGTAAAACGATTATAATTTTTTTTTAATCCAATTAGGAATCCTATTGAGTATAGAAATTCTAATTGAGCTACCAATCATGACTAAACAAAATTTTTCTAACCCAAATTAAGATTCCTATTGAATACAGAAATTCTAAGTGAGCAAGAAATCATGATTAAAAATTTATTATAATGCAATTATTATTCCTATTCAGAATATGAATCCTAATTGACTATAGAATTTTTTGGTGGGCTAGAAATCATAATTACAATTTTTTCAAATAGAATTAAGATGCTCATTGAAATTAAAATTTCTATTGAGTATAGAAATTCTAAGTCAATTATAATTTTTATGTGTGGTAAAAATCTTAATTAGAAATTTTTTTAATGTAATTAAATACAAGAATCCTAGTTGGACTAGGAATCATAATTCTAATGCATTTACGATTCGTGTTGTACCAAAATTATAATTGAACTATATCAATCGTGATTAGGAATCATTATCAGAAATGTTCAAAAAAAAAAACAAAAAGAATCATTATTAGAAACTTTTTCAAGCACAAAATATTTTTTAATTACCCGGTCCAACAAGAAAAGACGATCCGAATGTGTATATTCCCGAACCCGGCCCGGTGGTCCGCCGCACCATCGACGCTTTTCTCGCTGTTGCTGGCATCGCATTCATCGTTCTCTTCATTTGGCGGCGCCACTTCCCGGAGTTCCAAACTGGTGCCCCTCTCCATCACCAACTTTGGAGTCAAAAAAACCGGAACGCGAGGTTCCGGGTCCACAACCCCAAGGCGAGAATATGAAAGAGATAAGCACAGAAGTGATGATCTCACGGGAGATCCAAAATTGGTGAAGAATCGGCCTCAGGGACTATAAACAGCGTCCTTTCATGGGTGACACCACCATGGCCGTGACGGAGTTACTCGGTTGGGCTCTCTCGGCTTCTCGCTTGCAATCATTTTTTTTTTTTTTTGAGGAATTTGATTGCTGGGCAAATTTAATGCGAGAATTGTGGCGGTTAGGGTTTTACATTTTCGAATTCTTTTAAAACTGAGCGAGCCGAAGATTATTAGAAATTTGGGATCAAATGTGCCAACTTTCTACGGGTCAAACTGACGAGTTGAATGACTGACATTGAAGGGTAATTGAAATCCAAGAGATTGGCTGATTCAGGAGATTTTGGTGGTTATATAGAATAGCACAAAGGAAGTATAAATATATTATCGGCACTTAATGCATAGACCAAACCTGAATCAACGGCGCGGCGCGGTTTGGTCTAATATGTCTAGAATCAGAATCTAATGCCGTTGCCTCCTTAGTTCTTGCTGCAGCAAAAATTGGGAAAGGGGCATTAGAAGAAGTTTGACAGCAAAATGTCACTTTACATTGGAAGCTCTGGATGTCTCACCAGTCATGGATGTACCCAATTCGGTGTTGAAAGCAAACCTGCGATTATTGTTTGGGATGCCTGTAGGGCCTGCTGCTTCAGTATAGGCTGCAGCTATGATGTTCACTCCATGTGCAGCAACATCAGGATGGATGTGGAACATGTTTGAAATTATAGTCAGTCATATCCAATCCAGTAGAACACAGCTTAAGAAACTAGAATACACCAGGCTTATAGATGCTGAGAATGCAGAAGATTAGCTGATAAACCTTCATAACATCTGCTAAACCTTCAGATGTCATGCAGTTAGGAAGCCGTGGAGGGAGCAAGGCTTGTATGAAGCTGGCTTTCGGGGCTGTAATGAATCCCACAGGATTACTGACAATTCAAATTATTTATGTATAATTGGTAACGACAATTTGTGGCTCAATCGGAAAAGACCGAAAGAAAGGGATGATACGTGGGAGATCGAATGTAGTCGATGATAGCTTGACCATTTGTGTGAGTGACTTGCGTTGCAGGCGGAACATGGGGATCACTGGATCAGCAATGAGTACATCACCACTTTGCCTATCATTGCAAAGAACATGATGTTTGAGCCTCCTCAACAGGTAATCCAATCCAATAATTTGGGCTCAAAACCTACAGCTTCTAGGCTCTTTTTTTTTTTTTTTTTAATTTTTATCATCAGCTTTAGGTCTAAAGTAATTAGACTAGCAATCCAAATATGATGATTTAAAAAAAAAAACTCGAAATAGGATGTTGTTTTATTCTTTTAATTTTTTTTTTTTTTATTTGAGTTTTCTGAATAGCTTGTTTTAAATGAATTATACGTTACATGATCTTTCCCAGTAACCCCAGTAGTCCCACTAATTGATAGCAAACGCAGAAGAGCGTCATTTGTAAGTTCAAAGTTCAGGGTTGTGCGTGAAATGACATGTCATATATGTATGTGTGCAAAAGATCATGTCTGCTATGGTATTAATGAGCTCTGCTGGAGTCTTTAGTCTTGAAAATCTCGGGTTCGAATTTTAGTCGAAGTCAATTAACTAAAAAAGTAGAATATCATGTTTCAACTTTATATTAATAATGACCTTTGATTAAGGTCATATTATTCAACAATTGAGAATATCACACAAATGCGACCATGATAATGATTTCTGGTTCATTGGTCGTCCTCAGTCTTGGCAATAATATAATACCACCTAATTTCCTTTGCTGATGTACTTCACAGCAATGGGACTTCTTACTTCGTGTACCCCATCTGACCACATGATTCCTCCAAACACATACTCACCAATCTTGCTTCCTTCCTTGGCCTCTATAGTAACCACGAACTTATTCTCCTGATTTATTTTGGTGAATTCCAAAGTGCTAGGTTCCACATTGACTGATATTCCATTGGGTGCATCAATGCTTACTGTGTACTTGCCTGGAGTTCCCACATTTTTTAGTGTTCGAGTCAGCGTGACCTTGCCGGAAAGGTTAGGAACTGCTATGGATGGATAGTTGAAATCTAAGAGATTGGTGATGTTCGGTTGGCATTTGTATGTCTTGTCAAACATTGACAGTTGGGTGGTATCGTAGCCAATGACGCACAGAAAATTGAAGTAATCTGTTGTAGTTAAGTCATAAACCAATCCTGGATCCACTGCGAGGTTTGGGCTGACATGTCCTGAACCGTAATTGAAAGGGTTCGCAGGAACAAGAGTGGCATCGACAATCTCTTTTTTCACATTGTTAGTGGTTTGTGCTGCAATGTTAAGAACGGCATGTAAGATTTTTGTCGGGCTATCATGATATTTTAAACTCAAGATATCAAACTGAGAATTAAGGGAAGGTTATTTGAGGGGTCACCAGTGGTCATGATTGCCGACTTAACTGCAGCCGGACTCCAGTCAGGGTGGACGGATTTAAGTAGACCAGCAATACCAGCAACATGGGGGCATGACATTGAAGTCCCTGATAAGATGTTGAATGGGACACGACGCTTGTCTGCGAGCAAAGAGGTAGGTGCTGCTGCTTCCGTGAAGGCGGCTAAAATGTGCACCCCAGGTGCAGTGATGTCGGGCTGAGATTCAAAAGAAAGTTGCATTGTAAGGGCACTTTTGCATGCTGTCATTGCATTTTGAATGAGTAACAATAAATAGTTATCTTCCTTCAATGATAGAAAAAAGAAATGTTTTATGAAGGCAAATAATATGACTTCATTTTCTTGGTCATGAGTGATGAGACACCTTGAGGATTTCTGCAGTGATGGCATTAGGTCCAGTTGATGAAAAGCCGGCCATGACTGGTGCAACTATGTTTCCTACTTTTGTTCCGCCACTTATAAATGCTGTCGGTGACCTGAAGAAGAATGATAATCCTCAAAACACAGTGAAGAATGGGTTGCTTTTAAATAGACTTATCACATAGAAGCACGAACTCAATTTGCCAAGTAGTATGGGGTGTTTACGTTGTGCTATTGATGTAGGAAGAAATGGATAAGCCATCAGTTGCAGACACAAGCGAGGTAGGAATAAAATGAGGTCGAGGATTGTTCGTAAATGCGCCTATTCGATTAGCGAGGATCATCCCAACACCGCCAGCTTCCGAAACCACCAAGCTCTTCCCCACATCTAAATAAAGGTCACGATGACAATAAACAATCTTTCCTTCTACCTTAGTTGGCTCCAGGGATTCAGGATGGCAAAATTGTCTGCATGTATGAATGAATAAGACTATTGCCGATTTCATAATCTTATTTGATATAGATTGATTGGCATTTAACTTACGCTTCGAAATCAGAACTATTGGCAGTTTTAACATCCACTGCATTGACCAGACGATAGAACTTCCCAGCTGGTAAGCTATTGGTTTTAAAGCTTTCCCCCTGATGGATAACAAAATAGGAAACAAGCGCACCTTTCCATAACTAAACTGCTAATACGAGACATATCAGAGCTCACAAGTGGAGAATTTGTATAGACAGACCTTAAATTTCTGTGCGTTTCCGAGGGTGACATCAGATGGGAAATCCCTATCAATTGTGCTAGCTGCAACAGTGAAAATCCAGTGAGCTAAATTTGAAGCAGTTCCATTAATAGATGGTCCTCTATTTCCTGCAGAGCAAACTACAAGAATCCCATTCCTAGCAGCATGAAAAGATCCAATAGAAATTCCATCGCTGAAATAAGGGCGAGGTCTGCCTCCAAGTGAAACGGACAAAATATCAACCCCATCCTGAATAGCAGCATCAAAAGCTGCTATAATATCGGCATCCAGGCACCCTGGCCAACAAACCCTGTATGAAGCAACTCGTGCATTAGGAGATCCACCCTTTGCGGTCCCATTGGCTGAGTTGAGCAAGTTTGCCCCTGAAACAAATCGGCCACCAGCAGTAGAGAGGGTGTGGGTGCCATGACCATTGGTATCTCTTGCCGTGTTGTAAGATGCATTAAGGGGCTGGCCTATAGCAGCCTTATAGCCCTTGTTGAAGTACCTCGCTCCTACCAGCTTCCTGCAGTTGGTAACATCTTTTTCCATTAAACACTATTCAACTTCATCATGAAAAGCCTGTCCTACGGTTGTTAGTCCTGATTGTACATAGTAACAACGCCTTGAGAATTAGAAAATTAGAACCACTGAAAATAGCAAGATGACGTTTTGAAGAATGTAGATATCTCCACATTCATGTCTTACTGATGGTGTACTTTTAGTCCAGTCAGAGTACAGGGAAAAGACAGGAACCTGTTGCATTTTACTCCATCATTTGTATCACAAGATCCTTTCCACTTTGATGGGATTGGTCCGATCCCTTCATCGTTGAAGCTTTGTGATTCAGGCCAAACACCTACACATTTGATCAAAATGAAAAATGGTTGAGACTAGAATGCAGTATCCTACAATAAGTTTTTAGACCAATTCTGGATCCAAGTTTGGAACATGCGCAGTAACAAATTGCAAATTTCGTGTGACTTGGAGATTATATTACAAGTGAAATTACCAGTGTCAAGGTTCCCAATGATCACATCTTCACCATATCTGGCTTTCATCCAGAGAGAATCAGCTGGAACTTGTCCACCACTTTCCAGCCCCAAAAACTCCCATGACCTCGTAGTGTGCAATTCGTATTCTTCATTTGGAAAAACTGATACAACTTGCGGGTGCCCTGCAATGAAAGCAATCAATTACATGGAACCATCAAACTTCCCAAGCAAACTTAACCAACTGCTGACTGTCTTATTCTCTTACTAGAAATTTGATCTGCTTCTTCTTCTTCCAGAACCGCAGCAAAACCATTGATAGAGCTAGTGTATGTGTAGAAAATTGCTTCTCTGGCCTTCTCCTTGCTGTTAGAAATATCCTACTTCATTGTTAGGGTCACAAACATAACAAATTACATAACATAATAATGTGTGTGTATTCTCAACCTTTCCAAGAAAGTAGCCAAGAGGTCATAGTGGGAGGCGGCCCTTTCATTTGCATCGAAGGTAGAAGATACAGATCCTTGTGAATGCGTCCCAAGGTACACTATATAAGACTGGATTACCACAAAAAAATTATATGTTAGTGGCTGAGCTGAGCATGACTGCTGCTGCAGCAAAAAAAAAATAAAATAAAAACATTTTCAGCATTAAATCAAATTTTAATTGACAAAGTTACAAATACACTTGCCCTTCTTGCGCCCAGGATGGGACTCTGCAAAATGGAGAAAACAGAGAGGAGAAAAAGAAAGAGATGAGTTACTAGCCCCATAATTCCCATTTGATTCTTTGCCCTGCATGGTTGCATGGGTAAGTACATATATTATCCATGCACGTTGACCTTTGATTGTCACGAGTCAATGGATGACAGAAACCAACCCTTTTTAACAGGAACAGTAAAAATAGACAACCACAGAACTACATGTCCGGCAGATTCATGTATTTGTTAATTTGAAAATGTTAGATGAATAGGAGTAGATTGATGCATAATAAATGCAGATTTATACATTGAAATATAGTTGCAAATTAGTTTTCACAATTAATGACAAAACTACAAATATACAATCAATGATTGTGATAAAGTAATATGTACCAGTTGTTAAATTTTCTGAGGTTTGGGTATCTAGACCGAGAAAAGCTCTCGCTCCGAGCACCTGATTGGAGTGGCTCCAATAGGAGGCCTCCCTCTCCCTTCAACCATCCCTCCCCTTATGAAACCGAGGGCCGAGAACTTTTCCGAACTTTCTGCATGCATGTAACGAAAGTCTTGTTAACTACCAGTTTAATTATTTGGACAATTATTAGTTGAACTGAGAGTGTGAAGACTACATCTACCTGTGGTTCATAATTTCACCTAAAAAGGGGACTGAGTCCAGGTTGGATTGGACCGTAGTTATCATGCATTCAATCCCCGCACCATCCTCATGCAGCTGTTTCCATGATCTTCATTACTTGATTGATGGAGCTTCCCTCACATAATATGCCCCAGCCCCACCATGATTGTGCAATTTAGGAAACACCCACCTCCCCCAACACACCGTAAATTTCAGCCCAACTCTTTTGAAGCATAACTTCCACGCACGTCAGGAAATTTTTGGTATGGCCTAATTTATCTCTGTTGGTTTACTACAACAAATAGTTCAATTTCACCCCCACAAGAAATATTTCTTGCAAGTTAAAATTTTGCCTCTGAAGGATGAGCATAGAAATTAATATGAACATAGCGATTTTGCTTATAGTTCAATTCCCATCTCCTGTGCAAGTAATGCACTCGATGCAAAATTCACGAGCTGAAGGACAAATATCGTTAAAATTTTTGATTGTCATGCCAGCTAGAGCAGGAAGGATATTCTTCGTTGGGCTCGGTTCCATGTACCAAGACAAGCGCTTACTACATGGACTGAACTAATTTTTTTTTATTAAATTAAAATTTAAATATAAATAACTGTTATTTTAAAATTTAAAATATATATTTTAAATAAAATTTGTTAAAAAAATAATAAATAAATGAATATAATATACTCGTGCGTACTCCAATTTTTTTTTCCTTCTTTGTTTTGTTCAGTGTTGATCGGTTATTTATCATTTATAACCCTCGCCTTCCTCAAATATTGAACAGTGAGTCGTCCTTTCTTTAATTCAATATTGTCGGCAATGACTAAAGGATTGATTGTTGAGAAAGTTCAACGATAGGTATCGGTCTTCTCAGGTTCGCTATAATAAAGTTAAGATTGCCGTAACAGCATTCCTGTCTTAAAAATAATATCAACATTCATTTTTAGTGTTCAAAATTTTTTTTAACCATAATATAATGAAATTTCAATAGATGGTCAGGACTCATTTCATTTTCTTTTTTTTTTTTTTGGTTTGCTTACGAAAATATTCAGCAAGAAAAGGCACTCATTTCATTTTCTTTTTTTTTGTTTGCTTACGAAAATATTCAGCAAGAAAAGGCTAGATATTACGGCTATGCTGACTTTCGATCTCACCATAAACAACCCTTGGTCCATTTTACAAAATGTAATAATTTTCTCTAGCGTGAAATCTCGAATTTCAATAGTTGAACTTGTCAACTATTGGAGAAGTCTTTTTCTTGATAATAAGAATTTCAGTACGGGTCATTAAATGAGTCGGGTCATCCGCCTCAATTAAGGTTGCTTAGATTTAGTGACAGGGAGGCAAGAACATGGTTCAAAGATTTTTATTGAGATTATTTAAAATAGTAATTTAGTTGTAAATTGATGTGTTTGTATGTTTGTAATTGAGGTTTTAAGTCCCCCGGCCACATTCTTTTTTTGGCAAAAACTTGGGTATTGTTGAAGTAGTTAAAAGTTGTAGTGCAGATATTGATTTTAAACTCAGTAATTGCTGTGATCTTCTGCAATAAAATTATGGTCAGTCTCATTGATATTTATGTAAGAAATCTATCTTTTTGAGGTAGTTGAATAAGACAGTTTTAAATAAAAATTATTTTGATATTAATTTATAAATTTAATAATTGAGGTATTCATAATAAATTATTATTATTATTATTATTATTATTATTTTTGGGGACAAACGCAAGATCCTTGCCGAGCTGGTTAGTGGCATGCACGAGAGATTTTATTTTTAGCTTGCACAGTCAAAAGTAGTACTGATCTACGGCTTGATGTAGATAGATTTTGAAGTCCCACTATATCGTTTTATCTTACGTATTACTAAAATGATTAATCAGTTTATCTCACACTATTAACATTATATATATATATATTTATTCTTATTTTTTTAATATTTCAGTCTTTCTTATAACAAGAAAAAATAAACACTAACTCTCATTCCGGCTCTAGGGTAGTTATGTGGGTACATGCGAAGTCTAATGCAAATCATTTGTTTTAAAAAGCATTAAACTGTATTGCTTGTGAAACAAAAGTGTGTATTTTTAATAAGTCTGTCCATTTTATGATTGAATGGTTTTTGTATTCTGGTTAGATGGGAAAATTGAAATCAATGCTAATGCAATCCAAAATTTTCGTCTATTTATGATTGTTGTCTTATTTTCGTGGATGATATTAGCGATGTTATGGAAAATATCAGCAAACGACAGAGCATGTCATTTTTGGATATTAATGAGCTTTAGGTGCTCGCAATTTGATCGAATCATTTTTATTTTTTAATCTGAATGGCGGAGAAACTCCAATTACAAACCAGCTCCTCAGGGGTAAACAAACTCCCCTCACATCTTCATCCAAAACCTGTGCGACCCCCAGTGGAAGAACATCGAGGAAAATCAGACCAATCCAAAGGGACGCAACAACGCAAAAGAAGTCATCCATCAAGTTTTACGTACGATATTATTCTCTCCTTGTGGTATTGAGATTACTACTACCCAAGGAATTTAATTTTATGAGAATTCGATCACAAGAACTTGATGGATTGTTTTTGTACAAAATTCGAAACGTTTAACCACTCAAATCAATCTATTGGGTTGTATCCTCTGTATGTATACCAATACAAGAAGTTGGCTTCCTAGTGGACTGAGGGATAAATAAAAGGATGAGCACTGCCACTAGACTTTGCGAAGAGACCACATTAATTTTGGGAATTTATTGTCATTTTCAATCTTGTTTTGGGGTTTATAACCGCTCATTTTTCTCAGGATATGGCTGCCCTGCAACTTGACATATCATAAAGATATTCCCTCTTGCTTTCATCAGAAACCCTAAAAAATTACCAAAAAAAGGAAACCATAAAAGATCAAAGGTAAAAGGGTTCCCACACATTCCATTAAAATTGCTCTTTTCTAAATTCACTTTGTTTTGTTCCTGATTTATACTGCCAGTATATCTTTATCCTTTCCAAAGGATCAGTTCCATGAAGTAAAAGAAAAATTGCCGATTATGCAATTTATTAGAGCAGATATCAACAACCTTTAACTCTTTGTTTACTAATTTCTCATGATTATGCAATTTGGATTTCTATTGATTATACAATTAGTATGGAAATCCTAACTGATCAAAGAAATTCTAATTATACAAGTAATTATGATTGTAAATTTATTTCCAACGCAATTAGGATTCCTAATGAGTATAGGAATTCTAATTGGGCATAGAAATACTAAATGGGCAGGGAATCGTTATTAAAAGTTTTATCCCCCATGCAATTAGGATTCCTATTAAGCATAGCAATCTTAATTGAATATAAAAATTCTGATAGGGCTAGGTGAAATGATTAGAAATTTTTTTCTAATGAAATTATGATTCCTGTTGAATATAGAAATTTTAATTAAGCAAGAAATCATGGTTAAAAATTTATTCTAATGCAATTATTATTCCTATTTAGTATAGGAATCCTATTTTTTTTTGACTAATTGAGTATAGGAATCCTAATTGAGTATAGAGTTTCTTGGTGGGCTTAGAAATCATCAATACAAATTTGTTCAAATAAAATTATGATACCTATCGGAATTATAATTTTTGTTGATTATAAGAATTCTAATAGTCAATTACAATTTCTAAGTGTGAGTGTGATGGAAATTCTAATTAGAAAATTTTCTAAATGTAATTGAGTATAAGAATCCTAATTAAGTATTATGAATCCTAACCGAGCATAGAATCCTAATTGGACTAGGAATGATAATTCTAATGCATTTAGAAATCCTGTTGTACCGAAATTCTAATCTTTTTTTTTTTTTTTTGACTTCAAAGCGAAAATATTTTATAAATTGGTAATATTATTACATAATAATTTTTGAAGATTAGTGGGTGGGTTGTTGATCTAATCTATATGACAAGAGTAAATTTTAGATTGTTTCGCAATTTAATCCACCGGTTCGTTAGTCAACCTAAAAATACAACATAAAAAAATAAAAGATAAATTGGTATCATGGCTTTGATATCTCTGATGATAGGCCGAACCGAAATTCTAATCGAACTATATCAATCGTGAATAGGAATCATTATTAGAAAATTTTCAAGCACATAATTACCCGGTCCAACGAGGAAGGAAGATCCGAATGTGTGTAATCCCGAACCCGCCTGGGTATCCGCCGCACCATCGACACCTCTCTCGCTGTCGCTGACGTCGTATTTATCGTTGTCTCCATTCGGCGGCGCCACTTCCCGGAGTTCCAGGCTCTAACACCGTCGCAAACCGCAGCTATCCATGGGAGAGACGCTACAACGTCCGTGACGGAGTTACATGGACGGGGCTCTCTCAGCTTCTTGCTGGCGAGCATTTTTTTTTGAGGAATTTGATTGCTGGGCAAATTAACACGTGAGTATACCAGAACTGTGGCGGTTAGGGTTTTGAAATTTTTTAAAACTGAGCTAGCCGAAGATCATTAGAAATTTGGGATCAAATGACAAGGGTAATTGAAATCCAAGAGACTGGCTGATTTAGTAGATTTTGGTCATGTAGCCGATAGCACAAAGGAAGTATAAATATATTATCTGCACTTAATGCATAGACCAAACCTGCATCAACGGCGCGGTTTGGTCTAATATGTCCAGAACCATAATCCAATGCTGTTGCCTCCTCAGTTCTTGCTGCAGCGAAAATTGGGAAAGGGGCATTAGAAGAAGTTTGACAGCAAAATGTAACAGTACGTTAGTTGATTTCCATGACTTGCTGCAGCGACATTTCTAACAACAAAACGCTTATCGGAAGCTCTGGATGTGTCATGGATGTACCCGATTCGGTGTCAAAAGCAAACCTGCGATTATTGTTGGGGATGCCTGTTGGGCATGCTGCTTAAATATCGGCTGCAGCTATGATGTTCACTCCATGTGCAGCAACATCAGGATGGTTGTGGAATATGTTTGAAATTATAGTCAGTCATATCCAATCCAGTAGAACACAGCTTAAGAAACTAGAATACACCAGGCTTAGAGATGCTGAGAATGCAGAAGATTAGCTGATAAACCTTCGTAACATCTGCTAAACCTTCAGATGTCATGCAGTTAGGAAGCCGTGGAGGGAGCAAGGCTTGTATGGAGCTGGCTTTTGGGGCTGTAATGAATCCCACAGGATTACTGACAATTCAAATTATTTATGTATAATTGGTAACGACAATTTGTGGCTCAATCGGAAAAGACCGAAAGAAAGGGATGATACGTGGGAGATCGAATGTAGTCGATGATAGCTTGACCATTTGTGTGAGTGACTTGCGTTGCAGGCGGAACATGGGGATCAGCAATGAGTACATCACCACTTTGCCTATCATTGCAAAGAACATGATGTTTGAGCCTCCTCAACAGGTAATCCAATCCAATATTTTGGGCTCAAAACTTACAGCTTCTAGGCTCTTTTTTTTATTTTTTAATTTTTATCATCAGCTTTAGGTCTAAACTCTAAAGTAATTAGACTAGCAATCCAAATATGATGATTTAAAAAAAAACTCGAAATAGGACGTTGTTTTATTCTTTTAATTTTTTTAATTTTTATTTGAGTTTTCTGAAAAGCTTGTTTTAAATGAATTATATGTTACATGATCTTTCCCAGTAACCCCAGTAGTCCCACTAATTGAAGCAAATGCAGAAGAGGGTCATTTGTAAGTTCAAAGTCCAGGGTTGTGCGTGAAATGACATGCCATATATGTATGTGTGCAAAAGATCATGTCTACTATGGTACCAATGAGCTCTGCTGGAGTCTTTAGTTTTGAAAATCTCGAGTTCGAATTTTAGTCGAATCAATTAACTAAAAAAGTAGAATATCACGGTTCAACTTTATATTAATAATGACCTTTGATTAAGGTCATATTATTCAACAATTGAGAATATCACACAAATGCGACCATGATAATGATTTCTGGTTCGTTGGTCGTCCTCAGTTTTGGCAATAATATAATACCACCTAATTTCCTTTGCTGATGTACTTCACAGCAATGGGACTTCTTACTTCGTGTACCCCATCTGACCACATGATTCCTCCAAACACATACTCACCAATCTTGCTTCCTTCCTTGGCCTCTATAGCAACCACGAACTTATTCTCCTGATTTATTTTGGTGAATTCCAAAGTGCTAGGTTCCACATTGACTGATATTCCATTGGGTGCATCAATGCTTACTGTGTACTTGCCTGGGGTTCCCACATTTTTTAGTGTTCGCGTCAGCGTGACTTTGCCGGAAAGGTTAGGAACTGCTATGGATGGATAGTTGAAATCTAAGAGATTGGTGATGTTCGGTTGGCATTTGTATGTCTTGTCAAACATTGACAGTTGGGTGGTATTGTAGCCAATGGCGCACAGAAAATTGAAGTAATCTGTTGTAGTTAAGTCATAAACCAATCCTGGATCCACTGCGAGGTTTGGGCTGACATGTCCTGAACCGTAATTGAAAGGGTTCGCAGGAACAAGAGTGGCATCGACAATCTCTTTTTTCACATTGTTAGTGGTTTGTGCTGCAATGTTAAGAACGGCATGTAAGATTTTTGTCGGGCTGTCATGATATTTTAAACTCAAGATATCAAATTGAGAATTAAAGGAAGGTTATTTGAGGGGTCACCAGTGGTCATGATTGCCGACTTAACTGCAGCCGGACTCCAGTCAGGGTGGACGGATTTAAGTAGACCAGCAATACCGGCAACATGGGGGCATGACATTGAAGTCCCTGATAAGATGTTGAATGGGACACGACGCTTGTCTGCGAGCAAAGAGGTAGGTGCTGCTGCTTCCGTGAAGGCGGCTAAAATGTGCACCCCAGGTGCAGTGATGTCAGGCTGAGATTCAAATGAAAGTTGCATTGTAAGGGCACTTTTGCATGCTGTCATTGCATTTTGAATGAGTAACAATAAATAGTTATCTTCCTTCAATGATAGAAAAAAGAAATGTTTTATGAAGGCAAATAATATGACTTCATTTTCTTGGTCATGAGTGATGAGACACCTTGAGGATTTCTGCAGTGATGGCATTAGGTCCAGTTGATGAAAAGCCGGCCATGACTGGTGCAACTATGTTTCCTACTTTTGTTCCGCCGCTTATAAATGCTGTCGGTGACCTGAAGAAGAAGAATGATAATCCTCAAAACACAGTGAAGAATGGGTTACTTTTAAATTGACTTATTGCATAGTAGCACAAACTCAATTTGCCAATTAGTATGGGGTATTTACGTTGTGCTATTGATGTAGGAAGAAATGGATAAACCATCAGTTGCAGACACAAGCGAGGTAGGAATAAAATGAGGTTGAGGATTGTTCGTTAACGGGCCTATTCGGTTATCGAGGATCATCCCAATACCACCAGCTTCCGAAACCACCAAGCTCTTCCCCACATCTGAATAAAGGCCACGATGACAATAAACAATCTTTCCTTCTACCTTAGTTGGCTCCAGGGATTCAGGAACGCAAAATTGTCTGCATGTGTAAATGAATAAGAATATTGCTGATTTCGTAATCTTATTTGATATAGATTGATTGGCATTTCACTTACGCTCTGAAATCAGAACTATTGGCAGTTTTAACATCCACTGCATTGACCAGAGGATAGAACTTCCCAGCTGGTAAGCTATTGGTTTTAAAGCTTTCGCCCTGATGGATAACAAAATAGGAAACAAGCACACCTTTACGTTACCAAACTGCTGATACGTGATATATGAGAACTCATGATCGGAGAATTTGTAGAGATAGACCTTAAATTTCTGCGCGTTTCCGATGGTGACATCAGATGGGAAATCCCTATCAATTGTGCTAGCTGCAACAGTGAGAATCCAGGGAGCTACATTTGAAGCAGTTCCATTAATAGATGGTCCTGAATTTCCTGCAGAGCAAACTACAAGAATCCCATTCGTAGCAGCATGAAAAGATCCAATAGAAATTCCGTGGCTGAAATAAGGGCGAGGTCTGCTTCCAAGTGAAACTGACAAAATATCAACCCCGTCCTGAATAGCAGCATCAAAAGCTGCTATGATATCGGCATCCAGGCACCTTGGCCAACAAACCCTGTACGAAGCAACTCGTGCATTAGGAGATCCACCCTTTGCAGTCCCATTGGCTGAGTTGAGCAAGTTTGCCCCTGAAACAAATCGGCCACCAGCAGTAGAGAGGGTGTGGGTGCCATGACCATCTGTATCTCGTGCCGTGTTGTAAGATGCATTGAGGGGCTGGCCTATAGCAGCCTTATAGCCCTTGTTGAAGTACCTCGCTCCTACCAGCTTCCTGCAATAAGCAACATCTTTTTCCTTCAACTTCACAAAGAAAAGCCTATCCTACGATTGCTAATCCTGGTTGCATGCAGTGATAACTGCCTTGAGAATTAGAACTACTGAAAGTGGCAAGATGATGCTTTGAAGAATTTGGATATCTCCACATTCATGTCTTATTATGAAGTACTGTTAGTCCAGTTAGAGTATGGGGAAAAGACAGGAACCTGTTGCATTTTACTCCATCATTTGTATCACAATATCCTTTCCACTTTGATGGGATTGGTCCAATCCCTTCATCGTTGAAGCTTTGTGATTCAGGCCAAACACCTACACATTTGCTCAAAATGAAAAAAAAAAAGGTTAAGGCTAGAATTCACTATCCTGTAATAAAATTTTTTTAGCCCAATTCTGGATCCAAGTTTGAAACATGCGCTACTTGTTATCAATTCAGGTGTGAAAAAGATGACAAATTGCGAATTCCGTGATACTTAGGAGGGTGAAATTACCAGTGTCAAGGTTTCCAATGATTACATCTTCACCATATCTTGCTTTTACCCAGAGAGAATCAGCTGGAACTTGTCCACCACTTTCCAGCCCCAAAAACTCCCATGATCTTGTAGTGTGTAATTCGTATTCTTCGTTTGGAAAAACTGAGACAACTTGCGGGTGCCCTGCAATGAAAGCAATCAATTACATGGTCGACCCCTCAAACTTCCCAAGCAAATTTAACCAACTGCTGACTGTCATATTCTCTTACTGGAAATTTGATCTGCTTCTTCTTCTTCCAGAACCGCAGCAAAACCATTGATAGAGCTAGTGTATGTGTAGAAAATTGCTTCTCTAGCCTTCTCCTTGCTGTTAGATATGACCTACTTCATTGTTAGAGGCACAAACATAGAAATGGACTAATGCACTTACAAAGCATAATAAAGTGTGTGTGTGTGTGTGTGTATGAACCTCAACCTTTTCATGCAAGTAGCCAGGAGGTCATAGTAGGAGGCGGCCCTTTTATTTGCATCCAAGGTAGAAGATACAGATCCTTGCGAATGCATCCCAAGGTACACTACATAAGACTGGATTGCCACATAAAAATAATATGTTAACGGCTGAGCTGAGCATGACTGCTGCTGCACTAAAAAAAAGAAAAAGGAAAAAAGCATATCCAGCATTAAATTAAATTTAATTGACAAAGTTACAAACAGACTTGCCCTTCTAGCGCCCAGTACGGGACTCTGCAAAATGGAGAAAACAAAGAAGAGTAATAGAAAGAGATGAGTGACTAGCCCCATAATTCCCACTTGATTCTTGGCCCTGCAGGGTTGGGTATATATATCAATGCCTCTGTTTCTCACGAGTCAATGGATGATAGATACCAACCCTTTTCTAACAGGAACAATAAAAATAGACAACCACTAAAATACATGGCCGGCAGCTTCATGTATTTGTTATTTTGAAAATATTAGATGAACGAGTAGATTGTATACGATAGACGCAGATTTATACATTGAAATACAGTTACATATTTTTAATTTTTTAATATATGATCACAATTAATGATAAAACTACAAATATACAATCCATCATTATAAAAGCAATATGTACAGGTCCTTAAATTTTTTGCATGCATGTAAGGAAACTCTTGTTAATTACCAGTTTATTTGGACCCCTATTATGTGAACTGGGAGTGTGAAGACTATCTGTACCTAAAAGGGACTGCGTCCAAGTTGGATCAGACCGTAGTTATTATGCATTCAATCCCCGCACCTTCCTCATGCAGCTGTTTCCACGATCTTCATTGTTTGATTGATGGAGCTTCACTCCATTAACATGCCCCAGCCCCACCATGGTTGTGCAATTTGGGTAACAACCACCTTCCCCAACTCGCCGTGAATTTTAGTCCAGGTCTTTTGAAGCATGACTCGCTCGCATGTCAGAAAATTTGTGGTATGGCTTAACGTAAAATGTGCAGCGAAAAAGCCTGTCTAATTTATCTCTGTTGGTCTGCTGCAACAAATGGTTCAATTTCACCCACACAAGAAATGTTTCCTGCAAGTTAAAGTTATGCCTGTTAAGGATGAGCATAGACATAAACATGAATATTGCGATTTTGCCTATAGTTCAATTCCCATCTCCTGTGCAATTAATGCATTCAATTGAATGCAAAATTCACGAGCTAGAGGACAAGTATGGATAAATTTTCAATTGCCATGCAAACTAGAGCACAGAAAGGATATTCTTTGTTGGGCTCTTTGTGCTATCACCATGTACCGAGAAAAGGGCTTGGTACACGGACCGAGCTAATTTTTTATTTTATTTTTATTTTTTAAAAAATATTAAATCTTAAATATAAATGACTGCTATTTCAAAATTAAAAATATAAATTTCGAACGGAATATACTAAAAAATAAAAAACTGAAGGGTTAATATATAAAAAAATATTAATTTTCTGTACAGTAATAAATCTAATACTAATTTTAAGAAGTAATAGTTTACTTTTTTTTAAATTTTTTTGTAATAAATTTAGCATGTCATAATATCTCTTGAATAAAATTTATTTGTCTAAATGATATGACAATCATACGTATCACTAAATATCAACGTATATGATTATCATATTATCGAGACAAACAGATTCTTATAAATTCGTCGTCAAAATTGAAGAATTTTTTTTTATAGAAAATCACAACATACTGAATTTGTTATAAAAAAATTAATTATAATAAAATGTTATCTTTTAAAATTGATATTAGATATATTACTCTACATAAAATTAATGAAATTTTTATATATTAATCCAAAAATAAATATAATATACTCGGTGGGTATGTCCGATCTGTTACTCGTCCTTTTTGTTTTTTTTTTTTTGGTTAACTGGTCGCCCTCCTTTTAATTGAATATTGTCGGCATGACCAAAGGATTGATTATTGAGAAAGTTCAACTAAAGGCATAGGGCCTTCTTATGTTCGTCATAATAAAGTTTGGATCGCCGTAACAGCATTTCTGTCTCAGAATAACATCAGCATTTAGTCTTACTGTCATTTTTTTTTTTTTTAACCATAACATAATAAAATTTCAATAGATTGCCAGTACCCATTTCAAATTGATCTTTTTTCTTTCTTTTTATTTTCGCTTACGAAAATATTCAACGAGAGAAAGCTAGGTACTACGGCCTTGTTGGCTTTCGATCTCAGCATAAATACTCTTGGCCCATCTTAAAGAATGTAATGATCTTCTCTCATATGTAAGCTCCAATTTCAATAGTTAAACTTCTCAACCATTAGAGAAAGTTCCTTTCTTGATGATAAGAACTTTAGTACGGTCCATCATTACATAAGTCGGGGTCATCTGCCTCGCCTCGACGTCAGGATGGATGTGGAATATGTTTGAAATAATTGTCAGTCATATCCAATTCAGTAGAACACAGCTTAAGAAACTAGAATACACCAGGCTTAGAAATCCTGAGAATGCAGAAGATATAGCTGATAAACCTTCATAACGTCTGATAAACCTTCAGATGCCACGCTGTTATGAGGCTGTGAAGGGAGCAAAGTTTGTATGGAGCTGGCTTTTGGGGTTGTTATGAATCCCACTGGATTACTGACAATTCAAACCATATATGTATAATTAGTCAGGACAATCTGAGGATCAATCGGAAAGGACTGAGATAAAGGGATGATACGGGGAAGAACTGATGTAGTCGATGATAGCTTGACCATCTGTGTAAGTGACTTGCGTTGCAGGCAGAACATGGGGATTGGCAATGAGTTCATCACCACTTTGACTATCATTGCAAAGAATAGGATGTTTGAGCCTTCTCAACAGGTAATCCAATCCAAATAATGTGGGCTCAAAACCCACAGCGTCTGGGCTTTTTTTTTTTTTAAAAAAAAAATTTATCATCAGCTTTAGGTCTAACGTAATTAGATTAGCAATCCAAATATGATGATTTAAAAAGAAAATGAAATAGGACGTTGTTTTATCTTTTAATTTTTTTTTTATTTGAGTTTTCTAAATAGCTTATTTTAAATGAATTATATGTTATATGATCTTTCCCAATAAGCCTAGTAGTCCCACTAATTAATAGCAAATGCAGAAGAGGGTCATTTGTAAGTTCAAAGTTCAGGGCCGTGTGCCAAATGAGATGCCGTATATATGCATGTGTGCAAAAGATCATGTCTGCTATGGTAACAATGAGCTCTACTAGAGTCTTTAGTCTTGAAGATCTCAAGTTTGCGTTAGTCAGAGTTAGTTAACTAAAAAAAGTAGAATATCTCAACTTATTATTAATAATGACCTTTGATTAAGGTCATGTTATTTTAACAATTAAGAATATCACACAAATGTGACCGTGATGATGACTTCTGGTTCATTGGTCCTCCTCAGTCCTGGCAATAATATAATACCACCTAATTTCCTTTGCTGATGTACTTCACAGCAATGGGACTTCTTACTTCGTGTACCCCATCTGACCACATGATTCCTCCGAACACATACTCACCAATCTTGCTTCCTTCCTTGGCCTCTATAGTAACCACAAACTTATTCTCCTCATTTGTTTTGGTGAATTCCAAAGTGCTAGGATCCACATTGACTGATATTCCATTGGGTGCATCGATGCTGACTGTGTACTTGCCAGGAGTTCCCACATTTTTCAGTGTTCGAGTCAGCGTGACCTTTCCGGATAGGTTAGGGACTGCTATGGATGGGTAGTTCAAATCTAAGAGATTGGTGGTGTTTGGTCGGCATTTGTATGTCTTGTCAAACCTGGACAGTTGGGTGGTGTTGTAGCCAATGGCGCACAGGAAATTGAAGTAATCTGTCGTAGTTAAGTCATAAACCAGTCCTGGATCCACTGCGAGGTTTGGCCTGACATGTCCTGAACCGTAATTGAAAGGGTTTGCAGGAACAAGAGTGGCATCGGCAATTTCTTTTTTCACATTGTTATTGGTTTGTGCTGCAATGTTAAGGACAGCATGTAGGTTTTCTGTAAGGCTTTCATGATATTTTAAACACAAGATATCAAATTGAGAATTAAAGGAAGATTATTTGAGGGATCACCGGTGGTCATGATTGCTGACTTAATTGCAGCCGGACTCCAATCAGGGTGGACGGATTTAAGTAGACCAGCAATACCAGCAACATGGGGGCATGACATTGAAGTCCCTGATAATATGTTGAATGGGACACGACGCTTGTCTGCGAGCAAAGAGGAAGGCGCCGATGCTTCCGAGTAGGCGGCTAAAATGTTCACCCCGGGTGCAGTGATGTCAGGCTGAGATTCAAACGAAAGTTGCATTGTAAGGGCACTTTTGCATGCTGTCATTGCATTTTGAATGAATAACAATAAATACTTATCTTCCTTCAATGATAGAAAAAAGAACTATTTTATGGAGGCAAATAATATGACTTCATTTTCATGGTCATTAGTGATGAGACACCTTGAGAATTTCTGCAGAGATGGCATTAGGTCCAGTTGATGAAAAGTCGGCCATGACAGGAGCAACAATGTTTCCTACTTTTGTTCCGCCGCTTATAAATGCTGTCGGTGACCTGAAGAAGAAGAATGATAATCCTCAAAACGCAGTGAAGAATGGGTTGCTTTTAAATTGACTTCTTGCATAGTAGCACGAACTCAATTTGCCAATTAAACTTACGTTGTGCTATTGATGTAAGATAAAATGGATAGACCATCAGTTGCAGACACGAGTGACGTAGGAATAAAATAAGGTTGAGGGTCATTTGTTAACGAGCCGTTTTGATTAGCAAGGATCATCCCAATGCCGCCAGCTTCCGAAACCACCAAGCTGTTCCCCACATCCAAATAATTGCCATCAAGACAATACACAATCTTTCCTTTAACCTTAGTTGGATCCAGGGATTCAGGAATGCAAAGTTGTCTGCATGTATAAATGAATAACAGTATGACTAATTTCATCATCTTATTTGATATAGATTGAGTAGCATTTCACTTACGCTTCAAAATAAGAACTATTGGCAGTTTTAACATCCACGGCGTCGACCAGAGGATAGAACTTCCCAGCTGGTAAGCTATTGGTTTTAAAGCTTTCGCCCTGATGGATAACAAAATAGGAAACAAGCGCAACTTTACATAACCAAACTGCTGATACCTGATATATCAGAACTCATGATCGGAAAATTTGTAGTGACCGACCTTAAATTTCTGTGTGTTTCCGAGGGTGGCATCAGATGGGAAATCCCTATCAATTGTGCTAGCTGCAACAGTGAGAATCCAGGGAGCTACATTTGAAGCAGTTCCATTAATAGATGGCCCTGAATTTCCTGCAGAGCAAACTACAAGAATCCCATTCCTAGCAGCATGAAAAGATCCGATAGAAATTCCATGGCTGAAATAAGGGCGAGGTATTCTTCCAAGTGAAACTGACAAAATATCAACCCCATCCTGAATAGCAGCATCAAAAGCTGCTATTACATCAGCATCCAGGCAACTTGGCCAACAAACCTTGTACGAAGCAACTCGTGCATTAGGAGATCCACCCTTTGCAGTCCCATTGGCTGAATTGAGCAAGTTTGCACCTGAAACAAATTGGCCACCAGCAGTAGAGAGGGTGTGGGTACCATGACCATCGGTATCTCGTGCCGTGTTGTCAGATGCATTGAGGGGCTGGCCTATAGCAGCCTCATAGCCCTTGTTGAAGTACCTCGCTCCTACCAGCTTCCTGCAATAAGTAACATCTTTTTCCTTCAACTTCACAAAGAAAAGCCTGTCCTACGATTGCTAATCCCAATCGTACATAGTAACAGCGCCTTGAGAATTAGAACTACTGAAAATAGCAAGATTATGTTTCGAAGAATTTAAATATCTCCACATTCATGTCTTATTGTGACATACTTTTAGTCCAGTTAGACTACAGGGATAAGACAGAAACCTGTTGCATTTTACTCCATCATTTGTATCACAATATCCTTTCCACTTTGATGGGATTGGTCCCATCCCTTCATCGTTGAAGCTTTGTGATTCAGGCCAAACACCTACACATCGGATCAAAATGGAAAATGGTTAAGACTAGAATGCAGTATGCTATAATAATTTTTTTTAGCTCAATTCGGGATCCAAGTTTGGAATATGTGCAATAACAAATTGCGAAATCCGAGAGACTTGGAGATGATAATACAAGTGAAATTACCAGTGTCAAGGTTCCCAATGATCACATCTTCACCATATCTCGCCTTCACCCAGAGAGAATCAGCTGGAACTCGTCCACCACTTTCCAGCCCCAAAAACTCCCATGACCTCGTAGTGTGTAATTCGTATTCTTCATTTGGAAAAACTGATACAACTTGCGGGTGCCCTGCAATGAAAGCAATCAATTACATGGAACCATCAAACTTCCCAAGCAAACTTAACCAACTGCTGACCGTCATGTTCTCTTACTGGAAATTTCATCTGCTTCTTCTTCTTCCAGAACCGCAGCAAAACCATTGATAGAGCTAGTGTATGTGTAGAAAATTGCTTCTCTAGCCTTCTCCTTGCTGTTAGAAATGGCCTACTTCATTGTTAGAGGCACAAACATAACAGATTATATAACATAATATGTGTGTGTGTGTGTGTGTGTGTGTGTGTATTCTCAACCTTTCCATGAAAGTAGCCAAGAGGTCATAGTGGGAGGCGGCCCTTTCATTTGCATCGGAGGTAGAAGATACAGATCCTTGTGAATGCGTCCCAAGGTACACTATATAAGACTGAATTACCACATAAATATAATATGTTAATGGCTGAGCCGAGCATGACTGCTGGTGCATTAAAAAAATAAAATACAACCATATCCAGCATTAAATTAAATTTTCATTGACAAAGTTACAAATAGACTTACCCTTCTAGCGCCCACTACGGGACTCTGCAAAATGGAGAAACCAGAGAGGAGTACTAGAAAGAGATAAGCTACTAGCCCCATAATTTCCATTTGATTATTTGCCCTGCAGTGTTGGGAACATATATTATCAACGCACGTTGACCTCTGATTGTCACGAGTCAATGGATGATACATGCCAGCTCTTTTCCAACAGGAACAGTGAAAATAGACAGCCACTAGACTACATGACCGGCTGTTTCATGTATTTGTGAATTTGAAAATGTTAAATGAACGAGAGTGCATTGGTACAGGATATATATAAATTTATACATTAAATTATAATTGTATATTTTTAATTTGTTTAATGTGTTCACAATTAATGATGAAATTACGCATATAAAGTAACATGTACCGGTCATTAAATTTTCTAAACTCTTGTTAATCACCAGTTTATTTGGACCACTATTAGTTGAACTGAGAGTGTGAAGACTATCTGTGGCAATTTTAGTCCAAGTCTTTTTAAGCATGACTTGCTCGCACGTCAGGAAATTTTTGGTATGGCTTAAAGTAAAATGTGCAGTGAAAAAGCCTGTCCAATTTATCTTTGTTGGTCTACTGCAACAAATAGTTCAATTTCACCCTCACAAGAAGCGTTTCTTGCAAGTTAAAGTTATGCCTGTTGAGGATGAGCATAGACATAAACATGAATATTGCGATTTTGCTTGTAGTTCAATTCCCATCTCCTGTGCAAGTAAAGCATTCAATTGAATGCAAAATTTACAAGCTAGAGGACAAGTATGGATAAATTTTTAATTGCCACGCAAACTAGAGCACAGAAAGGATATTCTTTGTTGGGCTCTTTTGTGCTATCACCATGTACCGAGAAAAGGGCGTGGTACATGGACCGAGCTAATATTTTATCTTATTATTATCTTTTGAGAAAATTAAAATTTAAATATAAATAACAATTATCTTAGAATTTAAAGTATAAATTTCAAACTAATTATGCTAAAAGAACAAATAAAAAAGATGAAGGCTTAATGTATAAAAAAGTCATCAATTTTATGTGTAATAACAGATTTAACACTAATTTTAAAAAGTAACAGTTTATCTTTTTTTGAAATTTTTCGTAATAAATAAAGCACGTCATAATATCTTTTGAACAAAATTTATATGTCTCAATAACGTGAAAATTATATGTGTCACCAGACAGTAACGTGTATGATTGTCATATCATCAAAACAGATAAATTTCTATAAATCTATCGTAAAAATTAAAGAATTTTGTTCATACAAAATTATGGCATACTGAATTTATTATAAATTTTTTTTTATGGTAAATTATTATATTTTATAGTTGGTATTAAATTTATTATTTTATATAAAATGGATGATATTTTTATATATTAATTTAAAAAAGAATTTAATATACTCGGTGCGTACCGCGATCTTTTTCCCTCTTCGTTTTGTTCAGTGTCCATCGTTATTTATCATCCATAATCCTCGCTTTCCTCAAACATTGCCAAGTGGTTCGTCTTTCTTTTAATTCAATATTGTCGGCTTGACCAAAGGATTGATTGTTGAGAAAGTTCAACGAAGGTTACAGGTCTTCTCACGTTCTTTTAATTCAATGTCGTCGGCTTGACCAAAGGATTGATTGTTGAGAAAGCTTAGTAAGTTAAAATTTTAAGTTAGATACTTAATATTTAGATCAATATTAACTTATAGATATAATATTTTTTTATAAACTTGAATTTTTTATATTTTTATTATAAAATAATTTGATATTTTTATATTACTTGATTGTGAAATTTACTGAAGTATATGTTATTTATTCATTTTACCATTATAAAAAGACGTAACATCATCAAAAATATGATTGTGTGACACTATTTTCTTTTTTTAAAGTTTTTTCCTAATTATTGGAATTTAATAAAAAATTAATAAAAAATAAAAAAATAATTAAAAAGTATCATGTGATCATATTTTTAATGACATATCACCCTATTAAGTGATAGTTTGATGACACGAAGAGTAAGTAATGTATAACGTAGTAAGTTTAATAATAAAATAACTTAAAATACTGAATTATTTTAAAATAAAAAATGAATGGCTAATTTTGCAAAAAAAATATATTATATTTACAACTTGACACTTATCTAAACGTTAAATATTAATTTAAGATTTTTAACCTTGAACGAAAGTTATAGTTCTTCTCATATTGGTTATAATAAAGTTTATATCGCCATAACAGCATTCCTATTCCAAAAATAATATCAGCATTGTTATTTTTTTTTAAACCATAATATAATAAAATTTCAATAGATCGCCAGGAGCCATTTCAAATTGATCTTTTTTTTTTCCTTTTTTCTTTTGCTTACAAAAATATTCATCGAGAGAAGGCTAGGTACTACGGCCATGGTGGCTTTCGATAGCACCATAAATACTCTTGGCCCGTCTTAAAGAATGTAACAATCTTCTCTTATATGTAATCTCCAATTTCAATAGTTGAACTTCTTAACCATTGGAAAAGTTCCTTTCTTGATGATAAGAACTTTAGTACGGGTCCATCATTAGAAAAGTCAGGTTATCCGCCTTAAATTTACTTAGCTATATGCTATCTATCCGTTTCGGTATTATACAAAGATGTAATATCATGAAAAATATGATTGGGGATAAGGATTTTTTTAATCCTAAACCTTTAAATTTTTTTACGTTTGAATCCTAAGCCTTTTTGATATTTTATTTGAGTCTAATTTTCTACCAAATTAGTCCCTCTGTTTAACAAAAGTGATCAATCTATTAAAAAATAATTTTAACTTTACAAAAAATTATTTAAAAAAGATTAAATATATGAATTGAATATTTTTTTTATAAAAAAAATATATATGTTGCCTATTTAATTCGTATATTTGTTGATTAAAAAAATATTTAATATGCATATTTTGTTGATGAAAAAAATATTTAACTCATGTATTTAAGCTTTTTTAAATGATTTTTATTAAATTAAACTCACTTATTAATAGATTGACTACTTTTTGTAATTTAAAGGACTGATATAGTAAAAAATTAAAAGATTTAGAACTCAAATGAAATGTTAAAAAGGTTTAGGACTCAAATGTAAAAAAATCTAAAGGTTTAGGACTTTAAAAATATTTATCCCAATATGATTGTGTGCATTGTTTTCTTTTTTTTTTCCTAATTTTTGAAATTTAATAGAAAAATTAATGAAAAAATAATAAAATAATAATAAAATATCACGTCATCATATTTTTAATGATATAGCATTCCATTAAGTGGTAGTTTGATGACACGATGAATAGGTAATATATAATTTAATAAATTTAACAATAAAAGAACTTAAAAATACTAAATTATTCTAAAATAAAAAAGTGAAGGATTGATTTTTCAAAAAAAATATTATATTTATAATTTAACACTTATCTAAACGTTAAATATCAATTTAAAATTTTAACCTTTAACGAAAGTTATAGGCCTTCTCATATTGGTTATAATAAAGTTTACATCGCCATAACAGCGTTCCTGTCCTAGAAATAATATCAGCAATTAGCCTTGCTATTAATTTTTTTTTTTTTTTACCATAACATAATAAAATCTCAATTGATCGCAAGGAGCTATTTTAAATTAAGGTTATCAGTATCGAACCGGTCATTGAATCAGAAAGATGAGAGATTCAAGATTCAACCAGTCCAATCGATTTAACTGCAGTTGAATCGGTAAAATCGATATTTAATATTAAATATATAAAAAAATTTAATATCTGTGTGTATTATATAAAAATATTGATGGTAAAATGTGATATTATATAGAATAGAAATATTATACATATTATTATAATATTATATTTGAACCATTTAAACAAACTATTATATTTATATATTTATATATATAAGTGAAATATTATATTTTATTTATATTTATTAATATTTATATCTATTATGAGTAAAATATTAATAAGTAAAATGTAATAATATATAAAATTTATAACAAATTATAATTCCATGTAAGTTAGCATTAAAATATTAGTTAGTAAACAATATCATGAAAATATTAGTTAATGTAATGTATTCATATCAACAAATAATTTAAACCAAAAAATAAAATCCAACATTTCTAAACGTGTTAATGAAAGATATAATGTTTTTTTAAATTTGTATTTATAATAAATAATTTTCTGTAAAAAAAAAAGATGACATTCTATAATAGAAGAAAGAAAAATATGGCAGTTGTATCAATAATGTAATTAATGATTATTTATTATTAGGAAAGAAAAAATACGCTCCTTGCTGGTAAGCGTGGAAACGTTTAAGATTTCCAAATGTACCGTTGAGAGGCAATAATGGTCATTTATTAAGGATCACTGGATTTCTCGCCTCCTAAATAATCCCGCTGACAATTCTTTCTTAGAAAATTAAAATGGCGACGTGGCATATTTGGAGCTTACCATGCAGCCAAGAAGCCTGCAAATGAACCGAAAAAAATGGGATCGATTTTTCAGATTACGGTTGAATTGGTCGGTTGTCAGTTTTTTGGATAATTTTTTATTTCACAGTTTTAAGGATTCAACCGGACTAGACTTTAAACTGATTTTTAATTTTGTTTTGATTGAATTCATCGGTTCGATCTAATTTTAATTACCATGTTTCAAATTGATTTTTTTTTTCTTTTTTTGCTAACGAAAATATTCATCGAGAGAAGACTAGGTACTACGGCCATGTTCGCTTTCGATCTCACCATAAATACTCTTGGCCCATTTTTTTTTTAACAAATAAAAAAAAATTTTATTAGACGTGTCAGTTATCAGGTTATTGGGTCGAGATCGAAATAACCCTCATTTATTTGAATTTCATTCAACAATTTCAAAAGAGTCGACCCACTTCTCGAATACTAATGAAATTAAGTGTAACTCCGTTATTGAAATTTTGACGGATAACTATGAGTTCAATATTGCACATCACGACTTATACTCAAAAGATTTTTCAACATAATTCAATCAAAAAGGAGCACAGACTTAAAAAATCAAACTCATGTTAGACTCTTGCCCCATATTAAAGAATGTAACAATCTTCTCTCGTATGTAATCTCCAATTTCAATGGTTGAACCTCTCAACCATCAGAGAAGTTCCTTTCTTGATGGTAAGAACTTTAGTACAGGTCCATCATTGGATAAGTCGGGTCATCCGCCTCAATTAAGGTTGCTCAGATTTAATAATTGTGAGGAAAGAACATGGTTCAAACATCGTTACATACTGATCTGGTTAGTGGTATGTACGAGAGATTTTAGTTTTATCTTGTACGGCCGCGAGTAGCACCGATCTACAGCTAGATGTAGATGGATTTTCAAATTTTATTATATTGTTGTATTTTATAGAATATTAAAATATAAAATAATTAATCAAATAATTACATTATCTAAAAATTTGTATATTTTTTTAATTCAAATATTTAATAATATATATCATTTTAATTTTATTTTAATTAACTTAAAAGTTCAGACTATATATATCTCTCAATTTATTTGGAAGGTTAACTATTAATTTATCCCATTAAACAGCCAACCAAATGTCAACTCATTTGTCCCGTCTTTTTAGTACAAACAATTCATTAAACGGTAAATGTCAGTGGACAAACTTTTTTTTCTTTTTTGGCCAGAAGTCAGTGGACAAACTAACATGGCCAAAATGTAGCCAAATGAGAATAAAACAAAAAAAATTTGAATTTATTTTTTAAAATTAAAATTTAAAAATAATATTAAATATATTTAAAATAATATTAAGTATATTTAATATTTAATTTTTATAAACAAAAAATATGAGCATAACCCAAATTTGACCATGTGAGTAAAGTCATATAATTGGGCCCTTAATTAAAATATTCTCTTAAACTTTTTTAGTATTGAATTTTAAATTTTATTAAAACTGTATTTATTTCCTAATCATTCAATTTCTCTTATAATAAAAGACTGAAACACTCACTCTCGTTCTAATTCTAGGGTAAAAGTTAAGTGGATATACGGAAAGTCTAATGCAAATCCCTTTTTTTTTTTTTTTTCGGTAAGAGTTAAACTCTATTGCATGCAAAACAAAAATGCACACTTTTAATAAGTCAGGCCATTTTATGATTGAATTGTTTTTGTATTCTGGTTAGATGGGAAAATTGAAAAAAAAAAAAAAAGATATTGAAATCAATCCTAATGCATTCCAAAAGTTTTGTTTATTAATGATTGTTGTCTTATTTTCGTGGATGATATTAGCGATGTCATGGAAAATATCGGCAAACGGCACTTGCATGTCCTTTTCGGATATTAATGAGTTCCGGGCGCTCGTAATTTGATCGGATCTTCTCCAATCGCAAACTGGCTACACTGGAAAACAAACCCCCCCTCACATCTTCATCCAAAATCTACACGACCCCTGCCGAGGAACATCGAGGAAAATCAGACCCAAAGGATGCAACAACACAAAAGAAGTCATTCGATTTACTAATTGCCTGGTTGATACAAAGTTTAAGTGAAGGGAAATTATCTCGAACCCCAAACATGCTAAATAGGAAACTAAAGTCTTACTAACTAAACCAACCTTCTTCGACTGTTTACATTTTTCTCATTTTGTTTAGTGCTTTACGCCGCGTAAGATTTATCGGAGGGCTTGATGGGAATTTGGGTTTTATTTGGTAAATTTGAGTCAGATCTGACTGAAAAGTTGAGGGCTTAAGGCCCAAATTTAATCGACGTCGTTTATTGGCTGAAAGCACTCACAACAAAGCTAAGTCGGTTAGGAACTGGGCTTATTAACAACACTATAAATACACAAGCAACGACCTAAGCGGCCCATTTTTCCATCATTTTTTGAAAACCAGAGGGCGGCAACGGGAGGAATATTCGAGCAAGGCCCAACGGCTTCTTGTTTTTTTTATTTTTATGATTTTCTTGCAAATTAGATTTTTTTTTTATTTAAAAAAAGAACTACTCAAGAAGGTCCGTTTTGCTTTTCTGTTCGTATTCCGCTTTTAATATTTCAGTTGCTTTTCAGCAATCAGTAAGTGCTTTCGTTAATTAATTGCTTCTTGTTGGTGTAATTTCAGTTTTGGATGTCAGTTTTTTTTTTTATCTGGTTCTTGAATTTGGCTTTCAAGATAATTTCCCTTTGACTTTACTCTGCTTTTTTTTTTCGATTTGTATTATTTTTCTTGGATCTAGAATTTAGTTTTTTTAAGGATGACGCATATCTCAAGAATGTTGCCTTTGCTTTCCTATTCACAGTTTTTGATTTCTTTTTTTCTTCTTTTTCTTTCCCCTTCGTCACCTTTGTTTCGGGGTTCTTTCGGGACTCGTTTGGAGACGCTGTAAATTTTTTATTTATGTTTTTTTATTTTTCGTTTTTTTATTTTTATTATTTATTAAATTTTTGTATTTATTACTGTCAATTTTTATCTTTTCTATAAAAATAAAAAATTAGATAGAAAAAGAATAGTGAGACAATTAGTAAAAAGAATATAAATAGAGAGAGAAAAATGGGAGAGAAAGAGGGTAGAGAGAAAATGAATAGAGAGAGGAAAAGGAGAGAGACAGAGAGTAAAAAGAGAATGAGTAGAGAGAATGATATAAAGAGAAAAGATAGAGAAAGAATGAGTAAACAGAACCGTAGAAAGAGAAAAATGAGAGAGAGAGGGTAGAGAGAGAACGACAGAGAGAGAAAAGAGAGAGAGGGTAGAGAAAGAATGAGTAAAGAGAATGATAGAGAGAGAAAAATGAGAGAGAGATAAAGAGTAGAGAGAGAATGAGTAGAGAAAATAGTAGAGAGAGAAAAGGAGAGAGAGAGGACAGAGAGAGAATGGTAGAGCGAGAAAAATGAGAGAGTGTGGGTAGACAAACAACGGTAGAGAGAAAAAAGAGAGAGAGAGAGAGAGGGTAGAGAGAGAATGGTAGAGTGAGAAAAAGGAGAGAGAGTGAGTAGAGAGAGGATGTAGATAGAGAAAAAGGAGAGAGAGAGATGGTAGAGAGAATAAGTAGAGAATGATTGAGGGAAAAAAAGGAGAGAGAGAGAGAGTGGGTAGAGAGAATGGTAGAGAGAGAAAAAGGAGAGAGGGTAAGGAAAGAATGAGTAGAGAGAAAAATGAGAGAGAGAGAATAGTAGAGATAGAAAAAGGAAAGAGAGTGTAGAGAGAAAATGAGTAGAGAGAGAAAGAGTAGAAAGAAAAAAAATATACAGCAGAGAGAGAGGATAAGTAAAAAAAATAGTGATGTTTTTGAATGGATGCTATGAGGCCCAAACTGCTATAGAGAAAAGGATTGATGTAGTATGTGGCCGAGGACCTGTAATTTGGTCGAATGCTTTGTATGTGTGCAAAATATCATGTCTGCTACAATACCAATGATCTCTATTGGAGTCTTTAGTACGCAAAGTATCAAATTTAAATTTGAGTTAATTAACTAAAAAAATAATGATATTGTGGTTCAATTTGTTATGGAGATTGACCTGTAATTGAGGTCATAATATTCAACAACTAAGAATATCACACAAATGTGACAATGATGATGGTTTCTGGTTTCTGGTTTATTTGTCCTCCTCAGTCCTGGCAGTAATATAATACCAGCTAATTTCCTTTGCCGATGTACTTCACTGTTATGGGACTTCTTACTTCATGTACCCCGTCTGACCACATGATTCCTCCGAACACATACTCACCAATCTTGCTTCCTTCCTTGGCCTCTATAGTAACCACAAACTTATTCTCCTCATTTATTTTGGTGAATTCGATTGTGCTAGGATCCACATTGACTGATATTCCATTGGGTGCATTGATGGTTACTGTGTACTTGCCTGGAGTTCCCACATTTTTTAGTGTTCGAGTCAGTATGACCTTGCCCGACAAGGAAGGGACTGTTATGGATGGATGGTTGAAATCTAAGATGTGGTGTTCAGTTGGCAATTGTATGTCTCGTCGAACCTTGACAGTTGGGTGGTGTCGTAGCCAATGGCGCACAGAAAATTGACGTAATCTGTTGTAGTTAAGTCATAAACCAGTCCTGGATCCACTGCGACGTTTGGCCTGACATGTCCTGAACCGTAATTGAAAGGATTTGCAGGAACAAGAGTGGCATCATCAATATCTTTTCTCACACTGTTAGTGGTTTGCGCTGCGATGTGAAGAACAGCATGTAAGATCTTTGAGGGTGACATCAGATGGGAAATCCCTATCAATTGTGCTAGCTGCAACAGTGAGAATCCAGGGAGCTAAATTTGAAGAAGTTCCATTAATAGATGGTCCTGTATTTCCTGCAGAGCAAACTACAAGAATCCCATTCCTGACACCATGAAAAGATCCAAGAGCAAGTGAACCGTTGAAATAAGGGCGAGGTCTGCCTCCAAGTGAAACCGACAAAATATCAACCCCATCCTGAATAGCAGCATCAAAACCAGCAATAATATCCGCATCCGTGCAGCTCGGCGCCCAGCAAACCTTGTACGAAGCAACTCGTGCATTAGGAGATCCACCCTTTGCAGTCCCATTGGCAGAGTTAAGCAAGTTTGCACCCACCACCTCCCCCCAACCCACTGTAAATATCAGTTCAACTGCGGTAAAACAGCCTGTCTAATTTATCTCTGTTGTTCTAATATTACAAATAGTTCAATTTCACCCTCACAAGAAATGTTTCTTGCAAGTGAAAATATGCCTGTTAAGGATGGGCATAGAAATAAACATGAATATTGCGATTTTGCTTATAGCTCAATTCCCATCTCCTGTGCAAGTAATGCATTCAATGTCAAATTCACAAGCTGAAGGACTAATATCGATAAATTTTTAATTGCCATGCCAATCAGAGCTCAGGAAGGATATTCTTTGTTTTGTTCAGTGCTAATCGTTATTTATCATTTATAATTCTCTCTTCCTCAAATATTGACTTAATGGGTCGTCTTTATTTTAGTTCAATATTATCGGCAAGACCAAGGGGTTTGATTTTTGGGGAGGGTCAGCCACAATACCACAGGTAGAGACTAATGTGGGGATACGGTGAGGTGGCGGGGATGAGTTCCGTCATTTTTTTTTTTGCTAAAACTTCAGCATTTATATATAGGTAAATAGATTGTGTATACAGACTCTTTTAATAATTTTACAAGCACGAAATAATTTTTTTAATAATTATATATTACACATTTATTTTACCATTATAATTATGCACACATCAAAATTTTTTTAAAAAAATTAACAAAAAAAGATGAGAGACTTGCGTTGGGACATGCCCTCTCCCCTCGCCTGTCTCCCACTCTGGCTCTGAAATTTTTTTTTGAATTTTTTGAAAAAGTTCGATGAAAGGTACAGGTCTTCTCAGGTTTATTATAATAAAGTTTCTTGTCCTAAAAATAATATCAGAGCCTTGCTGTTACTACATTTTTTTTAACCATAACATAATAAAATTCCAAGCCAGGGCCCATTACAAAGTGATTTTTTTTTTTTTTTTTTTTTTTAGGAAATATTCACCGAGAAAAGTCTAGGTCGTGCAACCATGTTTGCTTTCCATCTCATCATAAATACCCGTAGTCCATCTTAAAGAACTTAATAATTTTATCTCATATAAAATCTCCAATTTCAGTAGTGGAACTTGTCAACCATCGGAGAAGTTAATTTCTTTTTTTCAATACAAAAAATAATTAGTAATTACTTAACTAACTGTCAAATCTATCAAATAAGATAAGTCAAAGAATATCATTCGAGTACACATACTTCTACTCACATCTATCGGCACTCCCCAAGTTAAAAAAAAAATTAAGTTCGAATCTCATTTAAAAAATTTTACCAAACATTTTACTAATTTAAATTTTTTTTTTAAAAAAAATCTCTCATTTGATAGAAAAGGTCAAAAAAAAAAAAAAAACCTCTCTAAAAAACAGTTCTGGAGTCGGCGTACGGCAGCGTTTGCCGCCGGAGCGTGGCCCTATATTCGGAAGAAGTTTAATATCCCTACGCCGGCGTACGGCAGGATGTAGCATCATGCGTCGAAAGAAAAATTATACATCACCTGCCGGGAATTTGGGTTTTATTGGTCTGACTGAAAAGTTGAGGCCCAAATTTAATCGACGTCGGTTCGTTCCACCGACCGACCTTAAAACAGCTTCGCAATTAAACGACGTCGTTTATTTGTTGAGAGCGCCCATAAATGAGCTAAGTCGGTTAAGAACTGGGCCTTAACAACATTATAAATGCAGACGCCGTGCCCTAATCAGCCCATATTTCCATCAATTTTTGTGGACAAGAGGGAGATAACGAGACCACCGAAAATTGTGGTCTAACGTTGAAAGCATAAAATGTTTTTAATTTAAAAATTTTGAATTCGAATGCTTATTGAAGTGGTTTATAAAGTTAGTGTTAAACTTACGCTAAAGTTTAGCGTAAATTATAATATAATTATTCAGATTATTTACGCCTATCCTAAATTTTGACACAATACTCCTTTGCGAAACAAGTTACAATAGCACCCGCTTTCCCATTTCCGAATCAAAGAGAGGTAACAGGAAGAAAATTCAAGCATGGCCCAACGGCTTCCTTTTTCGTATGATTTTCTTGAAAATTAGAATTTTCTTTTTTTTACCAAAAAAAGAATTTTCTTTTTTTTTTTTCAATTGCTCATTGTTTACCAAATTTCAGATTTGGATGTCATTTTTTTTTTCCTGGTTCTTGAATTTGGCTTTCAAAATAATTTTCCATTGAATTTACTCTGATTTTTTTTAATTTTTTCCCTCGAATTTATTCTTTTTTTTTTTTTTAAAAAACCCTCCGTATGATTTTTGTTGGATTTAGAATTTAGTTTTTCTGAATGATTCTATCTGAGGAATTGATATCCTGTCTATCAAGTATCAAAGCTCGCTTAATTTTTCCTGGCTAAAGAATTTTTAAATTTGGATGTCAGGTTTTTTTGCTTCTTGATTTATATTTCTTTTTAAGATAGATTTTTTTTAACCTTATTCTTGTTTTCTCTTTCAGGATTGTTTTTAATAAACGTATACAATTCTTTGTATTACTTGCTGAAATTGGAATGTATGCGATTTGTAGCTTCTTCTTCTATGGTAAATTCCTGTTTCCTCTCTTCTGAATTGTTAGATTTTTCCCTTTTTTTTTTTTTTTTGTAATTTTGTTTCTCTAGATATATTTTCTTTAAATGACTTAATTTGTATCTTGATGACCTTTTTTTTTTGCTTGAATTGTTGGGTCTTTCTATTTCCCCGGAATTAAGGGATGCTTCCTTCATTCCTTTGTTTCTTTTGTTGGGATCAGTTCTTTTAGTCTAACTATGTTCTTTTCTTGAATGATCAGGTTTTGTCTGCTTTTCAGTTCGTGTTTCAGTAATAATGTTGTTCGGGGTACACATTTGCTCTTCATGGTTTGTTTCCGCAGTCTAATCTCAAGTATGCTTTGCACTTTTTTTTTTTTTTTTGATAAATAAATCAACATTGCTGGCTAATTTGCATAACTTTTTCTGTTGTTTGTGAGGAACACTCGTCGTGGAAGACTGCTGTTTGATCTCACCCTTTATTCCATCATTGAAGAGTGTTACTAGATTTGCTCATTTGACAAATTCTCTCTTAATTCATTACTGAAATCGATGTTATACTATTTTTTGGTATATCAGTAAATAACGTAACAATAAAAATTACGCTCTAAAGAAGGTGACGCCCAGGTAATCACCATCAAGTAACGAGATTAAGCCAATAAATAGATGTTTCAAAAGGAGATCGGCTGATTAGCAGCCAGCTCCCGCCTTAGCTAAGAAGTCGGCACAACGATTTTCCTCCTGCAGAGTGTGCTGGAGTTCAACCCTCCAAGGCTTGCAAATCAGATATTGAATACCTGGCACGAGAACAGCAAGATGGGAAATCGATGTTATACTATGTGCTTGGGTTCTCCATTAGACCAAAGGTAGAAAACAGAGGTTTTTCACGTTAAATTTTTATTTATTGGAAGCTAATGAGCTGGATTTCTTCTGTGATTATGCAAATATAAATAAATAAATAAATGTTGATTACTGCCTCAATCATGTCCTTGATGCATGTTGATTCGTGACTTTGTGTCTTGTTCTGTTCTAGCTTGTGCTTGTAAAAGAATTGTGTGGTCTCATTCAAGTAATTACCATAAACTTTGGTGCCTCGTGCTCTTGATTTTAGGTATGTGAGAGTCTATGGGATGTATCTCACATGAAAAAGAAACCAAGGGCGATAGGTCTTTATAATGAAGATAGAATAACACATGCGAGCAAGTCTGGTTGATGAATCAAAACCGGATGATCAGAACCTTAGCTTGTCTTGAAGGCACGAAATAGGAGGACAAAGAACATGGTTTAAATATCTGTGTTGAGCTTCTGACCTATATTCTTGTTGATCCACCTTGTCAAATAGATAGAGGTTTTTTCTCCGTAGATAAAATTTTGGGTCCTGTCAAACGTTTCTCAGGATTCTAGTCTGCATCTGTTCTTATATTATGCTTTGATCCTCTTTGAAGATGGTTGTTTGATCTTACACTTTGTCTCACCATCGAAGAGAGTGTTACTGTAATTTGGTTATTTTGATATTCTTTCTTAAGTTACTGCAGAAGGGAAGGTATGCTATATGCTCTGGCTTTTCCATCAGAGCAAAGGTAGAAAACATAGGTTTTTCACATTAAATCTTTATTTATTGGAAGCTAATGAGCTGGGCAGCTGGCTACCCATTTCTTTGTTTATAACTTCTGTACCCGTTTTATATAGTTTGCAGATCTTCGGGATTAGCCTGCATTAGTTTGGGGAAGCCTGTGGAGCGAATGTTCACTGAAGACTTTGGTTCGAGTATTTTTTGCCTTTTCGTTGTGGGCTTTTATATGTTTTTTGCATTCTAGGATTTACATTTTTCTTCCTATTGATTGATGTTGTGTGTCCTGTTGGAACTCTAACTTGCAGAATTTTCCCCATATATCATACATAGATAATGAGCTATTAGATCAATGTTTCAACAATTTAAATGCTGCTTCTTGCTTTCATTGCTAAAAACTTTCTACTGACTGCATGATCCCTCTATGCTTCTCCGTAAGCTTGCTACCTAACAGCTGAGGCATTGTTGCTCCACATGAGTGGTGCTTGCCAATGATATGTGCTTAACACACGAGTGGTGGTCAGATTGTACGGTTGATAGTTATCCCCAAGGCTGGGAAATTTTATCAGCAAGAGGTACCTACCTATCTCTGCTCTTCAGTCACAACCAAAATGCTTTTCTTGTTTTTTATGTGTGGAGCATACATAAAAGGATAAGACTTCCGTAAGGTAATTCTCTTGTGATTGCTACCACTTGTGCCGGATTCTAAACTTTCAAACAATGAGGATGATTTTTCTTGTGGGCTATATACTTTGCAATTCATTTGTTGCTAATTATGTGTTTGGGCGAATTGGTGTTATGTTCCCTACTCTTATTGATTTGTAGAATGTAGATAATGCATGTTTCATTTCACTTGGGAGATTGTATCTTTGTTTGTCCTTTGATTGGAGACAAATCAGGCTGGCTTGTTTTTCATTTGTGATTTCTGCATCCAGATCTAACAATAATCCAATTGCTTCTTTCACTGTCCATATACTTGTCCTTTATCAATAAACATATCAAAAACACAACTAATCTGTATTGAGAAAATGTGTTCAGGTCCATGTGTATGAGGAGTTTCGTCGTTTGCACTTGGGGAAGGTTGGATTCTCGAATTTACAAGCCCCTCTATTTCTTTACTTACTTCTATATTTTCAAGATGAGAAAAAATGTTTAGGTACGTAATAATAATAGAGACAAAGTTAGTATATGAGATTTGGACTGTTAAATTATAAAAAATATATTAATTTTTTTTAAAAAAAAGATAAATATTAAATTAATTATACATTTTTAAGTGTTATAAATTATATACCTATACAATGACTTCCTTGTAGAATAATTCCGCTATAGGCATGACCCAAATCTTATTAGATCTTTGACGTATAAGCTGACTGATGACACGATAATAATGCAAAAGAGAAGAAAGGAGGGAGGAGAAAAAAACAGAAGGTTAAATTGAAGAAAAGACTGATTGATTGGAACATGCGAATTTGACTTGAGAAAAAGGCTTGTCCAAAGGGTCTTAAAATCAAAGTTGCGAACCTTGATGGCTTACCCACCTGATGGGAACCTCGTGGACCCAATTCTGATTTTTGGATGTTACCATATGATACTAATCTATGCAGGAAGCAACTCGTTTACTTGCCATTTTTGTTCACTTTGCTTCAAGAATGCAATAAACCTCCATTGTTTGTAATGGGCGTCAAGCATAGACCAAAAAATTTAGTTTTACTATTTAATTTTAATAAAATTTGCCCTGTAATATTTTACACAGATCTAAATTTCCTAAACTAATTAAGCCATACAAACGAAGGTGATATCAAGCAATTTAATTGATGATAAAAATGATTTACCAACTGATTCACGGATTTTACAATGTCAACCGGAGGGTATTTTCCTACTCTCTAATGTACCAAAAAGAAAAAAAAAATCGTTTTTTTCCTTCTTTTAACTAGGCAAAGTTCTGTCGGTTTTATCACTTTATACGGAAATCAGCCAAATATTTTATAAATTTCTTTGTGGTGATCTATAAGAATTGAGTACTATTACAATATTAGAAGACATAATGTCTGAAAATTTTATTTAAATATAATTATGTTTCAATTTTTTTACGATTGTTATAATATTTTTTATAATAAAAAAAATATATATTTTTTATTATAAAAAATACCATAATAATTATAAAAATTTAAAATATCATGGTATTCCAGCAAAAATTCAAACATAAATTCTCTGACAATTTTTTCCTAAAGAATTATGGGCAACAATTATCTATTCCATTTGGATGCGTAAACGTCACGAGTACAGGCAAGAATATTCAAAAAGTTGGAGCAGAAAATTTAAACAGGGCCCAGGATTGGCCATGGATCAGCCGACTGACCAATTATGAATGAAGTCAATGGTCAAACTAATTCTCCCATGGAAAGTCGAAAGCTTCTTCCTCGCTCCCTTTGCGTTCGAAATGCAATATGGACCCGCCAATCTCTTATATTGAATCCAAACCCCACTATTTAACTCGTCCAAAGTACAGCGCAAATTGACATGAAAAGCTGCCCATGCTCTTGGGCTGTAGCCTTAATTATTTGTTGGTGCTATACATCAATAATCCCCTATCTCAGCATGAGTCACGACGTGCCTCAGCCTTAGTAGAAAGTATTTAATCGAGAGACTGTTATCACAACTCAAACTCGTGACATTCAGGTATACGGATTGGCTTTTCCTCGTAATTTCATTACGCCAATTGATTTTTTTTTCTTCTTTTCGGAAACAAAAGGTCCATGTTTATATAGACAGACACAAGACTCTGCAGTGCTGGCTTTGTCTTTTGTAATGGTTGTGGCGTCGTCTAGATATATATTAGCATATGGTACCGTTTACCCATCTGCCTCAATACAATTCCTTGCTTATTAATTGTATTGAAATTAATTTGTCCTACATTCACATACATTGAAATATTTTTTTATTTGTATTGCAATTAATTATTTTTGTAATCTTTAATTCTATGTTTGAGAAAATGTAACATGAGAAAAGAAAGTTAAAAATATTATATTTGATAATGAGTATAATGTAAGAGGAAAAAAAAAAAAGAAATATTATAATATTTATTTTATTCTTAAAAAATAAAAATTAAAAAAATAATAAGAAGAGCAAAAAAGTAATTTAAATTAAAAAACAAAAAATTAAAAAAATAAAGAGGCGGCTGGCCGGCGCAATTCCCTCCAAAATTGGGGGAATTGTTTTTTTGTGGGCCAGGGTGGAAAAGCCCTGGCCCTATTTTTAGACTTTTCTATCATATTCTCAAGGAAGGAGCCCTTTTCCATACTACTCCCATTCTTTTCTCTCGCATGGAATTCCCTTCACTTTTTTGTTCCCAAACAGGCTGTAAATGCTTTACAAATGACTCGAGCAATTAATGAATTTGGCCACGTCGAAGGTGGGTGACCTCTTGATATATTTAATGTAATGAAATCTTATTAAAAATTAAGTATTTATTAATTTTACTCTATTTTTTTTAGAGAATAAAATTAATTTATAATTTAATATCATTTAAATATTATTTTTAATTTTTTTATTCAAATAAATCTCACTTATTGTATAATATAAGATTATGAGTAAATTACATTTATTTAAAAAAAAGTCAAAATAAAAATTTCCTAAAAACCATGCATATGTACGATTTTGGCAAGATTTGCTAATATGAATATTGTCCGTCCAAAGTCAATATTAGAGAATAAAAGAAGTTTATAAATGATCGTGCACAAATAAACAAAGGTAGAAAAATATGCAGTGTTGTAAAAAGTTTTCTGTAAATCCAATGGGTTTGTTTTAAATGGTCAAGCACTTCAAATTCTGTGCAAAGATGAACTATAGTAAAATATTAATATTTAATTCTCATACAGTCAAATTTTTTTGATTCGATGACAGTCTTAATATTGCGAGTAGAATTAATCTCGCGTGGAAAACTTACGGGACAGGAAAAAAAAAAAAAAGGCTTACATGTGTTAGGATGAGAAGAGAAAAAAAAAATCCAAAAGGTTTACCTGTAAAACCTAGGCAACTTTGGCTTTTTCTATTGAACCATTCCTTGGAAATAGGTTCTAATTTGTATGCCGCCTTCTCCACCACCATGTACTCATTTTCCTCTCCATGGCCTTCCTCTTGTCTTCATCTATATATCTCTATATATCTCTACTTCTCTTCTAGCAAAGCTTCATATATTAATACAACCTTCTTAGCTCTCTTTGCTTCCAAGCAAAGATGGAGGTGAAGAGGAAGTGAGAAGCTAAAATGATGCCGCCCCACAACCTCCCCCGCAAAATCACTCTATATTTCTTCTTGTTACTCTCAAATTTTTCTTCACTTTTTTATTTTCCAGGTTATTGAGACGAGCGAGTATGATGCAGTCTGGTGGTAGAGTAGCTGAATTCTTAAACCTCGCAACTAAGGTTCCAAGTACCAGCGAACCAAAAAAAATGAACAATAATTTGGTTCATGTTATGGCTGGCAGGTTCTGCCTGGCTCCCTGAATGCCATCTAAGAAGCTTGTCAAAGAGTGTTGGCAACCTTCCTAGTTGGCATGAGGGGAGCCTGGGCAGGCCCCTAAAACTATCTATCTGAATCAGATGATTGGCGCTGTACCAGTGCATTCATAAGTTTTGGCCCAATTCAGGTGCACCTCATTTTCATCTCCATGTCATAGTAGTATAAGTCAACCGTATCGCCTTCTATAAGCAATATTGATCACCGGGGAAGGTAATATATTAGCATGGCATTTCTGAGTAAGTACTCTCTTTATATCTGCATGTTTGATTTAAGTTTCTCCATCAGTCAAAGTTTCAAGCTTTGGTATTTTGCAATAGTATCATTTGTGTTAGTATGGAGGAAATTGCAGAGCGTCGCGTGAGCCTACTTATTCCACACTGGATTGCAATTCTGTGTATTCCACATGTGCCTAAAATTAACAATTTGTGCCTCCCTCATGGCTGAAATATGCAAGACATGTGTATAGTTGTTATTTGCTTGTGTAATTAAACGATGTTAAACAATTTAATTGACAGAAAAACATCAATCAGTTCAATAATTGAGGCATTTTAACTGATAATTATTGGACACATGCATTATTCGGCATTCTGGCAGTGCCATTAGTTTTTCTACGAGCTAGGGGAGGCAAGCTCGATGAGAGGAAGCTCTCAAAGAGCGGGTTGCTCATGATAAAAGCGAGCTTCACTGCACAACAGGAGTTTGAGAAGAAGCTCACTAAAGATAGAATAAACAACACCAACAAATTTTTAAACGTCACATCTTACTCAAAACTACTTATTTCTAACACTATTATTAGTCTTTTCACAAGTAGAGGAGAGAGCTTTACAAGAGAGAGTTCCGAATGTACACTTTTTGTCGTCATCGCCTCGGAGATTGCAAAGAGTGAGCTGCTTGTGATAAGAGCAAACTCTACTTTACAACAACGAGTTCAGAACCAAACTCACTAAAATAAGAGTAAAGGACTTTTTGAATACCATATCTGAAGTTATGGAGTTATAAATTTTTAAAGCCTTAAATGTTTCTTTCTCCAGCTGTTCATTTCAAACGTGAGACTTGCAATTTCAACAAGTGATCGTGGAAATTCCGAAATAGTGGCTAGGAAGATACCATGCAATTGCATGCAGATATTTGTAGGGCCAGATTTTGTGTTCAAAAATCTATAGCTGGCCGGTGATGAAGACAGGCTCTGGTGTGATGTCCTCGTGTCAAAAAAACAAAAAAATTGTAATTGTCATTTTCTTATTCGTGACGTGAAAACCTAGAGATTGTCTAATGGACCACTCAATTTTTTCTTACGGTTTCACATTTTCTCGATACCCATTAAGCTTCTCGGGGGGCATCCCATGCATTTTCATCTCCCATATTCAGAGAATATGAGGAAACACTTGTTCTAGTAGACAGACTATTGCATTGGAAGCTAGTGTTTGGGATTAGAATTAGTGTAGTAGTTAACCTTTTCCGTCATTGTCACACTTTGAAGGCTCACAACTCACAAGTCCGGCTTGAGCTGTCAACTTTGACCTTGGCAAGGCAATGACCTTTTCTCTTTTCTTTCAAAATGATATATGGACAGAGTGAGTAAGTTGTATAAGTGATAAAGTTAATTTTTGTATATATTATTAATATGTTTGTTATATATTAAATTTAATTATAAATTTTATAAATTTTTATAATTATTATTTTATGTTTTTTACTTATGTTCAATGCTACTAAACTTAACGTGCAATAAAAAAATGCAAAAAAAATAAAAATTGAGTCTTTCTTTAAGTTAATAAATTTCTACGTCTAGCTAGCAAATCCCTTTCTTTTTTTTCCCTCTTCTGTTTTACATGAACAGTAGGGATAATAAATTTCAGTAGTGCTGCCTTTGAAGAGAGAAGTAGACGATGACTGGCGTAACTTATCTATCCCTTGTTCATCATTTATTACATACTGATTAAACTTTAAGGTATAATCTGACCAAATCCCAATACATTAATCTGTCCCCACATAAGACTTGATTAATCACAATGCTTTCACTTCATGGAGTCTACTTGTCTTGTCACATGAAGTAGATTAGCACTACCTTAATCCTTTTTCTTTTTTTACCACTTACACTTTAAACTTTCAATCTTAAAGATACTATTAGCATAATCTTTTATTGTGCATTTATAATTTTAATCATCAGTTATAATTAATATTCATATATATATATATATATATATATATAATATATGTATATTTTTTTTTTTGTGAACTTGTACTTGTTTAATTTAGAAAACCTGCACTCGTGTAATATTTCCGTAATAAAAAAGGAATTTTCTAACCCGTGTTGTGCATATGGAATTCCCAAACAAACATTTTACCTGTCGTTTGAATGTCAAAAGTCTAATATTTTCGGTTCAATTTGATGTTGATCTGTATCTAATATGATCACTGATTGGTAGAAGCTAAATTTAAATTGTTTACGTTATTTTGCCATTTTTTCCCCCTTTGGTATTTTGTCACATGTTAATGTCATTGTCTTGTTAGATATTATTTTTGACTTTTCTCACCTGATTTGACGTCGATTGGATTTCAAAAATATTATATAAAAATTAATTAATTACAATAAAATTTGACGCTATCTTGAAATAAAAACCGGCTGAACAGTTGTAACCTAACCAGGGACATTATTGTCATTTGGTCTTTGCCACAAAATATTTTGAACAGCTGGACTTTGGAATCGTCACCTGCTGCAGCCGCTGAACTACTGTGATAAGGCCCTTTTTACGACAACGACATCAGCCAACCAAGCTGCTGGAAGAAGTGAACATGTTACAACTTACAACTTTTGTTCAAACCCAAAAAAAAAAAACATTTTTCAACTTTCGACAGTTCTATAATAAAATTTTCATTCTCTAAAATTTTCCAGTGTGATTTTGTTGCCTGCCCATAACTCAAGCCCAATTATTGCTTTAATGAAAGCCATTTTACGGTCAAACTTGGCTACATAGTAATATATTGAAGGATGTTTAAAAGATGTATAATTTATTTAATAAATAATATATATTTTTTAAAATTTAATATATTTTTATTAATTTATATCACAACAGTGCTACTCATTAATTTTTTTTCTTTTACTATTTTAATTGTTAATATTAATGATAGAAAACCCCAGTTTAATAATTTTTATATCATCTTGGTCAAAAAATAATTTTTATATCATAGAAATTTGAAACCAATATGAAAACCATTTTTATGTGGAAACGAATATTCTATGCATAAATATTTCTTGTTGGTCAAACGTAGATTGTACAGAATCGGGATAAGTTACGAGCTAGAATTATAACTCTAAAATTTTTTAATGTAAATTAGTGTCGTTAAAAAAATTACACAGTTAAATTAAAAATGTTAGTGCCAAAGAATATTTCGTTACGATCGCCAACTTCAGCTTATGTGGAACACAACTTCATTTATTATAGCCTACGCGGCATTAGTTAAACAAAAATAATAAAAAAATATCACCAACAGAAAAAAAGGAAAAAAAGATGAAAAATTTTAGAACAAAAAATTAAAAAAGAAAAAGAAGAAAAACAAAAAATTCTCTCTCTCAAACCGTCTACTTCCTCCAGAAAACCTCACATTGCAACAACCAGGTCACCACCACCACTGAATCGTGTTCTTGAGCACTGTAAATGCATCCTTCACTTGAAGAACTTCAAGAGAATCACGTCGATTTTTCACTTCAAGAACTTCAAGAGAATCACATCGATATTCTTGGGTTGCTTCAATTTTTGGCTCTTCTTCCACCAGCCTTTTTCAAGTTTTGGCTCTTCTTCAAGAGAATCACATCGATTTTCTTGGGTTTCTTCAATCTTCCGTAGAGATATAGCATTTGGCTCTTCTTTTGTGGCATCTTCATGCGATCCCTTTTCTGGGGTTTCTTCAATATTTTGATTCTTGTCCTTGTTGAGCTGAAAATCGAATCGAATTTCTATCTGACATTCAGGTCTGCAAACGTTGTAGCGGCATCGACAAGATTAAAAGAGCTTCAGATATCTAAACAAAGCACAATTAATCCAAACAAATTATACCGAACTGACGGCAGTTTCCCATCACCGAAATTAAGAATCCAAAGGAACCAAAAAACAAAAAAACACGATCGAATCATTTGGAAGAATTGATTTCCCTCACGTTCTGGAGAAGACGCTGACCGATATCGGCAAGTAAACCGACGTGGGCACCCAACATTGGTACTGTGTAACCAAAGTCGGCGAGAGCGATTCTACTTAGCTGCAAATCTTTCGTTTCCTTTCCGACCGTCAACAGAGCTTGGTCTGCCGGCGGGTTTAAAGTTGGGTTTGTAGATTCCTCGGCCATTTTTTGGAGCAGGTTTCCGCTTAGCGGCAGCGGTGGTGCGTGTGGTAGATATGAGGGCGTCGAAGGCGGAGCAGCCAGAGGAGATGGTGGAGGTGGCTGTGGATTTAGCAGGGTTGATCAGAGGTTGGTGGTGGTGGTGGTGGTGTTGACCTACGGTGGTGGTTGCTGCGCGCCTGAGGGAGAGCATTTTATTTTATTTTATGTTTTATTTTTTGTTTCAATTTTTTTTTTTTTTTGTTGGCAAATTTTTTCTTTTTTTTAACTAATGCCATGTGGCGATCAGTTAATGAACTGGCGTGCCACGTAAACGAAAAGCAGGGACTGAAACTACGTACATGTCCACATCATCAATTAACAAGAAATTATGTTCAGGTAACTCTTTTTACCTAATTGTAATTATTGTTTAACGATGATAAACCACATCGATAATATTAGAAATTATTAATTTACATATTAAATTAAATAATTATTAGCTTACCTTAAAATTTATCCCCTTAAAAGTGGCTGCATTTGAAGGAAAAAAAAATATCTATGTAAGAACAAGTATACAATAATGTTAATGCATGCCGATATATAGAAGTCATTGGCTTCCAACCGTCTAATTAAAGTTTATTATAATATTTTGTCCAATAACAAACTTTCCATGACTCCTTTAAATAGAAAATTTAAATTAGGTGGATTACTTTTTTTTTTTGTTGGTCTTTTGAGAAAGTAGGTTTACTTTGTAATGGATAGGCCTAACATACTTGTTTGAAAAAATTTTAGTGTATTAATTAATATAGTTAACTGTTAGTACTTTATGTAATCGAACATATCAATAATATGATTAATCACTGTTAACAATGACATTGAGATGTAAATTAAAATTGTAGTTGGAATTAAAATTTGAATTAGAATTGCAAAGGACTAATTTAAATTTCTGTGCTAAATCAAATTCGAAGCTAACCAAATGGGTGTTAAGTTTTGTTTTTTTTATCTTTTATGTTTTTTTTCCTTTTTGGCTAAACCCCTCAAGGTTGTGAGAAGAACAAAATGAGTTCATCGCATTGTTTTGGTCGTCACCTGAAGTTTCAAAATGGGCCTTTGTGGCCCGACCCGTTATTTAAATAACTAAATGGGACAAAACCAAAGTCCAATGGACCAAAAAGAATGAAAACTTTGGGAAAAAGAAATAAAATAAAATCAAGAAAGCAGATTAGGGTTTAGAAAATTTTCAAAGGTTTAAGGATTTGCTGTTCTGTTTGCACAGCCCATTCTTTCTTCATCACAATATTAGAGGTTTTTTTTTTTTTTTTTTCTTAAAGTTTTCATTGACATTCTTTCTGGGCACCTCGCTATCTCAGGGTCTGTTTTTTTTTTCTTTGGTTGGAATGGTTCGATTTACCGTTGGTTTTTAGTTTCTGGAGGATAATTTCTTGTTTTTGACATTGTTCTGTTATATGGGTCTTGATCATGTTTGATTTATGGTGGCTGTCTTGTTTCTGTTTTAAGCAGAATCTGATATAAAAGGAGAGGGATTAGAGTAATGATGCCTAAAGTTGCTGTCTTGCCGTCAAGGTATGCTTTTGCTTCTGCTTCTGCTTCTGCTTCTGTTCATCGTATTGGAACATCAATTGATGTGTTCGGTTCGTCATTTAATCTACACCCAATTGGTGTTATTCGGCATTATTCAAATCTCACTGATCTTGACGTTTTGCGGATGCGGGCAAGTTGGTTTGAGAGGTTCTTGAGAGACAAGTGCAACAACCTTAACGATGCCGTGAGTCTGTTTAGTCAGATGGTTCAAATGCGGCCTTTGCCTTCGGTTGTTCATTTTACCCAGCTTTTATCTGCCATTGCGAGGATGAGAGATTATTCCACTGTAATTTCCTTGTATAGACAAGTTGACGCGTTAGGAGTTAGACATGATGTTTTTAGTCTGAGTGTATTGATCAATTGTTTCTGCTGTTTGAATCGGGTGAATTTCGGTTTCTGTGTGTTGGGAAAAATGTTGAAACTTGGATTGGATCCAGACCCTACAATCTTTAATTCTCTTGTCAATGGGCTTATAGGAGAGGGTAAATTAAGTCAAGCCATGGGATTCTTCGAAGAAATTGTGAAGAAAGGGTATCAACCTGATTTAATTACTTACAATACGATTTTAAAAGGTCTATGTAAAACAGGGAATACTTCCATGGCACTTCAGCTACTGAAGAAGATGGAAGAACTTGGTTATGAGCCTGATCTGGTAGCATATAACACCATTATAGATGGCCTTTGCAAGAATAAGCTAGTAGAAGAGGCCATGGCATTATTTTCTAAGATGTCAGTTAAGGGCATTCATCCAAATGTTGTTACTTACAATTCCTTGATTTATGGATATTGTATGCAAAATCAAATGGATGATGCTCGGAAAGTATTTGATGTGATGATAGCTCGAGGTCTTGCACCAAATGTTGTTCATTATAGCACCTTGATAAATGGATACTGCAAAAGTGAAAGGATAGAGGAAGCCATGAAGATGTTTCAGGAAATGCGTGACCGAAAATTGATTCCCAATGTTGTTACTTATACATCTATTATTGGTGGTTTATGTCATGTTGATAAACATCTTGATGCATTGAAGCTTCTTAAAGAGATGCAAGACTCTGGACCGAGACCAAATCTCATGACTTACTCAGTTCTGTTGAATGGGTTGTGTAAACATGGACATATTCATGAGGCTTGCCAGATATTTCAAGCAATGTCAGACAGCAGTATGGAGCTTGATATTGTAGTTTATACTATAATGATTGAAGGTTTGTGCAAAGCTGGGGAGCTCGATACTGCAAAAGAACTATTTTATAGCCTCCCTACAAGGGGTTTGAAACCTAATGTTGCAACATATACAATAATAATAAAGGGACTTTGTGCGAAGGGTTTGCAGGATGAAGCATTCAAGTTGTTAAGGAAAATGGAAGAACATGGTTGTTTGCCTAATCGACGCACTTATAGTGCACTTATCCAAGGCTACCTCCAGACTAATGATCTTACAATGGCAACTCAACTTTTGCATGAAAATTTCGAGAGGCACCCACAGATCAATCCACTACAACCATGGTTAATTTGATGGCATGGTACATGGAAAAGATGTTTCTTTTTTCTGGTTTGAATCTTTGAATATTCATAATGAGCAAACTTATAGCGGCGGTGAATCTCCGACTCCGACGAAATCAATTACATTCAGAGGTATTCTGAAATCTTGTGAGATATTCATTTGCAACTTTAGATCATGAACTTCTATAGAGGATAGAGTTAATTATAACTGTTGCATCACATTCAAAACATCAGAGTTGATCTGATGCAAAAGCATTTTTATGAAGGTTTATGGCTTTCTGTTGGAAGTACAACTCAAATAACACAAGCATGGACATTTAGGCTGTTTCCCATCTGCATTTGATCAATTCCTTTAATCTTTAAATTCTATTACAAATAACCACTCTATCTGCTCTGTTGGCAATTTCTTGTGCCTCTATTTTTCTCTGTATGTTGCTTCCATAAAGCTACCATTTGCTTTCCCTGTAAATGATATGTATTGTTGATGTTTCATCTGTTTGGCTACAAGTCTGTAAACTCATTTCCCTTCTATTCCAGTCATGCATGCGTGGAGTTTCCCTTAAATGTGTGTTTTGCAATCAACTTAGGGTTATGCAGTTGGCATGAATTTTGAATGGGTATAGAACTTTGGTAATGTAATTTTATCTTGTTGCTTTGAGCTGAGAAGGTTTGGATTTTTTTGCCTTTCAGTAGGCGTTGATTCTTGGACTTAGTCTAATAAACGAAGTACGTATTACATGTCTGTTGGGAGATGCAGATGGCACCATTTTCACCGGAGGAGCTTGTTCATCACAGACTCACCGGACAGGAAGCTATAGCCAGTCTGTCACTTGCATGCTTTAATGTTGGTTGTTTGTCTGCCACGTGAATCTTGTTGCTAATGAAATCTTGTGGCTTTTGATGAACAAAGAGAGGCTTAAAGCTGATGCTAATGGTATATACTTGTCAAGATCTGGTGCATTTGATGGAGCAAGCTCTAGAGCACTTGAATAATCCAGTTCCATTGGACTAACCAATTGAGGTATAAATTTGTCCTTTTGGTATCTCAACCATTTCCTGCTGCTTGGTTCTTCGATGCGCTCATTAACATTCAGTGTAGAAGGCTTTTGGCTTGTTATATTCCTTTCTCTAATCCTTTGGTTGAACCAAGATACAAAACCTCCCTTTGATTTCATTTTTCTACCATGCCTACCATCTTTTGGAAACATGTTCGGCTTTTTTTGCAGTGTATGAACCCTGTCTATGTTCATTGGCAATGACCAAATCTATCTATATGTTTATGCAGGATTGTATGAACGGAATTGTGCATGACCCATGCTTGCATCTCTATTTGCATTTGCTCGATAAAAGGGACGACCACGAAGTAGGAAACTGGTGTATATGTGTTGCTGAAAAACCACAGGTATATTAAAATTTTAAAATATAGTTTTGTAAAGTTTTGCGGAGTGGCGATGCAATAATGCCCTGATGCTGGCAACATTTACCTTGATCTTGTACTAACCATAGTTTGCCGTTGCCGCTAACAAGGACCATTTTGTCTTCCTCTCCTGGCATCTTTGTTCAATTTTGCTCTTTTTTCAAAACAGACGAGAGTCTATAATAAAAGTTTCCTTTTATTTAAAACCTGTTTTATCTCTTTTCCAATGAATTCAAATTTGCTAACTTCTGATTTTGATGATCAAGTGTTAAACTCTTAGTGATATCCTCTCGAAGATAATGAAGATTGTTGAGTAGGAAAGCTTGAAGGTGGCAAGAGTTCAAAAAGAAGGTTTCTTGGGGGCCCTTCACTCCTAAGCATTGTCTTGTTTGTGGAGTTTAACTAATTCTCATCACATCTAGCCGCCAAGAATTGTAATCAACGTCTGAAAGCTTTTTGAAGGATCGGCTTGCCTTAATAGTTGTCGTTTTGTCTGAATCATCTCAAATGGATAAGTATTGTTGATTATCTTGTATGTGTATCAGAAAAAAAAAAAAAAAAAAAGAATAAAAGCACGTCGGCACATGCAGACAAATAGTCTATACCATACAAGCGAAAAAAGAATTAGTCCAAAGACTCATAAACACCCAAGAAAAAAGAAAAAAAACCCATGAAGGCGTCAATGCGTTAGGACGATAAGCATGATCTTGGGGAAAAAAAGAACAAAAAGATGCCTCTCATTTACTGCTGTTTGTCATTGCTTTATTGCCCAACTTGTTGGGTGTTTTGGTTCAACGATTCTGCTAAAACCGTGTGCTGGATCTCCCCTGGAAATCGAGCTCCAGCGTTAGGTAATCTTAATTAGAAAAGAATTCTTAACTTGATAAGAGTAACTTCAAAATAATAATAATATGATATGGTTGTGGAATTGCTGAATTAATAAAAAAATAAATAAATTATTAGATATAATTAAATAAAATTGTATTATTATTTATTATTATTATTTTACAGTAATTATATAACGTTGCTTGCGTAAAGATGAAAAAATGGAAATTTGTATCACTTCGTGTGATATGCATAACACAGGCAGACAGATATCTGTCCATTGATATGTTTGTTACTAAAAAAAGAAAAAGGGTTTTGAATCTCAAGATGGGGTCTTTAAAGTCAAGAATAGCAGCCACCGTCGTCCATAAGCCCAAATTTCACGTATTTGCTAGTGCCATTGATAGATATCCAGACATTCCATTCACACTGAAAATAAGTTTTTTTCTAAAGTACAATGCCCACTTGATCATATTGTTGTCACGCTAAAAGACACTTTAGTTTTAAGGGACAATTTTATCCCTCGGTTGGTCAGCTTCCTGCTTCTAAATTTGTGAAATATTAGGCATTGGTTGCGGAAAAAAAAAAAAAAAAAACCCTTTGCGGCTTGGGTTTTGTTGACCTTCAAAATTATTACTGTCAATATACTACTATAATCTTTTGGTCTTAAATGAGGGTCAAAGGTCACATACTACTATAATAATCTATCAATCACCAAATGCTGGTTACTAATAATCTATTAATGTCCTAACAAAAAAAAAAAAAAGCTATTAATGTCATAAATAATTCAAGAATCAGTTAAATCTAAGCTATGTTCCTCTCCTAATGAAGGGCATTTTGCATTAGCTTCGATAGATAAAAAATGATAAAATCTCGAAACATTCTAATAGAAGCCAAGCATTTTACGATCCAAAAGAAAAGGACCACAACAATTTCTGATTAATCACTTGCAAAAAAATTAAAACTTTTTATCATAAGCCAGACATTTTTTGAACCATTTTTTAAAATATTTATTTGGTTAGCATTATGTTATTGCGTTTTGGATGTCCCTGTTAGCCATTTTATTACAAAGAATGGACTTATTGAGTTTATTAAAATAAATTGATTAGTAAATGTGAATTTATTTTTCCACGTACCTAAAAATAGTAAATGTGAATTTGAACGCCACAAAGTGAGTGAGACCCACTACCCGTCTCTTCTTCAATCTCTCTCGTCTCCTTTTTTTTTTTTTTTTTTTTTTTTTGTCCTTCATGCATATTGTATTGAATCCAGCGTTTGATCAGTCAAAGAAATGTGACGAACTGGAGGAGGAGGGGGGGGTGGGGGGGTGGGGGGCAAACTAGTCACTTCAAACGTAAAATTTTCACTATTTTTTTTATTCGAGTTGACAGAAATTCACGCTTTAAATAGCAAGGCTGTGGGCAAAGCTTGTCATACTCGTATTCAGTTACTTGCAAGTCTCTCAGTTTGTGTAGGCAGCGATGGCGAGAAAGGCAACTTTGCTGATAGGTTTCATGTGGCTCCTAGTGCTGGCGTCCGTAGCCATTTCTGCAAATGCAACGGCTGGGGCTCGCCAGCACACTTTTGAGAACATGGTCTATCCACAAGCAGGTAAAACAGAAAAAATTATCAAGTCTCATTAAGCTCCAGAAAAAATATGCATGATTCTTTTGGCACTTATTGAGAGCGATGACGTTTGCTGTGATTTTTGTAGGTTGTCGATGCTGCTTTTTCATTGGGAGGGTACCATACTTGCGTTGTGGCAAAGCATGCTGCATAGATGGTTGTTGTTCCTCAAACTGAGGATTCAGAGGCATTGGTCTGGGAAGTGTCGAAAACGTATCCGACTGCATCTATCTACATGTGCTCCCCCACCCCACAAGAATGTTTTTTCCCTGCTTCTACATCGCCAAATAAAGTTCACCACATGCTATGAATAATTCCAGGATTGAAAGCATCAGTCTGCGATGTGCAGATGCTCTTCAATATCCATCTGCTCCCCCAAGTGTAATTTTAGTACTTGCAGTCGAATAAAGCCTCTGATAGTTCTGATAATCGCATGTTCTTTGGCATAATAAGGTCCAGAAGTAAGAGTGTTAACACGTAATTTGACGTACATGAATTGACACGAATATAAAGAACATGAGGATAAATATGATTCCAATGATGTGATAATCCAGTACAATACAATCAGTTCACTCTGGTACCTAATCTAATTTGATAAGTACTGGCAATCTTTTTGAACAAGGCTGATAATCTATAGTATAGTTTCTCCTATGTTTAATGCTACTAGTTTCAAAATATGGAACATGGATAAACCCACTTGGCAGAAACTTCATTTTACAGTTGAAATACCCACATCCCCCATAGGACCAAAATGCACATGACGATCCATCTATAACGTGGTCCAGAGCCCGAAGAACTTTTTTCAGTAACACCCACAAGAAATCTGCAATCACTAACAGATGGATCCAGGAAAGTTACAATGCCAAGCCCATCAAAATCACAGCTCTGCTCATTTTGCATCTGCAGCTGATAGTAGCTGTTGAATGCGTAAGAGATATTTCCCTTTGCCCCAATTCCATTGCAGGACCCTCCATAGTTGAGAGCTGTGCAATCAGCAACACTGCAGGCTATTCCCATGTGGTTTGCCACGTTAGACAGATCCTTCCCGGGGTCTGCCACGCACCACCTTGCTGGCAGATACTCAACATTCCTTGCATTCTTCAGTAATTTGTTGCCTAGTCCAAGGTTCAGTCGATATTTAGCCTGGCCATCAAAGGAGAAAATCCCCCAGTGCCTTTCAAAGTTTCCAGGAAGCACGCTCTTTGCCCCTTCATCCAGAAGGCTGAAAAGGTATATATCCATCGGAGGTACACCCGGCCTAAGAGGAGTGCCTTTGTTACTCAGAACATGTTTTATGAGGCCCTGGTTGAAAATCCTTGCAGCTGTGAGGTTTGCACCAATGGCCCCATCAGTCGGCCAACCCACCTCCCCAATGACAATGGGCATCTGACCATATCCAATTTTGCTAAGGGCTGCAACTAAAGTGTCAAAATTTCCATCAAATGCATTATAATAAACATTAGGTCCATCAGTTACAGCATGAGTTGTCCCCTCGAAGAAAGCATACTCCTGTGGAAAATCTGAATTTCCATAGAGGCTGAGAAATGGGTAAATGTTGACAACAAAAGGCGAACCATTTGTGTTGAGGAATGAAACCATTTGAGTCATAATTTGCGTTAGTTCAGGCCTGAATGCTCCTTGAGAAGGAACATTTGATTCGTATGCATCAGCATTGCAAGGGACGACAAGCTTTACATAGCTGGCGAGATTTGCTCTAGTTAATGACTGCTGCAGATTGAGGAGAGCGGGCATGACGTAGGATTGAAATTGACCGGAGTAACTAGTAAGAAAAGGCTCATTTCCTACAGCAATATATCTGCAAACATGACAATAGGAGAAATTAAGTGAACCATCTAAGTGATCATGACAATAGGAGAAATTAAGTGAACCACCTAAGTGGTCATGTTACATATATATAAATACAATATCCCATTTCATGGATGCAAGAAGCACATTGGTTCATATCTTAGAATGTAAGCTGTCCATGAGAAACAAAGGGCAACCATTAATCATTTGTTGTCCCCATTTAGGCAACCTAAACTATTTTGGCTTTACATACATCAGAAGATAATAAGAATCCAAGCCTAAGGCTATCTACCTAATCTCCAATAACTCTGGATGTTGATTCCTTGATTATAACAGGCTAAAGGGAAATCCTAGCCTGAAGTTTTTTCACTTCAACTAATGCTTAATAAACTACTGCCCAGTCATTCAATAAAAATATAAACTTTTGGGGAAATCTCACCTGGGAATTGTTATCTGCCTAAAAATGGTGTTTCATAAACATAAGCTTAACAAAAAGCACATAAGTGCAGTAACACATCAATCATATTTATTCTTTAATGTTCTATATACAGTAAAATTTTTGAGTTCCATTTGGTAAATCCGATGAAAATTATATAGCTTTTCGAGAATGGGCAGACACCATATACCATCAAAGGACTGATGATGTCTAGATCCTAAGATCGAGCTGTGAAAGCAGCTTGCTATCTCGCAGTAGGAAGTCCAGCATAGCTACCCACAGCTTTCACAGACAGAGCAATTTGTTGTTGGGGAAATAGGACACACCTCAGCTGCATAAGCCTAGTAGACATCAGAACTGAGGGAATCCTATAAAAACAGAGTTCATTAAGGACAAACAAGGAGTTTGGATAACTGAAAGTTCCACAATCTATTGTCGAAGAGTTATGTCCCTTGGGGTCGAAATGTAATCAAAGACCAACATTTTGGTGACCAAACAATTAAGGAATTATTGAAGTGGACCGATTAAGATGCTTCTGAGCATAAATTTATGGCATCATATTCACAACGGCTTCCTTGATACTAGCAAGCTAGCAAGTGCTTAGATTTCCAGCATTTAGCAGCTCATTTCTTCGATTGGTGTGAAATCTAACAAGAAAAGGTTATCATCATCAGAAAGAAGATTCTCCGGTCAATCTACACAGCCACCTTTTGGTGTCTTATTCAATTCCTGCGGAATCACTAATCACATGATTTAGCAATATGCTCACCAAAAGTTCAATTCTTTTGGAGCCGATCAAGAGCTAAGGGCCATTTCTATTTATATCCTATTCTTATTGAACCCTTTTGGCTGCTGAGAAAGGTGCCATTCTCTTCTCATTCATACATTACAAAAACCTTGAAGAAAAGTTAAAAACTTTGCATTCCCTGTCCTATTCCTCCCCTTCCCAGCGATCATGAACAGAATAAATACCAATATGAGTTAGCTCAATTAGTAATTGGACTGACCCAAGGCGAGCTTCACCGCTAATATTAGGGGTTCGAAACTTGGCGAAGACACATGTTTAACCATTTGAAATGATCTTAAAAAAGACCATCTTCAAAGCATTCCCAGTCCGCAGTGCCCGGAGTGGTTGTTCACTCGGCCACTATTTTTTTCAAGCGCCAAATGAACTGAATGTATTTCACAGGACACCGGCACGGAAAGGGGGAAGATACAAACGAGAGAGAGAGGGAGAGAGAGAAACCTGATATCAACACCACCTTTAACAACGTATCTGGACACATTCTGACGAACCCACAAATCAGAAGCAGCGGTAGAAGAGCTAATGGTAGCCAACAACTCGTTGGGGATCCCAACCATGACCTGAATCCCACTCCCTGCCAAAGCTGCCAGCACATCTGGGTCTGCACCAAACAGCTTCACTTTCTCTATTTTGTTCTCTTGAAGCAGATCCACCACCGTGGATGGCTTCAGCCTGTGGAATGACACTGTTCCCCAGTTCACTCCTACCCCTGATTCTGCCTCTAGAATGAACCACCCTGATAACGCTATCGCTACATGTAGCAGAGCTCTGCCAAATCTTGACATTTTTCCTTTTTGTTTTGCTTAAAGTGCAGGAGCCCTTTCAACAACAGCCAATCACTAGTTCATTCGTTAATGGCTGTTGGTGGTGCTGCGGCGGTGGTGGCAGTGGTGGCAGAGCTGAGAGAGGGTGACAAAGAGACAAAGGCTTTAAATACAAACACAGTATCAAATGTGACCGCCCAGAGAGTAAAGTGCAAGAACCATCCTTTAAACAGTAATCTGGACGATAATTCGGGGTCTTTTTTGTGGGTATTAGTTTGAGTTTGAGACCCTTCCGGATTTATAGGAATTTTTAGTCTTGTGTGCGATTACATAGTCTAGAAAAACCATCCTAAGTTTCAAATTATCAAATAAAGACAGCAATCTTAGCCGATTGTGCACCAAATTTTCGATGGTTTGAGAAGATCTAAGTAACTTCTCCATCTTTAAAATATTCTCACTTTAAGTAAAAATCAATGGACACGTGTAAGAAGCTATTTTTTTAAGAAATTATTAAATAACTAAAAAAATTATAAAAAAATTATACGATATATAATTAGTTAATAAAAATTAAAAAAAAATTTAAAGATTAATTACACGGATTGTATAATTTTTTTAACACGTCGTATAATTTTTTTATAATTTATCTATTACATTGTATAATTTTTTTTATCATATCGTATAATAACATCGTATAATAACAACTATTTACAACTCCCTAAAATAACAGCCAAATAAATTTTTTCAAAATGAATTAGGACGTAAAAAAATCAGCCGCAATGAAGTAATTATCAAGAGCGCACTCAAATTATATCATTGTTATCGTTTAACTAACGGCCTTTTCTTTCTCACTAATAACTAAAAACTTATTACTAAATATCCCTTAGTTTGAAAAAAGTAACGCATTTTAAATATAAATTTATAAATTATGCTATTTATTAGTATATTTTTAAATTTTCAATATATAATCCACTGAAATTACCAATGATGACATTACCGATGATATGATGATCATAATTTATAATAATGTTGACGTTTTCATAATTCATCATAATGTTGATGTTATTTCAATGGATCCGGCGTCAGCCCAAAAAGGATCTGACTTTTTTAAAGTTATTGAACAAAAGTATTATAAATAAAGATTATTTTAATTTTAATTTATAAATTTAATAATTAATATACTCTATAATATTTTTTTATTATAAAAATTGTTAATGTTAACTCCAAAATATCTTAAATTGATTTGTGTGTATGTAATAATTGAGTCTCATTACATGATTCAACAAAATCACATAAACAATTATTTGTAATATAAAAAATAAGAAATTTTTAGTAATTATATTTATAAAATTTATAATAAAAAAAAATTATTATCTTTTTGTTATACATATTATCACTGTTATATTACAAACAAAAACTAAGACAAAAATAGTTGGACCATAATCATTTACCCACAATTAATTATAGCACACTTCCCAAACAGATCTTTTACATAATGTCAGTAAGGTTCCATTACATTGGCAGACCGAGTTTCTACATTGTGTCTACATATATTTAGTTTGTGTAATTATGAGTATTTTTTATATAAATTATAATTAAAAAAATATGAAACAAAAAAATAATAATAATTTTTATATCACTTTTTATTATCACAGTTATACAAAAAATACTTATAATTATACAAATTATGTATGTGTAAAAGCGATATAGAGACCAGCGTATGTCTGTAAACATTTTTCGTTGCTGGGAATGCCCTCCACTGTTTTTGGCACGTGTCGCAAGAAATTCCATTCCACATTGGTCTATACTAATCTATCAAGCACTCATAGAATTTATGACAGAATTGATTTCAAAAAAGGTTAAGCTTGTGAGATTTGTTTTTTTCTGGATTGTATCATTGTATGCAACTAATCTGATATATTTCATACAATGATCCAGTATAATGTTTTTTTAGTGAATCTTTAAAATATCACTTGTCCCGCTGTCCTTATCTATTTAAAAAAAAAAAAAAAAGTGTGGACAGTTGTCCATTGCCTCACTTCATTGAAATATGAGTCATATGACTTGACATGCCAACCTTGAAATATTGCTAATTTTAGAGCGTATCGCCTAGCAAAGCCAAATTATTGAAGATGGTTGCAATGGAGAGATCTTTATGATGGCTACTTTATTACGTGTTGATCTTTTTTGAACCGATTATTATTACGTGTGATATTATTAAGGAGACAACCGACTTTCACATGAGAATGGTCACACATGTCCCTCAACTGTGGCCCTCAGGGCCCCCACCAAAGCTTTTGAGTTGGTTGCTGAAGCCATGCCTCTAAATTACGGAGGACCCCAAAATGTGTAGGATTTAGGGGGAATTTGAGCCAAGCCCATGGGAGCATAAACAAATAGAAAGTCCACCCCGAATCTTCGTTTTGGACGAGGCAGTTTCTGTTTGGAAGTTGATAGTGCATCTTTATTTAATCCATTCAACTGGCTTTCTTTCTATAGCTTAGCTTTTGAAAGCTTGGAAAAGTCGTCTTATTGGTTTTACGGGGCAAAAGGCCCAGTAGAAGAGATAAGAGATTCTCCTGGTATCTCTTTATCTTACTGCACTTTGGCACCGAGGGAAAGGGAAAGGCCCTCTAAGCACAAGCTTGTCTTTCTTTCTTTATAAAAAGAATCCAAAGCAATGAATGTTGGCTCAAATAATAACACTTTTCGTCTCTTACTTAAAAATTTTGATATTTGAATTTTACTTACAGTTTTTCTTAGTGAGTGGTATATAATTCTGATGTAAGTTCTTATTAATATTTATGACTTTCTCTGATTTAAAACGGGGACAATCTTACTTCATCTAAACTTTTATCAGACAAAGGATGTCAAAGCAAAATCTGGAATTGTTCATACAAAAAAGGAAACCTTTTGTTTGCTTTTCGAATCCAGCTCCTCTTTTTTTTTTCCTTTTTTTTTTTTGTGCTTTCATGAAATGAATATAATGGGGTATCTTCCCGTAGAGTAACACAAAGCTTGCCCAATTTTTTTATGTAAGATCCTAGTCACTGAGCACATGATGATAATTGCTCGGCTGTGCTACTGCTCAATAAATTGGAAATATGACTTTGCGGGTTTGTAAAGATTTCTAAACCAGATGACTTGTATGAACCCCACACCAAAATCCACACCAAACTTTTCTATAATGTATTAATGTGCATTGGAAAAGAAGGAACAAGGTAAACCTATTATGAGAACAGAGTGGGACCCAAAGATATCAATGATTAATGGAGAAAATCATAGTTTACTACTTTACTATAATGGTTTAGAGCACTGTTATGTGAACACGATATTTGAATAATAGAGAACAGGCAGAAATTTTTTTTTTATAACTAGTTAATTTATTTGTATAATAAGACGCTTAATTTCTGCAATAAAAAATATATAAAAAAATACTTTAAAATTTTATTATAATAATTTAATATTTTATTACATAAATAAAACGACTGATTACACAAATAAATTTTTTTATATCTTTTCCGTCAACCAAATCCCCTCCACATATCTTATCTAAATGGCTTATGCACAGGGGCGTGCCAATCTCCAACTTTGTAAGGATGCACAGAGCATAAAATCAAAAGTGCATGAACAGAGAACCAGAGGCCAAGCAAAACAAACGATGGCATAAACCATCAGACAGATTCCACTCAGTAAAAACTTCTTCTTAATCTGAATTTCATTCTTTTAACCAATATATTTTTTTTTATTGATAAGAGATATTTTTCAAGCAAACTTCGAGCTGTTAATATAATATTTATTATTGCTCTCTACTTATAATATATAATACACCTAAAAAATTACCTGTGTGACCCACAAAATTACAAGTTTGTTCTCGCAATGCATTCTTCTACCAGAATAATGAGCAATCACTATCCCAACTAGGTGTGATAAAGTTCTCTTGTCACCAATCTAAGTAGCCAGATTTTCATCGGTGTAAATTTGTCCGTCTATAACTCACTAACACTTAAAACTCAGTTTTAATGAAATTATTTATGTATACATTTGTCCATTGATTTAATTAGTAAAAAACAATAGAACTTCTTGTTCCCTTTCCTTTTTTTTTTTCCTGGTTACAATAGGAGGTCAAAGACCCAACTAACAATCTATCATTCTAAGCAAACTAAATCCACTACTGTCCTCAAGAAGAAGAGGCACCAATTCAGCTGCTGATTGATCTACAAACACCAAGCTCAACAGTTGAGAAAAACTATAATTGGCAAGCCAGAGTGCACTTCTATTTGGCCACAGTTGCACACCCCAATCACTATCTTTCTTTTTTTTTTTTTGTCATCGAAGAGCTCATCTAAGAGCATTACAGTAGGAGAAGGGGACAGAACAAAGCCATAAAAGGACCGGAGGGACAAGTGGGGGTCGAACCCCCTACCTGCCCAAAGGGACAGACATAAGCATGCCCCCGGTGCCAACCAGGCTAAGCCTGGCCGGCACTATCTTTCTTTTTCTTGTAAAAATAATTATATAGGGCCATGGAGAAAATTAGGCCCAGGCATTTGGGTTTTCCGATCCACACCCAGCAATTTAGATGGGCCGTTTGCAAAGAATTTTTGGAATTTCATTCAAAGAACATTATTTGATTTCATGAAATCAATTATTTATTTTAAAGCAAGTGGTTACTGTACTGTTTGCCCTGTTTAAGAACAAGGGCGAGGGCTCGAACCATCGCCTCCTCCTCCATCCCCCTTTTGTTGTAAAGGGTTTCCCCTCTTTCAAGGTTAAAAAACAAAAAAATTAAAAAAAAACTCCTTCATTCTAACCCATGTACTATATCCTGCTCAAGCCAACAGATTATGCATTTTGACCCCCTAAGATTGCACGTCCTCAATTAATCTTCAATACATTCACTCATCTGATAATCCCTCAAGCAATTGCTTGTCAGTTGGTCTTGACTACTGCCTCCATTTCATAATTCATTTGGGCAACATTTCAAAGCCACTCACATGTTTTTCACACTGTTTTAATGGACTCAATTAATGGAGCAGTGAAAGAAAGTGGGCAAATGGAGAATTACACTAAAAAGAAAAAAAGAAAAGAAAACACTTAAATTAACAGAGAGAAAGGAAAAGAAATCATTTGCATTTGACGGAGAATCAATCGAGCATTAAAAAGAAAAAAAAAAAAACTTTCTTTGATGTAGTGAGAGCATAATTGTGGACAGTTTAGCAGCAGAAAAGACCTATTAGTATAGCCATTAGAAAAATGATAACCACCAGACATCCAGCAACCTCATTGTCTCGATCAGTAGCCTGGAACTCACAATCTGGCATGACCAACAAGTCCTTACCGGTCGCATTTACAATAACACCTTTATTTGGCTCCATTGTTACAGGAACTGGGAGGTCCAAGTCAATGAGGTTTGGAATTGGGTCTCTGATCCCAGGTCCTGTAGACCGTTTGATCTCATTAATGGTGGATGTCAACTTCAATACTGACTTCTCCAACGCAGCAATTTTCTTCATTGTTTCAGAAACCTCTTCTTGTTTGATTACCCACTTCAACAAACAAAAAAATAAAAAAGAAGAAAGAAGAAAGAAGAAAACTTGAATAAATAATTACTCACAGAAATAGTATTTTGTTGCATAAACCCACGTTGTTGTTGGTCTGCAGCATACCTTTTCTAGTGCTGCAATTCTAAGCCTTAATAAATTGACTTCCTTTTGAAGATTCAATTCTGTTTTCTGTTCCTTCTGGGGATGTGATATCTGGGAAAAGAAAACAATTACCACCACATTAATTCTTGAACATGACAATGACAACTAAGAGAAAAAGAAGAAGAACTAAGATTCACCATGGCTTTAGAATTAGGAGACTGAGAATTGGTCTTCAATGTAGTAGAAGTCCCAGACTTTGTTTCCTTAACTTCTTTGTGCAACTTGGCATTCTTGTCATGAAGATTTTGTTCCTTTTCAACTTGTGGCCGTTCCATCTTCTAATGGTCAAGATCAAACCCCAAGAGACACATTAATCAAAAGAAAAAAAAAACAAAGAATCGCCCAAAAGTTCATTAATTGAGATGAAAATAATAATCAATATGAGAATAATAATATTGATCAGGATCATCAAACCCCAGCAAGCACGTTAATTAAAATAGAACTACCTAAAAGTTCATTAATTAAAGATAAAAATAACAATAATAAAATGATAAAAAAAACTCATAATCTATAAGTTCCGTTCGATGGGTAATTTGATGGGTAATGAAGTCGTTTCTGGTGAAGTTAATTGACTAAAAAAAGTAAAATAAAAAATGAAAAGAAAAGGTGGGAAGGAGTGTAACCTGGTGTTGATCAGGGCCCAAAAGGGATTTCTTTAGCGAATCAGTGGAAGGATTACGAAGTCGAGAGTAACCAGCGGTGGATTGGTTGCTACCCATGTCCAAGAAAAATTTTTAGTGCTAAGTAAGTTTTGAGTTATAAAACTTGTAACAAATTAACAATGGCTCCACTAGTAGGGCAAATGATGATCAAACGATTTGCGGCTATTTATAATGTTAGCCTGTGATCCACTAACGCGTTTGCCTCAATTTTTGCCCTACAAGGAGACGGAACACCGGAGATCTTAGGTAATTTCCCAAAGCTTGGCTTGTAATTTATGTCAACAATATTAAGGAAAATTCTTAATAACTTCAATAGGGTAATAGAGTAATATGCGTAATTAAATATCTTTAAATGAGAATATGTTATTGTTTATTATTATTATGTAGCACTACTACATATCATATCATATTATTATATTAAAACGAATGCCATTATTATATCAATAATAATAATAACAGTAATAATAATAATAAAAGAAACCCATGTGTGAGTAAATTTATCTAGGTTGTGGTTTGTGCACTGTCCGGACACCACATTTATGCCTTGTTTGGTATGTAAAAGAAAATTAAGAGAAAAAAAAAATATAATCATTATTATTTATTTTTATTTTTTTTTTTTACTTTCTGCACCACTTCAAATAACATTTTTTTTTTCTTTACTTTTTCTCTCACAAATTACTATTCACATTTTCTTTCATTATATTTTCTTTCTCTCACCTTTTTTTACCACTTCAAAAAATTTTATTTTCTTTCCACTTTTTCTCGAACAAATTACTATTCACCTTTTTTTTCACTAATTTTCTTTCTCTCAACTTTCTCTACCACTTCAAACAACTTTATTTTCTCTTCACTTTTTTTCTATTTCTCCTTTTTTCCCTTCCTTTCCTCTTATTTCTTCGCACTCCAAATATACTCTTAAAGTGCAATTATTTACATTCAAAATGTTATCATTTTGAATTTATTTGAAAATTTTATTTAAAAAAATATAAAATTAAAATTTAAAATTAAATGAGTATTGTCGTAATACTTAAAATATAAATATTACATAATATACACTAAAATAAAAAATTTGTTTTCTTCAAAAAGATTTTTTTAAATAAAAATTTAATACAAGTACATTAAAAATATAATTAATTGTATTTTATAAATAACGTTCAAACACTATGTTCAAAAATAGTGTCCGGTACACTGCCTTTTATCATTTATCTATAATTGCTATGACAAATTACAAGTGGGATGACTGTCTTGATGGGTCAATCCTTCCACACGAAGGACATGGACATGATACCCAAAAAGGGCGGAAAAAGAACTGTAACTATCAACCATACGCTGCCCAACAGTGAATAACAACAATCTTTCTCAAGTTCGTGGCTGACCCGCGTTTTCATAATTCGCTATGGAGGAAACGATGTGGAATTTTCTAATGGGGTTTACTTTTTTTGGTGTGTTTGGAGTGGAGGGAAGGGTGGGGAAAAGAAGAGAAAAGAAAAGAAAATAGAGAGAAAATAAAATTGTTTGGAGTGATAGAGAAAGTGGAGAGAAAGAAAGTGTGGTGAAAGAAAAGTGAATAGTAATTTGTGAGAGAAAAAGTGAAGAGAAAATAAAGTTGTTTGTAGTGGTAGAAAAATTGAAAGAAAGAAAGTATGGTGAAAGAAAAAATGAATAGTAATTTGTGAGAGAAAAAGTGAAGAGAAAATAAAATTGTTTAGAATTGTGTAGAAAGTGAGAAGAAAGAAATATAAGAAAGAAAAGAATATGGTAATGATTATGTTTTTCTTTCTCTCCTTCCTTTTCCTTCGCACAACAAACATTTCTGTTCGGAGAATCATCCTTGTGTCTGTTTACTTCTGTGCTTCCAATTTAGTACTATAATTTTATAAAAAAAAGATTATTATTGTAACTAATATTAGACCTACTCAATATGGGAATTTACCTTATTAGTTAAAAAGTATATATTGTTTTTGCTTTATTTAAAAAAGGAATAAATTTTCTTTTTAAAAAAGAAATTTGAACATATTTTTTCTTTTTTTCCTCTTTAACAGGAGTTTAGAATTAAAAAATTCATTTTATATTCTCTTTTGTTTTTCCTAATTATGGGTATTTTCCCCGATATTTTGCTTCCAATCATAATTTTGACAAATTTGGAATGAAAATATATTAAAAAAAAATCCGTAATTTTGGAGTTTGAACACATAATAAAAGAATAACGAGCAGCCGAAATTTACACACGACTTGATTATTTTAATGTATCCGTAAATATTAGGCTAAGTCTGGTCTACTCTCTACACGATAATTTCACAACGTTTTCTGCTTCCATAGCTGAAAAATGCACGTTGGACCTTTTACCCACTCTTAAGTCTAACCGAAATATTTCGTTTTCATTTCCCCTTCTTTTACTTGTTTCCTTCAATTCATGGTGTGAGCCAGGCAAGAGATGAAGTAAATAGGCATTCTATGACACAAGACTCACAAATTGTGCATTCAAAGAAAAGTAAAACGTACATTGCGAGCTTGTAATTTTGATACAGTAATAATATACCAATAAAATAGAAGTCAAATGTACATTTCTAAACTTTTAATTTTACCCAAAAAAATAAATAAAAAAAGTTCCATAAATCGAACTTGTATCCTTCAAACGATATTGGAGTAACATGAACGGGTGCAGATTGAAAATAGAAGAATCGTTTTGCCACATACATCAACCACGGGCAAAAGGCAAATTCAGATTGACTAGGCTTTTCAGCAGCTGACACAACTCTGTGAGGTTATTTAAGCATCAATATCAGAAGGAAAGAAGTAAAATACAGAGGGAGGTGGGCTTCTACAAATTCAAGCTGCAATAAGTATCAGAACACTGGCTATTGTTTGTCATCTCCTGAGTTGGAATGCCATCCGCGAAAATGGTATCTGTGTCTATCAGAAAGAGAGCAATCCATAAATCAATGACATCCAGAGACAGCGACATCCGGCTGTTGCAACTCAAGTGTCTACTTACTACATAAAGAGGAGATTCACACCAACTTCTTGAGCCAGTTCGCTTAAAACATGTTGGAGTGGTTTCTAAGGCGGGCTTCTCTTAGACTGGAAAAAAATTATGTGGACTATAAAGTTCCATGCAAACGGGTAATCAAGAATATATATTGCATTATCTGGGGCACGTTCAACTCAGATGGTCACTTCAAATAAACAATAAAAAGCACGCTTGACAACCAAGCTAAAGCAACAACGGGTGGTACCAATTAGAACACTATGCACTTCTGTTCCATAAGCAAAAGAATATTGGAGAAGATGACGAGCAGCTAAAAGTAGCAACCACAAGTAAATGGTGACATGATTTAACGGTTAGTGAGAACCAATCATCAGACTTCCTATTCTATCACAACACTTCAGTTCTCATGTTCAGAAATAGGGTGCACGACTATTAGGCAAAAGGAAATATGAAATCTTGCCATGGCAGTTCGAAGGGAAGACAAAATTACCAGCACACTGAATTTACTAATTTAAAACTAATCAACATTCCTTCTCATCTTTAATTTGCTGGGAACAAAGAATTATTATTTTCGAGTTACACTCAAAAAGTCATATGAATCATAACTTCAACGAGGGGAGAAATACAAACACTTCATCGGTGGTTTCTGGACAATTGTTAGCAATCACACGTATCTGTGAGCATAAGGTTGAAATCACAGCGCTGCATATGTCTTCTTCTAAAGGACCATAATTAGGACTTAGAATTAACACCTCACTGTCAGAGACACCATGTTCTTTCAGAGTCCTGATACTTGAGTTAACGGTTCAACAATAGGCGATCACTGGAACAAATGCCATATAAAGATGTAGTAAACTCAAGGTCAGTGATTCACTTTTCCAGACAACACTTAATAAGGACAATCAAGAGCTCGTCTGACAGACTGATGATTTGTGTAGTGGGCACCAGTCTTTGCATACTGCAGTCCCTTGTCAAATGACCTGAAACAACTAAAAACACAATCTCAGCACCTCACCCGCCAAGATCCTTCTACTTAGATTACTAGATATGTTACTCACCCAGAAAGCTTGATATTTGGATCTTGAGACAATAAGACCATTTGCTCCTAAATTCCTTGTAAGATTAGTAGAGCCTCACAGCCCATCAAGCTGTTGGCCTGCTCTGGAAGTTCTGAATTGGAAGTATCAAATTAGAAAGGATTTACCATGCCATTAACCCACCAAGAACAAATCCTAACCCGAGATGGATAACAACTGTTAATCACATAATTGAAGCAATGACATTTGTGCAGACGGTACAAATACATACTCTGTTCAAGTTTCAGCCTTTCAGGCCAAGTGGTTGTGGTTCTTTTGTTTCAGGCATCTTAAAATTACTTGCAGGATAATTAATTTGCATGTACAAATAAAACCAAAATGAGAGATTACAGACCAAACAATTAATATCATGCACAAGCTATAATCTGGGGTGAGAAAAGTTGAAGAAAAGGGAGTGAGTGAGAGGAAGAGCATTAAATATCATCATCACCAGGAGAAGGCTTGGACTTGAATGAAGATTTCAGGTATTTGCTGGGTAAAGAAAACCCCTTTCTTCCTTTATCCACTGTTTTCAGCCTAATCAAAGAAATTCCAATGCCAACCAGCAATCAGAAAAAGGAGGAAAGGAGCCTCCTTGACACTTTAAGATGAAAATAAGTAAATTGATAAATTAATTGTATATTTTTTATGTTTTTATAGTTATGCTTTAAAAATAGTAATGTGAAACTCTATTATAATGAAGGTCGAAAAAGATTCATTTTTAAATTAATTCATGCCTTTACGTCGGCCTTTTCACACAAAATTTTAATTAATAGTACCTCACTTTACTGATAAATTTTTTAGGGTGAAAAATTTTGTAAATTGTACAGTGTATGAATAATTATTAAATTGATGATATAATTTTCATATAAAAAATCTCTATTCACTTAAAAAATGTAAAATTTTAAGCTACATGGCAGCTCAATTACAAAATTTTTTCACAATGGATTGGATCCTAGGGTACTTTCTTTATTTAAAAGAGAGAGAGAGATAAGCAAAAGAACAAAAGGCGAAGAAAATATTTATCGGTGCTATTTATGCGTTCATCCAGCGATTTCATCACGGTCACCAAAGCAAATTATGGAAATTAAATTAGTCCAAGCGTGGTTAATTACCACGTCTTAGTGGGCATTACTAGTTAGTAGCGTTGCTTCGGTGAATATAAGGATAAATTTGTTGTAATAGTAAACTTGGTAAATTGTAAACTAGACCTTTGATAAAATTTTATAATGTAAATGTCTCGTGTAAGTATCTCATGCATGTGTCAAATAAAGCGTTTTCATCTCTAATTAGGTAGGTTTCGGACCCTATATGATTTTTACTTAAACGTGAAACTTCCATCAGCCATCCAGCAAGTTCATTGTCTCGATCGGTGGCCTGGAATTCACATTCTTGGCTACAAATTCTTCTCCTGTTGCCGCTACAGTAACACCATTATTTGGCTCCATTGTTATAGGAACTGGGAGGTCCAAGTCAATGAGGTTATGAATTGGGTCTCTGGTCCCAGGTTCTACAGACCTCTTGATCTCATTAACGGTGGATGCCTACTTCCATAACGACTTCTCCAACGGAGCAATTTTCTTCATTATCTCAGAGACCTCTTCTTGTTTGATTACCCACTTCAATAAATAACCGAAAAAAAAAAACTTGAATCAATAATTACTCAAAGTAATAGTAATTTATTGCATAAACCCAATTTCTTGGTCACAAGCATACTTTTTTTTTTTTTTTTACAAAAAACCCTATTATACATATAAAGAAAAAGAAAAATAAGATTGATGAAGATTGAACCCTCCACCTCGTAACTGAGGGATACTCCCCTCAACCATTAGAAGAAATGCTCAACTTCACATGCCTTTTATAGTGTTGCAATTCTAAGCCTTAATAAATGGATTTCCTGTTGAGGATTCGCTTCTGTTTTCTGTTCCTTTTGGGGTTGTGACAGCTGGGAAAAGAAAAAAATTACCACCCATCAATTCTTGAACATGCCAATCATGATTAAAAGAAAATAAAAAGAACTTAGATTCACCATGGCTTTAAAAATAGGAGACTGAGAATTGGCCGGAGTAAATATACGAGGCTTTGTTTCCTTAACTTCTTTGGGCAGCGATTGCGTTTATTTTCAACTTGCGGCTGTTCCATCTTCTTCTATTGATCAAGATTATCAAACCCCAAGAAGCACGTTAATTAAAATAGAACTGCCCAAAAGTTCATTAATTAAAGATGAAAATAGCAAGATAATAATGGAAATAAAAAAACTAATAAGCTATAATTCAAGGAGTACTTTATCTGTCGAGTTCCCGGTATCGAGTTTCCGTCGTCCGAGCAAATTAACTAAAAATTAAAAAAAAAAAAAAGAATTTGGGAGGTGGGGGCGTAACCTGTTGTTGATCATAGCCCAAAAGGGGTTTCTTAAGCGAATCAGGGGAAGGATGAAGAAGCAGAGAGTAACCAGCGGTGGATTGGTTGTCACCCATGTTGAAGAAAATTTTTAGTGTAAGTTTTGATTTGTAAACTTATAATAATATAATAATGGCTCTACTAGTAGGACAAAGGATGATCAAACAATTGGCAGCTATTTATAATGTTAGCCTGTGATCCTGTTACGGGTTCGCCTCAGTTTTTTGCCAGACAAGGAGACGGACTCCGAAGAGTTCGTAGGTAATTTCCCAAGGCCCTATGTTAGCTTGTAATTTATACCCAAAAATAATAAGGAAAAATCTTGATAGTTGCATTTAGTCAATTTTAAAATAATAGTAAAGTATTTTTTAAGAATGTCATAGTAATTAAAACTTAGACTTCTAATTAAGAGGTCTTTGTTTTAATTTTTTTTTATTTTTAAAATTAGTCTTTGTTTTAATCTTAGGTTTGGAGGGTATGAAAACTCATAAGAAGAAAAGAGCTATCAATTATATGTTCGTAGTTTAATGAGTTTTTTATTAAAAAAAATAGCAATAAATAAATAAGAGTCGGGTGATTAAATTCATGTGGAACAAAAAAAAAACTATCATATGTCTGTCATTGGATAATGTTAAGTTATTATTTGTTGCTACTATTTAAAATAAGGTAGTGAAACTCTAATAATAATAATCTTAATGATTATTATTATACAAGATGACAGAAAGTTACCCAGTAATAGTGAATATTGGAGAAGGGAAGTCGCCGGCCGGAGACCCCTTTGGGTCATGGGACGACCGTCCGGAAAATTTTTTGTTTTGTTTTTTGTCAATAAATAGGTAAGCAGGTGATAACCCACAAATCCATAAAAAGATGGAGCGAGACTCTATTATTAGAGAGGCCAAATAAAATTCGTTGTTAAATTAAGTTCATGTTTTATGTCGGCCATTTTTACTTAGAATTTTAATTAATAGTACCTCACTTTACTGATAATATTTTTTAGGGTGAAAAATCTTTGTAAATTGTCTAGTGTTTGAGTAATTGTTAAATTGATAATGTAATTTTCGTATAAAAAATTTCTATTCACTTAAAAATTGTAAAAGTTTAAGCTACATGGCAACTCAATTACAAAATTTTTCACATTGGATCATATGGTACTTTCTTGGAGCTATTTGTCCTTCGTCTAGAGATTTCACCATGGTCACCTAAGCAAATTCTGGAAATCAAATTAGTCCAAGCCTGGTTAATTACCACATCATAATGGGCATTACTAGTTAATAACTCTGCTTCTCTGAATATGAGGATGAATTTGTTGTAATGGTAAACTTCCTCGGTTGCAAACTCGATCCTTCTTAAGATTTCACAATGTGGAAGTCTCGTGCACATGTCAAATAAAACGTTTTCATCTCAGATTACTCTAGTTTCGGACCGTATATGATTGTTACTCAAAACTGAAACTTCAGTGAAAAGAGAAATTTGCTAATGCAGACTGTGAAGAGCTCCATACTCTATACATGCTAACAAAGACGATAAGTTGGTTTTTGGAAATTTTGCAATCCATGCAGAACGAATGTTACAGCACTGCAAAGAAAATCAGCTACTAATGGATTTTCTGTCCCTGCTTTTGTTGCGGACATGGTCTATCCTTCCATGCATAGTCTTCTTCCCGACTTCCAACTTGCTTCCAGAACTCCCTTCTTCTCTATTTTTATCCAACTCTACTTCCTCTATTTCTCCTCTTGCTGCTTTTCTAAACAATTCCTTCAGTGACATTTTGCCTAGCCTTTTCGGTTTGTGGTTTCCGCTTGTGCTGCTTTCTGGTGCTGGATATTTTCTCATTCCCTCCATTTTACTGGACTGTTCGTCTCCGCCTAATTGTAATTCACTTATATCATCTGTTAGCATTGATGTCTTAGCATCTTTCTCTTGTCCAAAGAAGAGAACTTGGACAACTGTTCTCAATGGTAGCCTCTCGTTCTTTACCGCATGGGCGCGTACTTCTGGGGAGAGTTTTTGGCAGTCTAGAATTCTGCAGAGCTGCTTCTTGTCTGCCTTGCTGAGACCAGGATGCTCCTGTTTTAACAAATGAATGAATGTTTTGAAGACCAGAAACATAAGGGTATATTTTCGAAATCATAATCCTGGTTTTGATATGAATTCATACCATTGGACCATGGAACGAAGCTTCTTAATTATGTAACACATGTGGCATAAGGTTGTTAATACCTCACCTTGAGATAAATATTGATTGCCTTATAAAGGCCATCATGATCTCGCCGGAAAACATCCGGCAAGGCTTGAGCTAGAGATACCAATTTTGAGATTGGCACGTTTTCATCTTTCGCAACCTTTTGGAGATAAGAATCAATAAGCTTTCCAATCTTTCGAGTTGATTCCAGAAACTCTGTGTTCTCCACGTTTGCAGGTGCTTGTCTTCTCCAAAAGACCAAGAAACTTTCCAACACCAGCATTACCAAGTCCATATTGTAAAAGTGTTGATCAGACAATGTCTGAGAAGGAAATAGCAGGTCATTTACCGTTGCCTCTTCCAACTGCAGACTAGATCTTCTTATGAGTTCTGTCTTTGTAACTGCAGAAGCTTTCAGGTAGTCTGCAATACTGAGAAGTCTTAGCAAGAAGCGAACAGAAACTGACCCTCTATCTGCTGGAATCATATTCACAATGCTGTCAAGGACTTTCCTGCTCTTTCCTGCATTATCTTCAGATCGAGAGACTGAACTCTCTGAGGGTCTGATTCTTGCGGTGTCCGGTAGCCAACGACAGGCATAGACATGCAAGGCTTCACCAATGAGCTGTGGTGACAGCATATGTGTTGATCTGATGGCTGTTATTATACATCTGAAGAGATCTATATCAAGGTCAGATATATCCTCTGTCCACCAGTCCTTTGGGATAGGCTGCTTATGCTTTCTGAATCCTGGTCTAGTGTAAGTGTAGGACCATGCGACCTGCGGAGACAATTATTAATCAAAGAGACATTCTCAACTTCACAAAATATCACAATTCGTCTCTGGAAAGCTGTTAAGACAGAATGAAGCATTCAACTTAACCTTTGCCGGGGGTGTGAGGATCTTTTCAACAATTGAATCGATACACCTCCAGATGATTCCAAGATTTTCAGACCATTCCATTAACTTGACTGTGCTCTGTAGAGTGACAATAGAATCCTTCCAACCCTCTAGAATGCATGAATTGAAGAATGCTTCAAGTTTAAGGACAAAATTTCCCTTCTCAACTGATTCAGTCATCCTGAGGAACGTAGCAGCACAAAATGCAGGCACAAAGTTATAAGCACTGAGACTGATTGTTAACCCATAGCAAAATTTAGCGCACAATTCAAAAGCATCCTCTCCTCCAGGAATGTCATGAAGCTCCAGAGTAACAGTACTTGAGTCATCGAATTCTGTACATAGCCCTTGTAAAAGGCCGCATTTTTGAAGAAGCGGAAACTGAAACTAAGAACAGCAGAATTAATAAAGATCTAAACACGTTTTATATGAAGAAAAAATTCCCCTTAGAATCCAATGCAAATTGCAAAATGTTTTTGGCTCTTCCAATCTTTCGTGCTTTTCAAATTTATTACATTTTAAAAACAGGCAAAACTTTGTCTCAAGTGCACTGTCAAAGAAATATCATCAAAGAAACAGTGAGGGAGGAATTTTTATCTTCAGTCCTTTAATTCGTACCTTATGCAGAAGGTAACTAATGTTATTGATTCGTATGATAAGGTCACTCTGAATTTTTGACATCAAAGACCTGCATTTTACTAACCCGACTAAATTATAAGGCATATGTACTTTCAGTGAATAGAAGCTACTGATATTTCAGCCAACCTCGTAGCCTCTTCTGTAAAGAAGGTATCTGGCTGTGTACCCAATTTCATATACTTCATTTTGGCGACTTCCTTCTTCTTCAGTTAAAAGATTATGAGCAACTTTTCCTTCAAAACCGTGGGACATGCCCTTGCAGAACCTTACCTGAAAGAAAATTCAGTGACTGATACCTGAACTTGAGTGAATACACATTGACAGTCAAGCAGTGCTTTCTGTCACAACCGGGAAAAGAAGAGCATTTGAGACAGACTTGAGAGAACTACTCATAATTAGGCCTTTGATTACTTTCCACGACGAAATCCTTGCAGCGGGAACGTTTTTGTTCCATAAAATGGCTGTTGGATTTCTTTTTGTTAGCAATTTGACTGTTTAGCACAGCAGATAGTGGCATATCTGTACATCAAAATTTCCACTTATTCAGCTCCAGTTAGTATGGTCACTGCTTTGTTTTTCTCTTCAAGCATTAATTCAATGAAATTGACAAGTCTGAGGTAAATTTTCAATCTTTTCTTCATCCTTTGCTGCCTGGCGCTCGAAAGTTTGAAAAGAAACCTTTATAGCAAAGGAAATATAGGCTGAAGACAATACTTAAATCTGTCCTTTGAGAAAGAAAAAAAAAGGGAGCTTTTATCCAAAGGTCTCAAGAATTTTGGGTAAAAGCAAAGGAAAAGCTAAGGCCAAGATGTGATGGAACCGCCTATGCAGGAAGAAAATCTGCAAATTTCTTTACAAAATACTTACATAGCAAGTAAATCAGGGGATGCTAAGGGAGAAGAGTGCTGCAAGCCTGCAACAGTTGAGGACACATTTCTGAATGATCATGTGGCTAGTAGATATTGCCTAAAAACACAGGTCAATAAAAAACCCCCCCAAAAAAAAGGAAAAATCAAAATAAGCTGAAATGGAAAGAGGAGAAGAAAAAGATCATTCATGGGAGACCTGTCCAGCTACATTAATCTAAAGACCCAAATTACAGATTTAGAAATTACAAATGTTAAAAAAAAAAACAAAGTACGCAATTTCACTGTTGAAATGCAATTGACAAGTAGGCCTTACCTCACACCTTCAGCCCATCAAGGGTCCCATTCCAATCATCCTCACCACCATTACAAGCCCTTTAATATGCAAGATGCTATTCTGACCTGCAGGAAAGGGAAATAAAAGAAACATAAAGATGATTCAACTTTTTGCTGTCAGGCACAAAGAGAGAAGGGGAATGAGGGAGAGAAGGCCAAGAGAGTCACAACAAAAAGAAACAGTAGCAGTTTCCCTTTCTTCAGAACCCCATATGATACCAGCCATGCAAAGTTCTCTTTCAAACCTAAAATATATGCTTGGCAGTTCAACGAGAAGTTACTAAGTAGGTGGTGGTAATATATTAAATGGCTTTATGGAAGCAGGCGCTCTCGCTGGCGTACAAAGAGAGCCTGGTTTTTTCATTTTTGTACTTATTTAGCTAAAATCATGACATTTGGTTACATATATTAGAAGCTGAACTTCCGGAGAAACTGGTTTTGGATGAGATGATATCTGTGCAAGCAAAAATGCTTTCCAAGCAGTAAATACTTGAAAGTTGAAATATTTATTAATGCAATACAATATTACAACTTACAAGTGACAGCTAATTACCATCATCAAGCTATGAATTGATGGTAAATGCTGGAGTAGATGAAGCTCTAGTACACGATGGCACTCCCACTCAGATATTTCCGAGATTGTCCTTAAATTCAACTAGGAAAAATGAGAACTGAAAACCCCTTTAAGTTGATTCTAACTTGGACAGATGGCCACATCACATCACACAAAAAAAAAAAAAATGCTTTTTTTTTTTGGGTCAAAGCTGGTTAAAGTGAACATTTAATCTCACTTATAATAGTTGAATAGTCATAATCTTTTTTGGTGTTAAAGGAAGAGTAAATTGTGAAGCAATCTAGGCAGGAAAAAGGGTAAACATCAAGTAATGATGCAGCAATTATATGTAGTGGGCACACTGGTCCAATGTAGGTGGGAGAGACAATGGGATACAAAAGTGACCAATTCTTACAAAGGAGAAAACTGCAGAATGAAGATACCAAAGCAATTAATGTAATTGTGAATTATGGATATGACATAATGTTGAAGATTGACAGAAGCATCTTTTAATGGATTCAAAGGCATATACATCAACCAAATCTCCTACATAAGAAGCATAACTTATGTGAACATGGATGACATAAGAAAATGAAATAGACTACAATAATAATGGCCTGTCATTGTTTCTAAACCGAATTTAGATGTGCATGGTTTTAGTTGACTTTCCTCTTCTATTGGTTTCATTCCATTTGCTTTTTTCATAAGTTACAAAAACAAGCTATTGCAACAGGAGTAATCTTCCCATCTCATAACCTTCCAATTCATGATGTAAGCAGGATTCGTTTTAGTTTATGCTAAACAAGTAAGCTAGACTTTTCTATTTGGAAATCTCAATGTCTGCTAGGAACTTGGAGCATTTTCTTCCATACTATTGTTGATTAACCAGGGGAAGGTGATCTATTTATGATATTCAATTGCAAATCATTATATAATACAAGAGAGAGCTTTGATGTGGTTAACTGTCATAACTAAAAAAATGAAAGCATGACATATAGGTCCTTAAAAAAAGAAAGAATTGGAGCTATTGATTTGGTGGTCCAGAGATAAATAATGCGGTGCTGGACCGGGTCCTTTTGTCACCATTGACTGGTTGAAACCGAAAACAGTGATCTGTCAGGCCAATGGTTCTTAAAAAAAAAAAAAGTAAAACACAGTTCCAAGATAGCAAAGCAATAAGTACCAGAGAGAAAAGTCCATAGAGATTTCTTTCTAAACAGGAAAATAGCAGAACTTTTTCTCAATGCGGTAGCTTTAGAAAATTCCAACATCATACAATATCAAACAATGAGAAAATGCAATGTTCTAGGACAGATTTTCAAGGCAAAGAATCAAGGGCCCTCAAAAAGACTTTGATAATTGAATGCTGCCCATATGGCATATTAGCTACTTAAGTTAGTTTTCCCTTTTGAAATTGATAAAGAACTTGTCCATAAGGTCCCAGAAAATTTTCATAAATTGTCTGGTTATCCAAATGCCATGGGAATTTCTTTTTAATAACAAGAGTATAGAGTAAAGTTTCTTTTGTTCATTTTAATTTGGTCATCTAGGAAAGTATGGCACAATCAACATCTGCACATAAAAGAACAAAATGAAGCTTCAGCTTTTATTTTTTGGTGATTTTATGGAAGACGGTAATGAGTCAAACAGACTTGTCAATGAAATCGTCCCAATTATCTCAGATACCAACGGAATTAGCACTATCATCAGTGGTATTAAATTAGTATAAAGGCATATACTGTTGTACAAATTGTAACACGCTTGTGTATATCTACACATGTAAGTTACCAAATAACAAAGAGAGCACGTAACACAAGTGTATATTTGAATTTGATTGAAACCAAGAAGAAAGATGCATTTAGGACTGAAAAAAGCTGCAAATTTTCCCTTCCAGTTCCAACTCCAAGTAAATTCACAAACAAAATTTATTAAGAAAGCAGAAGTAGCAGCTACTCTTCTTGGTTCAAAGCCAATAGTTATGATAGAGGTACTTAACTCAGAAACTAACATGCTTCCATCATTGAACGTGTAGTAAGAAGATTCGCGTAGATAAAGGAGGAACACTAGAAAGAGAGATGCTTCTGTTTGTGTGTTTTCTTGTCACAAAACACCACTACAGAGTCACAGAATTAGAAGGAGAAATAAGGATTTCTGTTTCTCACAAACAGGCCAAGTGAAAAGAGAAATTTAAAAGATCAATAGATAGCATTGGTCCACTTCAATAATTTTCTGAATCCCAAAAGCATATTATGATTAGCTGCTTGAATAAACTCAACAAGAAACAAGAAAAAAAGCCATCATTCGAGCGGTTTAGCCGGTTAGGGAGTTGAGTTTCTGACTTTGATGTTGGAAATTTGACTCCTATTAAAATTGAGTATTAAAACTAAATTTACGGTTCATTACCTAATATACAAAATATCGTAATTATTAAGTAATTTTATATATTTTTAAATATAAAATTACAATACTTTTTAACGATAAGTAATATCTTTTTTTTTCATTAAAAAAAAAAAAAAGGGCTAAGTAAGCAATAATCTAATTCTACTCTTATTCATAAACCACCTCACACAGCTCCATATTGGTGCTCCATAACCAAGTCTGAATTTCTCATTCTCATTCAACACAAGCATGCAAAATACCAAGTGGGCAACGCACATATGGCGGACCCCACCTACCGAATTCGTAATGTGGGGCCATAGGAGAAAGATTCTTTGTGCTGTTTCTTCCCATGCTTCTCCCCCCACCATATCACTGTACGGGTACATTCTTCTACAGTTACATTTACAATTAGCCCTTTCCATTAGATTTGCATGCGGCCACGTGTCCTGTCTTGTTGCCGTTCGATTCTCCTTGTTGCGAGCATATCGGTCTCCTGATGGGATCGTGCGCACCCGTTTGTTGGCTGTTCTGGAGGCGACGCATAGACAAGTGCTTCTCTTGGTGCCAACATTGGTTGGCTTAAAAATTTCATGGGTGTCGGCTTCTCCGTGGAAGCAAGCCGAGCGTGGATTCCCACGTGTGTCGATGGCTTCTCGTTTGCTTTGATTGGAAACTATGGTGTTCTTTTTTGTGGCCCGTTTAAATATCCCTTCAATCTGTTCGATTAATGAAGATTTTGTTGCTAAATTTGCTAGCTTAAGTCAATTATGTCAGGACAAGGGTCAAGACGATGATTATGATTTATGATCAAATTTCAATTCGTCTGTCAGTGTCGTGGGTGTGTGATACTCCCCCTTTTTTTTTTTTTTTTTATAAAAAAATTTATTATAAATATAATAATTATTAAATTTATAAACTGAGATCAAAATAATATTTATTTATTTAAATTTCGTTTAATTATCTTTAAGGGACAAAATTATTATCTTAATATTATTGAATCTAACGGATCTTCTCATATTTAACTATAGTATTAATGAGTTTTGAATTAACAGTCACGCTCTTATATTATCTTGAATAATTAAAAATGATGAAACTCAATACTGAGACTCTGATCATAATTACAACAAAAAAATATACGTTAAATAATCACTAAATTATCATTTTCAATGGTAATTGTGTGATTCTTCTTAAGCCTCTTTTGAGTTCCTTAGGACATTTCGCTACATATGAAAATGATGCATCTCCAATAATCTAATCTTCCCAAAAAAACAGCTACCCTTGTGTCTTAGTGTTGAAAGGCATCTCTTTGGTAACTTCCAAAAGATCCTGTCTTGAAGTTCCATTTGACCTGTTGGACAAGAGAAACACGAGGTGAAAATTTTAGACCTCATTTTTAACATTAGAATGAGACTTTGACTTTGGCTGAGATTTTGGCATTTTTGTTTTATTTTTCCGTTGGGTATAAATAGTATCAAACTGATAAGTTAGTTATCTTTTTCCCTCGAAAAGCGACAATGGGCAAAAAAGAAAAAATTAACCTTTATTTGATATTGCGTCATCCTTCTGAGTTTGTGGAGAAGTGGGTTCCGCTTTTTGCAATTTCTGCGGAGCGATTTGGATCTCCATGTCCTGTCTTGCATTGCGTCTGCTACCAAGTTCTACAATTTAAGTATTCCCTTCTGTGTAAGCATTTCTTCTTCCGGATTTGGGCAGCCCAGCTTCATTTGAGGCAATTGCAATGTCTTTTTCTCAAAGGAAATCTCAGCCACTCATCTTGTGAGTGATGAGTGGGCTTTTGCTCTGCACCTTCATAAGGACTTTTTATTTATTTATTTATTTATTTTCTTCTTGTTGTTTGGAAGAGAGGACAAAACCCGTAAAGGGGAGCGAGAGGATGAGAGAGGGGACGAGTGTTTGAATTTCCGTCACTTCTTATGAGGTCACTGTCTCATGCCACCTCGCTAAGTCGAAATCCTCTAAGACAATATTCTCTAGTTCACTTTTTAATTTTTTTGCTAAGATTCCTTGACCAAAGGAGCCATAAAAATGGACTCCAGAACAGCTTTGCTGTTGATGGGCTCATTATATAATGGCGTTTCGGTCTAGTGGCCTAACCATTGTTAACCGCCGGAACTGGCCCATGTACAACTCGATGAAGCCCTGCTCTAGATCATTGCTGAGCAAAAGCCCAAATATGTAGGAGGTGGTTAATGAGGATACACGACATATGGGTTTGTCACATCTATTAATGGAGAGACCGAACTGAATAAACAGTTGAACTTTGGGAACAATATCAAATTGTTTGTCAAACCCTGATGGGGGATTGATTTGCCCTTCCCCACTCCTGCTTTGTTTCTGTTATTTTCTGTTTTGTGTTTTATAGATATATGTTTGAAGTAGGTTTAGAAGCTCGAACGAAATGGAACTAGAATATATCGGGTTCAAAAGCTTGGAAAAATATTTAAATTTGTGTTGAAAAATAGAAGGATTAAAACAAGAAAAATGGAATAGCCCTAACAAAATATTTACAGGAGTCTAATGTAGATAACTTGGTATTCCTCTTGTAATAACAACAAAAAAAAAGACATTATTGATATATAGTTATTGCTTTTATATACTGTTAATATTTCGATTCAAGTTTTTATTCAAAAAGACTTATCAACGGAACATTATTGGTATTAACATTTATGAAATCAACTTCCATAGGCTTCAACATTGCAGTCTTGGTTTACACTCCAATAGCTTATCAAGATCAGGGAAACATTCCGTTTTTTTAAGAGGAATCCCAAAAAGTAAAAGGAAGAAAAAAGAAGAACCTCATGCATTTTTCATGCTTCATCGATTGCTTCCAGAAGGGCAAACATTTTTGGACTGTAGAACGTGTTTGTACTTATAATAGCCAACTTTTTGGCCTGCTTCTTTTATTCTTTTGAGTTTGGGACTACTCCATATTAATGAAATGGTCATTGAGTTCCATATTCTTTTTTGTTAATGTGGTTTAGAAAATCAACAATAAATCAACAAGTTGGCGTCTTGCCTGCTCTAGATCATTCATTAATGGTCAGAAGTTGCATTTGCAGCTTCAAAATACATCCTTTTTAAAAAAAAAACAGCTCTGTCATAAATAATTTAAAGCCATGGAGCCATCAACCAATACTCAGCAACTTTCAGGTGAAGAACAGAATGCGCAGCTTCAAGACATTGCTACATTACTGTTTGAAGAAGTTGAAGACGTGTGCTTGCCTCCTTACTCTGACCGTGACATGGGCTGCAACAACACCGCTAACAATGTTGAAATGGAAGGTCATTTTGTTGGAGAAAAGGAAAGTTTTTCTGGTCCAACAATGTTAACGTGTCCCTTGTGTGGCAGCTTGACAGCAAACATAAGCTATCTTGACGAAATGTTTGATGGAGGGATGCAGATAAAGGAGAGGACTGGTAAAGGAAATAACAGCAGCAGCAGCTCTGGAGGGGCTGTTGCTTCCCAAGTGAATCCATTTCTCAATCAGGAAATGTCATTTGAGGAAACCTGCCATGACAGAAATGGAATGCAAATTGGGGAAACATATAACAATGTCATTGGCAGCAGAAGCAGTTGTAAGGGGATAGTTGGTTTGCCAATGGACCACGGTGGCCGTGTTGGAGCGAGCAATGAAGTGAAGGCCACAAGGGTTGTGGGGAATACAAAAACACGGACTCGAAGAATTAGGTACAAGAAAGGTTCTCCAGAGGCTGCTCGTCAAAAGGAGCTCTATAAGATTAGGAACAGAGAAGCTGCTGCTCGATCATTTGAACAAAAGCAGGTGGTACAAGCTTGAGAGGAGTGAATTTCTTCAGAATGGATACTGTCTGAGAAAAAATTAAACCAAAGTAGCTGTGATTTCAAAAAGGGTGGTCTCACTGACTCAAATTCCATAATATCATTCGGTGAAGCTAAAACTTTCCTTGAATTTGAGTCAATGAAATCCTCCAAAATCAGCAATAAGAATGATTGCTATTTGGTTGACTCTTAAAGTCTTCATCTGTCAGCAAATATATTTCAAGGGGCAGTTTAGCCTCTTTCAAATCCTGAAGCAGCCACCAATATTTTCTGATTTGTGTGCGTCGTGTTGTTTTTCAGGCGTACATCCGCAATCTAGAGCTACAGGTTCTCACCCTGCGGAAGGAGAATGCATTTCGAAGAAAGGTGTTGATGGTAAAAACCCATTGTTTTCTGTTTTCCTGTTAATTTCCCCTGAAAATTTTTCCAGCTTAATCTTTGAAAATGCAAGTTGTCATATCGTCCATTGAGCCAAGACTAGATGATACCACGTTGCCTAGTTTATAATACAGTCCTACTGGTGCTGATCAAAATGCTTCCAAATTCGAAGTTCTTAAATGTTAGTGAAGTTACTTATATGTGTTTGTTGTTTTTAAATTCAAGAAGTGCACCAAAGATTGTGGAGCAAGACTTGTTGGTCTGCGATTACTAACGCTAGTCGGATCACTTTGATGATTTGTGATTACCGTAAGAATCAGTATTGGTGTCAGCTATACTCTCCAACTGGGAATCCTGAAATTCATAATCACCTGCATTCATTTCCTTCTGTTTTGTAGTTTCTAGAAAGTAACCCAGTAGGTCCTGCAACCCAGAGGCGACTATGGAGGACAGCATCGGGATCCGTACAGTTCTCAAGCTGCATTGTCTCGTCTCGTAAGTCATAACCGGCAGCAAGTAGCAACTGCTATGAATGATCTGACAAGATTAAAGAATGGAAAACTAACTAAAAAAAGTTGTTGTTACATTGAAGTCATAGAAATAATATACAGTATGAAAATCTCGTACAATCAAACAACCTTTTCTATATTTATTTACTAAAACGTGGGCATGCTAAATTGTGCGCTTTTGCATTCCTTCTTAGATCAGTTACCTCGATCAGTTGGTCTGATGTCTAAAAGTACGTAGCACCTCCTCTTCATGTTCTGTCAGAAAAATGACAATGCAATACTGACGACACCAAAACATTCCTGTGTTTGCCTGTTTCAATCGATGTAATGGTCTATTGGGGTAACTTCACGCTTGGAAATGTCTGTTCAATACGGGTTTGACATGGAAGGGAAATTAACGAACCCCAGATCAAACTAGGCTAGTCCGATATGGGTTGCGTTAGTTCCTCCCCTGCATCCACGGTCAGTTTGATGAAAGGCTTGTTAAGACCCATAACGAAAGAGAAGTCCATGACAGGCAATGATGACAAAACTAATGATGAATTAAGAAGCTGTTGTCATCAGTCTGTAATTCAATTGATGGCATTCCATTTATAGCAAGTCGCTCAAGAAAATGTACCAAAACACTTTCCGTCATTCAGGTGTTGCAGACATGCAATATACGGCCACAAGCATCATTTAAATGCCTGACAAAGTCAAGAAAAATATACCCAGCCGGAACAACTGCAAAATAATTGATTCAAAATCGCTTCCTCTAGAGTAACACAAGTTTGAAGTCAATCCTTTGAGCATAAATAGGTTACAAATTCAAGGTTCCCTTGTCAAAACTCCCTTGTCGAGGAATGCTTCATTACAAAGCCAAAGGTTCAGTCATGTTACAACAAAAAATTCCATATACAAAGCAAATAATGGCCTTTCATGCCCACAGGCTGCAGTTCTCCAAATAAAGAATAGCTCAGGACACTTTTGAGACACTTCAATCAGTCACCAAATAGATCATCGTCATCATTATCACTGGAATTACTCGAGTCATTCCCAGGCTTTGCACTTGAAGCACCACTAGCCTTAGCTTGGGCATCTTTAATTGGAGAAGCTAGTTCAGAAGAATGTGCCCATGAAGAGCCCACTTTGGCGGCAAGTGATTCTCCATAAAGGCCATCATACACCCCAGATTTCGGTACCGCTTTTACCTTATTCAAGACTTCCTGCAGTTTATTTGTCACGCCCTTTTGAGCAGGGTTGTTTTCCTTTGGTGACTGTTGTTCCTTACCTTTAGGTATCACCATTGTCTGGACAAGGGATTCATATTTTCCAACGAGGCTTCCTTCTTTCACACCTATTGGACCTGGCTCTGTCTCCACATCAGCTCCATCAGAGAAACCAACTACTTGAATTAATTCGCCCCCAACTTGATCGGTGAAAGAGACTCTTTCTTTCTTAATTCTCTTTGCAGGCCTCTCTGACTTTCGATTTTCTGAACTACCAGATTCACTAGATTCAGACGATAGATCAGGCCTTTTCAGGTTATAACGATTTAGAAGTGTATTATAAGCCACAACGGCTTCTTCATCATATGGATCGGGTGGTGGTGGTAGGTTTATCTCTGAAGGGGGTGGAGCACGTGGAAAAAGAGCGGCATTATTCTTTCTCAAGATGTAAGTTCTAGTTGAAGCAGCAAACCGCAAAGACTGTCCCTCTTCAAGCTCAACTGGGGTATCTTTAATCAATCGCTCATTTGCCACAAAAGTACCATGCGCAGACCCCAAATCAATTACATAGATGCTGCACAAGTTAAAAGGCATGGATTACAAAGGGATACTTGAAATTTAGAATTGCAAATTATGGGTGAGCAAGAACAAGAATCATCCTATGCGTTGGAAAGTCAACATTTGGCAACCCTTTCATGGATCCCCGAAGCTATTACATGATCCGATAGATTGTCTATCCCTAAAGTTCAGTTGGGACTATCGTTTCTGATAAGATATTGTTAATCTTCTCTTCCTCCATGCCTAGCTCTTTTGAATATATGGCAAAGTAGTGTTGATCATCCAGTATAGACAGCAAACTACAATTATGTGACAAATTGAAGTTGATGCTTAGGACAATGGGGCTTAACAGCACATTGTATATGCTAATAAGAACAGATTCCTAAACTGCTAACTGAGGAGGGAATTGTGCTGTAGTCTTAAAGCAAAATAAGCTCAACGGCTTCAAAGAGAACACTGAACATGGAAGCAAAGGAAACAAACATTAGTTTTACTGGCCAAAGACAAACCTTCCGTTCTTGTGAGGCACAACTGCGGCATGTTGGCGAGAAACAGACTGATGATCAAGCACAAAATCACATGTATGAGATTGCCGCCCAAAAATGTGCCTCCGCCGATCCAGGTTAATCCGGTCAAGAACCTCACCATCTTTCAAAACCTCTAGATAATAAACTCCTGGGCGAGGCTCAATTGCCCAGTCTGGTGGCTGCCATGTTGACTGTCCCCCTCCAGCCTGAGTTACCTGTGGAATCTGCCCCACCAAAGGCGCTGCCTCTGGCATTGGCTTTTGAGCAACATATTGCTGTTGCTGGTATTGGGTTTGCGTCTGAGCAGATGGATGAGTAGTTGCCCTAGGGGCAGTTTCTGTAGTGGTCTTTGCAGCTGAATTGACAGAAACAGAAAATGGCTCCACCGATTGAGCTTTTTTAAATCGTTCTAGACCTGCTCTACCATACATTCTCTGTTCTTTGATCCTTGCTCACCAACTAAAGCTCCGTCCTTTTAAATCTACAAAAGAACCGCGCAAAATAAGGCATTAGCCCAGAGCAAGGAACTGAGCCATAAATTCAAATTCGCCCGGTTCAAGGCGTAATCCACAATGGCACATAGCCTAAACATGCCAACTACCCGCCATCTAAACCCTAACTTCAGGAAAGGTCTGCTTAGCTTACAGGAAAAACAAGGTTGAATCTTTTTTCAAACAAAAATATAAACACCCAATTCAATCAAACCCACAAATTAAAAAAAAAAAACCATACGGATTAATTAAGGATCCACAACAACACTAGCCCACTTTATCATTCCAAAAGACAAAGCTTTATTACCGTTCATCGTTCCAAACAAAAAAAAAAAAAGAAAAGTCATCCAATTGTCTTTAAATGTGTTTCTGCGTGTGTTTATGTCTGAATCAAAAAAGAAAACACATGGGGTTTCAAGACAAGAGCTGTTAAAGTAAACAGCAACAACTATTAGTCAAACAAACGATTAAAACGTAAGAATTAAAAACAATGGGCAACTGGGTTTAAGAGAGGATTTTTACCTGATTCGAAGAGAAAGTATTATTTAGATTCAGTTCAGTTGGATTGTTGGAGGGAGCAAAGTCACGAACACAGATAAAAAAAGGCAACCAAAAAGCAAGCATAGCAATAGCAATTAGACGAACTGAAGGCTTTGGGTTTGCGTACAATGATACAAAAAACCGCAAATACCTCAAATAGCCCTTGTAAATCTTGGTGGAAATGCGATTTGAACGCTAAACTTGTTTTACCTACAATCAAGTCCCCAACATGACAATGTTTAGTCTTCCAATTAAATTTTAATCAAAGATAATTATTTTTAATTAATTAACTCTAATTAAAACTGTAAGCCAAATTTGAGATTTTCAATTTTACAAATCAAAGCTCTTATATGTTAAAGTATTTGGCGTAATTATTGTCTAAGAAAAAGTATTCGATATAATTAACTCGTCTTGAAAATCAAATTTTATTTTTGTTTTCACTATTAATAGTTTTAAGGCTCTTTTTTTTGTAAAAAAAAATAGGTTTCGAGGATTGGCACCCAACCCAAACTTGTCAGGAATAATTGCACCCGCTCTACCTCCCAACTAGACTGAGCCTATTTGCTCACAGAGCTTACAAAGGAGCATACCACGCAGAACCTAACCAGACCCAAAACCATCATATTGGAGGAGTGGGGCATACGTTTAGCCGTATTGCATATCCCAGTCGCACTCAAACCCAAAACCTGAAAGTTGGCACATTCGGCGCGTTACCACCAAGCCATAACACGTGGTGGTTCCAAACCAATTTTTGCTATTTGTGGCTCTCTTAGGCTGCATCTTCATCGGTTGAGGGTGGTTTTGTTGTACACTATAGACGTTGAAGGTACCTCAAAAGTTTAGAACTTTCTTTTGGCTGCTTCCCAAAGGGCGCCTTTTATGTAATGAAGAAAGGGCTCACTATGGTATTTATGCTACCTCTTCCTGTCCACGTTAACTTGTGAATCCTGAGAGTATTCATCATCTTCTTAGCATTTGCCCTTCCTCTAGAGGCGTGTGGGACGTTTTACTCCTAGATCGTGGTCTTTCCTATTTCTACTCCTCCTCTTTGGCTGTGTGGCTTGCTAACTTTTTTTTCTTCCAGATCAAGGCCGGCTCCCTCAAGTCGTTGGGGTTGAAATTTATGTGTGCTTGTTGGGTCCTTTGGACTAGTCGCAATCGATTTGTGTTTCATGGCACCACGTGGGTGTTTTTCTTCAGGTTCAACGGGGTTTTGCCTTTGCTTTGGATATTGACTCTTGTTTTCCTGCGCCACCTGATACCGGCATACATCCCTCCAGACTAGTTGGTTGGGTCAAACCCCCTCATGGTCGGGTAAAGGTATATATAGATGGTAGTGCCTGCGCCAATCCGGGCATCGCTGGTTATGGAGGGTTGTTGCGTGATGAGTATGGTCAGTGGCTGAGGGGCTTTATGGCTTCAGCTGGCATTGCTACCAACATGATTGCCGAACTATTGGGCATTCGGAGGGGCTCGAGCTAGTTGGGACGTTGGGGCATCAACATGTGTTGTTGGAGTCCGACTGTCGAGAAGGCCTATAGTCGTGTTCGGGACTATTTCCCCTTCTCACCCTCTTGTTGTTCTCGTGCGAAATATACAACATTTGATGTACCCATCTTGGAGGGTTGAACTACAGCACACTCTACGGGAGGGCAATCGTTGTGCCGACTTCTTTGTTAAGGTGGGGGCGGGTTGCTCATCGACTGATATTCTTTTGTAGCATCCCCTGTTGGCTTACTCCCGTTTCTTGATGGTGATTGTTTAGGTGTCACTTTCATCAAACCCTAACTTTTACTGTTACGTTGTTTGCTGGTGTACCAAAAAAAAAATTGAAGTGCCTTTTTTTCAGTAATTTTTTTTTTGGAATTGAAAACTATTTGAAATGTTTAAAACCTAAAAATGTTGGACCCAAAACCAGGAAAAAAGGAAAATTAAAACTAAAAGTGTACATGAAATTGGATTTTTAACTTAATTTATGCGCAAGATTTGCCTCCAAAAGATATGAAATATCTAAAATCTATTGATTCACATAGAACCCAAAACTCAGTAAAAAATATATATATATAGCACCCCAGATTCCATCATTGTTAACCAAACTTCATTCAAGAATAATTATTTTTTTTATCTATTACAAAATTCATTAGATTATTAACTATAAAATAAAAACTATTTGTGAATTTTCAAGAATATAACTTAAAATTTTTAAAATAAAAATTTAAATTTTTTTGATCCTATAAAAATTTAAATTTGAAACACGCAAGTACGTTCTGATCAACATTTAAAGATAATTCCAAAAGCTTTTACACTTCGGCCCAAACTGGCTCTTCTTCGACACTGTCATTGTGAGGCCCAGTTTGGACCGCTGTGGGTGAGATTCAACACTTGATTTAAGGTGACCCATTGACGCAATTTCTCCAGGCCCGGATCATATGTGGATCATATGACAACTTGATTGTACATACGTAATCCTTATCCTTTGTAACACTTACCGTTAGTTCTGATCCATCAAAGAAACATGTTACAAATGCATGGTATCTTTCCTTGGCCCTTGCGTCACTTTGCCCTGAAGAAAATGCAACAGAATTCTTCCATACTATGAAGCTGGCAATAACTATACTTGCCCAAACACCATTTCGTAAAATGTGTTTTCTGCAAACAATGCTCAATCTACAATATGTATGACTTTCAATAGATAATTTGAACTCTGATTTGCTACATTTACAGATGGGACAAAGACTAATTCAACACGGCCACAGGTTCCTAGTGCAAGCGCACGTTCTAACACACAATAGCCTGACCCTCAAAAGCATTACTTGTAATTCTTCTACCCTATCCAGGTAAGCAAGTGAAGAAGGCCTGCAAACCATTTTTTCGAGTGAAATTGACCAGAAGAAGGGAATTTCAATGCGTATTTACTGTTGGCAGTAATTCGCCCTCCAAGTACCGCCACACCTATACGCGCCAAGGCAAGAAGATATACCTGAACGAAAGAACAATTGTGAACACAGAACCTCCATAGGCAATGAGCAGAGAATAACATGAATAAAATCCGGATGATCGATGTTGGCAGCAGTTCGTGTTCATTTACTATCTATTCGGAACTTCCTTGTCAATTAAACTAAACATCTCCTTCAGCCGATCTTGGAGATTTGAATGGATGTTCTTTGCAGTCCTTTTTTGATGTCTAGTGCTTTTCAGCCATTCAATTCCAAGGAATACATGCACATGACAGCCTTTTGATCTTGAGGGCATCTCCTCAATATGATATCTCAAGTGAAGCTGCAATCCACAATTGATAAAGGTTTCAAGAAATGATCAGGAAGAAGGGGAAACAGAAAAAATAAGTCTTTTAGAAAATATTTACAAGCATCATGAATAAGGTTTAACCAGAAGAACAAAACATAAGAGAGAGGCATTTTCAACGTGCAGGCTTACATTGAAGTTGTCACCAAGCGGGATTCCATGGAGAGTCACAACCTCCTCCACAAGCCATCCTTTCCTGTCAGAGAGGGGGGATTTCTGCTGTGTGCTTGTGACTTCTCCTCCGTAATGGGATATACGCTTATCAAATCTGTAATAAAGTTGCCTCTCGTATACATCAGTCTTTTCTGATTCCCATGACGTAGTAGAATAGTTAAGACAACCAGCCTTCCCCATGACCTTACGCTCCAATTCACCCCCATTGAAGAGTTCCATTACAATATTGATCTATAACATATAAATCACTGTTAGATAAAAACGTATAGCTTGCCGGAACGTGCAAGTTTACGTTCTACAATGTAAACAAGAGTGTCATTGTATACTCATACATAGATTTCTGAACATTCACTGTAGAGAGAGAGAGAGAGCTCACAGGGACAGAAAGTGAAGAAGAATAGACTTCAGACATGCTAACATCCCCAAGACCCAAGAAGGAGCCGCTCTCCTCAGTTTGTAGGATTTTGGTTTCTGGTTCTTCTTCAATGAGTTGCACCTTCTGCTCGGGACTCAATGATCTGGCCTTCCATAAAGCCTTGATTGTCCTGTTCAGCATCCACATTGAAGTCAACATATGTCAGAGATTTGTTACTCCATCTGTTATTTAGCATTGCTCACAGGGGCTTATTATAATATAAGCACTAATAAGTGTGGTTCTCCTAAAAAAAATTAAAAAAAAAACTGTGCACAAGCCAGCTGCAGTCATTACAAAACAATAAGGAAATAATGTATCTGTTTATGAAAAGAAAAGCCATGGTCATTAGATAGCCCTAATTTCGTTTGTTTATCTAAAGTTAGGAACAAGTAAGGGCTGAGTTACTATGTCAATCAAACACAAAAATTGACAGAATCTGAAGGATCCAGCAGGCTTTAGTGAGAAATAGCATAGCAGCAACATGATCTTAGAGAAGCGTTGTTGAATTCCCACAACGATCATATAGTATAGTTGTCAAATTCCCAGAAGAAGCGTTTCAATTTTCAGTTGTCGCACCATTAAAGAAAAACCATGTGGAAGCCATGGAACTTCAGCATAGTCAGCTTCTAAATCAATGAAGCATAAAAACAGCAGTCGTATTGAAATGTCATTTAAGGTCATTCTTCAAAAGAACATGTAAAGGGAAAAGAGTACAAAACATCATAATAACCACAAAGGAAGATTGTAAAGAAATTGTAAAGGGAAAAGACTACAAAACACCATAATAATCATAAAGGACGATTGTACAAAGAAGATTTCACCAAGTTCACACAATTCAACTCACAAGGAAGAGCAAGCTACTATGTCAATTACCGATGTGCCACGTTGAATGATACAAAAGAGTGGAAATGGAACTTCAGCCTCCCCTCTTCATCTCGTGCCTTTGCCCCGTGCCTTGCATCCATACCTCTTCCCGGCCGGAGAGTAATGACAATAATAGGACTACCCATTGATGATAGAGTAGAAGGACAAACTTGAATGTCCTCAATATCCTCCCAAAGAAAGAAAAATTTAGTTTTTTGTCCAAATAAATTTGCATGGAATCCAATTATTCTCGCTGACAGAAATAGGCGACCCTGTACAGAAAAGACTGCTAGTCAGTTCTAAGAACCAAGCAAGTCAGCATAATGTTTAAATAGTAAAAGTCTAAGATGTCGTAGTTGTTGCACTACAAGTGCAATAAACAAAGTGCAACGACTACTGTAAGAGAAAAGCATCATCAATTAAATTCCAAGATCACATGATCAAACCTGCAATGGCATTTTCCTTTTCAAGTGACAGGTGAAGTCATTGATGAGAAATTCCTCAGGTGGAAGCCCAAAAAGTTTCTGGAATGCCGAATTTGTTTGAGGAGAACGCAAGCTTATCTACAAAATTTCCATCAAGATTTAAGCAAAGAAGAAACTAATGAGGGCAAATGCCATAGCATACTTATTCAATTGAAAGAAGCCGAAGCCCAAGATTGAACAGCCAGCCATTACCTTCTTTCCCACCTCTTTCTCCATCTTACTCAAGTAGTCTTTAACAGCATCGCCACCTCTTGTATTGTTCAAGAAAATCCTCACGCGCAGCTTAGACTGGCATGCTTGTGCTAGAATTCCTTGAAGAGGAATCCACACATCAGCCAGATCTGAGACATTGGATCTCAGGAAATTAATTTCAGCATGTCCCAGAGATGTAGCATCATTAAAAGGCCCATCAAAATCAAACACTTCTATATCCAGCATAGAAGGAGGATCGTCCATAGCATCAAATTCAAATATTTCTGCAAAGAATAAAAAAGTTCCATCATATTTACTCATAAAAAAACAATTTGAACCATGCAGGTTGAAGGACTTAAAGAAGAGCATATGCATATTACAGTTCCCACAACTGCAGCATGGTTTTAGGAACAATGCCTATTTGGAAATGAAAGTGATGAAGGAAACAATATAACTCACCATTCCACAGAGGATCAGATTTCTGAAACTTAATTGAGCTCGTTCTATTTTTTCCATTACAGGTGAAGACAACATATGGATCGCAGAAGCCACTTGAATCAACAGCTGCTAAATTACATCCCTCAATGAGTGCAACAGTAAGCAGCCACCCATCCCCTTGCGCTTTAACGCCATGGTCACTGCCTAGATGTTTGATAACAAGAATAATACCAAGTATTAGCAATGTTACTAATATTCCACAAAACATGGAACTAAATTCACCATACAATTTTTATAAATAACGTTAACAAGGCATTCAGATACCTCAGCTAGAGGCAATCAATAATCATATTCATGTGGTTCACCATGTAGCCAATAATTGTATAATTTACTGGTTAGTTTGTTTGGATTTGTCAGAAAGGGAAATTATGGACAGCAAATTGTTACCCTTTTGCACTCTAGCCTGCATGAAGCGTGAAAGCAATTCAAGCACCCTTTCAAATTGAAGTACCAGAACACCGCACACAATTACTTCACCAATGGAATCTGGTAAATCAAGCCCAATAAACTCAAGCCCTTGAATTGTGTTGGGTGTGGCCAGCCAGATGTGGACCATCACATACAACCCTATGAAGGCTGTGGAAACTACAGTAAAATTTGCAAAATACTGTATTGCCAGCTTCCAGTCTGACTGTTTTTCTGCTTGCAATGAAGCCAAAACCTGTTCCTTACTGGATCCACCGTCCTTCAAATCAGCTGTCTTAACATTTTCAGATAACACAGATGCAAATTGCTCAAAGCTATCCTTCAGACCTTGTCGGGCTCCATTTTCTATCATTCCTTTCATCATGGTACTCTGTAAAAAGTTCATTCGCCAGGACACTACCAAATGTGAAGTTTCTTCCCCTGACAGCACGGGCCCAGGCATAATACAGAAAAGCAATTCAGTCCTAAAGGTGCTCCCATATATGACATCTGGAGTGCTCACACTTTCTAAGACAGCAAAAACCTTCCCATCAGCCTTCAGATATGTTTGTTCCTCAGTGGCTTTCACAGCTTTAATTAATTTTGTAGGAGCTTTAATGTAAGTAACTACTCTTTTCACGCTCTCACTGCCATTTTCAAACTTCCAAGGTACAAATTCTTGTTCTGTGACTCCCTGAACCTCTGCCACGGTTCTGGGAAAACTTGAATCAGGTGAAAATAGTAAGGAGTTCAAATCTTTTGGTGTTATCGAGTATAATTGGTCTAGAAGGACCCCTCCTGGTAGATTGCTTGGAGTTTCACTTCCCTCATCTCTAGATTCCATTTCTTTCATTAATTCCTCAAAGCTTCTGGAACAGGACTGATCCTCTGATTTGTCATCGGAAACCTCAGGTCCAGCAGTTTCAGTTAGCTCGGAAACATTGATGCCTTTATTTACAGCTGGTGATGCTGTATCCAAATTTTTATTAAACATTTGAGCAATTCTCATTGCAAAAGAGTTCTGTGTAGAAGATTTCTCTTCTTTCAATGATACAACTTCTTCTGATCTAGATGGAGAGGATGATACAGATGACCCACTAAACAACCTAGAAGGAGATTCTAACATTGTTTCTGCAGTCTTCCCCATTTGTGATGCATGATCACCATTAGAGTCCATGTCAAGAAATGTAGAGTTCAGAGAAAAGCATATACCCAAGAGAATTTCACCTGTTGGAGAATAACGGTCCAAAAAAAGGAAAAAAAATACCCAATTTCAGTATGTAAATTAGATGAACAACATCGGTGTGGTAGAAATTATGATGGAGCAAAAACCATAATCTACAAAAACTTCGTTATTCGGAACAGAAAGATTTGAACTAACTTCATGCTTGTTAAAGGAAAAGTTATAAATGAAGCAATTCCTTATGTAGAGCATGCTCCATTAATGCAGCCTCAGATGATTCCATTGTCGACTATAACATTAAGAGCTGCATTACATCTGTCGTTATGGTTCTATATTTTCTGTTGACCCTTTTCTGCTGAGCACCTAAAGACCTTGTAGAGGAAGAAGCACTACACCAACAAAGCAAACAAAATTTTTAATAAATTCTCTTTCTTCCTCATTGCAATCACAACTGAGAAGGATGGTTAGTACAACAAACATCCATTCAAAGTAAGGACAGAAATCTCGATTGGGGACGACAGATTGGTATCGATTTAAACAAAGTTGTGATGCCATTTAGATACCACTCATATAAGAGGACAAAGAGTCTTTTAAGGTCACAGACACCACCATGAATTCAGCAGGACAGTTATGAAGTTAAACAGTAAAGGCAATGAAATCACTCAACATAAACAAAGAAGAAGCTAAGCAGAAGAATATACACAATAAAATAAATAAATAATAAAAAAAAAAGAAAGGTTAAATTTAGGAAAGAAGATCCATACCACAGTCCTTGTTCTTGGACTTCTTGTGTCTGGGTTGAAGAGAATACCAAGCAGTGCCAAGAGACTTATTATCTGCATCAAAAACTCGCGAGACTGGCACTTTAATTTGCCCAACAAAGTCATCATTGAAGTACTTATCCTCGTCCATTACAGAGATCACAAGTTCCTCCTTCAAGTCCTCCACCTTGAAACTGAATTCTTCTTCCCAACTTGGGTTCAAGTTCTTCTTCACCACTTTGGTCTTGAACTTTTGCTTTCCCAGCTGTAATTTCACATATGGATCGCTCAGCCCATTGGGATCCGTTGGCGGCAAATTCCTTGCCTCTATGACACGAACCAGGATCCTCATTCCTCCCATCCAAAAAAAAAAAAAAAAAAACAAAAAATCGAATGGAAAGCTTAATTTCTCTTCAAATGAAAACAACCCCAGTTGGATTTTTAAGTCAAGAAGCACAACTACACTAAAAAGATCGCATCTTTCCTACACTTTGATGAAGATAACCAATAAAAAACAAGTCTTTGACAGAATTCTTCAAGCAGAAAAGAGTGAAACCCAGAATTGTACACCTTGAGATTGCTTAAGACCCAAAATATACAACTAAAGAAATCAAAAAATCGTTGAAGCCATCTATAATGACATTCAAGAACAAAGATTTAAAGGCAGAATCTGGAATGAGAGACATGAAAGTAAATCAAAAAAGGAAACTTATTCTGAATGGTGCATGAAAATTTCCTGATCATCCCTGACCGACTAATGGGAAAAAACAAAGAGATCCTTGTAATCAAGTGTGTAATTTAACTCAATTTGGCTGAAAGAAAAAACCTTTAAAGAGATTAACAATGTATAGAATTGAAACATAAAGAGTCAAGGTAAATGAGAGAAACAAAACAACAAAAAAGAACTGAACAAATGATTTTTCATGATTTGTTGGAGCCCCAAAACCCTCGAAAAGATTCAGTAAATAATTAGATTGGATTTGTATTGTTTTGTTTTGTTTTGTTTTCTACAAAAAGAAAATAATAATAAATACAAAAAGAAAGGAGACTTTTCCATGTCCTTTCCGCTTTTGCATTTCTTTCCATGCAGCGCAGGATTGCGCGCAGGCTGTTTGACTTTTTGACTTTTCCTTATGATCCCGGCGTCTACCTGTCAAGCAATCTTAAACTATGTTTTGTATTGCGGTAAAACAGTGTATTATGTTATAATAATTATATTTTAAATTAAAAATAATTTTTTTAATATTTGTTAATTCTTTCTAAACGAAATTTTGTAAACGTGATAACTTTCAAAATTATAGTTTCATAAAAGTACCTTAAACTTACTTTTGAAGAAAGTGATAAAACCTAATGACCAGATCATACAAATTTTGAATTAAATGAATAAAATTAACTCTATTAATTTAAAAAATTATTAAATATTCAAAATTTAAATTTTTTTTACAATTTTTTCATAATTATTACCAAACAATTTATAACTTTAAATTACAGTACTTTTAATCACAATATTTTATTCACAACACTTCTATTCACAGCACTTTATCTCACAGTATTGTCAAACAGAACTTTAATATCTTATTGTTTACGTAGTTTATATACATGGAGTCGTGTTCCGAAATGTAATCCAACGTTCTGATCAATTGGAGATAAAATTATTCGAAAAAATTTTCATGCATTTTTTTCCCTGAATTTTTTAAATCTCTCACGGGAATTATCATATGCACTCAAATTCTAATTTAACACACGCTGTAAGTCCAGGTCTTAAGAGTGGAAGTTGTTGCCTTTATTTAATTAAGGATTTTTTTTCATTTGTAAAAACTAAAAATGGAAGGTTAAATTTAAAATTAAGAGTTTAGATAATTTTATTATTATATTTTATGGTTAGTGATTTTTTTTTATTATACGCTAGAATGGATTAATAATAGATGTATAAATAGTAATTTCGTGTTAGAACACAGCTGTTCGTATAATTAGATAATAAAAAGTATATTTGAATACAACAAACGTTTGTGTGAATGGTAGGGGTCCTTCACCGCTTAATCAGAGGTCTCAAATTTGAGTTTCTGGAAATACAGTCGCATTAAATACTTGCTGAAAAATATTTATCACCATTTGAGATTCTACCCGAGTCGGTCCAGATTAATCAGCCCATTAGTCTAGATATTGGACAATCTTAAACTAAAAAAAAAATAACTATATATCTTCGGTACGTCTCATCAAATTTATCTATATAATCTTGTTCTTTCGTGTTTCATATGTTGGCGGTGCCGTTTTAAATCCATGGATTGAATTCATTGATTGTCTGATTAACTAACTGATAGGAACTGTTGACTGAAAATGTTTAATGAAATGCTGCAAAAAATAACTGTGATCATGTGTCGTTTTGTTGTGGAAGAGCCGTTTTGGGAAGTACCTTTCTGTTGGTCGCTTGCCCATGAATGACGCAATCGAGGACGTCAACGTCGAGATTCAAAGCAAAGACTTTCAATTTAGAAGATGTCTTCGCGAAGGCTTTCAATTTAGAAGACACGGGTTAGGTTTTATGATTAAATTTCAAGTCAAATGCAAAAAAAAGGAGAATTATCATAGAAAAAAAAATACGTAAAGCATTTTCCAATTACCAAAAAGATTAATATAAAAAAATATTATTATTTTTATAATTTTTTATAAATCTAACATAAATTTTAAAAATTTATAAATCTAATATAATTTAATTATTTTCTAATAAATATAGTATATTGTCAGTTAAAAATAATCGAATTTCTTAATATGTACATATGTATTTAAAAATTTTAAATTATATTAGATTTAGACGTAAATGTGTCATATATGTATATTAAGAGATTTAGTTATTTTCAATTAGTTATTTTTTATTGACAGAGTGTTAGATTTGTTAAAAAATAATTAAATTGTATTAGATTTGTAAATTTTTAAAAGTTGTGCTAAATTTGTTAGAAAATAATTGAATTATACCAGATTTATAAATTTTTAAAAATTATGCTAAATTTATTAAAAAGTGTAAAAGTGATGTTTTTTTTTTTAAGTTAACCTTACCAAAATTTATTTATCTTCAAGATTTGGGTTGTATAGTGAAAGGAAAATGAAGATTCTATTTCAGAAACAAAGAATTATTTATTTTTATTTTTATGTTATTATAATTAATTTCTAATACCAAAGTCGATTATTTAATAGTATTTAAGAAGGCTGAGTAAGTTTTTAAGGGATATCATTTAAAGCGATAGTTTAACTGATTAATCAGCGTGTTTTCCCTATTTACGATTCAGGTTCGAATTCTAACAATTGCCCCTGTGAAGTGATGACTCTTGAAGTCCTCTGCGTATTGTTAGTTGTAGATTCGATAATTGCTGCAGTCAATTTAGGGTAGTCACACTCGGTCTCAACACTGCTCAAGTAGTGTTTTTCCTTATATGTGGTGAGGTTGAATAAACTTACAATGGATGGCTTCCGACCCAATTCACACATACGATGATCATTATATTTACGATAAATTTTTTTTTTTGTTGAAAAAAAAAGTTCTTATGAGACACTCCAATCATCTTAGAAGTTGAATTTATGAAAATAAAGAAAACTATTTATAACTAACGACTCAAATGAGCCTCTTAATGTATAAAAAAATAGAAGGTTGTGCAATTAAAACAAAAAAAGCATATAATTGAAGTAAGAAAGGATTAGGCAAGTTTCCAATGTTGCAATTGAAGAATACTTAGCGCGTTGAGTGTTTCATTAAAAAGAGGCTAAAATACCAGTTAATGAATTAGGCATAACATTTCCAAGCACCGAAAAAAAGGGCAACTTATTAGAAAAGAGCTCATTATTCAACGTGAAAGTGGTGAGAAGTGATGAGGTTTCAATGTTGCTATTGGTGATATGGATAAGAGCTTGACTATGATGTGTTTGTTTTGGATTAAAACATCGAGAGTTGAAGAAGTGTAAACTGAGATTTCTCTGGAAATTTGGGAAGTTGAGGAGAAAGTTAGATTATAATATGATACGTGTGAGAGTTAGTTGAGATTATCGACAACTAATTATTGAATAAATACTTCTGAAGTCTAAAAATGTTTTAATCTGAGATCTATCCAAATAATTGGAGATAACGAGAATGTGAGATTATAATGGCATGTTTGCGAGAGTTAGTTGACATTTCAACAATTGATGAGCGGATAAACGCTCTTCTAAGCGTTTCAATTAAAGAAATCGGTAATTTATTGTTAATTTAAAAGTAAATTTGAGAATTCTCAGAATTGTGACACTGTATTGTATTTCCATATGAATAAAGAAAAGCAAGGTGAGAGTCTCACTCAATTTTTTTTCTTTTTTTCTCTTGGCACGAGGTATCCCTATACGTTATTGCGTGCGAGACTATTTCTCGCTCGTTGTACTAAAGTAACTGTTGGCCCAAGAGAATTTGACCGTGCAAATACTTATTATAAACACTCGTATATATGTATAAATATGAATCCTACTTCTTTTACCAAAATTTTAAAATTTGTACACCAATCTAGTTATATGGTAGTTTTATGGGACCAAGTCCATTTCTAATGTTTCCTACTGTTCTAATTGAGGTAAACATGTCAAATGGCTTGCATCTTATGAATGAAGATAAGTTATTGAATGCCCAAATGAACAAGTACCAACATCACCCAAATGCTTCAGGAATATGATATAAAAAATAGGCAAATCATCCTGGATTAGGAAATAACAGATACAAACAAACTTTGCATGATTCAGCAACAGCAAGAAAATTCTACCTATGTTTTGTGATGATCAGTCTCTTGTGGTTTTATTTCTGTCTCTTGTAGATTTTGGCCAGGAAAGACTTCAACACAGCCTGGACTGCGGTGCTAGGATGAGCATCAATGCTGGTTATAAGCTTCTGGTAGCTCTTGCTCTCATAGTCCGCAAACACACCCTATAACGTTGGGATTCAAAGTGAGAAATGCCATGAAATGTTTATACGAAGAAACCTGCAAATAATCTAACATATGGAAGCAAGCACGAATGAAGTAATTATGCATTTCATGCTATTTTTTGAAAATAGAAAAGGAGTTAGTACTTGAGAGCAAGTACACACCTGAAGATTCAGCTCATTATAAAGGGCCTTGACTTTCTCTACATTGGCCGCGCCAGCTTTTCCATAGTTTTCCTGGAAGGAAACAACATCCGCACTGACTTCTTGGGCGGTAATGAACAAGTGAACCTAAATACTACACCACTCTTACATATAAAATTTTCTTTTGCTGTTCATTGCAAAGTTCCAAAGCCTTCACGACCAACCAAGAACACTTGAAATCTTCAATATCTGTACCAATCTGAATCAAAAACAGTTTTAAAGAAACACAATTAGATAGGTATGGTAGAAGCTGCCCTGTCATATGACAAAGATTTCATTGTTTTAGTTGAGATTATATTTTTGGCATATTTGAGCTGACCTTGCCAATGGTCTCAGGATCACCAAAGCAATCCAAATAATCGTCCTACACAAGAAAAGATAATGCAGATTATTGGCATGTATGAAAGAAATTTGAGTTGGATGGACTTCAGAGTGAACAAGCCCTTTGGCCTAAACCCTCCAAGGGATAGCAAACAAATAGTGCATCATGTCCAGATCTGCATATGACTTTCCTTGGCACAACTAGTGAAAGAAAACTTCAACAGATAATCCATATTTAAACTTACCTGAACTTGGAAGTAAGTTCCCATCTCAACAAGAATGCCCTTTACATCAATATGTTTGTCCAAGTTCTCACCAGCCATGAGCAATGCACATGCAACCTGAGTAAATTTAACAATCGAACATCAGATAGTCAATCGGAACCTCAAACCTCCAATTCAAAGTGATTTGATGATTTCTGCAAGCTTGAATTACTACTTCCCACAGCCTCTTTTTATCTGTGGTGTGGTGGTTGGGGGGCTTGCGCTGGAGGAAAGAGATGCTATCTCTCAAAGGAACGACAAGTATATATGAGATGTATGTAGCTTTAGAATGTGAGCCAGTTGTGCTTGTGCGCATAGCACACAAGTCTAGATGTATCCAAACAGGGGTAGTGCATGTTGCATTATAAGTTTTCTATGGAGAACACACAACAAAAAGGATAACTCACGGGAAGATAAAACGAGTAATAGGCAGTCTTATACTGAACAATTCGTCGGTGACTGCAAATTTAAAACCAATTTAAAGGTTAGAAGCTATAGAGCTAGATAATAGACCAACACAAGCCAAAACAAAAGGTTGAGTAATTTCTACTGAAGGGCAAAACAAGAAATCAGCTGCATTTAGAGATTGAGAAGCCTAAATAAATGTCTTGACACACAGAAGTCACAGTATATATATGTACACAAATATCTATATACAAAGATATCTTATAATCACATGATTTTTCAACAATTAAGGTAGATTCATCTAAAAACAAAGTGCCAAATGAAAATTCTTCTTCATAGGTTGCTGATGTACTGATAATGGTGTCCGGGATTATAAACCACAAATTTAAACATTAGCCATTTGTTCTCGATGGAAGAATGCTTCTTGGTCAGAAGATCTCTATTAACTACAAGATTTCATTTGAGAAATTTGTCCAAAATCTGTCCTTTATATTATGCTGAAAGCACTCAAATAGGCATTTTATGAAAGAAATAGACATCCTGTCGCTTGCTCACAGTGACAAGTTATATTTGGATAAATCCTTTTCTCCTTCGAGTGTTGTGATCAAATCTATCATTTGTCCACAAGCTGTTTGAAACTCCACCTACATAAGCAACATAATGAATAAAGAATTAGCATATGTTATCAGTAGTAAAATTCATTTAAATGCATACAAGCAAGTAAAATACCTCATTAAATAAATCTAAAAGATCTACATAGTATGCCTTTCCTTTGAAGTGTTTTCTGAGAATTCTGGGAATGTGATTCCGAAGTAGAATTCCATCGTTAACGGCAATCAGACCAACCTACATCATAGTCCTTTCAAATAAATTGTTCCCCAGAAATCAAAACCTTTAGAAACAGAAAAGTTGCGAAGAGCATTAGCACAAACCTTGGGCACCCTAAACCAACAAGGTTGACCGCGCCGCGTATGAGAGTTATCCATGATGTCATCAAGAACAAGAAAATACGCTTGAAGCTGCATATAGCAACGTGATTAGGACATAAGATAACCACGCTGAGGTAGCAGCAAAATGCTGGTTTGACTAGCTGCAACAATTTATGAGATGAAGTGAGAGCAGAGATTTCAATAACCATACCCATTCAATGCACCAACCAAGAGCGCTCGCAAGAAATATTTCATCTTCTGTTAATTCCTTTCCTTCTTTCAACAATTTGTAGGTGTCAATGACAGACAGCCCTCTATTCAGCTTTCCTGTAAAACAAAATATATTTTCAGAGCTATTTCGTAAATGTTTACTTCTTCGTGCAGAGCAACATTGCTTTACATTTTTTCTTCTTTATTCTTTTTTTCCCAACCTTGAACATAGACCTTCAGAAGCTAATAAAATATTTTAAATAAGGAAGATAAGTTTCAGTGCTTATCCTAATTCCAACCTCCAGGAACGTTGTAGTCCAGCATCTGCATCAGAAAGAGTAAATGACAAATCAGAAAGCCAAACTTAAGCTACAAAGATCTATTATTTGGTACTCACACTAACTTGCCAATTTCGATCAACAAGGATCAAAACAGTTTAGGGAACAGCATTGACAACAGAGAAAAAACAGAGAACAGACATGGGAAATTGCGGCACCGTACATATAGCTTATCTTTCTAATACTCTACATCAATTGAAATAACACATACAAATGGATGGCAAAGCATCTGTACTGTTCCGGCGCCGATACCCCAAACCTTGGTCAATTGCTTCAGAAAATGGCTGTAGGCATTGTTACCAACAAATACTTCCTCTAACACACATCACTGAACTTGTAACATAATTTCCATTGTCTCCACACACACACACACACACACACACACACACAATAAAAGTATCACTTTTGGTTTCGACATATTAATTTCAAAAATCAATTATTCAAACAACAAAGATATTAATCAAGAAATATAATTACTAACCAATTTAATTTCTTTCGGGGTTCTTCAAGATACAGAAGATTAAGCACATATCTGAACAAATCAAGAAACATACATAGATATAAACCAAGAAAGACAAGATTTTGGAAGCGCAAAAGAGATTTAAATCCAAACCCCAATCCAGAAATCAAATCAAGAAAAATTATCCAAAGAAACATCAAACAATAAAATAAAAAAAAAGAATCAAAATAGAGAAAGAAACAAATGGCGATGGATGGAAAGTTCAAACAAAAGAAAATAAAAGAAAGAAACGAGAAATGAGGAAGAAGTAAGTGACCCGCTCGACCCATTGACGAGAATCAGGGGTCCATTCGAAAGCAGGATCCTCCAAGAGGTCCTTCTTGAGGACAGAGTAGACCTTCAAGAATGTTGTCTTCAGATCTGCCATGGCTGGCTTCTATGGAGATTTCAGGTCCAGTTCTTGATGTTCTTGATACCCAGACACAGAGAGAGAGGTGATGTTAAGAATGGCAGTGGATTTTTCTTTTGGAGAAGACGAGAGATGTTCTTCTTCTTTCTTCTATCTGTGGCTGAGAGTGTTACTGTATACGGTTTTTTTTTTTTTTTTTTATCTTTTTCTTTTTCTGGCCCCTACGGCCAGTGGTTTTTTTCGAAGGAAGGGGAAAAATTAAAAGAGTATAGAAAATTACTATAAAATAATTATAGGTAAGAATTGTTTTTCACAAAAGAAATTTGTTTTGAAAAAAATTAAATTAAGATTTAAAATAATATTGAGTATATTTAAAATAATAATAAATATATTTAATACTTATTTTATTAAATAATAAATTTTTATAATTTTTTAAAAAATAAATTTATTCTTATAATTAATTTATATCCATTGCATATGTACTCGTAGTGCAACACCGGAGTGAATGTTACAAGAAAGGATCGAAGTGAACGGGCGTGGACGGAGATGGAAAAAGTGATATTGAGAAAGTCATGGTAGATTATGATCATCCTATCAATTTTTTTATTTATATATATATAAACAAATTTAAAGATAGTAATTCGTTAAATATCAGGCGTATAAATGTTAAGATTGATGTTATCCAGAGTCAAATGACCCGAGTTAATAGTTAATAAACTTAATTTCGATATATAAGGAAACCATTGGAAATATTAGTGTGGTCGTGTTTTAACGTACTTTTTTTAGTATTGATTTGAATTAGAGTTTTCATACTTAGGAATGATAATTTTATCTGTATCTGTCAGGAATTACCCGTACTCGCCTCGACGAGAACGGGGTCAAAGTCAATTGACCAGAAAACGGGGTGGAGATTTTTATTCCCTACATTTTGTTATTTTTCAATCTTTATTCGTTTTTATTGTTAATATTTGTTATATTCATTCTTTAATGGCTTATGTTTTAACTATTTTAAAATTATTAATGTAATTATGAAATTATTATGTTTTCCCTTAACCCGATAGTTTACTCACAATATTGATAATTTTAGAATCAAGGATTTAAGTAATAACCAATTTTATGTCAATCACAAAATTATTAATGGATACTGTATGAATCACAATAACTTGTTCTGAAAGACTATTTTTTTGTTGGAAGTCTTATTTTAAAACACTATTATTTCTTTCTTTCCAGAGGTGCCAGGATATACATACCAAAAACATGAGAATAAATTGTTTAAAAAGTTAGAAATGAAGTTAAAACTCTCAATATTATAAGAAATTCAATATTATATACGAAAAATAGGAAAGAAAAATTCAAAATTATGGAATAAAGTTTCTATAGTTTTCATTCATTAAATTTTCATAATTGAATTTTTTTGTGTGATTTATATTTTTATAAAATGAAGTTTTAAACTTTAGTGTTATGCAACAATTGAAACGTTGAATGTGATTTGCTTAAATTATTACTTTAGTGTTGTACAACAACTGAAATATTAAATATGATTTGTCTAAATTATTCTTTTATGTCAACATTTTCAAATATAGTAACATTATATCAGTATATAAATTTGAACAATATAACTTCAATTCTTATTTATTATAAACTTGAGTAATATAACATCTTTAAAAATGATGTCATTATTCTTCTGCACGTTGTGCATCAAGTCATGGAACTTTAATTTATATTATTAATTCTTAATACAAAGCTCGTAATAGTTAGATCATTTATTCGTTATATTTTTAAGTTAAAAGATATTTGCAATATATACAGCTAATTTGTCATTGACCATAGGTTTTAAGTAATTTGAACTGTGAAAATATATAATTTTTTTAATTTTCATTTGGACGAGTATGAGGTGAGAACGGGAATTCTGATTCCTAGTGGGGATGGGGATTGAGATTAAAATTTCATACTCGTTGGGGACGAAGACAGAGATGGAGATAAAGGTAATAAACTAGTACCGGGAACAGGGGGGCTATTTTCACCCCTGACCCTCCCTGTTGCCAACCATACTTATACTGACATTCCTCCGAATTAAAAGGGAATTTATATATGAGTAAATTTATTAACACTGTGGTTATATTTGAGAGAATTGCGTTTTAGGCCAACAATATTCTAGTGAGAGTCTTCTCTATAGAAGAAAGTTGAATGAAACGGTAACGGTATAAAAATCAATCACTTAATAAATATGATAATTTATTATATTTACAATGAATTATTTTTAGTGTAAAAAAAAATTGAATTAAAAAAACTTCTAATTACGCCTTTTGTTTCAGTATAAAAAAAAAATCTGGTTTGTCCTGTCCCAATTAAGGTTGTCAGAACTGGACCGGATATCGAACCGAAAATATTAGTGAGTTAAGGTTCAACCAATCGAACCGGTATTTGAATCGGTATTTAATAATATATATGTATACAAGTAATTTAAATTATATATATATTTAGTAATTAAATATTAATTTTTTTAATTTTAAGGATTAAATTGAAAGTTTTGATAAATTTAGAACTAAATTAAAGATTTTAATAAATTTAGAATTCAAATTATAATTTAAACAAATTTTAGAATTAAATTAAAATTTTTGAATTTTTATATTTTACTTGAACCGGTTAGACCAGTCCGATTTTGATTAATTTTTACCGATTTTAATTAATTTTTGATCGATTTTTACCGATTCTTGATTGATTTTAACTGATTCTAACCGATTCGAATTTCATTTAATTTTTACTTTGAACCAGACTGAACCACCAACTGATTACTAGTTCAACTGGTCGGACCAATCGGTTCAGTCTGATTTTCACACCTATAATTCTAATACCCCTGCGAGTGTTGTGTGTGGGGATTTTTTTTTTTTTTGTGCGAAAACAAAATTGATGGTCAGAAACTGACTAAAGTGCCTGGAAAATAAACCTGACTAAAAAAGATTCGCTTATTGGAGATCAAAAGATTCGCTTATTTTGGAGGATCCATTTGTCAAAGTCTACCTCTACGCACACTTTCTGTTCTGTCCAGTAGACGACCATATTTTTTTATTTTTATTTTAAAATTATTTAAATAAAATTATTATTTTTAAAAAAAAATAAAATTAAAAAACTAATACTCCTCGAAAAGATTGGCGTTGGTACAACGCACTGTTTTGTTTTACTTTGGTTGGTGTGGATTTGCACAGCAGACAGAAAGTAAAGATTCTTGACATTGATTATATATATGGATATATAAAATGACACATGAAAATATATAATATATTTAATTATATTTAAAAATTTATTTATTTTTTATTTTTTAAATTTAATATATTTTTTATTCTAACTATTTAAATTATTACGTAATTACTACCTAATTATTGTATTCTTACTCATACACACTTAAAGTTTTTGTATTTACAAAGTTGAGTATGATATCGTCTTTTTTTTTTTTTTTAATTTATTAAAAAATTTATTAGATTATAAATTATATAAAAAATAATTTTTTTTATAATTTTTTTTTTTTAAATTTAAATTCAAGACCGTAACTACGGAGCAATCCTGTAAGGGACGCACATAATACCTTTCTTTATGTCAGAAATAGACTGTGGGCAGAGTGGTTCTTGTGTCCTCGTCTTTTATACTGAGCTGATTGGCAAAAAGGTGCAAAACTTTTGGGCCTCTGCTCCTGGAGATGAACGAGGGGGCGGCTACAAAGGCCGCAGCGCAGCTTCTCTCGGCTCACAACGTCCGGGATCTCTTCGACTCCGTCGACGCTTTTCTCTTCGATTGCGATGGTCTCCCTCTCTCTCCGCGTTTGTAATTCAATTTCTTTCCAAAATCTTTGCTTTCTTTGTTTCCGACATTTTTAACGATAAATTGGTAATATAATTAGGTGTGATTTGGAAGGGCGATAAGCTCATCGACGGCGTCCCTCGAACCCTGGAATTTCTTCGTGCCAAGGTTTCTCAGTCTTTCTTATTACTTGTTAATTAATTCCCATCTAGCCAATTTTTTTGAGGATGATCAAATATATTATGGATAAAATGTACGTGGGCGGAGAAAAAAACTCACGCAGAAGAGACGCATAACAATTAATTGATTATTTTGTGTGACCAAACGACTAATATTCTTAATAAAAATAAATATATTTTTCATCGATTTTTTTTTTCTAAATATCTTGTTCCACTAAACAATGTTATGCGTAAATCTCGCAGTCTGCTTTTTTCTGTAATATGCGATGTTTTATTTATTTTTTGTTGTTTTAATTATTGTAACGAGTCAGGGCAAGAAGCTGGTGTTCGTCACAAACAATTCCATGAAATCAAGAAGACAATACGTGGAGAAGTTCCATTCTCTTGGTATTTTATCAGTCACTGAGGTTTGATGATTTCTTTTGACTGACTTCTAATCCTGGTTTTTTCTTATTTCGTTATCCATTTATTACAAAAATCTTGATGTTTTTATTATTATTATTATTATTTTTAACGGCTCATTCTTGAAAGAATTTTTCGTTTGAATTCTTGTAGGATGAAATATTTTCTTCTTCTTTTGCCGCTGCTATGTACTTGAAGGTCAATAACTTTCCTCGCGAGAAGAAGGTTTGATAATAATATTTGCTGCTGCAGATGCTTAGAAATAGAGACTTAGTTAGATGTTACTGTGCCCATGTATTAAGTTTGAATTTTGTTTTCCTTTACACTTCAGTCCATTCGGCAATTGGGTTTATGCACTTCTTATGATATATATACTAATTAGAATGAGTGATGTGAGTTGAACTTCCAATTGCCGTTAAAATAAATGCATGTTATTCGTCATGTTATACTTTTTGTAGGTATATGTAATAGGTGGGGAGGGTATACTGGAAGAGTTGCGGCTTGCCGGATACACAGGTCTTGGTGGGCCTGTAAGTGCTCTATATTTTGATTCCTGATTTTCAATTTCTCTGTAATTTTTCTTAGGTAAACTTGAGTGGAGGTAATTGAAAGAATGATTCGGTTCTTATTTTGTTGTCCTTGATTAGAATCCTCCTAAACTTTAATAAAGGAAATGTCAGTACATTTAAAGGAGGCTTTTTGTGACATATATTGATAAGAGTTGGATATCTGTGGACTTGCTAATGCTAATTCCATCGGCAGTAATGGCCTACCTTCATTCATGAGGATTATCTAATATGTAATTCAATATCAAGTATTTTGTTCGATTCGATATGTTTGGGTACTGATAATGGATAATGGGCAAGGATTATAAAGGTTGAGAAAGACATGATGCCTTCGAGTACAACTTAGACCTTATTACACTATTGTTCTTGGATATCAGTAAGACATGATGCCTTTGAGTACAACTTAGACCTTATTACAATATTGTTCTTGGATATCAGTCTTTTGCTTAACCTTGTCAAAACCTTCTGTTGCCTCAGTATCTGAGGTGCCTGCATATTGCCACCAATTATATACCATCTTCATGCTCCCTCCTTCCTGCCCTCTCTCTTTCTCTTAGAGACACCCCCTCTCAGAGCAATGCAGAGCATGGTGTTGTTTACTTGGTGTCACTGAACAAGCTGCATGGTGGCGTAATTAGCTAGTTAGGAATGTTCGGGCGCTGTAGTGGTATCCCTTGCAATTATATGTCATGCTCAGTCACTAGGGAGGAGATGATTAGGCTATCTTTGTAGAAGTCTGTTTGGTTCCCATAGGTTGTAGGGCTATCTTGCCTTTCTAGAGCTGAATGGCTTGTGCAAGGCGTAGGACTGCTTTTAGCAAATCTCCAGAAAACACAGAAGAAAGCTTTTCTTTCATAATCAGAAAGCAGCTTAACTTTCTTGTTAGTTGTGTGATTTGCTTATCACTCATTTTTCTTTGGCCTTGAAGGAGTATTAGCTTTTCTCCGGTCCATTAAGAGGCTCATTAGGCCGTGAGCTATACAATTGATGTAACTCTCCCATTCCCATACACCCAATACCCCTGCTAGGATTAGAACCCGAGACCATTTGCTTTTTCCTTACAATTCCCTGATGTGTCTAAATTTTTGTCATCTGTTTATTTTAAGTGTTACCTATGGAGATGACTTATTTGCAGGAGGATGGTGAAAAACAAGCAGATCTGAAATCTAGTTCCCTTTTTGATCATGATAAGAGTGTAATGTGACTTTTGTTGACCTTCCATTTCTTTGGGCCTTTATTTCTCTTTTTCTGCAATTCTTTTTCCCAGTTGGGATTGAAAATGGTGCTACTGCTATTCCAGGTTGGGGCAGTTGTGGTTGGTTTAGATCCAAATATCAACTATTACAAGCTTCAGTAAGAAGTTCTGGTTCCCTGTCTTGTCATCTTCCTCATTATAATATTGTCTTTCAGATTGATCCTAGGTTTACGCATATTGAAGGAAAGCCTAGGTTTCAAACCTGGTGATTGTCTTGGTCCTATTTTGAGATATGCAATCCTTAATTATTTTTAATTTTAAGGCAGAGACGACAGCATTGTATTTTCTTGTTAGTCTCTTACTTGGCAATGGCATTTTCTCTGGGTTGCTATGGATCAAAGTTCCATCACAGTGTCCCTAGACACCACGTTCTCCACTATGTCTTGGTGCAATTCATATGTATTTGGCATATACTTTTGGAAGATATTTGAATCCTTATGCATCGCACGAATATTAGAACACATGCACGCTTTAATCTATCAATAGTAACCCTAAATTGACTAACCTGCTTATTAATGTCGCGAGATGTTCTTTGGGCTAAAAAAGTAGTGTCAAGGTTTAGATTTTGCCTCATTTTTTTTGCCTCAAGGTACTCATTTGATTGACAGGTATGGAACGCTGTGCATACGTGAGAATTCAGGATGCCTGTTTGTTGCTACCAATCGTGACGCAGTAGGACATATGACAGATTTACAAGAGTGGCCTGGTAAAGAAAGCTAAATTACATATAAATCACCTGCTTGGCAATTTGGTCTCCACAATTTCAGTCCTTTCAATTGTGGGTTTCAGGCGCGGGTTGAATGGTTGCTGCTATTTGTGGTTCAACTGAGAGAGAACCAATTGTGGTTGGAAAACCTTCAACCTTTATGATGGAATTTTTACTGCAGAAGTAAGTTAATGTAATTTATGGTTTATGATATTTTATTATTGAAAAATAACGATTGAGCCTGTATTTCTATGATTTACACCCTCATCACTCAACTATTAGGCCGGACATTTTCTTTAGCTTTATCTTTTTTTGAACAAAGCAAAGGAAACACACACGCACACACCCAATACTTACTCACCAAGGTGCCTCGAAGGAAGACATCATTAACATCAAAACTTTTATATGCATGTATTTTGCAGATTTAATATCAATACCTCTGAAATGTGTATGGTGGGTGATCGACTAGACACTGATATCTTATTTGGACAAAATGCTGGTTGCAAAACCCTTCTCGTTCTTTCAGGTGCATTGATTGATTCTCTTATTTTGCAATTTTCCTTCCTCTGGCATTTCAGATCAAGATAATTTTCCAGACCTCTCTAGGGACTGAGAATATTTTTTTAACTGCTCAATTGCAGGTGTTACAACTCAATCGGCACTTCAAGACCCCTCAAACAAAATCCAACCCGAGTTTTATACTAGCCAGGTCTCTGACATTCTTGGTCTATTGGGACCTTAAGTTCCTAATTGACCTTTACTCATTCTTTCAGGCACATTGCTATTGCCAATGTTAAAATAATAGCGTTTCAGCAATGTGTGTTCTCAGAGGCATGGAAAAACTTGTATTTTCAAATTTTTTAATTATTATGATGGTTTAACAATAAATCAAACCATCATTTACAGAACAAGGCAAATAATTTATAGGCATGCATGTTGTGAGGATGTGTCCTCGTTGCATCACGTGCGTCAAAATGTTTTGGACATCATTACTCAACCACTTAATCTGCAATATGCAAAAGAAATACAGTTAATTCAATAATTTATTTATTTTTTTTAATATAATATATTTTTTATGATCTAATGATTTAGATTTTTATATGTCAAATTTTGTGCTTACTATGGTGTCTCTACATAACTTTTGCCAAATCTTTTTCCGTAGTTCATTTAACTTTTTATATCTTAAAAGCCCATAATTATTTGGTTAACAATTTTATAGAGACTAAGGAGTTGTCGAAGTTACATACATATTGTTTGGTAGTAGTGTGCACAGGACTCCGGATTTGGGGTGTGGATTCGAAAGATAACCCAATCGCTGGCGGATCAAATAAAACTTATCTGCAGGCTAACACAAGGATTAATACAGAAACTGAATTTAGATTGCGTCACTGGTGCCAACAAAAAAAAAAAATGGACATGTTCATGAGAATCTGCTTGTGAGAATTTACTGCCCACAGCTCCTGGTTCATGTTGGGAGCCAAGGATGACATGTTTATGGCAAGTTAAAGTCCAGGAAAGGGTACGTTGCTTTTTATGGCAGGCTGCCCATGCACGAATTATGACTAAGTTTGAACGTTGGAGGCGGGGATTCGCGGAGTCTGCTATGTGTCCACTCTGTGAGTGTTATGAAGAAACTATTTTGCACCTTTTGCGCGACTGTACCCAAGCCACAGCCCTCTGGGAAGCGGTGCTTTTGCCATCTCAAAGCCTCAATTCTTTAGTTCTTCTCTTCAGGACTGGCTTGCATGGAACTTATCTGCTAATTATGGAAGAGCTCGCGTGGTGTCTTGGCCAGCTACCTTTGCTACAGCTTGCTGGTGGCTTTGGTGCTGGAGGAATGACGCGGTGTTTGCCAATAAGAGGCTTATCACGTATCCGGTAGCGTTTATTTTACAACAAAAGTGAATTGGGGCTTCATTTGGATCAACTGGTGGCTGATGGTGGCTCCGACTCCTGTGCGCCATACCACTATTTAGTTGGTTGCCAACCACCTGATGGGAAATGGATAAAGCTCAATACCAATGGAGCAGCTAGAGGCTCAAGGGGCGATGCTGGAGCTGCTGGAGTTGGCGGATTATTGCGCGATTTGCATGGAAAATGGTTAGCTAGGTTTGCTCATAATATTGGCTCATGCTGTTCTTTGGCAGCTGAACTATGGGGTCTGTTTTGTGGTCTGGATTTGGCCTGGCAGTGTGGTTATCAGAAGCTTTACGTGGAAGCGGATTCTAGTGTGGCCTTTAATTGTCTCAAACTGAATATGCCCGCTACTCATTTTCTTGCCAACCTAATACATAATTGCAAGGACTTATTACAGCAAGATTGAAATGTGCGATTTGGCCACGTCCTGCGTGAAGTTAATTTTACTGCTAACTGGTTAGCAAATTATGCTTATTCACTAAACTGAGGCTTTTATTTGTTAGTTGTTCCACCCTCTGATGGTTCATTGGCCCTATGGTACTCGCTAGCTCTGTACTGGACAGTTCATGCCTCTTTTCAGATAAAAAAAAAAAGATTGAATTAGCCCAACACGTATGATGCATACTAGCCTATCCTCCCTAAATTAAATTGTATGTAGAAATAGAGAGTCTTTTAGAGAACATTTTAATGATTAAAAATATAAATTTTTATTTTATAAGTATTAAATTTTAATTTTTCAATTATAAGGAGTTTGAGGGATCCTAAGATCCCAAGTTACCAACATTTCCTCAAAGCCTCGTTATCGTGGCCAACTTAACAACCAAGTGTAGGATCTATGCATTAAATAGAAAAAAAAAAAAAAGAAATTCATAAGTTCTACCCAAAATAACTTATAGGCTTGTTAAATTTACCAACAGAACCATATATAATAGATGTGCATATATTACATTGAAAAATCTAGGGTTACATTTAATCTTCTCGTAGTTTAATTGTTTTGTGTTTTATCTCTTTGTGGTTTCAATTTAAACAATAAATCCCTAATAATAATTTATTAAATCGATTAATAGAAATTGACTATAATTATATTATTTTATAATCATATAAACTTCATTATATTTCACGTAGAAGTTAATTATGAATATTATATCAAATATCTTTATATTCACTTGTGCAGTTAATTGAAAATAATAAAAATTGTGAAGTAAATAATGAGAATGTAATTAAAACATATACTGAAATTTAATTTAAGAAATATGTGACATATTTTTAAGTAAAGAAAAAAAATAACAATTATAAAATGATGTAATTTTAATTAATTTTTGTTAATTAATTTAATAAATTAATGTCAGGATTAATTACCAAAATTTAAAGCCACAAAGGAGTTAATTGTCTAAATTAAAATTATAGGGAGATAAAATATAAAATAATTAAATTATAAAGAAGTTAAATACATTTAACTCAAAAATCAACTGACCCGTAGAAAAGAGACGAATGAGAGAGGCAGGCAAAAAAAAAATGTATTTTTTTTTAAATTAAGGTTTAGGATTAAATTAATTATATTTAAAGTAATAATAAATATATTTAAATTTAAATTTAAAAATTTAATTTTTAATTATGTTTTAAAAGTGAAATCGACGCCTATGGCCAAGCCATAGCCTCTGTCCCCAGTGGGGCTCACATTACATTTAAGCACATTCCAATTCCCCAACCCTCAAGTTTTGCCAATTCAAACTTCGAAGGTCCGCGTGGTGCCGTTCTTCTTTATTGATACGCGTCAATCAGTCAAACATAATTGGCTCTGCTGATTGGGTTCGGTCTCTTAAGACAGCTCCGCGGCGAAAGGCACGCAGGCCATAATTAAAACGCCATAGAAAGGGACATGGCTTCTTCTTCGAAATATTGTGGCTTCCTCTGCACATCCCCACCTCTCTAAGTTCTACCTCTATATATATATATATTTGCCTGAACTACACACCCATTTTATATTCCACTTAAATATAATCATCTTGTTTTGTTTTTTTTTCTTCTCTGTTTAACTTAATTGTGAAGAAGAAAGTGTGTAAACATTTCAATTCCAGTGCACAAATAAAAATGGCCAAGACACTCGTACTTCTGACGATCATTGCTTTAATGGTGACATTAGCGGCGGCCAGAAGGGGAGGGTCAGGCGGTGGAGTGCGCGGCAGCAGCGGCAGCCGAGGCGGCGGGAGCACTAACAATGTTGTAGGAGATGGCAGCACCACTTCTGCTACTCCGGCTAGTAATGGTGGTGGGAGTAGTAGCACAAATAGCAATACTGGTTATAGAGGCAGTACCGTTGTCTTTGTGCCAACGGCGAGACACGGTTCTCATGTTGGTAGCGGCGTTTCTGCTTCTACGACGGTTGCATGGGATGCTGCTTCCAAATGGCTTCTCTTTCTTATGTTTTCCGTTTTCTTTGTCATTTAATTAATTATGACAATTAATTTTACCATTAAAAAACGTGTATAAAGAAAAGGTTGTGTATTTAATCTTATTGGGTTTTTTTTTTTTTTTTTTGTAAATTTAATTTGTTTAGAATATCTTTAAGCCATATACTTGTACCTGTAATGACATTCTTGGAAGCAATTGAAGTTCAGATATTTTTATTCAATCATGCTTAAAGCAATTGTCAATTAAAGACAAGACAACTTGCTCAAGGACAATGGTCAGATAAGTTCAAGCCACACCAGCTTGGTCCAAGGATGTTCTTGCTTTGCAATGTGAAATAGCACAGAATTGTCATGAAAGTAACCACCCCTGAATCCAATCCTGCTGATAACATATGGTTGTGTGTTTGCCCACCATCGCTTCACTATGGGCAAGCTGTTCATATGGTTTGTGTTACTGATGAGATTATAATGTCAAAGTCACAATACAGAGTCAGCATATGACATCAATGCATGTTCCTTTGTTTTTTTTTTTTTCTCCCGGTGGACATGATTTTTTTTTTTGGATTTACGAACATATTTATATTATAAAAAAACTTTTTAACTGTAAAATTTAGTAACTGTAAGTGACTATAAAAATGACACAATGAATGAAATATACGATGTGTTTTTGTACTTACAAAAAAGTATATGATATATTAAAGAGAAATATACGACCCGTGTGAACAGATAAAATATATAATGTGATAAAATAATTACAAAAGAATTATACGACATGTGAAATATAATTATAAGAATCATTTAAATAATTATTAAGAATCAAAATTTTTTAATTTGAAAAAATATATGCCAGTTCAGACGAATTGTATGCTTTTTTTTGATATATCGTATATTTTCTTTATAACTAAAAAAAAATCATATATGTCATCTGTTATATCGTTTTTATAATTACTTATAACTACTAAATTGTACAGTTATATAGTAATATTTTTTATATTATAGGTTTGTACCTTTGTCTTGTCGTTCGACAGTCATACATCAGAGTAATTGAGTTGTCGGAATCCAAAGTCCGCACTAATCCTAATTCCACGTAGATTTGTACAGCAAGGGCTGCTCTTTGTATTTCGCTGGCCCTAGTGGGCCTCTCTCTTATCTTCGTTTCATCGTTTGACACCTTTCAAAAGACCAGTTTACTATTTTTGGGAAATTGAATGGTTGGTTTTGAATGAGGAAGAAGGAAAACACCAATGAGAAGAGCATGATGCAAATTTTGGTTTTTTTGTGGGCATTTGCACGTATTGGATGGTGGCATTTGAAAGCCACCCTAAATTTGCCATTATTGATTACCTTGTGCAAACAAATTTAAACCAGGATGATTAAGAGATACCCAAGTTGTTCTATTGCTCGCTTTCGCAAATGAATGAGGGAGTCTTTTGAGCTCCTTGAGGTGTGGTTTGACGGCAATGGTGGTAAAAGAAAAGGTGGGGATTTGCTTCTTCGAGGTTGGCCACAAATCTAATTTCATGGTTACGGAAGAAGGACGAAAATTATTCGGAGACATCGGGTATGACTCTTTAGGTTTTGGTTTTGGGGTTAAGTCCGACTCAAAACAGGAATTGGAATTGTCTGGCGAAGGCCAGGGAGTGATTCTCAAGGCATTGGAATCTAGTAGACTTGCAATTTGCAGTGGCGTTCAATAATAGTCTTTTTTTTGCAGTTTCTAGTAACTTGATTTCAGATTTGATAATACTGTTTGGTCAATTTTAAAGAAAGTTCGTCCGGGTTCAACAGTACTTCGATGATGAATCTTTTTTTATAGATTAAGTTAAATAAGATAAAATAAATAAAAATTATCTCGGTCTTAACCCGTAGGTCCAATGACTGATACTTCCTCAATAATTTTTTTTTATGCGACTAAAAAATATTTTTTTAAAGAGGTTTTCTAAGGTAATCAGGTCCTTGGGTAGAGTGACATGGCCTAGCTCTTCCCACGGATTACAAACCCGCGTTACCGAGCTTGGCAATTTTTTTTTCTCTCTGCAAGGGACACATTCTGATAATTAAAATTAAATTTTTTATTTTACGAGTATTAGGTTATAGGTAGCATGAACATGTATATTTGATCGCAGTGTGGACACGAGTCAGACATCCCATATCTACTGACTACTAATGATATAATGCTGAGAGACACAGAGTGAGAAAAAGGAAGGGATGTTTCAAAGCAGAGCGGGATTGGCGTGGGTTGTATGGTTGCTGCTATTTGTGGTTCAACTGAGAGAGAACCAATTGCAGCTGGAAAATTTTCAACTTTTATTATGAGTATTTGCGGGTCAGTTGGCCAGTTAGTCGGTTTTAGAAATATATTTGCATGTAGTCTGACGATAAATTAGATGATTTTTTATTTTCACTCAATTCGTTATTTTATTTAATCCGTCTATTCCAATTTGTCACTTATAAATTAAATTAAATTGGTTTTGGTAGATTGTAAGCAAAAAAAAAAAAAAAATTCGTAACAAATAATTCAGTTATGCACACAAATTAATTGTTAATACACAACTTTAAAAATAGTTTGCATAAATGCTCCATTTAATTTTGTGTAAACTTGTAGACTTATTAATATGTTTCTGATAATTAAATTAAGTTAGTTATTATCTTTTAGTGGTTTTGTATTGGACCAATTTGTTAAAGTCGTTGTAAACTGATATCTATGGTTGATTCTTTTGTTTTGCAAATTCCCTCCTCTGGTATTTCAGATCAAGAATAATTTTCCAGACCTCTTTTATCAGTCAGCACTTCAAGACCCCTCAAACAAAATCCAACCAGAGTTTTATACTAGCCAGGTCTCTGACATTCTTGGCCTATTGGGACCTTAAATTCCTAATTGACATTTACTCATTCTCTCAGTCACAATGCTATTGTCAATATTGAAATAACAACGTTTCAGCAATGTGTGCTCTCATAGGCATGGAAAAACTTATATTTTCAATTTTTTTAATTACAATGCTGGTTTAACATAAATCAAACCATCATTTACAAAACAAGGCAAATAGTTTATGGGTCTGCATATTGTGCGAACGCGCCCTCGTTTGCATCGTGTGCAACAAAATCTTTTTCCATAGTTCATTTAACTTTCTATATCTTAAAAACCCATAATTATTTGGTTACCAATTTTATGGAGAATAAGGAGTTGTCGAAGTTACATGCATATTATTTAAGTGGTAGTGTGCAGAGGGCTCCGGATTTGGGGTGTGTTCTAAAGGTCAAAATCCTAAACCCACACGCATTAGGTCTGGAGATAACCCAATCGCCGGTGGATCAAGTAACACTTGCGTACAGGCTACCGCAAGGATTAATACAGAAACCGAATTTAGATTGAGTCACTGGTGCTCCAAAAAAAAAAAAGTTTGAGTTAGCCAAATACGTATAATGCATATTGAACTAAACTAACCCACAGCCTCACTAAATTAAACCTCACTAAATTAAACTGTATGTAAGAAATAGAGCTTATAGTCTCTCAAAAAAAAATTCTAATGATTGAAAATGTAAACTTTTATTTTAAAAGTCTTAAAAGTTTTGTTTTATTTTATTTTATTTTATTTTAGTTGTAAGTAGTTGTACAAGTAGTTGAGGGATCCTAGGTTGCCAACTTTTCCTCAAAACCTGTGGCCAACTTAACAACTTGATGCAGGACCTACGAATTAAATTGGAAAAAAAATAAATAATCAGAAGATCTACCCAAAATAACTTATAGTTTTGGTAAAGTTATTGATAGAGAACCATAATGCAATAGATGTCTATATATTACATCGAAAAAACTACTGATTTATAGAAAAGAGACCAATAAAAGACATAGGCTGACAAAAAAATTATTTTTTAAAATAAAGATTTAGGATTAAATTAATCATATTCAAAATAACACTAAATATATTTAAAATATTATTGAATAAATTTAAATTTTAATTAAAAAAATTAAATTTTTATTATTTTTTAAAAGTGGAATTCACTCCTGTGGCCAAGCCATAGCCTCTATTCCCAGTGGGGCTCATATTACATTTCAGCCAATGCCCCAACCCTCAAGTTTTACCAATTCAAACTTCGAACGTGGCCGTGTGGAACCCTTCTTCTTTATCGTCATTAATATATGCGTCAATCAGTCAAACAGAATTGGCTCTGATTGGGGTTTGGTCCCCATAAGGCAGCTCCCCGGAAAGGCACGCAAGCCATAATTAAAACGCCCCAGAAACGGACATGGCTTCTTCTTCGTAACATTGTAGCTTCCTCTGCACATCCCCACCACGCTTAGTTCTACCTATATATATATTTTCCTGAACTATACATTCATTTTATATTCCACGTAAATATAATCATCTTGTTTTTCATTTTTCTTTGTTCAACATAATTTTGAAGAAAGTATATAAACATTTCAATTTCAGTGCGCAAATAAAAATGGCCAAGACACTCATACTTCTGACGATCATTGCTTTAATGGTGACATTAGCGGCGGCCAGAATTGGAAGCTCAGGCTGTGGAGTGCGCGGCAGCAGTGGCAGCCGAGCGCCCAGCCGTGGCGGGGGAAGCACTAGCAATGTTATAAGAGATGGCACGCGCGCCACTTCTACTTCTCCGGCTAGTACTGGTGGTGGGAGTAGTAGCACAAATAGCAATACTGGTTATAGAGGTAGTACCGTTGTCTTTGTGCCAACGGTGAGAAACGGTTCTCATGTTGGCGGCGGCGTTTCTGCTTCTACGACGGTTGCATGGGATGCTGCTTCCAAATGGCTTCTCCTTCTTATGTTTTCCGTTTTCTTTGTCATTTAATTAATTATGACAATTAATTTTACCATTAAAAAACATGTATGAAGAAAAAGGTTGTGTATTTAATTTTATTGGTTTTTTTTTTTTTTTTTTTGTAAATTCAATTTGTTTAGAATATCTTTAAGCCATATACTTGTATCTGTGATGAGAAGCAATTGAAGTTATCATTTGAGATGGTAATTTGACAGGTGATCTAGTGTGTTTGTCTCTTCATTATTTTAAGTTTAAGTTCCTGTGACACAGCTTTCTTTGTTAGTAAAGTTGTGCTCGCACGCTGTGAGCTTATAACTCGTCAACACTGTAATTGGGTGTGAAAAAAACTCGAATACTTAAGTGGTGAATCTGTCCCTATAGAAGTGGTTCAACTGATGCGGGAGTTACTTCATCAAATTTATAAATATTATGATTGACATGTTTATAAATATATTTGTTTTTGGTCAAAAAATAAAAAAAGCAATTGAAGTTCAGATATTTTTATTCAGTCCTGCGCAAAGCAATTGTCAATCAATGACAGAACAGCCAACGGGCCCTTTCATCAGTTGGCCTAAGGAGTTTGGCTCCTTAGGTTACGAGTTCTACTCCATCTCCTGCAAAAAATTTCACAATTAAGTGAATACATTCTCGCATAAATGTAAATTTGGATGTAAAGTACTGGTGCGTGTCAATGAAGCTTAAAGATTATTCCCATTATTCCCATGGTCAGCCAACGTATGTAGTTTACAGCTCCAACTGGCGGCATGTCTAAATCTTTCGCAAGCAAGCATGGGGCAAGTCCAGTTACATTAAATAACAGAATGCAGAACCACTTCATCATTTGTCTTCATTAATCTTGTGTGAACATCCTCAAATTGATCTTGTAATGCTTCTTTTGCTTGTCTCCAAATTATTGAACAACTAAAAAAAAAAACTACGGATATGTAATGATATAAATTGCATTTGCGTACGTGAATCACGGCATTGAACGTGAATCATGGCATTGCTTTTGCATTGGCTGCTTTGGCATTTGTTATCGTTGCTCCTGCATTGCAATGATATTTGGTTATTCCAGTAAGTAAGCTATGGGAATTAAAACGTAGAAAATCATGATGAACCGAAAGACGATGTTGGCGATAGCAAAACCAGGGATGGCTAAAGGAGATTCAAGAAGCCTGCCACTGTTGAACAATCAAAAGCAAACGTGCCAATGCCAAGGTCACCAAGACCATAGCCAATTTGCTGAATATTATACTGCAACATTCTCGATATTTAATCCACCACAACAAGATTACGGTCAACATATATGTGGACGGTGCTTGTTATTTCATCCTCAACATTTTGCTTTTTTTTCCCTCATTTTCTTGTTTGTTTTGTCCCTGAAATTTCCCTGAATTTCTTTAATGCTCATCCATCTTACGAATGGTCCTGCACAAATACTGGAGTGGGCCAAGCGTGGGCCTGTATTTTGTATCCAAACCCTAGTCTAGCCTACCCGAAATTCATGGGCGATTTTTTTTTTTTATTTACTAATAGTGATGCTATTCTCGTAGAAAACCGAATATAAACATATTTGATTAATTTCTGATGTCTAAAATGACAATTTTCATTAGTTTCATAGATGTTAGTAAAATATATTTGCAATGATTTATTTGTGGGTGTACAATTTTTTAAAATAGTAGAGTCCGGATTGAGATTTTTGGGCAAGGTCGAGTGGGTCCATGGAAAGTATTAATTTTGCATTAGGGCTATTATGGACCTGACTTTTTCAAGCTGGGCCACGAAATTGTTTTCCCAGGTTTGCCCTTCGGCATGAAGCATTAGCATGGTACGTTCGAGGCAAGGCAAGGTGAGGCTTCAGCCCGCGAATTGGTCGCAACGGCAATTATGTTCTCACATGACATTATTTATTGCCCCTGGGCTACAATTTATATCTTGAATTACCAAATTACTGTCATTCAAAGCGCATTCCAATAATTATAAATTTAAATTTCTCGAGGTTTTGGTAACTAATCTTAAAAAAAAAAAAAAAGGTATGTGATTAATAAAAATAGGAAAATTATATGTATTTCATAGTTCACGATACAAAATAAAGGAAAAAGAAAAAGACTAAATTCCCAATAATATGCTAATTTCCTTTTTTTACTGCAAAGACATTGGAGACTTGAAAGCTTCTCCACCCCGACCCTTTGTTGCAAACATATGAAATTAAAATGCCTGATATAATTTAGTCTAATAATCTAGTTCTGCCACTCGAGGTGGTAACTTAACGATAATTCAACGTGTTTTCCTTACGTCTGACTTGAGTTTAAGTCCCAATTTGTCCAATGGAGGCAATGTTACTCCTTTGACTACTAGTTGATATGTGCGTGTGCGATGCATGTTTCAGACTCCTTAACATCATAATTAGTTTAGAAGATGTCCGTTCAGACCCAACAATTCTCGAGTGATGGGTTATCCTTGTGAGAAAAATTGAATGAAAATATTAATGGATGATCCCCAGCCTCAACCCACACATGCGATAACTCACATATCGACGATACATATTTTTTTTGTGTTAAAAAAATCCAATTCCACGTTAAAAAATAAATCAAATAATTTTTTTGAGTAATATTAAGTGATTTCATATAGATATCAATAATTTTGTAATTACTTTAAAATTATCTAGTGAAATTACTTAAAAACGAAATTATCAAATTTTTTCCTTAATTTTTTTAAACCAGCGCCCATTTGTCTAACCACATAATCCACAGTTAGTCTTTACCCCCGAATTACTTACGTGTGTAATTCTTAAGCATTGTATCTGACAGTGTGCCATTTCTACATTAAAAATCGATTAATTAGATCGATCCACTGCATAAGATAAAAGCTATATAGTCTTTTCACATGTGGGAGGTTAGTCAAGGGGAAATAAACATGGCCAAATCGCAGACGCATAAAACAAACGACGAATGTCATTGCCGTGCATGTGTGGATTAATCAATGTTCAGAGCTTGTAATCTTTTGGATTTAGAACATTGATGAGCTGAGTGATGCGGCTGCAATATTGTCGGCATTTCCCAGGCACATGCTCCGTGTAATGTGCATGAGCTTCAGACGACGAGCATCTCAACTCTTCAGCACGCACCCAGAAAAGAATATATTCCAATTCCAGCCCCATTCCATTTTTTTAACAAAAAAAAAAAATAGAGGTAGATCATCAATACATAATTTATTATATTTGTGAATTGAAATAATATTTAATTATTCACGTCTCTCTCTTATAAGAAAAATACTCAATCTAAGTATTGTTAAATTTAAATAATTTTTTTATACACCCACAATTTATCTTAATATTAATAAATTTAAAATTTAATACTACACTTTATTATAAATACTCTTTTATTTAAAGTCAAATTATGACAAAAAAAATTTAAATTTACATTAATATAAAAATAAATATATCAAATCGTTATTAAACAATCATCTCAAAATCCCATGCCATTATACATAATATATATCTCACTATAATAATAACCAGGTTGGCAGTCATGTCACATATGTTATCACTCTTTGACCGCAACATTGAAGTGGCGGGAAAACAAATGGGATATGTGGGCCCATGTATCACATGGATGCCACGTGGCATGATCTGGTGCCCACTGCTCTGCTTCGGCAGTCTCGGACCAGTGTTTGATAGGTCACTGACAACAAAATTCAGGACCACCCACTGCTGCCACTGCATAAAACTGCCAGTTTCTGTTCAAAAGTAAAATGGGGTATGCACCAAACTCAATAAAAAAATAAAAAAATGTTGGGTATGCATGTGCGGTGGTGTGACTTTGCTCACACCCCCATGCATAGAGCTCTGTGGATGGATTTTGTTTTTTATGTAGAAGTTCAGAGGGGTCATTAATTTACTGTAACCCAGCAAAAGCTTAGAGATTATCAGGATAATTCAATGATGCCACATCGATGAAGGGCATCTGTTCATGTATCCAAACCATACTCTGTCCAAAACTAATGGATTTTTCTTCTCCGTCGACATCAAACTTTGAATTTTCGTTGCTGATTTACGAGGCCAGTTGGCGTCAAATTAGTGGATATTTATTAATCTTAATATTTGTAGTATTAAGATTTGACATATTTAATATATAAATTTTTAATCTTTATAGAGTTAGAATTTAATATATTTAATATAAAAATTTTTTAATCCTTGTAATATTAAGATTCAATTTATTTAATATAAAAAGTTCCTAATTCTAGTGGTATTAGAATTTAATAATTTTGATAGTAATCCTTACAAAATTGATATTTGATATCTTTAATATAAAAATTTCAAATCCTTATAGTATTAGCATTTGATATATTTAATATAAAAATTTTCAATCTTTGTGATATTAGGATTTGATAATTGTAACATAAAAACTCCTCATCCTTGTAGAATTAGAATTGATATCTTTAATATAAAAATTTCTAGTCCTTTTGGTATTTGGATTTGATATATCAAACATAAAATGTTCGTAATTTTTGTGGTATTAAAATTTGATATTTTTAATGCAAAAACTCCTAATCCTTGTAGTATTAGTATTCAATTTTTTTTTTTAGGATTTGATATATTTGATAAAAAAAATCCCTAATCCTTATAGTATTAGGATTTGAGACCTTAATATAAAAAAATTCATAATCCTTGTAGTATTAGGATTTAACACTTTTAATAAAAAAATACATAATCCTTGTGGCATTAAGATTTGTTATCTTAGATATTAAAACTCCATTATATCAAGAAAAAAAAAGTTTGGAGAAGAATCTTAGTATATTTTCTAATCTTTATGGTATTAGGTTTAATATTTTTAATATAAAAACTTGCAATCCTTTTGACATTAATATTTGACACATTTAATATCAAAACTCTCAATATGGTGAAATTTCCCCGTCATACCATTTTCAATATTGCCTTCTAAAACATATTGTTTATTCATTCAGATCATTCCTTATTAGTTTTCTCTCCATGTTTTTGAAAGAATTGTCATTTTTAAGGGCAAGCGCATGACCCGGGAAGCCAAGCCAATGATTGACGAAAATGGTTGCTCATAATGCAATAAGAGAATGTCTTGCAGTAATTCCCTGTTTCTTTTGAGGAGAATTGTTCCGTTACAGAAAACAAGGTCAATAGTACCATTACACAGTAATTTGTTTTGGAAGCTTTTGAGGTCGAAACTCATGTGCATTGTAGTTTTGAGAAAAATTATTTATGTAAATAATAATAAGTATAAAATTAATATATAAAAATTCAGATTATTGAATTTAAAAAAAATAATTAATTAATTAAATTAATTACATATTTTTTTATATCGTAAATTACATGACTGCACAGTTATCTCTTTTTTTTGTTTAAAAAAAAAAAAGAAAAAATTACTATGCGACAATAAAGTAACTTTCACGTTGACTTTTTGCCAGCTGTTAAATTGGACATTGTATTTGCTCCGATTCTAAAATTTTATACAGGTGTTTACCTGCTCTGCTGACAAAAAAAGATTCTCGTTGCAACCAATTAATTAACCGCGTACAAGGAAAACGTTGTTTTGGGTTACATTCTGTATTTTTAACACTATTAATTGAGATATATTATTAAAATTTTTTAATTATATATTTAATATTTAATAATTCTTTTATGTTTCATAATATCACAGCTTCCTTTGTTTTTTTTTTTTTTGACATGCGCTTCCTTTGTTTAAAAAACCAAAAAATATATATCTATATTTTTTCAACGTCAAGTCTAACGATAGAGCTGTGTACAGAATGTGGGTCAAAGACTCCAGATAGATTCTCTGGCTGGCAAGCCGGTCCAAAGACGAGAAAGCCGACAAAAAATTGGTAAAAGAAAAGATTGCTTAAAGTTGTTTTCTCTTGTCTTTTTCCTTTCTTTTTTCTCAAAGTTTCTAAATTGAATAATCCCAATTAGGTATTAAAGCCTCCCACCAGGGTCAATATCTCCAATTCATGAAAAGAGGAAATTATTATTTAACTTTCCACTCCAATTCAACACAACCAAAAAGAAAAACAATCATCTTGATGGTGGGGACATGTTAAATTGCCTTTTTTTTTTATTTCTTAGTGTATTCGCATGAATTCAGGAAAAAAAAATGGCAGCCAACAATTAAAAATGAAAAAAAGGTGGTTATTTTTTATTATAAGAAACTTTTAAAGACTAATAAATAAAAATAGAGTCATTAAAATATTAACACTCATTACGAGGTTTTAAGAGAATATTTTAATTAATTATATTAAAAATACGGTATAATGAGTCATTACTAAAGGAGGGCCAATGAAGACGCCGCCCAGGAGAAAGCAAGGCGCCAACCGCTAAGTCTAACATGAGATTCTATTTCGTGGCCAGCGTCAAAATTCCTAACAGTCCCCAACGAATTTAACTATACAATTAGCTTCCCACAAGTGAATAAAATTTTAAAAAATTCCCAAAAACTTGCAAATCCTTATGAAAATATTATATGGACGCGATTATTTCTGATGCACAAACTATTAATGGGCGACAAAAAGTTTTTTTTTTTTTTTCCCAATTCCAACTTTGAAAGTACGATGAAGAATGAGAGTAAATGAGATATGCTATGAACTAGGGACAACCTGAGCTGGTAGTTGTACTACAAGTACCTCAGGAAGTCAAAAAATTCCGCACAAAAGGTTGCCATAAATGTTTGCCAGAGAGTAATAGGCTGTAGAAGAGCATTGTTGGGACAGAAATGAGGCGTGGTTGTGTTGTGCATTTTGCCAGAGCAAGCAATAAGAGAGAAGTTAATTGGGGGTTCTCTCTCTTCTATAAAGATGGAGATGTCTAGATCATCTTCGATCACATGACATTACTCCAAGTCTATTTAGTGGGTATTAAATAGTAATGAATTCTCATGTACCAACCTTTTTTTTTGTCAGATAAAAGAGTATAAACTCGATCTAACTAATAATCAATTAACTAGTAACTATATTTGGAAGGCTAACTCCCTTGACATTTTTGAAGAACACACTCTGAATCCTCAAAAGAGGAAGGTCAAAGAAGATAAATTTATGTGGGTGCTGTAATGCAAGGCAAGCCATCCAATCAACAACGCGATTCGCCTCTTAGAAGATGTGTCTAACCCGGATATTCCACCGCTCATGTACCAACTTTTAATTAGATTCCATGGCCGTTGGAGCCTCAATTCATACACAGTTATGTCTTGTGAGAATCCACCCCAACTTGGTGTGCTCTAACTTCTAATCGAACAAGACAACGAGAACCAACCCCACAAATTTGTATCTGACCAGGCCAAATTATTGTTTTACACTAGTTCTCCCACCGGGGGCAAATTAACAGAAGTTGCCATATATATATATATATATTATATATATATATATTCGCAGCCATATCCTCTCTTTGCGATGAAGTTTTGGGTGATCCAAATGCGATGCCTTGTCCCATCAAAACCAAAGGCGTTTTTCAGGTTTTGGGCCCTGCCTGCGATCATGTTGCCCTCAAATAAAACAAATAGAAAATTCAGGTGATTTATTGCCGATATTATTAAGATAGCTTAGGATAAAAAGAGGATCCTCATTGACAACCTTAAATGCATTAACCCCACTTTGCAATCAAGTTTTAAATTCAATCCCAATGTGTTGAATGGGTCACCACATCAATGGGTGAGTTCAAGGTTACAACTTTATGCACTTGATTCAATCTCAACATTCTCATCCGACCAGTGGTCCATTTTCCATTACTTATTTGCGTAGCCTGCAGCAAACCTAATACCCAGATAGAGGCACTCGGCAATCCTAATGTCGGCACGAATGATGGTTTGTTTGCAATTGAGTCAAATATTTGCATCAAACAATAGAACTTTTACCACGTGAAAACAATTATACTTTAACTCATTCTTTTAGGTGAAGGATATTAATCACCAAATATAATTCAATAGTTACGAAATTTATAACTTCAGATGAGATCTAAGATGCAAAACTCAGATCTCGTTAATAGTTAAATCTCATCTTATACGTAATAAGTTTCTTTTAAAGAGTGTTAATTACCGACACGGCATGTTGACATTTAGTAACTTCGATCTCATATCAATGTCCATTTCTTTTGATCGCTGAGCCTACGTAGAAAAATTTTATATTACATCCCTCCAATCTTTTGTTCTTTTGATCTTGAATTCAAGCAGAGCAATTGGACGGATATAGCGAAAACACTGCATTGACACCACTTTGGGCTTTACTGATCAATATTCACCAACTGGATAATGCCTAAAATAGCTGTATTTGACCTTTCTTTGGCACAAACGTAATTGACTTGATCCATATGGCAATACTCCAGTTTTTTTATCCTGCCAGCATAAGCTAGGAGATTCCCATAATGGAAAATGGAGCTAGATTGGTCAAACTCCATAATTAAATTGTCAAATTCAATGCATGGGTTTGTAGGCAGTCGTCATTTGTTATTATCTAGTAAGTTATATAGGTTGACGAACCAAATCAAAAACGGGGAATCTGAATCTCTCATTTATGACAACGAGAAAAAAAAAAAAAAAACTCATAGGATAGATTGGTCTAAAAGGTAATAAGATTTCTAGGTTAATTAAGTCTATTAACAAGATGATTGATCAAATTTCCAAACAATAAAAATACCTAAAAAAACGAATTTTTAAAATCAAACCAGATATTTTATGTTTGCATTGGTTGAATCTGCATCAATTTGATAGGCTGTGTTTGTTTCAACGAAATTATTGGAGGATCTCGACTTGTCAAGTTGGTGTCCCTCACTCTCCCGCTTCCCATATTAGGCTTTGCCCTTCATTCCAGATAAAAAAAAATATTCTATTTTTGTTTTCCAAAACTAACAAAAGAGGAACAAAAATGCCTCCCATTGGTAATATAAAATATTTTACCATATTTTTTTCCCTTTTAGATATCCAACTAAACAACAACCATTTTTGGGCAAGGTACTCTACCACAAAAAGGAAAGAATGAAAATTCATACATGGGAAATTTTGTACATGTAAAAAGGGCTGACTTGTCTAGTTAGCTCTTTCTGTTTACGTGCAAGTTAATCAAGTTGCAATTTCCATTGATTTTTCATTTTGCCTGTAACAGCTTGCTACACCCTTTTCTTTCTTTATATTTTCCTGGAGAATGCCTAATCAAGCGAGAAAGAAATTAAAAAGAGGGAAAAAAGAAACCAAAGAAAAAGAAGTGAACCATCCTCGCTAAAAAAATGAAAAGGTGGTAAAAAGGAAAAGAAAAGCAGAGGAAAAACATGAAAGGGGCCGCGTGGCATTGTGCTGTCGAAGGAGGTAAAGAAGGGGCCTTCATGGCCACATCCATGACAATCAGATGAAACACCGCAGACATGTTTGGTGAATTTGGACCCCTTCTTTACCTTTAGTTATGCTGCAATTAAATTAAAAAAAAAAAAAAAAAGAAACGAAAAAAAGAAAGAAAGACTCCAACTTTATAGCTTTGCTTTGACTCCCTTCAGTGCCTCTCTCTTTCTTTTTCTTCATCCATCCCCCGCACAGTCCACCACTATCGCAGGTTCAGTTCATTTTTTTATACTCTTTTCTCTTTCTTAGGCTCCGTTTGCCTTTCCCCTTTCTCTAGACAGGTTATTTGGCTTCAAAGGAGCTCTCTTTATACAGTGCTCCTTCTGTTTTCCACTGCAAAAGGGGGGCCGTTTCTCCAGTTCCTGGTCCTTCAAGTTAGGTACTTTTTTGAGTTCTTCTCTACTTTTTCTTTGATGGGCTTGCATTTTTTTCCCTTATGGTCTTGCTTTTTGCATCTGGGTATTCTCTATTGCTTTGGATCTCTGGTGGGGTTTGGCTGAAAGTGGATCTTGTCATCAAGATCTGGACTTTTTCTTCTACTGAATTAACCTGTGATCATGTTGCTGTGTTTGGGTTTCTGATTGGTTTGTTTGTGATTGGTTATTTTGCTGTGTGTGCAGAACTGCATTAAGTAAGTAGCTAACTTGATTGACTGATTCTTCGCCTTTTGCTGGTCCTTGGATCCTTTTATAATTTTTAATTTTTCCGAAGTGTTTTGGTTTTCATCTGGTTTTCTGTTCCTTCCTTTTCTTTGCTTTCTTTTTTCCGTGAAAGGTTGCAAATTGGGTTGTTTAATTATGAGTTTGGATCCTTTCCAATTTTTCTTCAGCGGCCTTTGGTCGAGATTTGCATGGAGCTCTTTTCCTGATGAACAAGAATTTTGATCAAGTTGAGTTATATTTTCTACTTTTATTCTTTTCAACTTCAAAGTTCCTTTTTGTTTTCCTTAAACGGTCTTTGGATAAACTGAAGCATCGCAAGAGCCAAGTGATTTTTCCCCTGGGAGCTATGCCTATACTAAGCGTTTTACATCTTTATCATTCTCTGGTGGTGGTGTTCTTTGATCCGATGTTCGAGTCGTGTGGATAGGCCAAGTGAAATGAAGAGCTGGTTGTTTACTGCATGAATCTTGTGTCTTCAGTCTATCTTTATGCCTTCTAATTGGATTTAAAACATGTGCCTTGGATGACTCTCTTCTCTATGTTTCACTTTTCTTTCCAACTGCGTTAGGGTGCATTACGGTACTTCTAGTTGCTAACTTGCAATCATATTGTCTTGCGGTTGATTGCAGAACTGGGAAAAAGCACAAATTAGCCAGCCAGAGGATGCTGGATGGTTGTTACTGGGAAGTGCATCATTAAGTCTGATGTAGTCTTGACGCTTAGTTAGTTCTCTAATGGCTTCAAAAACTGGTAGCAAACCTTCTACAAGACAGCAACAGAAAACAACCAGTGTTCAAAGTGCAGAGGTGGACGATCCCAGGCCTTTGCCTCCACAAGCTTCAAAGCCAAGCAAACCTGAAATTGCTAAACATGAGCAAATTCCAAGATCAGTAGATAATATATCGAAACAGGTGGTGTCAGATGTTTCAGAAAACAAAAATCTACCGAATTCTGATAAAAAAGTGGATGCTGATTCTTTTGGTAGCAAGTTAGAATCAAATTCATCCTTGACTACTCATGGGCAAGCATCAGCTGAAGAAGATTCTAACATCAATGAAACCAAAGGGCCGCAGGACGTCTTGGTTGAACAAGAGAAGAAAGCATCAGGGAATGGAAGTGTTACAAATAGTTCAGTATCTGCCAAAGTTAGCGATGGAACCAGCAGTATTGCTAAGACTAGTGGAGGTGCCAAGATCAGTGATCGGGTTGATTATGTTGAGAGTGGCAAGAGCAGCATGTGTAGGGGAAGCACAAGCAGTGATGTGAGTGATGAGAGCACATGCAGCAGCTTTAGTAGCAGTATAAGCAAACCTCACAAAGCAAACGACTTGAGATGGGAGGCTATCCAAGCTGTAAGATCAAAGGATGGGGTTTTGGGTTTGAGTCATTTTAGACTGCTGAAGAGGTTGGGTTGTGGGGATATTGGGAGTGTTTACCTCTCAGAGTTGAGTGGAACCAAATGTTACTTTGCAATGAAAGTTATGGACAAAGGATCCCTTGCCAGTCGTAAGAAACTGCTTCGGGCTCAAACAGAAAGAGAAATTTTGCAATCTCTGGACCATCCATTCCTTCCAACGCTGTATAGCCACTTTGAAACAGAGAAGTTCTCATGTTTGGTAATGGAGTTCTGCCCTGGGGGAGATTTGCACACTCTTAGGCAGAGGCAGCCAGGAAAATATTTTCCAGAGCAGGCAGTAAAGTATGATAAATAAACTTTGGCACTCTCTGATTCTTTACATTTGATGTTCTTGCATGTTTCCTAAGATCTTTGGCTACTTAGTCTCCCGTAGTCTGGTAACATTTTAGCTTAACATGCTGTAGTTGACGTTGATGTACCCCGTTCAAAAAATCTGAGAGTATCGCCTTGATAAGCACTCTGAGTCTGTCTTGCTATTTCATTCCAGCTATATGTTAGTGCACAAACGCAAGTCCGGTTCTTAATTCAAGACAGGAATAAATGTTTCCCTTAATGCTAGGGAAGAGAAAGTTTCCCATATTCTATATCTCGATTCCAAAAGATGACTTTCAGAATGGATTTAAGAGCAGTTTTATATGAATGGACTTTTTCACTTGTCTGGACTCTAGAGCTTTTCTAACTAGGAGTGTCTGATATTCCTTTCTTTCCAATTGTTTTCCTAATCGTTGCTGCTGTTTTCTTTTCTTGTTATATATACAAGATGTTCTCCAGGTTCTCTGTTACTCAATGAAACTCTACATTTTACTTTTATGGGTTTAGATTGTGAAACTTGTACAAGTCCTTCACTGTCCTAGTGATCAACATATACCCAAGCAATGAAAAGGAATGCCCATAGCTCAAATGCTTTTTTGCAAAGAATAAGCAGATGATCAACTGCCTCCTCTTCTTTAGAGCTCATCATCTCTATCTTTGCTGAGGAAAAGTGTCTCTTTTCTTTATATTGTTGAATGTTAAAGCAGAGGTAGATGTGGTGCCTTTTTCCTCTTTGTGCTCCCACAAAGAGTCTTCTCATCCCCTCTATCAATGGCAAGCCCCATAAAGAAGCTTTGTGCTGGCACACTTATATCCTTAGTAGCTTTCCGTCAGATCTTGTCACAATCAATGCCTTCAACTTGAGTAGGGAAAATGGTAGCAACAGAGCTAAGATCATTCTCATGAAAATTTCTGGGTAACAATCAAGGCCCCAACGGTGAGTACTGAGTAGTCATTTCAAAGTTTATTAAGAGAGGTGGACCCTGCGACCTGGATCTCACCCAACAGTGGCTGGAAAAATGTTGGGAACTTGCGACTTTGCTTTCGGGCATAAGTGTGAAAGCTGTTAACTGGGCTTGATCACATATTGCAGCTAAAGCCCATGCATTCTCCATAAGCACTGACTGTTCTACACTCTGCCAATACCTGTCAACACAAGGCTAATTTCATTATTGAAGTATTCTTCGGGCTTTATATTTGCTTTCCAATGGTTGATGCTGCCCGGGAATTGTCAGTTCTCAAGTATTCTGGTGTTTGTAGAAAAAAATGGAAATCCTTAACTTTGATGATAGCTTAACTCTCTGAAGTGGGACAGGTTAAAGTCACTATACTAATGAAATTTGCTTGTTGAGTTTTGATGGAATTGTGCATTTGAATCTAGTTGTCAATGTTTCCGCTAGGGTTATGTTTTAAGTCTGATTTCAAATCAACAAGGACCAGATTTTAGCCACGTCAAATTGTTTATTCCTGTTTCTGACCATTTGTATGAACCATAATCAGTCATCTATTGATTTCTTCACAATCATTTGTATGAACCACAGTAAATACTTCATAGTCAGTCACATTTTGATTTATAAACTTCTGACTGGTTGCGAGTGACTATTATTGGTTTTTCATTGTGACTTGCAGGTTTTATGTAGCAGAGGTCCTTCTAGCTTTGGAATACCTGCACATGCTCGGGATTATCTACCGTGATCTTAAGCCAGAAAATGTCCTTGTTAGGGATGATGGGCATATAATGCTCTCTGACTTTGATCTTTCCCTCCGTTGCACTGTCAGTCCAACTCTTGTTAAAACCGCATCTCTTGAGTCAGAGCCACTAAGAAAGAACCCTGTTTACTGCGTGCAGCCTGCTTGTATTGAGCCTTCCTGCATCCAGCCATCCTGTGTTGCTCCTACTACGTGCTTCTCGCCTCGCCTCTTTTCTAGCAAGTCAAAGAAGGATCGAAAACCCAAAAATGAAATCGGAAATCAAGTGAGCCCATTACCTGAGCTTATAGCAGAGCCAACTGATGCGAGATCCATGTCATTCGTGGGGACCCACGAGTACTTGGCGCCCGAGATCATCAAGGGTGAAGGTCATGGTTCTGCCGTGGATTGGTGGACTTTTGGGATCTTTCTATACGAACTGTTGTTCGGTAAAACTCCCTTTAAAGGATCTGGCAATCGGGCCACACTGTTCAACGTCGTTGGCCAGGCCCTTCGTTTTTCAGAGTCACCAGTAGTCAGTTTTGCAGCAAGGGATCTCATAAGGGGTCTGCTTGTAAAAGAACCGCAGCATAGATTGGCGTACAAGCGAGGGGCGACGGAAATAAAGCAGCACCCTTTCTTTGAAGGTGTTAATTGGGCATTGATACGCTGTGCTACTCCACCCGAGATACCGAAACCGATAGAGATTGAGAGGATACCTTCCCCAGCATCAACCAGTGAAAAGGCTGCCGCTGCCGCTGCCGTGGCAGGGGCGTCCGATCAAAAAGGTTCGAATAACTATCTGGAGTTTGAATTCTTTTAGATGGGTAGTAATTGCAGTTTGCAATTGTTTCTAATTAAGGGGGGCAGAATTGTTCCCAATGTTTCTCAAGGGTTTTTGGTGATGAGGATAATATCCTTTTCTTGCCTTTGTTTATCGACAGATGATAAGGAAATATATGTTGTTGTTGCCTGTTAACAATTCCAAAAATCTGTAATGCATAATTATTCCTTCCTTGGAGTCTGTTTATCATTGCAAGGGAACCAGTTCCGGACATGCTTCGAAACAAAACAATGAGGCCTGCGGTCAACAGGAATGTGCATTATACATATAGGGGATTTTTCAATTGAGATTGAGAAGATCGATCGACGGAAGGCAAAGAAAAGTGTTTATCTATTTTATTTAGTTATTCATTTAGTTATTTAGTTAAATCAATGATTGGTTGTTGGAGCAGACAGCATTACGCAAAACATGAGCACAAGTAGAATCATTGCAAGAATTGAGATGATGTTGCTTGCTGCTTGATAGGTGACAGAATGGGTACCAATTGTGAGTAAAAATCATTGCAGGAATTTGCAGTTTCAAAATCAGGTCTATATCTGTCTGAGATTAATCCTGGAAAGCTGCATTTATATTTGGTTTAAAATTTAGAACAAGATGTGAGGTTCGAATTTCAGACTTCTAATAGATAAATTGTTCTTTTCCGCTCTAAGCAGACGGAAAAACGGAAAATAAAAGTAAAAATTGAAGGATGTTCAAGTGTGGCTGCTGTAAACCTGGATTATTCTTTAGCCCTGGAGGCTGACTGTCAACCTTAATAGGTAATTAGAAAGGAAAAATCAACCTTGATAGGAATTTAGAAAAATCAACGTGGAAAATTAAAGGCAATTAGCCCACCGTTAAGTGCGCCATGTGTTTGATATTTTAAATTGTAAAGTCGCATCACCTACCAAGGCATTCCCATTGGGACGACATTAAAATAACATAGAATATAATGGATTGTAATTCTTGCTTTAAAAAAAAAAAAGAAAAACAGAAAGAAATGGATTGTAATTCAATATATTTATACATTTTATAATGGCCAAAAGTGTCGGCGCGTTGGGCCGCCTTGCACGAAAGATAAGAAAAGAAAAGTGGACAAAGACTTCCAGTTTGTGCCTCAAACAGTCAAACTTTATTAGGGGGCTGATGTCCGTCTTGGCCGCCACGTTATCGAAAAGACGGACACCATTTTTGACGTGGACCCGCCCCCCCATGCATAAACAAGGGAAAAAAATAGAAGGGAAAATCAGAAAGGATCCAACTTTGCCGGGCGTGTGGACCCCACGCAACAAAGCAATAAAACATGGCTATGTACTGTGTTTTAGGTAAAGAAAAAATTAAACTTTTAGAATTTTTTAATCTAAAATTTTGTTCAATTTTAATATAATTTTAATTTTTTATAATTATAGTAAAATTTTTTACAATAAAAAATATTATATTATTTTTTTCTTATTGCAAATAGTTTCAGCTTGATTAAAAAAAATAGAAAGGTCATTGTAATAGGATAAATTTTTTGATACAAAATATTTCTGAAAATATAATGACACTATTTAAGTAATATCAAAACAGTCATATTATACCAAAAAGCAGTTATATAGTTCCGTATCTAATAAATTATTTATTTATTTTTTTAAAATTTTAGTCACTTAATAACTTATATAAATCTAATCTCATTCTAATTCGACTTAATAAATTTTATAAGTATTTTCCTTTTTATTTTATGAAAAGTGAATGTTGTGCAAAAATGTGCAATAAAGTGATAGGCACAAGATTTAGTATTAGAATTACTTGATTTTTTAATTTTAAATTTAAGATTTAACTCTTATTTCTAACAAATAAAAAAAAAACTATACAAGGTGCAACAAATACTTTTTTTTTTTTAGTAATTGCAAAGTATATGATAATTAAGAGCAATTTCTCTCTCTGTGTCTCTTTCTCTCTCTATGAGCACAACACTCATTAGTACTTTTTTCTTGTATATATATATTTACACGTTGTTACAAATAAAAAAAATATTACTCTATTGTTAAGCTTCTTACTTTTCAAAAAAGGAAAAGTTAGGTATTGGGAGCTGGCCCACTGTCCCACTAGCACCTTCCCCGCTTACGCAGAGAGAGACAAAAAAATGGAGTATAAATATTGCGGAGAAGAGTAATCTGTTCTGCATAAACATTTCTGCAAAAGACCAAAAGAGAGTTTGGTTTATAGGCATTTATAGCTGGGAAGCAAAGTAAACGCCTTTAATATTAAGAAGAGCTAGCCATGGCCGATGAAGTGATGCTATTGGATTTCTGGCCAAGTGTATTTGGCATGAGGTTGAGAATAGCTTTGAGGGAGAAGGGCGTGGAGTTCGGATACCAAGATGAGGACTTCAGCAACAAGAGTGAACTGCTGTTGAAGATGAACCCAGTTCACAAGATGATTCCAGTTCTCATCCACAACGGAAAGCCTGTCTGCGAGTCCCTCATTGCTCTTCAGTATATTGACGAAACCTGGAAGGACGACAAGTGCACTTTGATGCCATCCGATCCTTACCAGACTGCCCAGGCCAAGTTCTGGGCTGATTTCATTGACAAGAAGGTAACCCATTCTATTTTTTTTTTTGCTTTCTGTACTTTGTAAAAGGAAAAAGAAAAAATACCCTGTAAGGAGGCACAAGTGGACAATCAGTCCATTAATTTTTTTTTTTTTAATTCAACTATCTGAAAATTTATATTCCTGCATAATGCGTTCCAACAAGAATGAGTCACTTCAGGTTCGGGCTATATGTGCTACCAGTCAAATTCTGGTAGCCATGTGCCCCAAGGACCCCAGAATCGCACCAGATCTATGACCCACAAAACCTGCCCACCAGCACGCTTAGTTCTAGATTTTAACATGTTCAAATACAGATGATTCTATTATTTATATATGTTATGCGTCTCAGGGATGCCCTTATGATTAAGACTTAGAGATCTTAGATTCTAATCCTGAAAGAAGGACGTGAGATTTATAAGAACATGGAACTCACGATTTTAACAAAAAAAAAAATATAATCTATATATGTTTTTGCAAATCTGTAGGTCTATGTTCTGGGGAAGAAGACATGGCAAACAAAAGGAGAAACGCGGGACGCAGCCAGGAAGGAGTTCCTGGAGTGCTTCAAGTTGCTGGAAGCACAGCTCGGAGACAAGCCTTATTTTAATGGGGAGACGTTTGGTTTTCTGGACATTGCGTTTATCCCATTCCACGCTTGGTTCACCGTATTTGACAGGCTTGGAGAAGTGAGCATTGAGACAGAGTGCCCGAAGTTGAAGGAATGGGCCGAAAAGTGCGTTCAGAGGGAGAGCGTCTCCAAATCCATTCCTGACAGGGAAAAGGTTTACGAGTTTGTTTATTTTGTGTTGAGGAAGCGGCTCGGAATTGAGTAAATTAATGATTAAAAAGCTAAAAAAAAATAAAGGAGGGTTCAATGTGTATCAGTAATTTGGTCTGTTCTTAATGTTCCGGATTTTTGTTTTAATATTTCGAACTGTAGACTCTCAGCTAGAAGTTATTGTGTTTAACTGCTTCAGCTATTGCTGAAGCCTTTGTTTAGTTTCTTTTTTAAATAAATGGAGGCAATCAGTTGTGCCTGCCTTGCTTTGTTATTATTTCATTTGGCGTTTGTGTGGCTGCTGAGACTGCCCATTGAATGGATGTATTTTTTTGTTTGTTTTAATAAGAAAATCGTTCTGTGTTGTGTTGTGTACTTGTGTTGTATTGAATCAAACCTCCCATCTATGAGAAATTTAATTTTCAGCAAAGTGTTTAATTTATAAGAAAAAAGTTCAAACTACCAACGTAATTTTACTTAAATAATTTTAAAATAATATTATAAATTATTTAATGATTAAATTTATTAAAAAAAATAAACTATTAGATACTATTATATAAAATTATATAATTATTTATTATTATTTATTTAAAATTATATAATATTACTCAAATTTATAAATAAAATAGTAATCTGTTAAACTTACATGAATTTCACTGTTTCAATTTTTTATTTTGAAAAACACCGTTTTAAAAGAGTTCGAGTAAAGACAATTAATAACTTGGCTCTCGATTAGCACACCAGAGTCCCGTTTAAAATTAAATTGTAAAACAAATCAAATTTGGTTTAATAGTTTAAAAAATAGAGTTTGATTTTAACTTGTTAAATTTATGATCTATGGTTTATGTTTGACTTTTTTTAAAAAAATAAAAATAGACTTAATTTCAAATTGTAATTCTATTTAATATTTACATTACATATATTTGTTAACCGGCCACAAAAAATTGCGTCTTGTCGCCCTTAAGTAGACTAGACTACGTATTTAGCACTAACAAAGAAACAAATTTTATGATATTTAACGAGAATCACCAACCACAAGTGTAATTATTTTGTGTAGAATATATATTAAAATATAAATTTATATATTAGATGCATGTATTTATTTTATGAGATAGGATATAATAGAATAGATTAACGATTAACTATATCATTTTAATTTATATTTAATTAGTTAATAAAATAGATATAAAATAAATTAATATAGATTTACTATAATATAAATATAAAATAGTATTATCATTATCACTCTTATAAATTATAGTCTATCTCACACTACATCATGTAATAGTATTACTAAATTATATATTTATTAAAATATTCTCTTAATCAAAATAAAATTTTAAATATTTTTAAAAAATTAATATAAAATTAAAAAATTCATTTCTCTCTTATCTTTTTTTCTCTCTCTCCTCTCTCCTCTCTCCTCTCTCTCTCTCACTCCTTTCTCTCACTCCTCGTCTCTCTCTCTTTCCTTTCTCTCTCCTCTCTCTACTCTCTCTCACTTCTCGTCTCTCTCTTCCCTTCCTATCTCCTCCCTCCTCTCTTTCTCACTTCTCGTCTCTCTCTCTTCCCTTCCTATCTCCTCCCTCCTCTCTTTCTCACTCCTCGTCTCTCTCTCTTCCCTTTCTCTCCCCTCCCTCTCTCCTCCTTCCTCCCTTCCTCCCTTCCTCTCTCTCCTCTCTCTATCTCTCTCTCTCTCTCTATCTCTCGTCATTCTTTCATTTTCTTTCATATAAATTTAAAAACTTACATCTTAAATTTTATTTATTTTTTTCTCAAAAAATTAAAAATATATTAATCTCTTTTATTTGATATCTTAAATTTTATTTATATAAATAAAATTAATACTTAATTTTGAAAAATATTTTTTACACAAAATTAAAAAATTATACACAATATAATATATAATAATATATAAAACAAATATTAATTTTATTACTTAATTTTAATTATTTTTAATAAAAATTAAAATTAATAATAAATGTAAGTTAATTATTTTTAAGGATAAAAAAATTATTTTAATATACTATACTATTCTGTCTCATATCATTCAAATATTAAATAAGATAATTATTTTATATTTTGATGACATTCAAATATAATCTAAACTAATAGTTTAGCCTATCTTATATTATATTAACTTATATTATTTTATATTATATTATTCAGTCTGTATATCAAACGCATTTATAATTCTCAGTTTTTGTGCTTCGCTTGCTAGATGATAAAACATATATAAAACGGCAAATCGAACGAAAATCTCAACCCAACCATAACCTTCCCGCCGGCCGCGCACAAAAAGCTTTAATCCAGTAGACTCGGACTGTTTTCTCTCTCTCTCTCTCTCTCTGTTTTTTTTTTAGTAGAATTAGTCTACATAAAAAGAAAAGGAAATGGCAGAAAACGAAATACAATCTCAGGTCTCTCCATTTTAAAAGTTAAGTTGGGAATGTCGTGCCTGAAGTCCTAGGCAAAGTAGGTTTCTTTACATTTCTTTTGATCTTTTCCTGAAAAAACACCGAAGACCGCTTTAGAGTCAAAGAATTGTGGCTGAAGAAATTTACTTAAATATAATAAATTATTAATTTTAAATAATAATATTTATATTTTATATAATAAACGCTTAACATTCAATTTAACAAACTGTCAAACTTTCATTTTCACAACTACAATTCAGATGCCACGTAATTGCTGACGTATGAAAGCCAGAGTTGTCTGCCTTTCCTGCTGCCTGAAACTTTGATAATTGCAGGATGTCGTTTCTTAGACGGGAGCAAATAATTACGCATATTCGTATATATATAAATATAATAATTATTTTTTATTATATTAATAAACTTTTTAATAAAAATTAAAATCTAGATCGATATTAATATTATTTTAAAAATTGAAGTATAAACATTATATAATATATTTGTTTGTGTGTATGAGAATGTATATAGTTAATTTTTTTTTTGTATGAGAATGTGTATAGTTATTTTTTTCTTCTCATATACATTGATGAATTTCAAGCGTGATAACTCTTGAATCTTATTAGTTTTAGCGATTGGCATTTCTATAGGGAAATGCCAAGATTGGCGAATACAAACACGTTTGGCTCTAATCCTTGCATCATACATAAATTATAGTTTAAATTATTACCATGCAACCTTCGGATTTTTAGTCTAAGCCGGTCTCCCAGCTGAGCTGCGGCGTTAATTTGCACAGTTTTTTAAACTATCTGACCCGAGATTGTTTGAAACACATGCAAGCAAAGGACTCATTAATGGGCTGCTCTTGCAATTGGTGGATAGGCGCCTTATCATTATTGCCAATTGGCGAAGAAGAAGCCAAACCACTGGTCTGGTCAAGCGCCTCCTTCCCATCGCATATGATCTTAATCTCGCAATAATCTGGTGCATTCTGGACCACCTGATCAGCAACCCCATTTCCTTTCCTAGCCCTCAATTTCCTATCCACAGGGGAAAAAAAATATATTCTAAGGAAATATCAGTGAAAATAATAAAATGACCACAGGCTACTAATATTTGGTATATACATTTTCTTACTCTTAAATCTTTATACATTTTATATTTAAGTCCTAAGTTTTTTTAGATTTCACTTGACTATTAAACTTTCCAATGTCATATCAAATTAGTATATTCGTTACCGAAAAGTGATCAATTTGTTAATAAAAAACTTTAACTAATGAAAATTATTTTAAAAAAATTAAATATACGAATTAGATATATTTTTTATTAATAAATACACATGTTAATGTATATAATTTTTAATAAAAATATATAATTCATGTATTTATTGATAAAAAAAATTTAATTCATATATTTAATCTTTTTCAAATAATTACCTTGAGGCCAAACTCATTGGCTAATAAATTAATTACTTTTCGTCAATAAATAAACTGATTTGACAAAAAATTGAAAGGTTTATAACTCAAATAAAGTCTTAAAAAGTTTAAGATTTAAATGTAAAAAAATATATAAATTTATAACAAAAAAATGCATATCTCTAGTAATCTTGACACAGTCTTTAAGGGATATTGAACCTTAGACTGGACTTGGTGGTTCCAAGCACTAACTTCTTCATGTTGAGAATGGGAATGAGGTCCAGGATAGCTTTTCCAACCATGTCACTCTCAATAAGTATAGTGTCTGCCTTAACCTGTTCCATTGCAAATTTCTCCAAATAATAAGGACCCAACTCCTACTATTGTGCATATATGAAAGAGGATTTCTTTGAAAAGTAGCTTGCAATTATATGCCAAGAAACTCAAATGTATACAACATGTCCATGTGCAGATTGTGTTGTGTCTATATATATATATATATATATGTACCTTGGATGCAGAACACATGTTGAGGAATTTTTGGAGGATTTCTCTCCTCTTGCCTCTTTCTTGGGCCATGTAACTCTCCGCCTGCAGAGGACTCACCTGACTTTTTGGAAGCTTGCCCACTGTCATGATCACAACACAAAGGGCATAAAGCTCATTCAGATTTCCACTGAGGTAAAGAATTGTCAAGAAGTTTCATTTGCTTCAATCTAATGACTGCCCCAATTTAAACTTGATTCAACTGGCCCCCAATTTCCTCAAATTTTCTCATTTTGTAGTAGCCTTGAGTATATGATTCAGAGTTGACCATCCAGATGTTCACTTCAATTCAACCTTTAAGCCAAGTGGCAATGATTAGCCGAGCTTCTACAATGTTGGCTTGTAGATGAATCTTTTGATGACAAAAAATATCAAATTTTGCCATAACAGCTCGTTGGTATGTCAAAGTTCATGGGTCCGAGTTCAGTGAGCAACACGTACGTTTTGAGAATTTGTTCCTCTAATCTCCTCTAGCGCTACTGTAAACTACTGCCTAATTTTCCATGTCTTTTACCAAAAATGAAAATTTGGCATCTACAAATTCTAATAATGCTATTGCCTGGTTCTATACTGCGCGCTTTGATGCACGACGCATGTAAGAATAGCAGACAACCGAAGTTGTCAAAACAAGGTCAATTTTTTTGTCTTGGTCAACAAAACAAGCTGAATTTAAGCTGCTGTAACCATGGCTTGTCTAATCACCGCAGAATCCTGTGCACAGACTTTCTCACGCATCATGTCGTGTCAACCCAATAAAAATGTGAAAAATAACACCAGTAGGTGACTCTCTCTAATTAAATCATTTTACCCACCATAAAACACTAAAGGACAACTTTTTTTTTCTCCAAGCTTTTAGCCCGATTGTAGGAAAAAAATAATGAGAGATGAAATTTAATCTCTAAATATATTAATTGGAGTAACGATCCACCAACCCAAATAAGTTAAAAGCTGCGCCTTGGAGGAGGAAAAAATCTTTACTGGCAATAATTTGGCGGTGATCTATGCTTGATTAGATGCCAAAACTTGATGGCATAGATTTGTCATCCAACATGATCACCAATCCAAAACCAGCGCCTACCCGGAGTTCACATGGCCACAGTGCCAAGACATTGACACGTTGACCTAAAGACTCACCTAATTGATACCAAATAATTAAGTTACTCGCATAATCAAATAAAGAAAAGAAAAACGAACATGGAAACAGCCTTTGAAAAATTAAGGGCTTGTTATAAAGATATAATAAATAATTATATAATAGTTATGAGAATAGATTTAATTTTTAAAAAATTAATAAAAAATTTATTTTTTAAATTAAATATACTTAATATTATTCTAAATATATTTATTCAAAACCTTAATTTAAAAAAAGTTTCTTTTTTTTTTTTTTTCTCAAAAAATATTTTCTACGGGCTATTTTCTATTTTTTAAAGTTTTTTTTCCAAAAAATTAAAAACGTATAATGAAGTAGCTTTCAACTTACATGGAGAAGGAATGTAGTGTGTCTCAGGGAAGACATGGATGAGATAAACCATGGTGGAGTCGCTGTTAACAGCGTTCTTCAACGTCCAAGAAAGAGCATCCACGCTTGACTCGCTTTTCCGAACACCAACATAAACGCAGTCCTCCCCGTTACCATGTACATCCAAGGAGAACAAGCTTCCTTCTTGCTCTTCTTTGATCGATTCCATAGGTAACCCATGATTGATCTCAGTGAACTCCTTAGAATTCTCTTCTTCAATCTCACATATGCTGCTTGAGTTATTGTTGTACTGGTACTGATATGTTGAAGAAGAAGAAGAAGAAGAAGAAGAAGAAGAAGCGGTTGGCTCTTCTTCTGGGTGCAGATTTCCGGCATCGTCTGTCATCGAGGCTGACATTTTTTTCTGGTGACTTAGGTTTTAAGTGAACGCAACGTGTTGCAAGAGGAGAAAAAGACTACAAGAATCTGAAAGAAAGTTAGCATGGGTTGAATGTTGAAGTAGAGCATAGTTTATAGGGCCTTTTGTTTTTCTAAAAGGGTAAATATTAATGTCCCGCTTGACGGTGTACTACCATGTTTTATAATATAATAATAATAATAATAAAATATAAAATAAAAAAAGATAATTTTTTTATTTTATACATATAATTGTAAAAAGTTCGTTATGTGTTACATCAGGAATAAATGTTTTCAGACATTATGTTATACCGTGTTATCTGAAATGGTCGATGCGCCGATACATGCCAAATTGAATAAAAATAATAATTTATTTATTATCTTTAAAAATTTTTTGTATCAAACTTTATACATACCTATTAAAACTTGTTGTTTATAAAGTTTAAAAAAATTTAGAAGAAAAAAAATTTTATAACAAATTTTACATAGTATTTATATTTTATATTTTAAAATAATATTTATATAAATTTAAATTTTAGTTAAAAAAATTTTAAATTGCCTTTAACACAGGTACCCAGCTTATATTATAGTTAAATTCCCTTTGTTTTTTTGGGCTGCCTCACCCTCTTTTGAAACGTCAACGAAATTGCGTTTTTTTGCCCTTTTTTTAATGCACATTGATGATGAAGGTGGGCAGAAACCTCCGGCGTTGATTTTTAATATGATAATATAATATAAACAGCCAGAAGGGGTTGCCTATTTTCCTTCCGATTTGACTTTTGCGGATCCGTCTTTGTCCAAACAATAAGATTGAGAAAAATTTGGTGGGAAGAAGAAATTTTTTTATTGTATATATATATATATTTTTTGTATAATTATAATTATTTTTTATATAATTAAAATAATAAAAAATAATATAAAAAATATTATTATTTTTTTATTTTACATTTATCTCTTTTAATTGTACAAAACATATTCATAATTATAAAAATATATATATAGATGCAGTAAAAAAAATTTATTTCTCAAATCTAAGATAGAATTATCTTTCTTTGGAGAAACGAAAAATGGTTGGCATTGGATATTTTTCGTGTCTTTTCCCTTCCTAAATTGTCTGAACTTTGACAATTGCACCCTCATTTTCCATAGCAACTTAGAAGTCTCCATCCTATTAAACAATCACACAAATTAGGAAACTTCACGTAAAGAGATTTTAAAAAATTTTAAAATAAAATCGTTAAATAATAAAAAATAAAAAATAATTAAATTATTATATATTATTATATAATATTATTGTTACTTTGATGCTACTTATTTTATGTGGTGGCGTTCTTTTAATTCAACAATCTATGAAAAAAAAGTCTGTTTTTGTCATGGGCCATATAGGTCTATTTTGACCGTGATGGGCACTGTAATTCTATACACACAAAATGAACACATGCAGAACATATTCCCCACGGAAACTTTGTTAGCCATGGATTTAAATGTTTTTAGCAATTTCTAGACATGATTAAATGATACAGATCTTGGGTAAGAAGCACGATTATTGCTAAAATAAACCAAAGATAATCTTTTTAAAATTCAATACTATTTTACATTTTATCGCATCTTCTAAATAATTTGAAAACGATAATTTAAGGGTCTGTTTAGTGTCGTTTTTGTTTTATGTTTTTCGTTTATTTTTCATAAAAAAATAAACAACATGTTTGAGATCATTTTTATTTTTCTGTTTTTTTGCAGAAAAGTTGAAAACATTTTTAAAAAAAAAAAATAAATTAGGATAACAATAAAATAATATTTTATTATTCTGTTTTTCACTTTTTTCTTAATACTTTCTTTCATAATCTTTTTTCTCTCTATTCACCCTCTTCACAATATCTCTTTATACTCATTCTCTCTCTATCCCTCTCTATTTTTTCTCTCTGTACTTTTTCTCGGTCTATTCATTCTCTCTCTACCCTCTATGTTCTCTTTTTCTCTCTCTATCCTCTCTCTCTCTCTTTTTTCTCCCTCAACAATTCTCTCTACTCTCTTTCTTTCCTTTTTCTCTCTCTACCCTCTCTCACTCCTTTTTCTCTCTCTACTCATTTTCTCTCTACACACTCTCTCTACTTATTATTTCTTTGTATTTTCTCTCAACTCTCTCTTTATATTTTCTTTCTAATTACTCTCTCTACACTTACTCTCTTTGTTCAGTCTCTCTTCATATTAACTCGTTCTCGCTCTATTTTGTTTTCTCTCTCTCCTTTTCTCTCTCCATCTATTTTCTATCATCCCTCTAACCATCCTTTTTACTTTTCATTTCTTTATTAACTATTCTCTATATTTTTTTCTCTCTATTTATACATTTTTTACTATTTCTCTCATTATTATTTCTTTATCTACTTTTTTGTTCTTATAAAAAAAATAAAAGTTGATAATAATAAATATAAAAATATAACAAATAATAAAAACTAAAAAATTAAAAATTTAAAAAAATAACATCATCTCTAAACGAGTCCTAAATTTAACTTTTTCTGTATTTGTGAAGTCTACTTGGATAACTTGATATTTTCCCCCCGCATTGTTTCTACCGCCTTGGTTACAATTTACAAAGCAAAACTTAAGTGGACTTACGGGTCTTTTTTTTTTTTTGGAAAAATAATTTATTTTATAAAATATTTATAAAAAAATATTTATAATGAAAATAATAATTTTTTTATTATTCATTTAAAGTATATTTTATATTTTTTTAAAAAAATAAGTTCAGTTCAGAATAAGTGTAAGTTATTTTTTTTTTAAATTTTAAAATTTTTTAAAAATTTTTTATTATAAAATATTTTATATAAAATAAACGCTAAAAAATAAAAAAAAAAAATTCCTGTACAATATTTTACTGTAAACCAATGTACCCTTAGCGAGGGAGGAACTACGGGAAACAACTAATCATAATGAGAACATTATGATTTTTTATAAAAAAAATCGAATATTCTTTTGTTTTTTTTAGAGGACGATTGCTTTTTTTATATGGTAAAAGAAGATATTTATGGTCGTATCAGTTATAATATTTGTAAGTTTAAATTGAAATAATTTTTATTTTTAAATATTTAATTTAATTTTTTTATACAGATAGATTTATCATTCAAATATTGTTAATTTTGAATAAATTTATCTCACATTGACATTGATATTAATGAGTTATAAATTAATACAGTACGTGCACAACTTCTATTACTAAAAAGATTACATTATTAAAATTTAAATTTAAATTAATATAAAAAATATATTAAATTATTATTAAACTGTGGCGTAAATTAGTGTGGGCGATTGCTGAATGTTTATATTTTATGTATCCTAAATATATTCACATTTTGCCCCCACTGCCACGTTCCCTGAGCTTGTCGAAATCAAACTGTGACGTAATTCATGACATCCGAAAATGTCTCAATTTCGATGTAGTTTTTTCCACTAATATGAATTTTATGTTGACACCCTTTTTCGTATACGGAATCTTATTGGGCAACTGACTTATGCAACAAAGTATTTTTTATTTTAATTTACATCCAAAATATTTCATATAATATATAGGAAATATTTCGCAATTTGTACAATTTTATTATATATTTCTTTTATATTTTATGTAAAATATTATTTACATAATATAAAATACTCCGTAGATAATATAAAAATATTGTGTGTTTATTTACATTTAGAATGTACATCGATAAACATTTTCTCTTTTATGAAAAAAGGATTGACCCTTAATAATACTCGATCTGCCAATATCATATTTATATGTCTTGAATAAAATATTTTTTTCAAAAAAAATTGAAGTACGAGTGCAGCTGTGTTTAGTGTCGCTTTATTTTAAATTTTAATTGTAATATAGATTTTTCTTTTTAATTTTAATTACAAAAATATCTATCCACTTCCATTGATTATCGCACAAAAATATATTGTTATTCTCATAAATATTCGTGGAAAGGAACACTTAGTACGAGTAGTAAAAAAGTAAAGAACTTACACTTTCTTTTCAAGATATTATGTAATTCATGATTCAATTAAAAAAATATTCGTCAAAAAGGTTCTGTTGGGCTTACAAGATCTTTTGACGATCTTGGACTAGTAAAACCCAATTGGGTTCCATTTTAAGCCCAAGTCTAAGGTTTAACGCCCATACGTTAAAAAATATCTAATGTCATCGTCCTGACCAACCGACCGCTTTGACGGACCGACCGGATCGTGTTCAATTTCAATTTCCGTTCAAACAAGAATTAGTGTACGTGTCAGATCAAAGAAAAAAAAAAAAGAATTAGTGTACGTGGCAGTACTGCAGTTGCCGTCCATCAATTCAGAGTCGACATATCTCTGTGCATGTGATGACTACGTAAGCTTAAATTTTAATATAAATAATTTAATAATATTTAATAATTTATTTATTTTATTTTTAAAATAAAATATAACTTTTACGATTTTATAATTTTTATTTATTTTATTTTCAAAATAAGGTATAATTTTTACGAATTTTTATATTTATTGCCTACCCACTTATACGTGGTCATCTATAATTTTTTCTTTTAAGTCACAAAAGAGGACTGAAGATATCTGATTAATGAACTTGGTAAGTAGTAAGTCTAAACAAAGACGCGGGATTAACAGAATATTCCCCCATGGACCATAGTTTTTTTTTACCTCAGTGTCTTTTCTTCCTTGTCAAAGATCAGGTATGACTTTGGAGGATTCAAACCCCGTTGTAACTTAAAAGAAGCTTCCCCGTCGATGAACTCAAAAGAATTAATTTATTTTATATTGAAAAAAGCTTGGGATCCAATCATTGATCTGTTTTCTACCAAAATAAAAAGAAATTTATTTGATTAAATATCATAAATATATATATAAAAGATAAATTAAAATTAGAATTCACGACATTGCATATAGCAGCCCATATACGTATAAATTAAAATAAACTCTTAGAAAACTAACCAACTGAGCTCATTTCACTCAGTCCACGTATCAACTTAACATATTCCCATGTGGACCAAATGAGGCCCAAGCCCGAGCCCATAGCTGCGAGTGACAGAAAGCCAGCACAGTCAAGAGACCGGGCCAAAGCCCAACCCCAGAAGGTTCCAAGGTTCCAACCCCATATCGCACAACGGCAGCAACCCTGGACACCACCAGGAGAGAGACAAAGCGAGCCACAACACGCTACTGGCAGTGTAACGTCAATCAAAAGCCAGTGGCAAGCCAAAAACGCCATGTGCAACAAAGAGGTGTAAAATATCATCGCTGAAAAAGACTAGGAAGCCGGTGAGGAGAGAAGCAAACGAAGTCAGAATGGGTACTCAGGGAGTAGGAGTAGGATGAGGCTCAAACAGAAGATTCACCTACACAGGGCCCCAATGACTGTCGAGAACTGGCGATCGGCAAAAATAAGGTCGTCCCCGCTTGCCTACCCAAAGACCAGCCTTAGCAGAGAAGCGGAGGACATCGTAGAACCACTCGAAGGGACACGCGACAAGTAGAGCAATGAGCAACCACAACAAAGAAAATCGACCACCACAAAACCTAAAGCTCACGAAGGAGCACTAAAGCCCACAAAGGGACACTCGATGGCCACAAGGACCAACCAAGCTGATCGGCAGCCTTGAGGAACACTTGAAACCCTGATGGCACGAGAAGAAGCACTCCGCGTACGATAGCCTAGGCTAGCGTACGTTAGCGCCCCGTTGAGAGATTTTTTGATAACTAAGTTTTTGCCCAATCATTGATCATTCATTCATTTCATTGTGTTCAACTGAATGAAAACCTTACATTTTGCTTGTCTATTTTAAAAGAAGTACCAATTCTTTTTTCCTTAGATCAAAAAATAAGTAATCACACAAGACAAGTTAGACAATTTACATTATAAATTCGTAAAGAAACAAATACCACGAGCCTAATGAGCATCATCAAATTATTCGTGACTGTGTAAGGCCAGACCACTTGACTTGGTAGAGGCTCGAACCCATATCCTCTTATAAGACGAGACTTTTTACTATCTTAATTATACAAGCATCGGTAGTCCCGCATGCATTATGTTTATCTGAGAATTGCTCCAACCCCAAATATTACTGATAAAAAAAAAAGCCCTAGACAAAGACCAGTTGGTTATTTTCAGGACCACGATGTCATTATTGGAGGTCGACGTGATTACTAGCACAGGGATGGATGACACATTGTCCTTACTTTACATTGACAGGAAAAGAGGACCACACATTTGACCAAAAAAAAAAAAAGAGGACCACACACTCGGAAAAGCATAGGAAGTTTCAATGATGGAAAAAGGGAAAAAAAAAATTGCAATCTAGATCCTGACCGAAAGAAAAAGTAAAGAGAAAGGCAAATTAGATGGCCTATGTGACAGGTCCTTACTCCCTTTTTCCATTATATTATTGGCCTCCGGAAGATGTTGGATATTCCCACTTTGCTAATCTAAGGGGATTATTAGTTTTAATTTTCATTCTAGCTTTAAGAATAGTAAGCGAAAACTTTAAGATGTGGTTAACGGGAAAAAAAAAAAAGAAGAAAACTTTAAAATTTGAATGGTTTTAGTTGACATGAATAAGAAAATGAGAGAATCACGAGAAAAGTTAAGAATCTAAATTTATAGAAAATAAGTAGTTTATTAATTATTTATCTATTTTTTTAATTCAATATGATTACGGTGCTTGTCTATAATATTATTCTCAATTGTTGCTAATGAATGTTTTATTTTTCTATTTACCATAAAATAACAGTATTGTACCAAAACAAAAGGAAAAAAAATCTAAAAAAACATAAGGGAATTAGTTCCAAGTTTGACGGGTCTGCGCTGACTTTAGCTTTTTGGCACCGGTATAAATAATTAGTAACTCAACCGACAAACGTGCACAAGGTTTTTTTTTTTTTTTAAAAAAAATTCTTCAAATGTGATGGTTATTTTATGTATATAGGCGGTGTAAACAATTGACCTTATGTTATGTTCGTGGCTGTGTGAGATGAGCTGAAGGGTCTACATCGATTGGTGGCAAAATCGAAGCTGCAACCAACAAAATGACGTGCGGTAAATCAAAGCGTTGAGTACAAAATTTAATGAACCATACGTTGTTACAGACTTTGTTGATATGTAAGACAAAAGTTCAGTATTATCTATATCGTAATATTATTAATATTTTAGCGGTAGATCATTTTTTTTTAAAGAAATCGAATATTTTTGACTTGCTGATGATACATTCTAATAATTTTTTTTCTCTTAATGTTAGATGCTAGTTATCTAAAACGTTGTGGAATAAATAGTTATATGGTTACCTATTGCTCTATTAAAGTTTTTGGACAAAAATTATTAATATTTATTTAACTACAATTAGTTGCATGAAGAGATTTATTGAGAATTGATTTCATAATCTAAATTTTTTGGAAAAAAAAAGAAACAACTCATCAAAAAGAAAAAGTTAACACAGAAAAAGAAAGATAAAAAGGATATGTTTTTGTTAAGACAAAACTAATTAGCAATAAATGCTGAAAAGGAAAGAAGAAAGATTGGATCTTTTGCATTGAAAGATTAAAAAAAATTTGAGATTCTCTAAGGAATTCATAATTCTGAGGCTCCCACTTTCTGATCTCTTTAACCACAGAAAGCACACAAAAAACAAAACACCAAAGACAATGCTTGCAGCACCTGCCATGTGTGTGTCTTTCTATCATTTGTAAAAGAAAAGGTAGAGTACACTAATTTTTTTACCCCAAATTTATATTTGAATATAATAATATTTAAATTTTTTATAATTATTATGATATTTTTTATATTAAAAAATATATTTAATTATTTTTTATTTAAAAAAGATAACAATAATTACAAAAAATTTAAACATTCTTGGGAGCACAATTCCAAATACAAAAGTTTTGGTACTGTAATACTTTTCCATTTATAACGCCCAGTGCCTTCATAGAGACACAAAAGCCACATCAGAGAGAGAGAGAGAGAGAGAGAGAGAGAGAGAGAGAGAGAGAGAGAGAGAGAGAGAGGCTTCTTTTGATTCAGAGGAAGCCTTTCATCTTTTTTCCTAGGTGGGTTATGGGCTCTGACACCCAATACATGATGAGAAAGGGAGACACCCACCATTCTTGACTTAGCAAGCTTTCCTCTTTGGTGTTTATTTTTTTGGCTTCTCTTTCTCTCAAATCCATTGTTATATGGCAGTTTAAGTTAAACCAGTGAAAAAAGGACTCAAACAAAGGTAATTAAGCTTGAAAGTCCTGAACTTGGTTTCTACTTTCTTGCAATTCTCTTTCTGTGTTTTCTTGGGAAGAGAAGAGAAAGAGAAATGGGGATCGTTTCACAGGAAGCAATCAATCAGTTCAAGGAATTAATGGATCAAGGTTTGCTTCAGCTCTGGATCTCCATCTATCATTTCTTTTGTGCATTCTTTTTCTTCCCAGTTATTTATGTTTCACTTTGTTATTTCTCATATCAACTAAATTTACTGCTTTCTACTTCTTTATGGAAAATGCCAGTTGAGGAGCCATTGAAGAGAACATATCAGGTTCACATTTTCCTTGCCTCTGCTTTCTCTGATCTATCTTCTTCTTCTGCCTCAGTGGCGTTTATCCATCATTCTGGCCTGCTGACCTTATTATTATTATTATTGCATCTTTTTTAGTTTTATTTTGTGGAATAGGGTATTGGAATTTTGATTTCATGCCACTTAAATGACTAATTCAAGAAATAAAAAAGTATACACAAAATGTGAAATGTGAAATTACATCAATAATTGATCTGGGTAAGAGGGTTGCTTCTTCATTTCTTATTATGTTAGAATTTTGGAAATAGGAGTGGTACTTCTAGCATTTTCATATTTGTTATCATGTTGGATTGATGGGAAGGTCTGATCTAAGTATCAATTTCAAGTTCAACCTGAACCCTGGAGTTGTTAGGGTGAGTCAACGAATTTAAGTTCAGTTTGTTGTAAATCATTTCCCCTTTTGTTCTCCGATTCTCCTTTGGTCCATATAACAAAATTTCTAAATGACATGGAATTAATTGAAAACACAAAAGAAACAAACTTTATGGTAGCTGGTATTGTGATAAGGTAATGGCCTCAATTTTGATGGTTTTCTGAATCACTGACATTGAAATAGATGTATTGAGCTATACTGGAGTCTATTATTTAGGAAAGAACAGTTTTTTTTGCAGTGGATTCTGTTAATGCATATATTTGTCTTCCCCAAGTGAGCAGCCTTAGTCAAATTAGATCATAGCTATTACCAGAAACCCAAAACACTAGGATGGTTGGGGGACCACCTTTTTGTTTTCTCTGTTTTATGTCCAAGAAAACTGAAATTACTGGTGTGTCTGTTAAAAAGATCCCATTGGACTCAGTTGTTGCCACTCTATCCTAATTCCTAGGTAGTGTATTATCTGAGAGGCTGTCTTTACCATGCTGCAGAGGGGGAGTACACCTGAGTGATGTCCACCTTGAAAGGTTTGTTTTGAAAGGCCACCAAGGGGCCAATGCACAGCTAAGGATTCCATCCCTTCCCAATTTGTGTCTTCCCAGTGGCTGTAAGAGGCTAATAGCCATAAGCGAATTTTTGAAAATACTAAAATGACTAGGTACTTCATATCAAGAATTTCCATTACATTTCACGGGTCTCTGACTTGGTTTTTCTAATTCCAGTTGGATGCACTTTTACTGTAATTGGCCTGATGTCTGCAACTATCATAGGCAATAAAAGTGCTAGTTGTGTGCTGCGTGTTTTTGTGGTGTGAGTGCTGAGCAATTGTGTGCATTATTCTCTTTCAGACAACAATGGAGCCGCATTGAAAACTTTTTATTAATTCTTGCGTTGTCTATTCATTTAATTTTATATCTTTACTTGCAGAACATCCATCAAGGATATCAAACTGAAACTCTGGTGCGTTTCTTAAAGGCTAGAGAGTGGAATGTTGCCAAAGCCCATAAAATGGTTAGTGGCAGCACTTTCTGTTGAATTGATTTGCGAGTCCATTAATGTTTAAATTTGTGGTGGATCTAATGTTTAATTACAAACTTTTGAGCTGATGCTTATATGATGCTTCAGTTAGTGGATTGTTTGCACTGGAGAATACAAAACGAGATCGACAATATATTGGCAGTAAGTTTTAGCCATTGTTGGATGCTGCATTTTTCTTAGTTTTTTACTTGTGTAATAATAAATACATTGGAAGCTAATGATTCTGATTGATTTCACAAGTATCATCTCAAAGTCTGCGTTAGATAACTAATGTTCTATTCAATTACTAGTCTCTACTGTCCCCTTAGGTCTTTTGTGTCACGCAATAAGCTATGTGATGTAGAAATGCTGAACTAAACTATAATGATTGGTGAACCACCAAAGTTTCCCTGGAATTTTTCCATTTTGCATGTTCTGACGGATTGAATAGCATTAGTTGACTGAAAAAAAAACGTTCTGACATATTGTGGAATTTGTTTTCCCATGTATCTTGGGTGTTTTTCATATCATGCAGACAAAGAATGTTTAATTCTGACTCATAATACTCAACGCGTTCAAAGAAAGAAAACAATTTTATCTCCTGTTTTTCCAGCAAATTAATGGCATTTTTCCTAGTAGTCTGTCCTTCTGGGCTAATAAATTTAATGATGTTAGTAAGTAAATTCTTAAATGGCTTATCAAGATGCCATTTGTTTGTACAGAAACCAATTGTTCCAACTGAGCTGTACAGTGCAGTGCGCGAATCGCAACTTATAGGAATGTCTGGTTACTCAAGAGAGGTGGTTATTCCATGTTTAAATTTTTCTTATTTGTGGTCTAATGCTCCCAGTTTATGCCATTTGCTGTCATTTCTCACTCAACTGAATACTTAATGATATTTGCTTCAGTAAATGCATGTTCTCAAATAGTCTTACAGCTATTGCCACTTTCTTTAGGGGCTTCCTGTATTTGCTTACGGTCTTGGACTGAGCACCTATGACAGAGCATCTGTAAGTATGCAACAAAGGCCTTGATTGTGTTCCATTGTTCTCAAATTTGTGTTTGGTTTTTGAGTTTGTGCTGGTTCATAATTATTTCCGTGCACTGCTATTAACCTTCTGCCTACAATACGTAGTGAAACTATTTGGGGTTCTTTGTTTATTGCAGGTCCACTATTATGTACAATCACACATTCAAATTAATGAATATCGAGACCGTGTAATACTGGTGAGCATGAATATTTGTATTATTTTGATTTATTTTTACTGGCTTTGTTGACATTTATACTTCTTTACCAGCCTTCTGCATCAAAGAAATATGGGCGACCAATAACTACTGGCATTAAGGTTTTGGATATGACTGGCTTGAAGCTTTCAGCACTGAGCCAAATCAAGGTTTGTAACTTCCGTCCTATAAGTTTTTTGCTTGTTCATAGATTGGAATCTCTTGACAATTTGGCCATCTGTATTTCTATCTACTGTTAATGTTTTTTGACATCAGCTATAATATTGTTTAACTGAACCGGCAGTTTGACTGCCATTCACCATGTGACATTAAGTGAATCCCTGGCTTTATGTTATTGCAGTTGTTGACAACCATATCAACTGTCGATGACTTAAACTATCCAGAGAAGACCAAAACGTACTACATTGTAAATGCGCCATATATATTTTCAGCTTGTTGGAGGGTATGCATCGCTCTTTTTTGTTTACTGTAATTGAGTCTCCAATTTTCCTGTCTTATGACCCTTTCTCAGACCTCATCACATGGGAGTTTCGTCCACTACGATTTGGGATTATTCTCTGCGGACTCAGTTTTGCAAGCTATTAATATCTTTGGGTAGTCAAATGAAATGCTGGTTCATATGCACATCTTTACGATGACCTCTCTGTCTGATTCAACATTTTCTGAATTTTCGGCAGGTTGTCAAGCCTCTACTGCAAGAAAGGACAAGGAAAAAGATTCAGGTGCTATCAGGTAATGGCCGAGATGAGCTGTTGAAGGTAAGCTTGTTTCTCCTTTTTCCGGAAGTATTGAGAACTTGACCAAAATGCTGGCAATTTTCTTATTTTGACGATGTTTAAGAACATCAGAACACGTCCCCATATTAGTACCACTTATCTTTTATGCCATGCAGATAATGGATTTTGCATCACTTCCACATTTCTGTAAAAGAGAAGGGTCTGGATCATCTCGGCATTCAGAATATGCCACAGAAAACTGTTTTTCATTGGACCATCCGTTCCACCAAAAGCTTTATGATTACATAAAGCAGCAAGCGATGAGCAACGAATCAGCTGCCCCAGTGAAACAGGGCTCTTTCCATGTGGATGTTCCTGAGCCAGCTCCGGAAGGCATGGAGATTGCTAAAACAATAGAGTCCGAGTTCCATAAGTTTGGGAATGGTAGCAGGAACGGGCTTTCCGAGTCCCTAAATGACCTCAAAATCAAAGATTGACCGATGATCTGCATCTCATCACTCTTGATGCTCAACCCCATTTGCCAGAAGCACACAAAAATAATACTAAACGATGTAATAGTAGCAGTCTGTGCCACGATATCTCTGTATGAGTATGAGAGAAAGCCAATGCTATAGATAATCAAATTTGTATGGCTTTTCCAGCCTGAGCTGAGCTTAGTGTAGGAATGCAATTAAGAAGACTGTAATTCTTAGTTCCTTTAGTTGTAAGATGATGCAAGTTTTACATGGATAAATCTGTATTTAGGCACGCCTGAATAATACTTACCCAAATAAATTTTCCATATATTCAATACATAATACATATATATGTAAAATGACAGGTCCGCTCTTCCCTCAATGGGTTTTGTTTGAAGTTTACTGAAAGCAAACTTTTTTTGTAACCATCTAAGCGATGAGCAAAATTCATCCAGAACGCTTTCTCCACTGAGGACATGTTAAAAGGAGGATTTGAAACTTACAGCCGTAAGGATATGTTAGAACGAGTTTAAATTTTAGTGTCGTAATCTTAAATTTATATATGTAACTTATCCTATATGTATGAGGATTTGAAACTTAAAAGCATATATCATACGGCTTAGTATCAGTTTTGCATGTAAACTTTATGCTGTCTTCAAATTTAAAACCTCTAACCGTTTCAAAATTCTGACCGTTGAGTTCACCATGAAAAAAGAAGAGAAAAAAAAAACAAGATTCCGAATTACCATGAAGTTGTGAGAATTTTTATCAGAGAAATTTATTATCATTTTTTGACAAAAAGCCATATTTCATTTAGAACGTTTTTTATTTTGTTGATCCGTGTCCACAACATTTGGTCCACAAGATTCATTATGTTATGTGCATTTGCCACAACCGTTTGTTTGTTTGTTTTCTAGTGCCATGAGGAGACACGTCAGATGATACCCCAAATACGAGTGTTGATGTGTCATGCCACATCATTGACGATATTGCTGACCTGGGATATGCAACATTGAAATAAAAAAATTACAGAAAATTTTTTATTTTTTTAAATAAAACAAAAAATTAAACCTAAAAAATCCAAAGTTTTTTTTTTTGGGTCATAAAAAAATTCAAGGTTTTTATACGTTGAGCGTGCGTTTGGGCTTCAAGGAACCTTTCTATGCACTTGGGCCTCCATTAGCACAAACGTTAAAGAACGATGGGCAACGCTTGGAGGCTATCCTATATTATATGGCTTTACTTTAGTTTATCAGTTTCTGCGTGCGTTTCAAATTTTGAAATTTCTAACCGTTTAAATTTTTCTGACCGTTGAGTCTACCTTTAAAGCAGTTTGCAGACTTTACTAATCAATCAGTTTTTAGTTGAATACTAGTATAGTACTAAACGTTGAACTTCAAATTATGTGGAAACGAGTTGGACTCCCGAGAATATCGCTGTCTTAAAAAAAAAAAAAATGGAAACGCTTGAAGTTACTATATTCAAAATTTAATATTTGAACTGTGTCTTCTCTTTCTTTTTTTTTTTTTTTTTTTGTCTATAAGAAGTCTTATTAGACATTTAAAGAGAGAAAAATAAGATTTGACAGAATTTAAACCTCACTTACTAATTGAAATACATCTCTCTTAATCAATTAAACAAATGCTCCACCTCTTCTCTCTCTTCTTATCAGGGCATGGGCAAACCAACGCTACGCGCACGAGGGCTCAAGGCTTGAATGTTGCAGGCCTGAAACTCTCGGAGTTTGGGCCAAAGTATGATCTCCCATCCCATTCTATACAAGTCTTCGTATGAAGGTCCATGACCACGTTCCATTGGTTCTCAATAACTTTGGACATTATCCTTGTTTGATCGTACTCCATTTCAAACTTGCAATTCTCATCATGAAAGTTTCATTTAGACTGAAAAAAACTCATCTTGCAATTCTACCATGATTTTCTTGACATGGGTGGTCCATTTAATTCTTTTTTTTTTTTAATGGTACATCAGATTTGATCGACCATACTTCTAATAAATTTCAAGAACTAAGCCGATAGGCTTTGTAGTCAATAACATAAAGGACAAAGGCTAATACATAGAGAAATTATGTCAAAGAGTCAGAATGAACTGACAAGTAAGATCTATTGAATAAAAATTATTATCTTTAAAAAAATAATATATTTTTTTTATAGGAGAGTTCAAAATTCAAAATAATATATGAGATTTATATATTAACTCATCTCTACCTCTCTTCCAACTCATTTTCTCTCTCTACGAAACTATACTCTTATCATAATATATTCACGTGAAAAATAACACTCAAATTTAGTTCTACATGTATCGAAATCCTTACTTTTGAAGAAGACCCATTGAATAAAAATTATCATGTTTTAAAAAAGTAATGTATTTTTTGATGGGAGAGTTCAAAATTCAAAATAATAAATTAGATTCACATGTTAGTTCATCTTTGACTCTCTTTCAAATCATTTTTTCTATCTATGAAACTATACTCTTGTCATAATATATTTATGTGAAAAATAACACTCATTTAGTTCCACGTGTATCAGAATCCTTACTTTTGAACATCGTGGGTGTAATTGAAACGTAGCCCACTTGCCAAACATCACAAAGTTGACAAATGACAGGTATAGCACGCTCGCTAGCTGTCGATGTGGTTTGTGGATAACTCCAAGCCTCCTTCTCTTAACCAATATCAAGTAAAAATGCACATGTACATGTATCCTTGCTTATCCGATACTAAAATCGAGATCCAACATGCATATGCCGCATATACAATAGAATATTACATCAACTACATTGTTGGATGTCGCGCACAAAAGTGGTCCCCATTTTCACATTTCCGCATACAAATGAGGCCAGGATTGGTCCGAATCAAAATAATGAGCAGTTGTATGGTGGCTGTGATCACTTCAAAGACGGATGAAATGAGTGTTTGTCATGATGACAGGCCAATTTGCTCATAATCCAGAACGGACAGCTACCCTTAAATACCTAACAGATTTTTTCATTGATCATACTTAGTGCGGCACACAATAGATACTAATAAATTTATAAATTATTAGATAAATTGTGTCTATATATTGGTTGTGTAACCTTTCTCACATATTCATATGGTCAAACTCAATCCCTAAAAATAAGGAGAGGTAATATGTGCATTCTTCAATGATTAAAGTCAACTTGAAGTTAAAAAAAAAAAAAAAACAAAAGACAAAAAATCAGAAATTGGGTGTCCGCCATAATAAAATGGGTACACATATTTTCATCAATTGTGCTTAGTTGTGGCATAATCTGGGTTCCCTAATTTGGTTGCCTTTCAGAAATTTGAAGCTAATCAAGTCAAATTACACATTCTAAGAGTCCGTTTAGAAACGCTGTTAGTTTTTTATTATTATTTTTTATTTATTTATTTTTTTTTTACTGTTTGTTGAATTTTTGTGTTTATTGCTGTCAATTTTTGTTTTTTTTATAAGAATAAAAAAATAGATAGAAAAATGATAGTGAGAGAAATGGTAAAAAAAAAGTATAAATATGAAGAGAAAAATGGGAGCGAGAGAAAGAGAGAGAGAAAGAAAGAGGGTAGAGAGAGAATGAGTAGAGAGAATGGTAGAGAGAGAAAAAGGAGAGAGAATGAGAGAAGAAAGAGAATGAGTAGAGAGAATGACCGAAAGAGAAAGGGTAGAGAAAGAATGAGTAAATAAAATAGTAGAGAGAAAAAAAAGAGAGAGAGAGGGTAGAGAGAGAATGAGTAGAGAAAATGAAAGAGAGAGAAAAGAGAGAGAGAGTATAAAAAGAACGAGTACAGAGACTAATAAAGGGAGAAAAATGAGAGAGAGAGCGTAGAGAGAGAATGAGTAAAGAGAATGGTAAAACAAGAAAAAAGAAAGAGAGTCTAGATAGAGAGAGAATGAGTAGAGAGAGAAAAAGAAGAAAGATAGAGTAGAGAGATAATAGTAGAGTAAGAAAAAGGAGAGAGAATATGGGTAGACATAGAATGGTAGAGAGAAAAAAGAGAGAGAAAGAGGGCAGAGAGAGAACGAGTAGAGAGAATGATAGAGTAAGAAAAAGAAGAAAGAATGGTAGAGAGAGAAAAATAAGAGAGAGAGAAGGAGCACAGAGAGAATGAGTAGAGAGAATGGTTGAGGGAGAAAAAGGAGAGAGAGAGAGTGGGTAGAGGGAGAATTGGTAGAGATAATGGTAGAAAGAGAAAGAGAGTAGAGAAAGAATGAGTAGAGAGAGAAAAAAGAGAGAGAGAGAGAGGGTAGAGAGAGAGTGGTAGAGATAGAAAAAGGGGAGAGAGGGTAGAGAGAGAATGGTAGAGATAGAAAAGGAGATAGAGGGTAGAGAGAGAATGGGTAGAGAGAGAAAGAATAGTGAGAGAAAAAATATAGAGGGATAGAGAGAGGATGAGTAAAGAGAGATATGATAAAGAGGGTGGATAGAGAGAGAAAAAGTTGTGAGAGAAAGTATAGAAAAAAAATGAAAAATAAAATCGGAAAGTTATTTTTATTGTTTTTCCAATCTGTTTTTTATCTTTGAAAAACACTTTTAACTTTTCAACAAAAAATAGAAAACAGAATCAATAACAAATATGGTTCATGTTTTTTTTGTGAAAAATAAACAGAAAACAGAAAACTTAAACCACTCCAAACGCCCCTAAATCTTCCTTTTTTTTTTTTTTTGCAGAAAGCACAATCTGTTATCTAAGAGGAAGTACACGAGGAAGACAATTAGTATAACTGTTACAGCTTCTGGAAGTCAAAAACAATTTGATTTCAAATATTTGCAATGATATTCTATGTCCTAAGAAAAATAGTTTCTGATCATGAATTCTCTGATACTCTTTTTATTCCAGGATTCCTGGAAAGCAGTTTAATTGTTAAGCTGCCGGCATTTGTTCTTTCTCACGCCGCCTCCGGAGCTCACCTTCAACCACACTTTGTGCAGCTTTTGCCGTCTCTGCTGACTTCACGGCTATGTCAGTTGCTTCCTTTATTTCCTCAATGGCTTTCAAGTTTGCCTCCAGTTTCTTTTCTGCTTCGATTCTTCTTTCATTCATTGCTTCCAATTCGGCCGTGGCTTCGGCCTCTTTCGAGTCTGCTCTATTTTGGCAGTCCTCCAGGTTCTTCTTCAAATTCTCGAATTCCTCCAAAGGAAGTTTAATTCTGTTGTTAAAATTTTGATTCGGATCATCATGTCCCTGACAAGACAGGAGCTTCATGGCATTGTGGGCTTTCTTTTCGGCTTCTTTGGCTTCTTCTGCCTCCGTGAGAATGAGTTCTAGCTTTTTATCTGCTTCATCAGCAATCCTTCTGGCGTTTTCAGCTTCTTGCTTCAGCTTGTCAGCTTTTTTCTTTGTCTCCTCCGCCTCCAGTCTTGCGAATTCAGTTTCTGATGCTAGCTGTTCAAGCATCAACTCCTCTTCTTGAGCAACCGATTTCTTTTTCGATTCTATTTCTAGCAATTCAGTTCGCTCCCTTTTTGCATTCTCCAATTCCAATCTAAGGAAAGCCACAGTGTTCCTGAGAGAAGTCTCTTCTTCAGCAACATTTTGCAGAGTCTTTGTCTCTTCAGTGAGCTCAGTGGTTATAACTGTCACTGCATCCATTTCACAGGCATGGGCCCTTGTCATTTCTTCCTGAAGAAATTCAATCTCTGCGGTTATTTCTGCAAGCTTGGCCTCAAGTTCCCTCGTCAACTCAGGGTCGTATTCTTTCTTCAGAGACTCCAAGTTCTTCTCCGCTTCTTGCTTGGAAATTTTACAAGCTTGTATGCGTGCATCTTTCTCCGCGGCCAGCTTTGCCTGCTGTTCTTCAGAGTGTGCGGAAGCAATTTTTAATTGCTCATGTGATCGTCGCATAGCTGCAATTTCCTTTGTAAGCTCATTAACCCTTTCTGTATTCACATTGGCCGAACGCTGAGCTTCTGCTCCTTGTTGGAACGCAGCCCATTTTGCTTCCAGGGCCGCATCGAAGTCCTGTCGGATATTGGTCAATTCCTGCTTTGCAGAGTTAAGTTCCCAGGCGGTGGTCTTGTACTGCTTTCTTGCCAAGTCCAACTCCTGTTGCTGAGCAACATTTCCCAGGTGCTTCTGAGATTTTGTTATTTCGAGTTCCTTGGCTCGTTTCTTCACTTCTTCTGCAGCCTCTATTGCTGAATGCTTGGACTCGCTTACAGTTTGGAGCTTGGTCGTCAAGTCATCCAGCGTTCGTTTGGCCCTTTCAAGATCAGAAAGTGCCTTAGCTTTTGTATTTTCAGCACTTTCTAACTTTTGTTTGTACTTGTCAATTTCCCTCTGCGCCAATAGAAGTTGGGCCTCCTTGTCCAGTACATTCTGCCAAACCAGAACCACATAAGCAGTATGTCATAAGGAAAATGTTTATGCGCAAATAATAAAATCGTCACACAGTTTCTATATTATAATAATTAATGTATTTTTATGTAACTATAATGATCAAATATGAAAAAAAAATTATTATTTTTTTTATTCACATTTTTTTACTGTAATTAAACAAAATATATTAATTATTATAATATAAATACTGTACAATACATTTTTTGTACGTTCACCTAATATAACTCTTATTATAATATAACATCTTATTAATTCTACCACTATAGTCACTTGTTTCATTGACCTCAAAAAATATTATGTTTTTTGGATAGAGAATGTCACAAGTTCGAGCCTTTGTAATAAAACATACTCCAAGAATAGAATTCAGATATATAATGATATACCTCTGAAGAAAGCTTCGACTTCCTGACTGCACGTTTTTCCCTAGAAACAGCTACCTCACGAAATAAGCTAACAGCAGCTTTGACGGATTGAAATGGTGCTCTTGTGTCGATTTCTCCCACCTCTCCCCTTGGAGAACCTGAAATATTTTGTTGATCGTTCGCCCGGATGTTCACCATTTTCTATCTTTTTTTTTCCCCTTCCTTTTCTTCTATCTTGAAAATTTACCTGCAAGATCAAACAAAAATTTGACCATCATTGAAAATTAAGGTATCATTCTCTGATCCGGGCATTACACCCTTTTCCCAATTATAAAAATTGAGAAAAATTTCCTGGGTCATGCACATATGATCGTAAGTGAAACTTCCATAGACTTAAGCCCTCCCCCCGCCCCCCCCCCCCCCCCCCAACCCCCCAAAAAAAAAAATAATTTGCGTCATCATAAGAATGTCAGGTCAGGTCCCATTTGTGCCTAGACATGGAAAGGTTCCTGTTCTGTAACAAATCCTTGATGTTTGGAGTTTCCAAATATTAAAGTCGTTATATTGTGAATGTTGGCAAGTGAAATGATCCCTTTAATCCACAAATTTGTGAATGACCTGCGTACGAGCAGGTGACATGAAATAAACCAATCTATCTATAACGTTATGTCTAGCAAAATTCCCATAAATATTGTTGTTGGAAACAATTAGAAACTTGAAGCTTGCGATTTGTGAGCCTGATTAATGTCAAAGATCAGGTTAATATGAGAGAAACAACAAAAAATGCAAGTTTCAAGCTAGAATTGTAATGTCTATAATCGAAACAAAACAATAAAAGAAGATAATCCTGACCAATGGAGGTACCTAAAAGGGCATATGTGGGGCATAGTTGTAGATAACCCTGCAATTGGGTGATACACCCAGAAGATAACTTCAAATGGGTATGCCAGACAAGAGATTAGTCAATTCTATAAAGCCAAATTAAAGACCATGTTCAAGAACCTGTAAAAAATACAGGCCAATTTTCTTGACTTTTCTTCCTTTCTTCACGAAAATTCGTACATGGGATGTGCTTCTTCTTTTTTTTTCTGCTTCTTTTTTTAGTGTCCGGGCCCGTTGGAAACCAAAGAACTGATTGGTCAACTTTTTTTTCCAATCTGTGGCATTTGGTTGATCTATTTTCGGAGGGAGAGCTGCAAGGGATGCGGATTTTGCGCTGGCAGGATTAATGGTCATCGAGTGGCGTATCTCTTGTGGAAATGACCAGGTTGGTCTTATACCTTTGACCCCTAATTAATGGTTCTCTGCTGCCATGAAGTTGGAAGGGTAAAGTTACTGATCTAGATTGGGTGTCTGGATAAATTGAAACAGCGTTCAACTTTTAGATTTTTTTTTTTAGTGTATATTATATTTTAAATTTTAATTTTATAATTTATAATTTTTTTTATATAATTACATTAAAAAAAGAAGACGATTTCATATTTTATTGGTGTCCGGAGCGGATCCCTATCTTCGCCCAAGTTGGAATTCTCTTGCTCAGGCCTAACTTATTGGTACACGTAGAAAAAACTATCAGAGTCTTTTCACGGCTCGTTGGGTAATTAAAGATAGGCGGAGGTGTGAATACGCCTTTTTTTTTTTTTTTTTTTGTTAGTTCAATTTTATACACATATTTTTATACACAGATGATATACATATAAAATATATTTTTTTGTGACGAATTTGATTATTTTTGCAACAATATTTATTATTTTTATGATAAAAAATTATATGTTAATTTCTTATATCATATTTTATTAATTTTGTTGTAAAAATAAACAAGTTTGTCACAATGTGTATATCAAATATGACTACTAAAATATAGATACCAAATTTTTTCTTTTTTTTATTAATAAAAAGAGTTCTAATACAATATCCAGGTTGAGGTATAATGCGAGTGACAACGTACGTATTATGTGTACATGTTTTATAATTTAGTTATACAAAAAATTTTGACAGCATGCATACTATAAGTTAAAAAAATATATAAAAATTTATAAAACTTGCAAGCACGAATAATATGCACATAGGTACCCATATACAAAACTTTATGGCACAAAACAGACTTAACAACGAGTGGTAACTTTACCAAACAAGACTAGACTTGTTTATTAATCCTACAGAATTCCCCTTGATATCTCGATTTGACTTCTCCCATATAACCACTCGTTGATTTCCTGATTTAATTGCTTTGGTAGGGTGTGAAAATACTGGACGTTGAATAGACAAAAATTTATATACTGCACTGATCTTTGGTTTAGAATACATCTTTGGTCTTTTTTGTACATAACTATAATAATAACCCACAAATTTAGCGTTAATGATTGAGCAATGTGAATTCAAATTTGCCTTTGCATCAAACATTTGTGTTAATATACTGTCCTCCTTCCATTATTTCCCGTCTGCAAGGACCACGCGAGTCATCACCTGATTTCTTTTTGAATAGTGAAAAGAGAAGAGTATTTTTTTTTTTTTTTACCAACAGGAAAAGGATAGATTTTATAAAATCATAACATAAGGTACAGTCGGAGTTAAAAGTAAATTACATAATAAACCCAAACAGCCTAAACTACCTCAAAGGCCCAAGAAAGTAGAACATCTGAATAGACTATAGTACAGCCACAAACACCAGACCCAAGCCCGGAAAAGACTGGCCCATAGGCTAAGGGGCAAACTAGCCCAAGAACAAGACAGTTCCACAGCCACAATCCCCACCGAAATGTGACTGGCACCAGCTAACCGGTGCGAGCTCCACCACCACAACGGCGGTAACACGCCAAAGGCTACCACAAACGGCAAAATATCGCCCAGTTCCGCTAGAGATCCTATCAGAAGAGCTCGGAACTGAACAACAACAACTACGCTGCACCTGTGACCCACCCGATGCCTCGTCTCCATATGCCAAAAGGGAGTTGGAAACCGCCAATCTGTACACCCCGACCGACGCCCACCAAAAGGAAGTCGAGCCCCCAACCCCCCGACCGCAAAGACGATCAGCAGAGTCAGGGGCCGAAAGCGTCGCCCTTTAGCTCCCTCAAAGCAGAAGAAACCAGAAAACCCGTGAGAGAAACTGAAACCAAACCCCACCCCGACTACGAATCGAGAGAGGACCAAACTGGAATACCCAGGAAATAGCCACAAACGCACCGACAAAGCTGACCAAGCAGCACCAACCAGCAAAATGCTCTTAGCGCAGGTTAGGCAAAACCAGCGCACGATAACAGATACTGGACTATACTGAAAATGTAAGAGAAGAGAAGAGTATTTTATGTAACGAATATATTAACTAATAAATTTTAATTCAAGGATATCTGGGTCGTCCCTAATTGGAGTGAATTGACAAAAGAAAAAAAAAAAACGAGAGAAAATATGTGAACCCTCGCGAAGATAAATCGTGATTTTCTGTGATTATAACATTAAAAAAAAAAGGAAGAAAACAGAGATAGAACAAGTGAATTTCATGTTAGGGTGAAAAGTTCGCCAATGGGAAAAAGCTTCTTGAATTTCATTGCTGACAGAGTCAAAAGTTTACAATGATAGAAATTAAGGGCGAACAGGATATATTATTATAGATTTAAAGTTTGTAATAACTTCTGTAGAGCCTGATAGATGCAAATAATTAGCCTATGTACCGTTCATCATTATTTCAAGCGGTAATTGGTTTTATTGATTAAAAATATAGTTACTGTATTCTTTTTTTCTTTCCCATTGTATGTATTTAGCTATCTTTCAAAACCAATAAAATAATAACAATAATAATTAGCCTGTGCATTGATGCTTTTTTTTTAACGGAGCTCTTAGTGGAATTTATCTCTCTAGCTAGCAACGTTTTAATGCATACTTATTCTGTTAGAAGCAATGAAGTAAGAACTGGACCGGATCGGTCGGTTTAACTAAAAAAATCGGGAACCGGTCTTAAGTCTGGTCTGGTTCAAGCTTAAAAATAGAATTCGGACTGGACCGGTCAAAAATTAGAAAAATCGGTCAAAAATCGAGAAAATCGGCAAAAAATCGGACCGGTTGAACCGGTTCAATTTAAACCAAAAATTTTTAAATTATAATTTGACCTAAAAATTTATCTAAATTATAATTAAGACTCTAATTTTAACTAAAAATTTTAATTTAGTCCTCAATTGATTAAAATTTTCAATTTAATCTTTAAAATTTAAAAATTAATATTTAATCACAATTTATAAATATTATTTTTTTAATTAATTTTTATAAATTATATTTTGTTAAATATACTAATTGTAATATCCTTAATATATGTAAATATTAATATAATTCTTAAAATATATTTTATTTTAAATATTTATTATCATTCTTATATAATATAACATTTTATATAATTATATAAGTTATATAAAAATTTAATTTTTATATATTTAATATTAAATACTGATTTTACTGATTTAATCGCAGTTTTATCGATCAAACCGATTGAATCTTAAATCTCTTGACTTTCTGATTCAATAACTAGTTTGATTCTGATAACGTTAATCAGAAGAGTGTAGGCGGTCATCATTCATAAAAAAGCGTAGATGATGATGATATCCAGCTCATTTTTCTCAAAAGAGAGTGGCTGATTTCTTCTCAGGTTTTTTTACGAAAAAGGAGGAAAGATCAAGAAATCAGAGCAAAATCATGGCTAAAACCTGAACACAGTATCAAAAAATGTCAACAAAATATTTTGACCAATTGTAATAACATGAGTTCTCATGTGATTTGGTCAGAGTATTTATCGCAAAAGCTGATCCACGCTATTGCATGTGGAAATGCCTGCACTCACAGTCATAACCTGACATGTTTTGTGCAGAGAGTTATTACATGCACGCGGAAGAAAAGACGTCGAATATTAAAAAAAAAATTTTTATGCAATCAGTTGATTTATTTGTATAATTAAATACTTAATTTTTATAATAAAAAAATAAATAAAAAAATATTTTTAAATTTTTTTTACAATAATTTGATATTTTGTTGTGTAAATAAATCAATTGATTGTATAAAAATTTTTTTATCTCTTTCTTATCTACCATATCTCATCTACCAAAATTTTCGCTTTTAATGCGCACATGGGCGGTTTGTAATGGAACTAAACAGAAATAAGAACATCGCTCCATGAATTTACTCTCGAGCCTGGGTGTTTGCACTGAAATTGAAGTAGACAGGAGCACACGAGATCTTTACAAAATCTATAACACTGTATGCCACGTCTTCGTACATGATGTGGGGGGAGGGGAGATTTATCTCGCCCCAAAACTAACACTTTGTTTGAGAAAAATAAAAGAAGGAGAGAAAAATATAGGAAGAATAAAAGTGCAGGGAATAAATGTTATGAGAGAGTAAAATATTTTATTTTTTCTGTATTTTATAGAATATAAAAGAAAATTAAAAATATTTTATTTAAAAATGTGTAAAAAATAAAGAGAAAAGAAAATAATATGTATTATAGTATTAATTTTATTTTTAAAAGTAAAAATAAAAAAATAAAAGTGAGATATAAAATAATTTCACGCTTCAAAATGTCCCCCAACGGAGCAGCACCTATTTGCCCATAGAAAATGAGTTTTTAGTGTGCTCTGAAAAATTACATGTCTCTCTCGAAAGTAGCTTTTCTCTCCTCAGTCCACTTAAATTATTTCTCGGCCGCACCAATTCTTGGTGGCCCACTACTGTGCATGCGCGGATGGAAGCAAGTGGAATCAATAAGAAATGTCGGCAAAATTGTCCTAGGATAGGACAATAATGTAAGAAAAAAAAAGTTAATAAAATTTAAAAGGATTTTATTAACAACATATATTTTTATTTTTTAATAATTATTATTTACGTAACAGATGTTAATTGACTATAAAAAAATTCAATATCAAAAATATTACAAAAATATCATTAAAAAATATTGATGTATTGATTTTTGATCGGTATCTGTAAAAGAAAAAATAAAAAGTGACTATCCATAACAAACTCTTATTTAAAAACGAAAAAAAAATTTAATTATTTGTTAAGCAATTATTTTATAACTGTCAATATAAGACGTAACAAATAAATTATACAATACAGTAAAAAATTAAAAAAATTATCTGACATATTAAAAAAAATTATAAAATTATATCATATAATTTTTTAAAAATATTATATAATTTTTTTCTAATTTTTTTTACTATATTATATAATTTACCTATTATATTATGTATGCAGTCATGAAGTAACTATTTAAAAGACGGCCACTGCAAGCGGTGCTCGAAAACTTTTGAAAATAGAGGAAAAGCCCCTTCTTTTTATTAAGGAAGACAAATTAAATTATTGCAGGGCTCTCTTCAGTACAAAACGAGCGTCTCTTTGTGGTCAAAGATCCCGTCCAAAAGAGGGGGCTATAATGCAACACTACCACTACATGATCAAATTATTTGGTCATAAAATTATTGTACTTTGTCTATTTTTATTATATATTAAAATTTAAATATATTTAATATTATTTTAAATATATTTAGTATTAATTTAGATTATGATTTTTAAAAAAACTTTCACTTTTTTTGTTTTCTAATGGAGTATGACTCTAATTTGGTCCCCGGCCACTAACATACTCTAATTTGGTCCCCGGCCACTAACTTTTTCCGACAATGTAAGATAATGCAAAGACACAATGGATTCTTCTAGTGAACGGCAATATTAGCACTCATTTGTAAAGTCGTTTCTTTCTAGCTACTTCCTACAATTCCAAAGCGATGTGAAAGAGGCGGCCTGTTTGGCGACAGGTTTGAATTGTCCTACTTACAAACAGTACGACTTTCAGGCCATGGATCTGATTAGATTGACTCTTTTGGAGTTCTGGTCTAAAACACACCAAGTACATTGTTAAAGCAAAGTTGTTCTTTTCTTCCTTTTATTTTCTTCATATCCAGCAAGCTGATATGGGGTTTGATATAGCAAAATTTTTACTCCGAAAGATAAAAAGTATATACCATGTGATGATACGGATCTTAGAATAAAACCTTGTTACTATGCAAAAAAAATACACACAGAGTGAACGTGCAATGATATGAACTGTTAAGTTATGACAAAAATATTAAAGTTAAAAAATAAAAAGATATACTGATAGATATTATTAAATGAAACGCATCATTATTGCATTGTTATGTAACAAAGCTCTAATCTTAAATGGGGCAACAATTTCACGTGAAAAATATCAAAGAACAATTCTTGGGGCCATAGGAAAAAAATACTTTCTGAGAAAAATAACGCGACAAATTACTAAATTTGGAGGGGTTACCACTGGTCTGCTACTAAGATAACTAAAAATATATTGTGCACATTTCATTTCTCATTTTAGTGCCATTGAGAAGGACTATCGCTTACATCTCTTAAAGATACCACCCCCTTTTTTTTATGTATTTTTCAACCAAAAAATGTCATGAGTCTAGGATACTACTTCTGCTCTCCTTCTCTGGAACTGCTTGTGACTCTAATTTTAGGGCAGATACAGGTGGGATTCCTACTTGTATGTGGTTTAAATTTGGTTCCTATCTTTGTAAGGATCCCATTGTAATTAATTATTGACTTATTTGAAAAAAACAGAAAGTTTCTTCGATGACACCCAAATGTGACAATGCTTGTTTACTGGAATTTACCATCTTGTCTAATCCTGCCATTATTCAACGAGAAATTGAGAAGTCGATAAGCTTTTATAATGCTTTAATTGTTAAAGTTGCTAATTATGAAGGGACTGTATTAAACAACGTTAATTAATGATTACCATATGTTTACCCAATTAAATAGTTATCACATGTGATACGTTAATTATGTCATTCTATCACGTGAAGTATCAAGGAGACCAGGTACAATTATTGTCCCACAACTTTAACCATTGATAATTCTCTTTTATGCAACTTTAACATTTTTTTTTTCATTTTAGTACTGGCCTATTACCTTTTCATAGATAACAAATTATTAATCTAAAAAGTTTAAAAAATAATAAACTTATGTGGAATAATAAAGTAATATCTTTCAAAAATGAAGAATGTAAGCTGAACTGCTGAAGTAATATTTTTTGCAAGCACAACTACTATTTTTAAAATTAAGAACACGATTTAAAAATACGGGTTTGTATATGCTATAACTATTTAATGAGCATTTAATTTTTTTGGCACAAAAAAAAATTCAGAGTACTAAAACGGTCTTATATGATCTTTAATACGGGTTTATATGATTTTTTTAAAGGAGCATTTAATGAGCATTTAATGCTTATTATAGACAGTTCATTAAAGCCATTCAAAGCTCAACGACTAACATAATTTACAATATCCTTTCGAGATGTCCATGCTCTCTCGCCAACATTTTCATTTTATCGAAATTAGCAATTGGATTCACGTGTAACCGATTAGATTCAGTGCATTAATTCCTTGTGAGATACGTGTATTATTAAATAGTAAATTAAATTTACTGTAATCACATATGTTTATATGATTTATTTTTTTGTCATATCAAAAGTCAACTATCGTAAATTGATATTTTTTAAATAATTAATTAAAGTAAATCATAAACTCCGTAACAAATCAGAAAAATAAAATTGACAATGTGAATCCGACAAATTATTATTACCGTTTGTTACACATTCTTAAAATTTTAATACACAATTGCAGTCAATAATGAGGATAATATATATGAATCTAAAAGTTGTAGTATGTATCAATGTGAACCTGCATCTAAAAGATGGGATTAACTAGATTTGTCCATATAATGAAACTTTTTATAAATTATCTCCGTCATTTTTTTTTTTCAAACTTTAGTTTATACCATCAACGACATTGTTCTATAAAGTCAAAAAAAAAGAGCAAGTGGACTCTTGACTTACAAATTACATAATTCAAACTTTAATTAATGCCACCAGTCACCCAATTGTCTGATACAAACAAAAAGTTATAGTTTAGCGGCGGCTTTTGTCAGTCCAAAGGTCTGAGTTTGAATTCTATTTTAAAATTAAATTTATGTCTAATTTAACGTAAATTATTTAAATTATTTATATTTTTTTAATATAAATATAATATTTTTTCCTGCTATCTTATTTTTCAAACAAAAAATGTAGTTGTTTGATCATATATACTCTTAATTTCAGAAACCAAAAACGTAGCCAAGCATTTTTTGCCATTTTCCTGCTATTCCGAGACCAACCCGGCCGGTTGGCTCCCTTATATACCACTATATTTATAAATAAGAGAAAATATTAGTATGTTGAGTGTTTTTGTCTCAAAAATTTTTTTGATTAAAATTATAATTAATATTTTAAAAATAAAAATTAATATGTTTAAAATATATGTTATTTTTATATTTTAAAAATTATCAGTATTATTTTAAAAATATTAATTATAATTTTAATCGAATTACCGTTTGACACACAAAAATACTCAAAACATGTATGGACGCTGAATAAATAAACTAATACGGTTTTTCCACTTCTCACTCATTTCCAAATTTGAAGTCTGTAGAGAGAGAGAAAGAGAGAGGGAGAGAGATGGAGAAAAATGTGTATCTTCCACTCTTTGAAACGAAATCACCAAGGGGGCGTGTCATTTACCATCTTTATGTAGCTTCAACGTTTATGGCTATTTGCTTGATATGGGTTTATAGAGTGAGGTACTTGCCTGCTGAAGCAACTCCAAAGAGATGGATTTGGATTGGAATGTTCCTGTCTGAGTTGTGGTTCGGTTTCTATTGGTTCCTTAATCAACTTGTCCGATGGAACCCCGTTTATCGTTGCACTTTCCCAAACAGGCTTTCTCAAAGGTCTCTCCTTTCTTTCTCCACTTTACATTGTCCATGTTTTTGTCTTTCCGTTCGTTACATTTTTTTTTAGTTATAAGGAAGACCGAAAAGTCATGAAAAGCAAAAGAGGTACTAAAACTTAACTGAACGTCTTGTATTAGAAACACGAGACTTTTATTGCTAGGTTGTTGCTAGCAAGGAAGTTCACGAGAAAATACTTGCATACATGGCCATGAACAACAAGATGTGGAAATTATGTACCAAACGTAATTCTTTTAAAATTCGTTTGGAGCAAGCAATAATGGGTTTAACTTCTCGTGACTGAAAATCAGATTTGCAGAGTCAAATTTTATTTCTTGGATAAGTTCATTAATGATGTGATGTAACAGGTACGAGAAGGATTTGCCGGGAATAGACTTATTTGTGTGCACGGCAGACCCAGAAAAAGAACCGCCAATCATGGTGGTTAACACCGTTTTATCGGTGATGGCTTACGACTATCCGCCGGAAAAGCAAGCCGTTTACTTGTCCGACGACGGCGCATCGGACTTGACTTTTTATGCAATGTTGGAGGCGTCTAAGTTCTCCAATTATTGGTTACCCTTTTGCAAGAATTTCGAAGTTGAACCCAGGTCGCCGGAGGTCTATTTTCGGACAGCGTTGGAGCCGAGGGATGATCCTGTCGCCGCTAAGGACTGGTTGCTCGTCAAGGTATTCATTTTTCACTTTTTATATATATATTTTTTGGTCAACACATTTTAGTCTAATCACATTATGTAAGTTTATGGATGGACCAACTCTACATTCTATTCATAAAATAACATTTTTTGTTATTTTAATAATAGAATATAGCTTTTTTTGTTTTCAAAGCAAGTGATGACCAATTGGTGAATGGTGATTTGTTCATCTAAAATTAACTACATATTTGCATCTTTCTTATGCAAACAAGTGCCCCTTACTTTGTAAATTGTTATTATCGAACTCTATGCAGTGCAACAATTATTGTATACAATTAGATACAATTAATAAAATAATATTGATATCATTATCATAATATGAAAAATAAGTTAATAAAGAAAATGAAAGATAAAAATATTTTATTATTTTATTGATTGTGTTTAACTGGATCAATCACTTATCTATCTGTGTAAGTATTTTCATACTTATATATGCTAATAAATAATAATATTGATGCTATTAATCAAGGGTATCTGGCATCAAATGATCACTATATTCGTGTAATGAAACTCTCTTAAGGAAAGGAAAAAAAAAAATTAAAATTACATATTATTTTGAAATGATATGCATAATTTATCCTTGCACATATTATCATTGCATAATTTATGCATTTTACTTTTTTTTTCTTTTTAGGCATATGCATTTTACTTAAAGGCTCCATTATATGTTTGAAAATTTTTAAGGAGAAAATTTTCGTGGTTTAATTATATAAATTTATTGTATAATCACATTGATTATAAATATAATAAAAAAATAAATAAAAATTATTATTTTTTTCTTTACACTATAAATCTTTGTAATTATAAAAAATTTTGAATTCATTACATTACAACTCTGTCCATCAACTTTTCTCTCCAACATATGCTTTTTTTTTTTTTTCTTAATTTATGGGAAAGTTACAGAAACATGCGGTAAGCCTTACGTGTATATATTTTTTGTCTCATTCGTATCATCATTGCACCAAATTGCAAGCACCCAACAAGGAATATTGTTATTATATATATTTTTGTACGCATGTGCCGCTCGTTTGGACCTTTGCACCACGTGCCTAGGAAAAAGTCTATTACTATTTACTCTATTCTCTAGGAAAAGTCTTTTTTTTTTTTTCACCACGTCTATTCTTTTTTTTATTTTTTCCTTCTGTTCAAAAAAGGACAAGTCTACAGCTTTCTAACTTTTGTTCGTAGAAATATAATTTCGCAAGATCTTCATATGGGGCCTCATTTTCAAATTAGTGCGCTCGTAAGGTCTTAATTGGAGATCACCGTTATACTTTTTCATTTTTTTATTGAACAAACAAATCTTGTCGCATAATTTAATGGTTTAATTTGGAATGTGCCAGCAACTTTATGTAGTTTTGCAAACCAGCCAAATGGGTAACTTTGTTTCTCCCAGAAAACCTTAAAAAAAATGGAAAACTTTGAAGTGGGTAGCTGTATCTTTGATCTGTAGTTCTTGATGTGTGAATACAGCCACACCTCTTTCATGTTGTGCTTTTATTGGGATATTTTCCTTTGTCTCTTTGGAAGAGGAGAAAGATGAATTTAAACCTTATCTGTAGTTCTTGATGTGTGAATACAGCCACACATCTTTCATGTTGTCCTTTTCTTGGGACATTTTCCTTTGTCTCTTTGGAAGAGGAGAAAGATGAACTTAAACCTTATCTGTAGTTCTTGATGTGTGAATACAGCCACACATCTTTCATGTTGTCCTTTTCTTGGGACATTTTCCTTTGTCTCTTTGGAAGAGGAGAAAGATGAATTTAAACCTGAAGAAAATGGAAGACTTTGAAGTGGATAACTGTATCTTTGATCTGTAGTTCTTGATGTGTGAATACAGCCACACCTCTTTCATGTTGTCCTTTTCTTGGGACATTTTCCTTTATCTTTTTGGAGGAGGTAAAAGATGAATTTAACTTGTACAAGGTTAGGCCCAACAAATGTTAATGAAATTTATTTAAGGTTCAGATGGGCACACCAAGTTTTTATGCTGAGGTAATATTTTAATATTTTTTTAAATTAAAATTTAAATTTGTATGGATGTTATTTTAAAATTTAAAATATAGAATTTAAATAGAATGAGTTAAATTTTTTTAAAATAAAAAATTATTTTATTCTCCTTCGGTATATTCGGTGTACCTGCACTTATCTTTTTCCATTTATTTATTAATGAAGCACAAATATGGATCATGTGCAAGCAAGCTGAAATATAAGGCATCCTGTCTGATATGTTGTTGTTTTTCTAATGTACGCAGAAACGGTACAAGAACATGAAGGACCAGATTGAAACCATCACAAAGCTAGGCCGAGTTCCTGAGGAAATTCGCAAACAACATAGAGGATTTCGAGAGTGGGACTTCGTTTCAAGCAAGCGTGATCATCAAACCATTCTTCAAGTACTTACCTACCATCATATCCAGCCTTCATATTCTGCACAGATTGCAGTCATAATTAGCAGTTCAATATTTTAAAGGCAACTAAAAGACCAATTGCCCTGTTGATGACATACATTAGGGTATGATTTTTGCAGATAATAATTGATGGAAGGGACCCCCAGTTTGTGGATAGTGAAGGACAGCCTTTGCCAACTTTGGTATACTTGTCCCGTGAAAAGAGACCCCAATATCCTCACAACTTCAAAGCAGGAGCCTTGAATGCACTGGTGTGCCGCTCAACTAATGACAGTATTTTGCAATTGAGAAAAAGGTTAACGGACTGAGAGAGATAGACTGAATATAGACCGAGTTAAATGTTGTATATACTATTTATAAATTTATTATACATTAATCTTGACTGTAAATTTCATAAGTTTTTGTATATATATTTTTTAAAAAAACTTATAACGTGTAAAACTGTTAAAATTGATGTATAACAGATTTATAAAGAATGTGTATAACAAATACCTCGGTCCATCTCACTCTCTCAGTTCATGTACCTTTACCCTTTGCAATTTGCTTAGATTTGTCACTTACTATTTGATAAAGGCTATGGCTTGGCTTTGCTTTTCTCGATATCTCAAGTCATTAGAGACAACATTAATCTCATGTAAATTGTGTAAACAGATAAGGGTGTCATCCAGGATCAGCAATGCTCCAATTATCATGAATGTGGATTGCGACATGTACTCAAACAACTCTAAATCAATCAGGGATGCCTTGTGCTTCCTGATGGACGAAGAGAAGAGTCAACAGATTGCTTATGTGCAGTATCCACAAACCTTTGAGAACATCACAAGGAACGATCTCTATGGCAGTTCCCTCAATGTCATATTCCAGGTATGCGCCGAAATTAAACGATAAGTAACATTATAGACAACAACACAGCAGCTACCAACGTCATATTCTGTCGTATGCCTATGAAGCTGGAGCTCCGAGGGATGGATGGATTTGGAGGCACTGGCTACATTGGCACTGGATGCTTTCACAGGCGAGAGGTACTCTGTGGGAGGAGTTATAGTAAAGAGTACAAGGTAGATTGGTTGAAATTGAATCACCAAAAGACAGACGAGAGCGCTGCTGTTCTAGAAGAAGCATCCAAAGTTCTTGCAAACTGTAAATATGAAGAAGGCACCAAATGGGGAAAGGAGGTCTCTTTCTCTCTCTCTGTCTATCTTAGCCCTCTGTCTCACACAAACTTATCTACACTTGCACACAACCAAGCATCCTAATGGTAACTCAAGAGCATAACAGTTTGAATTCGAACCGACAGATTGGTGTGAAGTATGGCTGCGCGGCAGAGGACATGATGACAGGATTCTCCATACAATGTAGAGGTTGGAAGTCTGTGTACTTTGTTCCTGAAAGGAGGGCCTTCTTAGGACTTGCTCCTACGACGCTGTTGGATTCATTGGTCCAGCATAGAAGATGGTCTGACGGTGATTTTCATATCTTTCTCTCAAGAACCTTCTTGTCTGGACTGGGCAGGATGTCCCTAGTACACAAATTCTCATACTGTCCCTACCTGCTATGGGCTCCAAACTGCCTGCCTACCTTGTACTATTTCACCCTGCCATCCCTCTCCCTGCTCCGAGGAATCCACCTGTTCCCACAGGTACGAAACTTTGTCTATCTCGTATTATCTGGCAACATCATATAATCAAGATCAGTTATTCGTTTCATAAACGATACGAAGGTAGAGATTAAGCAAACAGTTAATTAACTGCAGAATCTGTTGCTACATTTAGGCATCAAGTCCATGGTTCCAAGCATTTGTATATGCCATTTTGGCCAACAGTGCCTATGGCTTAGCAGAATGTATTTGGCATAAGGGCACCGCCAAGAGTTGGTGGAACGATCAGAGGATGAAGTTATTCAAAAGAACTACATCCTACCTCTTCGGCTTTTCTGACCGCATTTTCAAGATGTTGGGACTTACCACTTCTGGCTTTGCCATCACTGCAAAGGTGGCAGAAGACGACGAAGCTTCAGACAGGTACGAGAAAGAGGTCATGGAGTTTGGCGCATCTTCGCCAATGTTCACCATTATATCGACACTCGCGTTGCTCAACCTACTCAGTTTTGTTTATGGAATTAAGATGGCGATCATGGAGATGCAATCCAAGACGTTAGACCTGTATGCCATGCAGATCCTGCTGTGTGGAGTCTTGGTTCTTATCAATGTGCCTGTGTTCCAGGGCCTTTTCTTTCGGAGGGATAAAGGGAAGATGCCCAAATCAGTAACATACAAGTCTATGCTTGTTGCAGCATCCTTTTGTTCAATAGCTTTGTACCGCAACGGCTACATCCCGTAGTCCGCTCCGACAGAGGATTTTCATTACTGTTCCAACAGAGGAGCTTGAGCTGTACCTGCAGTGTTTGCCTTCTTATTTCTTTTCAGCCCTGGACCATTTGAACGTAGCATGCTGGGATGTGTCGTGTGTTTTTTGATAGGTCAATCAATAAATTCAATAGAATTAACCAGGAGAGATGACTACAAAAGTTTTCAATCTTTTCTCGGTCCAGTAAATTAGAATTATGTGCTCTTTGGAGTTGAGATGTAAACTTGATTGCCAAGGAACAAAATTTCCCGTTTGGTCAAAAAATTTTAACCAAAAAAAAAAAAAGCACAGTAGCCCATATGTCAATTTCATGCCTTTAAAGCAACAAACCTTTCAGTTGCATTTTATCGCTGGTGTTGATCCTGTACATAGCACGTAAAATCCTATTACTTTCACTTTCCAGTTCTATGAGACATGGTGGATTTTAAACCAAAAAAAAAAAAAAACCCCATATGTCAATTTCATGCCTTTAAAGCAACAAACCTTTCAGTTACATTTGATCCCTGGTGTTGATCCTGTACATAGCACCTAAAATTCTATTACTTTCACTTTCCAGTTTTTATGAGATATGGTGGATAAACCCCTTGATTTTGCCTGAGGGACTACTAGCTGTTTAAGTCAGGGCGGTGTTTTCTCCTCAGAGTGCAGTATATTCTCTGCAATGTTTATAGATCTGTATTTTTTTTTTATATAAATATCTAACAGACTAACAACTAATCATTTCTTATATTTAAAAAACAAAAAAAAAAAACACAAAAAGACACTATGGATAAAGACGAACGTGAAATTTGGCAGTTTGTGTGTGCGCGCTTTGTTCTGTTTGCGTATCTGTTGTTCCTTGACCATGCTAAGCTCAAACCCCACCGCTCATAGTGCCTTATCTTTCCACTGTGGTACTTTACAAGACAAGATGATGTGATCCTCCGATGCACCGATAATTCGCTATCAAAATTGGCCCATCTTGACGCCTTATTGTCCAAGCTTCAGTGGGTTAGTGGGCATCGAAAAATAAAAAATAAAAATTTGAGCATTAATTCAAGTGATCACCGTTCTTATTGGTTAAGAACGTGATTGCGTGTTTAATTTCTATCATACTTCTCTCCTAGACTAAAATAAATATATAAATAAATCGATATATATATATATATATATATATATATATATAGAGGAATTTATTTAATAAACAAATCGATAGGACATTTCTTATTAAAAATTTGACATACAGACCTTTATTTAACTCGCTTGGAAAAGAAACTGAAAACAGCACAACAGAATGAAGATGCGTGATTCACAAACCAATTTCACAACAAAGAACGTCCCACCTTTGCATCTGGCCTGCCAAAATGCAAATAACATTCATGACTTTGCAATAAGTCATTAATTTTACATGGTCATGGAAAGTAATATCACTTTTTATGCCTTTGAAATAGAGATAAATGGGATAACATGTTCAAATTATTTCGTGTAATATTTCTAAAAATTTTTAACAGCAATATTGTGGCCCATCACATGCCTGATAGGTTAATCTGATATTTGACCTCAACAAGTTCATAAGGAAACAAGACGTGAACATTGCATCTTAAGAGGCTACTACTTTCATGGTAATAAAATATTGCAGGACAAGAATACATCCAAGAGCAATTGAACTGAGCATTAGCTTATCAAGTTTTAGAGGGCTTACATGAGCTCGAGAACGAGGGCAGACGCTCCTCCTCCTCCGTTGCAGATGGCAGCGACCCCATACTTCCCTTTCTTATGTCTCAATATCTACAAAGCAGATATAATGCTTATCTCCATGCTCCATTAAGGTAACAATTCATGCTCAACAACAAGTATCAGCTATACATAAATAGGTGCTTGCATATTATTACCCCTATCAATGTGACCAAGATACGAGCTCCACTGCATCCTAGTGGATGTCCCAATGAGACAGCTCCACCATGAACATTTAATCTTTTCTGCATTCACAGAAACTCATAAGCTTGTCATATATCAGCTAATTGCAAAGAGCAAAATGAGATGTTACAAGCAATTGAAGCAGCTAAAAAGCATGCCAGCTTCAGAAATCAGAGAGAGTCAATGAGAGGAACATATGGAAATTAGCTTCCGACTCACAGGATCAAGACCAAGAAGCTTTTGATTGGCAAGAGCCACAACCTGTGGACAAGATATTAACACATAAGAAAATTAGTAGGATAGTGACTATGGAACGTAGAAGAGGATTGCTTACTGAAAAGGCTTCGTTTATTTCAAAGTAGTCAACTTGAGAAACTTCCAAACCAGCATTTGAAATAGCTTTGGGTATTGCGATGGCTGGTGTCGTTGTAAATAACTCAGGGGCCTTCCTAGGCAATGTCACAAATTCGTATCAAGTCATGCTCCAAACCAAGAAAGGCACAAAATACATGTTCGAAACTACCTGAGCAGCATCAGCATAACCTCTTATCTTAGCAATCACTTGCAACCCAAGCTTAAGAACCTTTTCCCCACTCACCAGCACTAGTGCAGCTGCACCATCACTATCAACAGCAGAAGCATCTGTCAGTTTTCAAACGACAAACAAATGTGGTTTTACAATAAGATGATAAATGGGGGGAAGAGGGGGAGGGGGGGTGAGGAGAGAGAGAGAGAGAGGGACCTCATGCTAGAAGCATTGCCAGCAGTAACAGAACCACCATTCTCCTTGAAACTTGGTCTAAGCTTCCTAAGTTTTGCAGCATCAAACTAGAAAGAAATATATAAAATGTACACACAAGAATTTCATAACATACTCTGAAACTTTCAGGGAGAAAAAAGAACATCAAATTGATTATCAGGATCCATTGATTTATTTATCTAGATGTCTATAGAGAGATAAACAGAAAATAAATATGAATTAAAGAATAAGTTCCTAAACCGTCAAGATAGAGAAAGGAGAGAGCTGATATGCCTGCTGCAGCACTCATAACCATGTTTCCAACAAGGAAAAGCTGGCAGCCTCAACAAACTATATCCAATGAGCAGTAAAGGAAATACATCTGGTGGCTGAATACTTGTAAAAGCTATCAGGCCGTGGAGATTGAAATTTTTTTTTTTTGACATGTAGGCAGATTGTACTGATATTTTAGAACAAAAGGTTGGACTGACACCACACAGGTGGATTATTAGGAAAGAAATTAGCATATCAACTGAAATTAATGCAGCTAAATGTGCAATGATTACATAAAAGCAACATTGATAGCTAGTTATTCTGTTACCTTTCCTAAACCTTCATCCTTATCAACAATAGACAATTTCCCTCTTCCACCGGGAACTTTAACCTGCATACTGCACACGATTAATGCTTGACAATGACATTATAAAGACACTAACAACCTTGATTAAACATTTCAGAAATTAAATATCACCGGAACTATTTCCCAAGAGAAATGACCAGCACTTTGTGCAGCAATTCCACGCTCAAAGCTCCGAACTGCATAAGAATCCTGCAACGGAATAGCAGCACCAGATACACACATAGATGTCAAAATATCGGAAAAGGTATATACAATGCAGAATGATAACATGAATCAGCATTTTAAATTGTTTGGTTGGATTAACAGTGACAGAACGGAATCTTGACAAAGCAGACCAACTGTCAACTAATCATCTGTGAAATTCATTATGAAGAAGGAAATGCCGGATAGGAACAATCGTATGGCATTCTTACCATCTTAAAGCAGATTTCAGTTATGTTCAATGAAAGGAAAAACAAAAACAACACAATCAAAATTTTAAACCACAATAGTGCTACTAACTCGCTAAAAGTACCTGCTCTTCTCTGGTTATGGAATACTGGTCAGCGCATATTTCTGCACAAATTCCCATTCCAAAGTCGTTATACACGTCCCACAGGCCATCCTTAATCATGCCATCAACAATAGTATCATTGCCTAGTCGAGAACCCATTCTGTTCAGAAAACATGACAATAAGAGATCGATGGGATGGTTCTCATCAGTACATGGAGTTTGGAGTCTAAAAAAATCATTCAAGTTATTTGACACAGATACGTGATCATCCTATTTAATTAAGCAATGTACTAAACAAGAAAATGAAAAAAAATTATCAGAATGAGACAAGAAGTTATTTAATAAATATCAAAATTCTAGACAAAAGTAAGATTGGATTGAAGCAATCACTTAAATAGTTAACCAAACATCTGCCGCAACCCACAGAAAGAGTGCTTTTCACATTACATTAAGAACAAGAGCTGATGGACATGAAACACAGAAGACAGACAGAGAATACGATAGAGCTGGAACCAGAATGCAAACGAGTGGGCAATCTTTCCACGAAACACAGTAGACAGACATGGAATATGATAGAGCTGGAACCAAAATGTATACAAGTGGGCTTAAGGAAGTAGGAGATTGGATTTGGTGCTACATAATCAGTCTCATGCCGTCTCCACCTCAGTCAAATCCAAAACAACAATTGATAATGAACTTTGTCCCATATGGCTAGCTTTTCCCTACATCAGAATCCAACTTGACTGTCATTCAGAACCACAACTAATAACTACAGTGGCCAAGTCAACAATTTAAAAACAAGAAGTTGAACACATATCTTTATGAGATCACTCAATCCTTTGAAGTACAACCATCTTTCATCACCAGATAATTAAACATCCAATGAGTGACAGAGATCCAAACCTTGAGTTCACTAAATACTTGGGCGAATTAGACATGCTTTCCATTCCACCAGCCACAACTACGTCATTGATACCCAATTGGATTGTCTGTGCAGCAAGCATCGTTGCTGGGATGAACAAAAGCAAAGAAAACATTATCACTCATCATTCATTATCCATTCGTTTCATTAGTATATATCCTACAACTGGAAGACACATTGTGCCGACAAACAACTTACCTTTAATCCCTGATGCACAAACTTTATTAATGGTGGTGCAGATCACCGAATTAGGTATACCCGCACCCAATGCTGCCTGTCTAGCAGGAGCTTGTCCTAAATTTGCACTAAGTACATTACCAAAGAAGACCTCTTGCACTAGCGATGGATCCACATTTGCCCTTCTAAGAGCACCTGGTGAATTATCATATGAACAATCAACAGAGCAATAACTTCATTTAAATTGCAAAAATGAAATAAAAGCAACATGAAGACACAGAGAATGGCTGCAGCAAAATTTTATTACATTCAATAGCTATAGAGCCTAGCTTTGTAGCCGAGAGAGATGAAAGGGAACCCAGAAAGCCACCAATCGGAGTACGTGCAACACCTACAATGCAAACATCTGTGCTGCAACAAAAACCACAGTTAAGACACACAAACAAGAAATCAAAATCCCAAGTCAGAAATAAAGGAAAAGACCCATAATTGACTTGTTTGAATCCCATCATAAACCAAAGAAGAAAAAAATCAAATAAAGACTAAAAGCACAGGTTAAAAGGGAAAACAAAAGAACATAAGGATTAACGACCGATCAAGTTCAAGAAACTTTGGGATTGATAACAACCATAAGAACATATTAGCAACTCCTCTCTTTCACAATCAGCCCTTTAATTAACTGCTGTACTAAAGTAAAAGCAATCAATAAAATGAAGTTCAAAAAAATAAAAAGGAAAATATCCCAGGATTCTTGAAAACCAAGAACAAGAAGAAGAGTTTTGGGGGGGGGGGGGTGTAAAGATTGTTTCTTTCTGGTGTTTTTTCAATTCTTGAAAGCCGAGAACAAGAAGAAAAGTTGGGGGGAGGGAACACAGAGAGAGAGAGAGAGAGAGAGAAAAGATTGATTCTTTTTGGTGTTTTTCCATTCAATGAACAAAGAAAGGGAAGGGGGCTGTTGTTGATTACAAGAATTGAAGGGAAAGAGAAGTAACCTCGGGGCTTTATAGAATCTGAAGAAGGAGACACCATAGTTATTATTCGTATTTGTAATGTCCCAAGAGAGACAGGAGATCAGGCAACAAATCTCTTGACTTTGATTTTGCGTACACCAACAAACCAAACACCAACGAATCAGCCAATTACGGTAAGAAAAAGGGAAAGAAAAGTAAGCAGTTTTTGGCTCGCCCACAATTGATACTCTGATATCAGAAAAATTGGCAGACAAGCAAAGAAGCACGAAGTATCCAATTATTTATAGGTAGAGCCTGCACAAGACCAAGGACAGACAGACTAATTGCGATGCTGACGTCCTTGGTAACATTATCCCATTGGAAAGCGTATATCCTATGAGTGTTATTTTTTTAAAGATAAGATTACCACTCTGTTTTATTTTTATTATTTTTTTGATATGATTTTATTTTTAAATAAAAAATTATTAAAACATTATCTAAATAAAATTGATTTTATTCAATTTATTACTGTCTCGATTTTAAGTGTAATTAAAAAAATTATTTCTATTTAATTGTGCTTGTAATTTAATCAACTGTATATTAAATCTGACTAGTTGTATTTGAGCGTTTTTTCATATCTGTTTTTATTGGGAACTCTAATTTTTTTCCTTTTTTTAAAGAATAAATTACCTGTCTATTTTAAGTTGCAATTAATTTTAATAAAAATGTATTTTTATCTAATTTAATAATTTATTTATTTATTATTTTATGACTATAATTTTTTAGTTACTCATATTACTTTAATTACTGTGACGTGAGACCTCCATTGGGGAATTTGGGCTGCACGCCCTTGAAGTAAATCTTGACCATCAGATCAAAATTGTCAATCTGAAAAAGTTTTTATTTTTATAATAAGGTGTTTGTTTCCTTTTACGATCCCTGTGTTTTTCATCCAACCTAAAACAGGGCCGCGCGACCAAGTCTTTACGGCATCTTTGGATTGACAAAAACAACTACGATTTGTAGAGTGAAGTTTGTCTCTTTATAAAATAGAAAATTTAGCACATATCATCATAGTCTTAGACAATTAATTTTTACCGTTATTCAAATCTTCGTTAAAGTTTAATTGATAACTCTTACTAAATACCGTAAAATTTATTCTTCTATATTTTAGCATAAAAACTCAAAGGTGATGTATTATCAACGCAATTTTCAACACCCCGCACAATCTTTCCAGATGGGATGATAAAATATCGTCCTTATTGTCTCATTTCTTGTATATCAAACTGTGACACAAAAAAAAAAAAAAAAGCATTCAGACTTTTTTCTTCTTCCCCCGACTTTGAGTTTTCTATGGGTTTTGCGTTCTCTGTGTAAACTCTATTTATGGCAGAGGGAAATTCTGGCCCACAATGATGGAATTACATGACGTGATGGATTTAAGTTCACAACTCAGGCTCCATGATGCCAAAGAAAAGATTAGACTACGACTACATTAATCCACTCTCCCATTGCCAGAGGCCTCCAACTCCAAGTACTTGTGGCAACACTTGCTTATGTAGCTCTCAGGTCACATGGTAAGGCAGATTTCCCAACATTTCTTATGTTCCGAACACATGAGAACACCTTCCGTCCTATCACAACATACAAGCATGCAGCAACAGAACAATCAGTTGGAACTGAGCTGCTAAAGAAACGATTAACAATCAAAGGAAAATTTGATAGACAACTTCCCTACACTGATCAAAGGATGAGCCTGAAAGTAAGATTAATTCGAGTCGCCTCAATTTTTGCACGTTTGGGCACTGAGTGAAGCCAATCTCTCTGAGTGTAACCTCTCATCACAAATAGTGATCCATGCTTTAGTATGAATGAATGCTGATCAATGTGGCTGCTTTTCTTTAACCTCTTGCCAGCAGGCTCACCATCAGATTTTTTTCCTACAACTCCCACATAAAATTGCAAATTAAAATGACTCAAGCTCTATCGCAACAAAACAATAAAACAAAGCAACACAAGCATCATCTCAGATGAATGGAGATGGGGGCAAAACACTAGGAAAGAACAGTTCAAAGACAACATAGTACCCTGGGATGATTTCTCAGGCCTCTTCTTCAGAAAGAATTCGCGGTCGCATCCAAAGGAAACCGAGGCAATTTCTGGAGTTGGTCCATAAAGCTTTTCATCATCCGCATGCCAACCAACATTGTCACTGCCACCTTTATATCTGTTCAAGAGTAGGCTGTTAAATCTACTCCCAGGGAGTGCATTGTGGACCTGCAGGATATACGAAACCCCATTAGACACAATTAAACTGAATCCCCAAAATACTGAAGACAAGGCAAAAGCATTCTTACTGCCTCTAATATCTCCTTAAGAGGAGGATAATCCTCCCAAGAGTATGCATGCGGCTTGTATCCACTGTAAATCAATTCCGGCAATCCCGGACTTGCAACATAGCATGTGTCTCTAGGCTGCAAGGAGAACAGCAACAAGTGGTAAATGACTATTGCAAGGTTCACAATTAACACTCGTGATTCAAAGTCCGCCTAATCTAGGGACTTTTCCACACTTCCTAAGGAACAAATAATGAGGATTGGCACCATAAAGCCAAAATCCCACCACCCCCAGAACCCATTAACAACTTATAAATTCTTGATCATTCATTCAAACACAAGGAAATAATCATATCTTACTTTACCATGTGGAATAAACAGCATCAAAGATTGTAATTTTAACAGAATTTCCACTTCAAGATCCAACCTTTCAGTTATACCACCCATCATTTGATTGGAAAAACCACAAAGAAGGGAAAAAAAAACCAATTTTTTTGTGAAATAATATACACATCAAAAAGCAACAAATTTGCCAAGAAATTTTTTTAAAAAAAATATATATTATGGAGAGAAGATGGGGGGACCTGGAGACAGGAGCGACCAAAGACACGAATGGTGGGTCGCGTCCATGGGATGTGGGTGTCAAGGTAATTAAAGAATTCCCATGAGAGTTCAAATGGCAAGAATTTCGGTATGTAAATTACTTGGCTTCCCTTTCCAAGATCGATTATTTCTTTCTTCTTCTTCTTCTTTTCACTCTCGCCAATGCTTTCTTCAGGAGGAGGTTTCGTTGGCAGCGACACCGCTTTGAACTTGCAACTCATTGCTGAATTTGCAATTTGCCATCAATTTTAGCCAAATACCTGCAGAGGCAATACTAGCAGTCTTCGTCCTGATTCGGGTCAGAAACGGGTCGGATTGGGATCGCCCATGTAAATATTGTTAAATACGAAAAATAATTGGTTTTTTTTTTTTTTTTTCTTTCTAGAGCTGCAACGAGATGAGACTGTTATCCAGACCATGAAAGGAAAAAGTCCGTGGCGGATTTCAATCTGATTTGATGAAGAGGTAGTTTTAAATTTATGATTCATTATTTTATGTAAATAATATTATAAATATTTTGTCATTTTACGTTTATTAAATATAAAATCGTAATACTTTTAGTAAAATCATAAAACATTATTCCCACATTCTTATCTTCTAAAAAATATAAGACAAAAATTATTATTTTAATGATTTAAAATACTGTCAAGTGCACCGAACAACACCCTTCCCACAAAGTTTTTATCTTTTCTGTTCTTTAACTAACGTGCCACTGAGGGCTTTTCTTTTTCCCATTTCACATAACAATCATAATAATACAAGGTTAGAGATCGCAGCCTATTTGGCAATTTCTACTTTTTTCTTCTCCAATATTACCAATCAAACTTGTGCCTGGCTTTTCAAAATAGGGTGGTCCAGCGTTGCTGCCTAGTATTATTAAAGTTGCATACATGATGCATGCATCACTGCATTTTCTGGGATAATTTGGATGTAAAAAACGGCATGCCACCGTGCAAACAAAGAAGAAAATAGAGGAGATCACAATCTACAGAAAACAAACTGACAAAACAATGCAGTCAACTTATGTATTCGTCGTCGGATGTCCGACAAAATAAGTATGAACACATCGACATACAACACCGCCATCCCCAACTATAACTGTACAAGCATCCTATATATCTATTTTTTTATCATTTCCTAGATGGTTAGAGAGATGCACTAAGCTAACACCCTATTGACCATGGCGCTCTCAATTACAGGACACTAGCATTTCTATGAAGGTTGGGGAATATCTACTGCTACTTTACATTCACATGTAACTGAGGGGGAACTGCTTCAGAATTTTATTAGTCTTTTTACAATGTTGAATGACTTTTGCTTTCTTTCTCCCGGAACTGGATTCTAATGAAGGTGCTGCTGCAGCTTTGCTAATCTTCTGGAAACGGGGTCTACAGCCTAAACTGTGCTTTACCTTACTCGCGTTGGTGCTGGTTTTTTGACCTTTTGCTTCCATATACTCTGCATTTGATAAAGAAGCCTTAGTTACTCCTAAGTAGAAGCTAAAACTTTTCATGCACGAGCTAAATACAAAGTTAGAAGCACGTACAAGAGGCTCGTCATCAGAGAACTCGGCTTCCCCAGCATCGGCCTTGGTATCACCAACTTCTGCATCTTGACTACCTTCAGATGCAGAACTGTCATTATCAGCTTCCTCTCCCAAGGCTTCATTCAACTCCACCTTTCTTTCCTCTTGGAAATCACCTTTTTGAGTATCTATAGAAACTTCATCCCTTGTGTTCGATTTCACTTCTCCATCGGATTCTTCTGAATGGTACGGGCTCCCCTCTGTGTCCTCTAAGTGCTTTCCTCTAAAACCTGATGAATCTTTATCAGATTCCTCCACATCTGTTAGATGCTGCGTCACCCCATCAACACCTTCCCCTTGAGAGTTATCTGGAGGAGAACAAACAAAACAACAAAAAAGGAACAATAATCAGCAACTATATTGGCCAATGCTTGGCCGATCACGTTTAACACAACTTTTCTTACTAACTTAAGTAAAAAATAAAACCATACAATTCTTCTAGCAATATCACAATCAATGAACTTTTGGCAAATAAACCTCTTGAACATCCAGCTTGACTCAATGCTTCATCAAATTTGTCTCACCTTTAGATTCCAATGTAATTTCAGCATCAGATACATCAGAATCCCCTCTATCCTGAGATTCTTTAAGAACATGCTTTGTGCTTTTCTTAGGAGTTCTTTTCCCTTTTACTCTACAAAACAAAAATAAAAAAACATATATGCATTCAGCAAACTCTATGCACAATAACTACTGTATAGACAATAAAAACATTCCCTACTCACATCATTACTGAATTCTTGTTCCTACGTAAGCCAGCGGAACTTCTATTTTTCTGTGAAGTTGACCTGTGAAATAGATATAGAAATGAGGCAAATACTGGAAGAAACATAAAATTTGTTCCATAAAATGTCATTTTATGGCCAAAACCCGCTAATGTATGGACAATCAAAACGAAAAGATCTTTCTTTACAACATGATACTAACCTCACTGCAGAAGGACTCCGAAATAAATTTTTCTGAAATGGCACAAAGCACAAAATATTAGTTTAAAATCTTTCAGTTTCAGGAAAAGAGAAAGCAATCTCATGAAATATGATGGTAAGAGCCTGCGACCTTTTGACGCTTGCGATCAACCAGCTCCCAGCGTTCTTTTTCTAAACGGAGTACTTCCACATCTCCATCATCATATAATATCTGCATTGAGTCAAACAAGAACGGGCGTCAAAGTGAGCAAAAAAAAAAAAAAAAGCAGACCAAGATCATAGATATATACACAGAGAGAGAGAGAGAGAGAGGCATACCACATGCTTCCTCTTCATAGAATCATAAGATTTAACTGTACCTTCATAGAACCTGTTAATTTTAGCAAAATGATAAGTCATGAAAGTGTTCATTAGCTAACACATTTTTTTCAAATTGTAACCAAAGAAGATGAACGCCTGTTTAGTTACAAATTTTTCATTTGTAAAGTTTGCAACTTCACAACAACCATGTCCCATCTCATCCCTCACGGCTATTTGAAACTGTAATCTACTTCAAATCAGACCACCATGAACAAATATAACGAAGCATTTCATAGTTAAAAAAAAAAAAAAAAAGAAAGCTATTGACTACTATACTTCTTTTTATGTACCAAAAAATGTACTTTTTTCATGGGTAGAGCAGATGCAAGGAAGAAGGATCAGCAAAGAAACATGTTCCATTCACAGGATAGCAGTTTGCATAAACACAATAGACAATTCACACGAGCAAATAGGCATGTCAAGAAAGGAAATGAATATAAGGAGATAGCACGGTGGAACACTTTTCCCCCCAAACTTTTAGCTTCAACAAAGCAATAGACTGCTTACCGCTTATCCATGGGCCACCAAACTTTGATTCTGTACCCAATTAGTTCTTCAATATTGATGCCACGATTCTTTCTCGAGGACTGGGAAAGAAAAGGGAAAAAGACAAGGAAAGGAAGCAAGCATTATACCACATTCCCAGGAAAAAGGGAAGACTTGTATTCTTCAAGTAAAACCAGAAAATATCTCTGGAACCAAAAAATAATTAGTAACAACAATGTTCACGTGTCTGACAGTGAGATTGTGTTTTACGCCCAGACATTCCACCGGACAGTCAGGTCATTCATTATCAACCTGGTGGAGGTCAGGTAATGAAAGATGTCTGCTGGTTATGAAAACGAATTCAGTAGTATAGGTTGACAACAACAGAAATAATCCAAGAGAAATGTTATCTTTTATTGAGGTTGTACAATAAAAACCAGATATCCGTAAAATTACAAGCCTGAACAAAATTCTTTTCCCTACAGTAGAAGGTCAAAACACTTCAAGCAATATGGCACAGGAAATTCTTTTTTTTTTTTTTTTTTTGTACATCTGTTTCAACAGAAGAATGTTAAGAAATGAACTCTTTTTATTCGGCCAGCAAAGAAAAAGACTTTTTGATTAAAGAAACTATAAGGACAAAAAGGTAAAGCACACAAAAAAATACTGGTCACACCCAAACTGGACATTCTAAACAAGTATCACCACATTGTGCACTTGTTGTGGAACCATGCAAAACTAAGAAGGGAAAAACAAATAAGACGTTTACCTTTGCCAATCCTGCAACACTTCTTCTTTTCCGCTTCTTCATGGATCCACTTGAAGTATTCTTGTCAGTCTCCACAAGCAAATTAGGCGTCTGTCACAGAAGAAATCCGAGAACATGTCATTTTATGAGCTTTTGAAAGTACCCTGACCACCACAAAAGCACCGCCTCAAAAGCTTACCATCACATTATCTTCATCAGCCTCGCCAGTTTCATTTTCCTCGCCATCATGGCTCAAGTCAGCACTTTTGCCTTTCTGCTTTGATGTGGAGGTTATGTTTCGAATGTATGATGCCAACAAGTCAGCCCGAATGCTTTCCTTTATCCCCGACCTCTTGTCTTCCAAATCAGGGCTTAAATCATCCCCAGAAACTCTTAAAGGGACCTTTGAAGTGCTTTGTGGCGATTTGAAAGCACTATGAGCAGATGATGATCGACGGCGTTTAGGAACAGAAACAGAAGCTACATCAGTACCTTTTCGTTTTTGATTTTTTTGATGGTCCAGTTCTGATTTCTCCTTCTCAGTAGGAAAATGATTGTGGCCATTGCTTGACTCAAACTTCTTTGACAGTCCAAGATTATCCAAGTTAATTTCCCTTACCATCTTCAAAACATCAACATCATTGTCAACGTCCTTTGTTTTAGCAGATGAAGACCTTTTCTTCTTAATCTTTCCACTCTTGCTTCCCTGAGACCTCAGTTGTTTTAAAATTTTCCCAAGAGGCACTTCATTCACTTCTCTCTCACTGTCTTTTAGAAGTTCATCCTCAACCGCAGCTGAAATAATCTGATGTAACCGAAGCAAACCCCACAAGTTAGTGAAAAGCCCAAGTGGCACCAAATACTGCTAAACATTACTGCAATGCTCAAAATACTTTAAGCAGTAGAACATACTATTGGGTCGGTCTCCAATTTAAGTGATTTGAAGTGAGCCAAGACATTCTCATCGGCCAACCAAGTATTTCCTTCATTTTCCTATCAAAAACATGAAATTTTATTAAAAAGAAAGTGCAAGAACAAAAACTATTCCAGCCAAATCTATAGCAAAGAATCAGAAACTTTTTATCCTCCATTAGTTTGATCCAGTATTTAGTCATTGGAGCAGCAAAATTCATTTAAGGTATAAAGGGTACCAGAGAGTCATTGACTTCTTCTGTTTCATGAGGTTTGTACAGCATTGGAGGCAAAGAAACTCTTGAGGACAACTTTTGAAAATCATCCCCCTTTTGAGCTATGCGCTTAATGACTGACAGCCCAAGGTCTGCAATTGCATGTGAATTCTGCAGATTTAAACAGTTGCAACAACAAGCTTAATATTCTTCGTTTCTCAAATCATCATATTCTGGTGGGTAAGCTCTTGAACTATCAACAATCGTTCACATTTATAATGATGAATACAAAATAAGACGTATTCCACAACCTTTGTTTTCCCCGAGTCAACTAAATCTTCCGAGCACTTGATACTTTGAAATATAGAAACTATTGTAGAAATATTCTCTATCTCCTTGTTAGTACTAGATTCGGATTTGACATCTTCATCTTTATGCACAAGCATGGAAAGAATAAAGTACAATTGCCTGAAAAAGAAGGGAAAACATCAATGTTGATATACCTTTTGGTATCCTCGCTAAATTTAATGGCATTGTATCATACATTCCAGAAAATTTGATTTACCGGTATATCGGTTCAAATTCTTTAACATCCTTGCACTCATCTACACAGGGGCACGAATGATGAGCAAGAGCGTGGACCAAGTATGGGAGAATGTATTCAGGATAGATTGCCACGGGATTTGCATCACTTTGAACAGGCAGCTGCCGTGCCTTTGCCTGGTAATGCATTTGAATGATATCTGCAAGGTTCTGCTTCTCCTGCCAAATCAGACAGCCTAAACATTCAGCCAATTAAAGATTTGGGCATTTGATCAAACCAGGCTGACAGCAAAATGATCTAGCCCAATGCAACTGACTCTGTACCAATTGGGTTTACTAGAAATACCTCTTCAAATTCCACTGAGCTGGCCCCAGCAATGTTCAATATTAATGCACAAGCATATTTTGCATCCAGGAGCCTGTCCTTGATATATTGATGAACTTTGCTCAGAAATAGCTTCCTAACTTGGGGGAAAGCAACCTACAAGAACCAAAAGGATAGAGAGGAAAAAGAACAAGGAACTAGTTACAAAATGATCATTTGTTTACAAGTACTATAGAAAATATATATAGAGAAAGGTGCTGTAGGGGAAATTCACCTCTGGTGTCCTCAAGGTTAAGTGGAAGATATCAACAGGTATTTTATGATCCCATTGCTTTGATAGGCGAAGAATTGACTTCGCAGAAGCAAGCTTCATATGGGCTTTATCAACTGAACTGTATGATTAGATGAACTTTCACATGAACTGAAAACTTCATGGTCTAATTAGAACAAGAAAAAAGAAAAACCACTGACAACCCCTAAAGCAGCTAAATTAATAATAAAGTGATACCTTGATTCTATACTTTCTGATATTTCTCCAAACTGAAGTATGTTCCTGAGGATTTCCAAAAGGCCTTCGATACCAGGGCGAAGTTGAGCATCTTTAACAGGCAAGTAACTCTTGACCAATGCCTTTATCCCATAAATCTGCAGTGTAGCTCTTGTAAATGTATTGCATTAACCACATTTCAAAACAACACGCTCTAATGCGATCAAGGACAACACTACCAAATAAAACAATTACACTAATGATAAATTTTTTCTTTTGGGATGACGAGGAGTCCCCTGCAGATAAATCCCAAGGAAATTAGCATGAAAACCCACTGCTGTGGCCCCCATTTTCTTTTCTTCATGGTTTATCCCCAGGAGGTGAAGCCCGTGTCCATGCACATTACTATGCAATCCTGAAGTTGTACTTACTGCTGGGTTAACCCACGTGTGGGTTTTGATTAATTATTATTTAAGGATATGTATGAATGAATACAATTTGACACCCCAACGCAGGATTGCAAGCTACTAACAAAAGAAAAGTACCAACCTTCAACAAACAAAGTTCGCTTCTATCATCCCAACCATCTTTTGCATTTTTTTCTGCTTTCTGCGAAAGGTAAAAGCACAATAATACATTGAGACTAAATATCAAGTAGTAAATAGAAAATAACTATGTAGAAAATCTTCAAAGGCATACACTACTGCACTCCAAAATCTTGCTTTTTATGAAATCTTCAATTTCGCTCTCTCTAGTTTCAAAAACTGGCATTGCAGTCTGTGCTATGCATCCCAAAGATTGAAGTACAGCTGGCAAATTTCTCTTTTCCTCCAGCGTGTCAACAAGTCTCTGTAAATTCAGCAAGTAATGTCATCTATATTGTTGTCATTAAAAACCAGGCATTGCAACATGTTCAACATATCTAATGGTGAAACACAAAAAAATAAAATTCAAGCACAAATGTCAAAATAACTACATCATAAAAGGAGGCATGCAGCACATTCAGCACATCTACAAAGACAAAATTGCAAACATGAGTGCTACCTTGTATAAAACAGAGAGAGACTTGAGCCCATCATCCTTTGTTATAGCTGCCAGAGCATGCACAGCATACTTGGCTTGTCTACGGCTGCCTTCTAAACAGAACCTTTCCAATATAAGGTCAATTGAACTGCAGTTAAGCAACAAGACAGTATAAGCATATGCCAGGAGCTAATTCAAGGAGGGCAATAATTTCAAAATCTGCACCTTGATGACACTGCAAGTTGTTCACGGATAGTACCACCAGCCCTCGCCAAAACATGCAAAGCACCTTCTATAACCACCTCATTGTCATCTTTCAGAAAATTAACTATTTCTTCTTCAGACCCACTAAATAGCAATGGACTGAACCGTGCAAGAATCTGAAAAATTGTCATAAAAAGCTTCAAAATCAGCCATCCTTACACAAATTTGAATTTCAAGATTAAAACTGCAAACATGTATCCTACAAGCACACGGAGATACTATCAGTCTATCACTTTGTTCAAAGCCAATAGGCCATAGTAACTCAAACTCATACTGCAGCCATAAAAATGGAAATTTATTGACACACACAGAAATTCCCAGCTCAAGACATGCAACTATATAAACACTGACAAAGATTATGAAAGAACAGTAAAGTAAAAAGTAACTTGCACAGTTTTTGTAAAGAGAGATTAATGCATGTAAGAGAAAAGAATGTGCTTACCACAAGTACATCCATGCAAGATTGGATAAGTTGAGTATTTCCAGCAGATTTGTGTGTGTTAGCCTCCAAAAAAATTTCTTTAACATGCTCCTTGTTGAATAGCAAATAAGAGCACTTTAAAGAGAGATTGCTCAAAAAATCATAGAGTCGGTGAGAAACACCGAGTATTTTGAGCAAATCATCCTGCAAATAACAGGATTTCTACATTGAGTGAAACTTGAAAGTACGCTGTGCCCTCCCGAAATGAAATACAGTACACCAAATCCCACGGCCAGGTGTTTCCATTCCGTGTTGCCCAAACAAGACAACTATTTGCAGCATCAGGTAACTTACCCGACTGATACAAGCTTGATGGAAGCTAGTATTTGGATCGAGTAGACTCGTTAGTATCTTCCAGATGTTGGCATCTTTTAATTGATCGAGTATCTGAAAATTCTCCTCAGCCTTTGAAGGTTCAGAAAAAGAGCGAGACATGATCCGAAAGCAGAGAAGAAACTTTTTCTGGATCTCAGGAGTGTCTACATCCTATATTTAAATCAGAAACGATAATTTTAGCTTTCATAATTCAAAGTTTATACCAAAAAGTGAGAGGGTTAATATCCAACATTTGCAAACCTGATCCATCTGTCTAAGGGAGAGATATCTCTGCATCTCTTGCTGTAATCTGCAACCCAGAAGGAAATCCAACAATCCCAGAACCAGGTCAAATAAACAAGGAGAGATAAGAGGAGGCTTATCAAAATTTAGATTGAGATCAATCATTTAAGGCACACCTTTGCTTCTGCTCCAGGAGTCTCTCAAAAGCTTTAAGCTCAACTTTTTCAAATGAAGAGAAGACCCTCACCCAGTGTTTAACTCTGTCTTTGACAGAGAACTCCGCTGGGAACAGAGACCCGCACAGAGCGGATTCAATTGTATCTGATCTGCAGCACAGACCTATGTGTTAAATCTTCTTCAACTAATACTCAATGGACAAGAAACTAATACTCCAGCATTGCCACATTTGAACCAGATGACCTTCGACATTTTGCCATGTAACATCTAAAATAATTAGCATTTGTAGACTCAGAATGAATGCAAGTAAAAGAAAGAAAAGAACAAGAAACCCAACAGCTAATAATGAAGATGATAATGGACAACCAGCATTTCAACGCAATGGCAGAAAATGAACAAAGAAAAACTATTCCATCACAGCTTGCAGAGTAAGATATCAGACCTGAAATCTTTGTCATAAAAGCACCTCAAAATCTTCCCAGGAATCCAATCAAAGTCCCTGGGATTGATAGAGCCATCGGAGGACTTCACACAACAAGCCTTGAAGATTTCAACAAGTCTCTCCATCGTATATCTTTTAACAATTAACTGGGATTTCAGGAAAGAATTATGCATATGCATCAACTACTACATCCAAAAATAAACAATTAGGCAACAACATCATGTACAAGGAAAAGAAAAACCATACATACCGACTTGTCTCTGAGACGCTCTGCAACCAGTTTTATTGTGTCAACAGGGATGGAATTTACAGCATGACATGCCACATTGCATATTACATCAACAACTTGCTTTCGGACATTCTCATCATAGTCCAACAGCCGATCACAGAGAGCAGCTGAAATGCATCGAATCATATCAAAAATCAAGCTAGCCTCTCATAATTATACTTACAACACCACTTTACCATACTTACAGATGATTTGAGGAGCCTCAGTTCGGAAAGGATTTGACAACAGACAGCTTTTGACATGCCCAAGAACAGACATTCGGACCTCAACAACTCTATCAGTCAGCCGTTTCAAAAACTCTGAAAAGATAGGCTGAAATAATTCACTGATGACAGTACCTGGCAGAGCAAACAGATCTCCAACTAACCCCACAGCTTTTAAACGAGTGTCTAGCTGATCAGTCTGCAAATATTGGAATGAAATAACTCAGAAATCACCATCAACTCTCAACAAGTCACAGGCTTACATTGTCAAAACATTTACGTTTATAAATACACATTTAATTATGCAAGTAGCATTTTTTTACTTCTGGGATGATGTTGAAGGAGAACTTGTATGATGCCACAGTAAAACAAAAGGCCTAGCTTTGAAGCAAAACTGAGTGTTTGTGCACCCAGAATAAAGAAATTTAACAGTTAAGGTAGAAATAACATGATGCAGGTCACAAATATGTAATTACCAACAGCTCCCCTGTGAGATACGGAATGGCTCCTGATAGGATCTGAGTAGCACAACGATAAATATCGTATATAACTTCATGATAATCAACTTTACTATTAGCCGACTGATTATCTCCAGATACTGATGATATTATAAACTGTTTTATGCCAGCTTCAAGTTTTCCAGCACATTGCTCTATAACGTTCATAGCAAGTCTCCTTGCAGCAGCAGAAATGTCCTGGGTTTACAAGTTTCAACAAACAGTTTTTGTGAAGCCAAAGTGAAACAATGAAAGGAAAAAAAAAAAAAAAACACAAAACAAAGCAAAATGGGCACAATGACATCAAACCATTGAGTGCAATGAATAGCGCATAAAATTAAGGAGAAGGTGCTTACAGTTCTGTTTCGACCTAGTACAGACAGTATGATGAGTAAGAGATCCTCTCTGACATCCTCACTTTCTTCTATGAGAACAACCATGATTGTCTGCATTGAAGATAATATACTTTCTTGGTGATCATCACTGCAAAACAAGTATTTGAGATTAATTATTTTATATGGCTAAAAGAAAACCCTAATCCAAGATATTGCCATGAGCTCTAGAAATAAGAGGACACAGAAAAGAAGCAATTAGCAAATATGTCTCTCCCAATGTCTATCTACCGTTGACAGTTCATCATCCTGATAACAATATTCTATTAGCAATTTGCCGATGTGCGTCTCCTGATATATTTCCCATTTGAAAGTTATTCATATTGGCAACAATCCTCTATAGTATGCAGAAATAGCTATAAGCAATTTGCCAGTGTATATCCCTTGACGTGTTTTTGAGGCTGGAAGTTGGTCTTGGAAACAATATTATGCAGCAATAAGCAATAATTATACATTCCATTCATGAATAGGCAGTCAAGCCCAGGCACTGATTCAATTTTGTATTTGTAATACCCTGAGGCCTACAAAAATTTATAAAACATAAAATGTATCAAATTTGAATTGCAAAGGTAGGAATGATCTGGGAGCAACAATAAATCTTCATTTAGCAATCATGTACCAAGCAAAAAAAGAAGAAAAGTAAATGCATGGAGTATAACACACCTGGCAACACTGAAGAATGTGCTGAACATCTTATTCACCAGATCATCGCATTCAAGATCCAACATTACAACACATGACCTATACTTGGCCAAAGTCTCCAAAATAACAACTCTCCTTCCGAAAGATGGGCCACTGGTATCACTTAACCCACTAAAAGTGCCTACAATCAAGTGAAAAATATCCTGCAGATATACATTTACCAATTAGCTAGAAAATTGAAATACAAAAACATGTGAATGACATTACAATAAACCATGTAACTACTATTTAGTCAGGTTATCTGTATAAGAGATGAGTGCCTTCAGAACATCATCACTATAAGGAGCTTCAGGTGCTGTAATTCGGGTTATCTCACAGATACAGGTTGCAACTAAAAGCTTAACGTCTCTATCTTGATGCTGCAGCAACTCGGGCTTCACAATTGCATTAATAAAAGGCTGCATTGACTCCATCATTGAAGTGGATGGCGATTGGTCCATCTCAGAGAGAGAGACAGCAGCTTGCTGCAATTATAGAGAGTAGTATCATACACTAGCGATGAATGAATGAAAGCAAAAGTTGTACTCAAATACTGATAATACAAGCATGGGGACCCCATAAGGAATGGTATATCACGATAGCTCTGGCACCATGAATTTGATCTAATATTAATACTCAGGATATTCTTCTTCTCTATTGTTTCTTTGTCCACTGGTCCAGCACTTGACTAACTTAAGCTCGCTAATTCAACCCCCTTAATGACATGTAACACAGACTGCTAATATATACTATAACAACATTACTACATAACCAAACTCCGTAACAGAAAAAAGATAGATGAACAAGGTACCAACATATCACTTGTATACTAAGAAGGTGGAAAGATGAGAGTTTTCAAAAGGTGCAACCCTAGAGCAAAAGTCATGTCAGGAAAGAAAAACCCTAGATTTGCCAAACAAAGACCCCATAGAAACTCAAATTTCATTGAACACAAAATCATCTTACCCCTAAAGAAACCTAATTTACCCCACAAACCTAGAAAAATTTTCAATCTTTAAATTACCAGAAAACTAATTATCAAACTAAAATTCAACCTAATTCAAACTTCAACCAACCAAAACACAAAGAAACAAAATTCCCACTTAACCTTTACCACCATTACTTGGGTTTCTTTCAAAGGAAACCAAACAGAACTGTAAGTAACTAACAGTTAACTAACAGAACGGCATCCACAAATTTCCTCAAAATTTGTAAAAATCATACACAAAGAAAAAAAGGCCAAGAAAACCAGCAATTTAGCAAAAGAATTTGAAGAAATGCGTCACCTTTAAGAGCTTAAAGAGGGCATCTTTGGAGGAGGGAGGGGTCTCCAGCTTCGATCCCATCTCCTTAAGCTGCTCTTGCAGCTTCTCTTCCATTTTCTTTTTGTGGGGTTGTTGTTTTTCAGCAACAAGAAAAACTTCGTCGTTTTTGTAGCTTCAAGGCTCAACCACCACCGGCTCTCCGCCCATCAAGCCCCAAACTTTTTTAGGGCAAGAAGAAGACTATGTGTATGGGTACGTAAGCCAACAAGGAAGAAGTACGTAAGCCAACAAGGAAGAAGAAGAAGAAGAATAAAAAGATGGGGTTTCCTCTCTCTCTCTCTTTCTCTCTCTCTCTCTCTCTCTCTCTTCCTCTCTTTCGTTCTCTTTTTTTTTTTCTCTCTTTTTTTTTTTTAATTTCTCTGGTCTCGTTTTTTTTAACAGCAACGCGAAATCAACTCAAGATGTAAGAGAAATTGGCTTCCAGTCTTAACATATCTATAACCCTCTCTCTCTCTCTCTCCCTCCCCCACATGGTCACATGAGTAAGAGTTGGGGTGCCCCTCTACTTTGGGGTATTTATGAATTACGATAGTTCTTTGTTTTTTTTGTTCATTTGAGACCCATTTCGTTTGGCTGAGTCCATCCAATTTTAGACTTTTACTTCATTATTTTGATTAGGGCTCGTAAGGAAGGAATTTTAACAGAATAGAAATTTGTTGCGTCATCAAACTTTTTATGCGTGGATTTGCAATTAATTAAGAAGACACGTAGGACAGTTATTATTACTCTAATATCATTTGAAAATCTGTTAAATAAAGATTCGTTATTAACTGAATAAGTTCGATGAGAACTTTATGTTATTTATTATGTGTATATTAAATGAAGTATTTAAGATAGTAAAATTAAAAATATACTTTTGATTTATGTACGATAAAATAATCATTAAATACAAATTACGAATACATATAATAATACAAACAAGGCGGCGATTTTACAAAGCTAAAGTTTTATGTGGCGTGTGATGGGTTAGAAACCCAATACACGTAATTACTCAAATTTTGCTTGATCTTAAACTATTTAAAATCTACTTAAAAGACTATTAGTCAATTGGAATAATGCAACTCACCCCTTAGTGTGTACTAATGACAAATTTTGCAACATATCAAATGAACAGCGTATTTTTATTGCAAATTTATGTGCTAAATTAAAATGGCTTGTTCAGTCATACAATTCCATTTCTTAATATTAAAAAAAAAAGGGTTTAGATCTCAAAGTGTTATCTATTCATTCTTTTCTTTTCTTTTTTTTTTTTTTTTTACTTCAAATCATTTGTACAATTTGGTGACACGTGACAAATACTTACTAAAGAGGGGAAACATTGTAAATTATAAAAAAAAAGGCAGAATTTGGGGGGCACTGGTGTAAGCGTCACTAAATTCCTAGTAGAAGAAGTAGGATTGTGGCCGTGGCATTTGTCGGAAGAGAGACAAATGGCATGACTAAAATTACCAAATTGTCCCTGCTGTGCATCCATATTACATCGTTTTGCCCCCTTCGCTAGCTAGCCAAAATTCACGTGGCTGGCGTGAACAAAATTGGATGCAAAACAAAACCCCAACTGTTAGACTTTTCCTGATAATAATTAATTGATAACATCGTTAGGTTTAATTTAGTTAATTTATAGATTATAAGTGCCAGTTAATCATCAACCGTTAGGTATATTTTACACAATTAGAAAGTTTACCCCTTCTCATAGATATATTGCATTGTCTTTACTGAGAAGTAGAATACGAGAATTTTTAGATAGAGATTATAATAATTATAATGTTTCATAAAAAAAATGTTATTAATAAAAATTCATCTGAGTTAGAATAGTGAAAAGTGCATGAATTTTATTAAGAAGATTGGAATTCCAACTTTGGTCCCTTCCCTCATATGTCATCCTCTTAATAATAGACTATAATGCTTTTAACTAAAAAAAATGACAACGTGATCCATTTCCTTGTTATCTGTCTTTAGCCCTTCGACACCGTTTTACCATGTTGGTTTAAAATTAAGGTCATGCACATTTTCCGTGGGAGACGATAACAATGGCTTTCGGGGGAAAAAAAAATTTATAGGAGGCTCTTATAAGCTACATATTTTTTTAGAGAAAGTTAAAATATATGTATTTAAAAAAAACCATTTTCATGATTTAAATTTTTGATTATCTATCGAATCAATTAAAAATTTTGAATATCATTACGTGACTTTAGTTACTTTTTTATATCTCGTTAAACAAATTACTTTCTTACATCGAAACATATATTTAGTTTTTGTGTTTTCTATTTGTACAATTATTATATATATATTATTTATTTATTTTTTTTTTCATTTCATCAATATTGGGTGAATCGCATGCGGAAAATAAGACTTGAAAGAAGAGACATGAAATTAAATAAACTTGTTTCTTTTTTCCCCAATTTAAAAAAAAAAAAATATATTTTGTCAAGAGGAAAGAAGACTATCCGAGGTTAAGATACCCCCATCAAGTCCTCAATTAACAAATACCTAATACTAGCAGAAGGCTCATTAAACACATGCAAGACTTCCCAACTCCATCTCATATATATGCCATATATTTGGAAATGTCGTAATACTTGGGTTGGATTGTGGGCCGGTAGGCCCAAACCATTTTTTTTTGAGAGAGGCCCAAAATAATTCTGACTTCTAAAAAGGTGTAGTGCAATTTACATATTATCAACAGACATGAGAGAAAATTGATTACAGTTAAGTCGTATTTCTATGTATTTAATTTAAGTTTAAATTTTTAATAAAAAATATTGAGTATTTCAAATTTAAATTATTGTAGTTGTCTATAGAAAAGCTTCACTTAATCAGACGATTACTCTGATAATGCTAAGTCTTTCCTGCCAAGAAATTGAATCAGATCTCACTGTACTTCAGGCCTAAACCTACATAAACGGTGACTTACAAACTACAATGTTCTTTTTTTATTAAAAAAATGCAGTTATGATATATATATCTATATATATATATATATATATATTTTTGGGTCAAATATGGTCAATTAACCTGATTTGGCGTATCCCAAGTCCCAACTCGGATTAAAATAAAAAAGTTAAATCGTCTGCCCAACATGACTATTTTTGCGGGTGGGTAAAGCCCCCGGTCGGATCCATGAACAGATAATTCAATACGACGTCAGTTTGGGCCGCCATCACTGAAAACCCGAACCACCGCAAACTTGAAGATTGCAACGGCGGAAACCGAGCTAAATGACCAAAACACCCTTGAGAACCCATCAGATTCTCATCCAAACACCAACCTCCCAACCCAGAAGAAGCTGGTAAAGCGAAAACAGAGATGCAAGGAGAAGAAACCGGAGAAGAAGGCATTAACCAAAGAGCAAAAGAAGAAAGATAAACCTTTTTCCAACAGGGTTTTCTGATTCTTGGATTCTTTTTTTTTTTTGGTTCAAGATCGTGATTTTCTTTAAAAAACCATTTTGATTTAACACAATTTGCGATTATGGAAATTCCGTATTCTTCTTTCTTCAATGGCGTTTCTGTTCAAGTTTTTAATTTTCTTAGTTGGGTATTTAAGGATTTTGTTGTTGGTATCGAAAGTTCGAATCTTTCGTTTGTTTTCTAATGGACTAAAAGAATGGGGTTTAGGGTAGGTTTCTGCAGAAGGCAAGGCAATGAACAAGAGGATCAAAGACTGCCTTAGCGTTCAGCATTTTGGAACTACGCGCTTGCTCTCAAGATTTGAAGGCACAGTGTTGTTGTAGCTGCAATGGCAAGACAAGGACTTTAGCATTGCCCCAAGGAGTGGCGCTACTGTTCATAATTGGTTCTTGAATCTTGAAAGCAATACCGGTGAAGAAGAATTGATGCGCATTTTTGTAGTTGTAGTTGTGGTTTTAAACTGAAGGGATTTGATTTTTCTTATTTGCACCTCTTGGTCATTTTTAGTCCTCCCATTGCCACTTATTTTCAGTTGTGGCAAATAGTTGACATGTATTCACACACTTATGTTAGTGGCCACGCCGGCCCTGCTTAGTCTTGGCTTGAAGCAAGTAATTCTTCTGTGCTCCATATTTTGTCTTCTGATTTTTGTTGTCCTGCACAAAACTGGGAACTATGGCCTGATTCTGCTCATATTAGTGCACTTGATGCTTTTACCGAAAAAGGGCAAACCTGCTAGGTGTGCACAACACATGCCACTAGGGCTTTCTTTTGGCAATTTAATATTTTGCATTCGTGTTTATGTTATCTGAATGGTACTGATCTAAATAGCATTCTTTGCTTCTTAGTTATGATTCCTTTAGTCAGGGTGACATTCGATGTAGATTGACTGAACTTTGCTTTAATGGCTAATTATGGCCTAATATTTTATATGCAGATTATATATAGAAGATGCACTTTCCGTTGTCCCCTCTGGTTGACCGTATGCAGGGACGAAATGGAGAACCAATTGCAAAGACGTCTAGGATTTGATAAGTTGATTATTGAGAAGGAAAGTCGATCCCATATGGAAGCACTGCAAGATAAGAGGGGAAATCTAGTATATCTTGCAGCAGATGCTGAAACAGTTGCAGATGAAATTGATCCAAGAAATATATAAATTGTTGGTGGGGTGGTAGATCGGAATCACTTAAAAGGGATGACCATGAAGAAAGTGGCAAAGCATGGAATCCAAACGACAAAGCTTCCTATTGGCAACTACTTGAAGATGTCAAGTTCTCAGGTTTGTGGCTTGCAGTATTGCTTCTTTGTTTCGAAGTGGGGAAAAAAAGTACATATTTAAGTTACAGACTTGTTATCTGAGATAGTATAGCTGCATGGATTTAGCTGACTGTTTGTCGTGTGTGGTTATGCGGGAGACAATGAGTCAACTAACTGAATTTGCTAATCTTCTTCATTGAAAGCAATATCCTCTGATTACAATATAATCACATATTTAGAAGACTGGATCAGTTGAACTCATTTTGCACATAAGCACATATTTAGTTCTTATTGTTTAAACTAGATGCTATTGTTGCTGGGGTAACCAACCAGGATGGGCTTATCCTGTTTCCTTACATCTGGCAATGAATTTTAATAGCAGACAGCCACTAGACTATGCCAGACTGCACTATCTACATGGATATCTGACACAATGGAAAATGATCATTCTATATTATGTTTCCTTGCTAACACAAATTAGGCCGTATGTAAGAATTTTCCGATTTTACAACCCTTATCTGCTGACTCTGCATATTGATGATTGATATTGCAGGTCATTACAGTAAACTAATAGAAATCCTCCTTAAATTTTTGGAAACAAAGGATTGGAAGGCATCATTCTTTCAAGTGATTCCTCAAAGCAAAAGATGTGAGGCTGAAGCAGACAATTCTCAAGCAGAAGATTTATAAGCGACCCGGGGGGAGAGACAGAGCCGCTGAGAGCAAAAAGAAATGCATCGAAGTTGGATCTCGCTACTTAGACATGCTAACTTAAAAAATGACTTATTTTTGCACCTTGCAAAGGAGTTTTTTTTCTGTTCTCTCTTTTTTTTTGGGGTCTTGAGTGTGAAGGAGTTCTTGTTTATGTAACTACTAACTACACAACCGAATACTATACATTGAGTTTTGTAATTTGGGACTTGAGCTTTTCAGTTTCCATGCACTTGTGACATAAACATACATGAAATTTTAGCAATATTTGGTAACCCAAGAAAAATTTTGAAAAAGAAAACAAAAGCTGGATTTACTTTCCAAGGTCTTATTTATTTATTTAATTATTTATTTGCCCTTTAATTTCTTCTCCTCTTTGTGGGTTGTTTTCTTTTACAAGAAAGAATATTACAATTATTTTTGAAAAATCGTACGCATGCTTCCATAGCATAGTGGTAGTGCGTTCGCTTCGTAAGCGAAAGGTCGCGAGTTCGATCCTCGCTGGGAGCTTTGTCATCTTTGTTATCTTGCCTTTATGTAATGCTTCGGATTTTCACTTTACAATCTTCGTCTCCCTTTTCTTCCCCGTTTTGTCCATCTTCTGTCTACCACAAATACTACGCCGTTTGCACGTTTGCAGGTAAAATCCTCTTACATGGTGTTTTCCCCAGATGGCTTAACCATGTGGTGGCTGAAATTCAATCAAAAATATCAAATGGGGTTTTCCTCGAATATCGTTGCTTGAAGGTCTCTGATCACATGCCTCATTGCATCAGGCGACAATGTTGTTCAAGCCCGAATCTCGCATGCTAGAAGCTTGTCATTTCTTGATATTTTGTTGATATGTTTTTTTTGGTGATTTTCCACCCACTTTCTCGTTCACAATTGTGTCAAAGCGGTGGTTTTTTGCCCATTTTCTTTTCATTGATCAATCTCTGGCGTGGATAGACTAGTACTACTTTTCAAGGTGTTAATGGCTGTGTCTTTTTTATTTTTCTTTTTTTCCCCGAGAACATTATCCGATTCCCTTTTGGGCTGGAGCCCACTTGCGGCCGATGAACCGCATTGCTTCGAACCGAAAGTATGATCACATCCACCAAAAAGAAAGTATGCCTACATCGGCTGACTATCGTTAGTTTGATTGACAAAAAATTTAATATTCTTTAAATAAAATCTTGAATTCTGTAAAAAAAAAAAAAATGACGTTTAAAGAGTTATCCCACAAAGAATCTGATTATACTCAAATTGGATTAGTCGAGCTTTAAATACAGATTTTTAGATATTGAGAGTTTACCTAAGCAAAAAAAAAAAAAAAAAAAGTGTGATCACATCCCCTGTTTCTCACACTTTGCTATACCAATGGTTTGAGCAGAGCTGTTTCTGGTACATCCTTTGAAAGTCATCATCAAAATCCATTAACTCCACTCTTCTCGTTCTCCACTTAAAATGGTTTGGTTTATCTACTAATATTCTACTCTGCTTTCACTCCCGTTAAAAAGGGGCGTTTTAGTCCACAAAATTCTTACATTTATGGGGTCTGAATTTTTTTTTTCTGTTCATGCATTCAAAGATTATATGGCTGGATTCTAGTTATTGAAAAATCAATTCGTATGAGACGATTGATTGTGCTAAACAGCAGAAGTTGTTCAAGAACCCAGTCGTACAAAACTGGCAGCAATGCGGTTAGCAAGTTAGCATCTCCCCTTTATATGATGCGAAGTGGGCTGCAGGTCAGGATGCACTTGATGCCATTTGACCAAATGACATCACAAGATTATTGGAATTAAATCTGCTACCTTTTTTTCTTTCCGTCAGGATTTGAACCCTTTTTTGCTGGAACTAAAATTCGAGTCTAATTTTTTTACCACTAAATCGCGCAGTTGGTGGTTTGAAAATTAGCATTATTTTACCACTAGAACACGCAGCTGGGGGCTTGGAAGTGCTAATTTGGAGGTTAACAGATACTGGCTTAAGCCAATACCAGAAAATTCTCAGGATTCCTCTTCTTGGTTTCCCAAGAATTGAGGTCTGAAGGCACTTTATAGAAATTTTGGAAAAGATGTCAAGCGGAAAGGCAAAATGGGAAAAGCAACAGTAACGGTCATCATAGAGCAAAAAGCTTCCAACAATTGAAATGCAGAGTCAGTCTGTTGTTTTGGCACCAAGGCCACCACATCAGCGAATTTAAGTTCTTCCAACAAACAATGCTGAAACACTAACCTTTCCCTCCCTCCCCGAGACCGCTTCCTCGCCATGTTAGTGTTGCATTTTCTGCAATGTCATTTATCCTGGGGAAATGCTTCACCATTACCAATTGCAGACTGGGATGAGCTTGCACTGGATGCATCCCTGACATATCCTCCTCCTCCTCCGATAGCGGGTGCGCCAAAAAAGCCAGCGTGATGGCTCATGTGAAATGCTGGTGCATAAGCAGCCATCCCCAGCGCACCATACTCAATGTTCCTCTTCACCAGTGGCTCACTTCTCATAGACCCGCGCTCACCCTCCAATTCGCGGTAACGGTGGAGAAACACAGTCAGTGGTTCAATGTAGTCATCAAAACCCAGCTTGCTCATTGCAAATAGTACATCCTCAGCTGTAATGGTCTTCCGCTGCTCGCGCTGGCATCGGTCATTGGCTTCACTGGTGATGAAGCTGATGTACTCAGAAACACACTCCTGGATTGTTTCCTTGGCGTCATCCGAGATTTTGGCATGAGAGGGGAGAATCTTGCGCATGATCCTGATAACATTCGCAATTGGCATGAAGCGGTCTTGCTCCCTCACAGTGCACTCATTGTCATCAGCAGCAAAGTGATTGTTGTTCATCTCCGCTAATCCCATGCTGATTTCTGATCGTTTCAGCCCTGACAAATTTTAAAAGTAAAACCATATGGGCATTAGCAGATATTCGCAATGAGACTTCTATCATTAGCACCAATTTTTTGTTATGAACAAACGTGAGCTTGTTTTAAACCTAATAGATGCTTTTGTTAAACTCTTATCAGTACTTTCCTTTCTTCATTAACACCATGAGCTTGTTGCTTTATGAATGATTGAGTTTTTCTTTGGTCCGTCCGTACCAACATTTGAACTTTAATTACTAAAACTAAGAATTGTACTACTGTACCAAATATATGCCTCTGCCAAGCTTTTGTTAACAACGGCTTGAAATTCATTGGGGGCCGTTGGACGAATTTTGGGCCGGAGGCTTTCATTTAAACGGGTTCGGGTTGAATATAAGCCTAGCTAAATCCAGCATCTAATCTAGTCCAGGCTGCTTATTTGCAGTCCCATAAAAGATTCAGGAGCATTAGACTTAAGGTTTGTTGGAACCAATTTTGGGTGTGCTTGAGTTGATTAATGTGCACTAGTTTTAGGGTAGAGATTTTAAATTTGAGTGTCATTAAATGTAATGTCATTTGAGTTAAAGTTTTTTTGTGCGTCTAAATCTAGACCTCCTTTAATGCAAGTTCAGTCGTAACTATCTGAATTGTTCACATTATTAAAGATGAGACCCAATACTTTCTGACTGAACTGTCGCGGCGCCACCCTCACTTTCTTATTTTTTTTATCAAAAAAAAAAAAAATTCGTTGGAATCCTTGGTACTTGCCAATTTACCATAATCCATATAGAACAACAAATTGCTTCAGAATCTCTGCCACAAAAAAAAAATAAATAAATAAAAATACAAAGGTTACTGAAGAAAAAGGTCGAATGATAAATTAATAACAAGGTGAGGTCAAACTGAGCCACAGAATGCATGGCCTCCACTTGTTTCTGTGGGTCACAAGTCTCATGCACGCGACATGCCACTTGTACAAAAGCATCTGTTTGCCGTTTCATTGCCCATTTCTTTTCCTCTATCACCGCAACCCTCTTTTAAGTTTTCAAACAAGAAGGTGAACTGGGTGAAGAGATAAAGAAGATCTCGAAATAAAAGGAAGCTCTTGGAATAAAAAAAAAAAGGGGGTGTTGCTAAGTAAATTTACATGCATACACATTAGGGTAATCTGCATGTTCGATTGAACAAAAATGAATTAGAACGAATGCATGTATCGTGTACTTGGAATCTTGTGCACTACGACGATCAACTAAGGCTGGCACATAAAAAATGGAGAATACTTTGTGCATGCAAGAGATCGAAGATGATTTTTCTTGCATGGATAGAAAGATAAGGTAACAAGAAACAACTTAGCTATGCATTGCATAAAAGTCGATGATCAGAACATATTCCTCACAACAAAGAAACTGCGTGTATATACGTGTATATATTTTTGTTTTTAATTTTATACAGTACCAGAGCTTGCGCTGGGAAGCTTGCTGTAGCCATGGAAGCCTCCACGTTCCATCTACGGCACCTCTGTCTTTCTCTTCCTTTTCTGGCAAAAGACCCTCTCCTTTTGCTCTATGTGTCCCTATTTTGAAAGTGGAATTGATGCTTTGTTGTTGAAAATTACTTGGCAAAGTGTGAAGAACATTTAAAGTGCCAAGAGGTAGAATGTGCTGCCACGTGGCAATTGGGCGATGTCAACGAGGATTTTGGTTTTATTAAGTGCATTCTTGTTCTTTTTTTTTTTTTTTTATTTATAAAGAGCCCTTAATTATTTCTCAACTGTAAAAGATAAACAGTAGATTGGTGCACATTTGTTTGCACTGTCACAGACAGGTCGCGCTCATAGCGGTCTGGTAGGGTAATTCTTGAAAAATATGCGTTAAAAATCTCGTGTATAAGTTGGGGCGGCCCAGATCCAAATGTAAGTTAAAAGTCTTAGAATAGGATTGGTCGGCAAATTGGGCAATTTATTAAAAAAAGGAAATTAAAACAAATTAAAAAAAAAAAAACTGAATTCTTCATCGAGGTCAGATAGATCGTCATGGTTTGCAACCCATTCTGCTTGTACTGAGGATTCGGTCTTGCACTGGACCGTAATGTATAGATAATGCCCCAAATACCATTTAGTACCATGTCTTTGTCCTGAATTTATATCGTACTGTCCTGCCCCTATTATCTATAAGTCGGGTAATGAAAGGATTTTAAAATTTAAGAGAATAGACATACATACACGAAGAGACATGTCTTTTGTCAAATAATGAGACAATAAATGTAGAAAAGAAATTAATATTATACAGTCAAAAGTTGTATCTTTTCAACTAAAAGTCACAACTAATCAAAAGTTTAATATATATATAATACAACTACAACATAACTAACTATGCAAATAGCCATTGGAACGATCATTTTCCGTCTTCCCTTCCTATAATTGAATTTGTGAGAAGAAAATTAGTAGTCAAATACCCATTCGGAGAATAATTGAATATGGAAGAAGAATATGGATGGGGGTGCAGTTCAACATTGACTCTTCTCACGGTCGTTGCTGTTTTGTTGTTTGCTCCATTGTTGATGGGATCGCTCCAACCACCTTCAAGTTTTGTGTTACTTATGTTTCCTTTGATTTTGGTGGGAATTTTGTACATTCTCCATCAAGCCTCTTCGGAGTAATAATTAATTTATCTAATTGTTAGAATTTTTGGAGGATCAACAGAGACAAGCGGGCTGGGTGCATCACTTACTTGCTGTATTATTATTATGTGATATGATACAAAAAAATGTTGTCATGCGTGGTTTAGTATAAAAATTTGAATATGGTTTTTTATTTATTTATGGCCGATACTACTCTTTGGTTTCTTTTTAGGTTTTGTTAACACTCGCACAAATTAAAATTTACTCACTAAGATAATTCAAAAAATATGTGATTATTAATATCAAAACTAATTTAGTTTAGATTAATGTAGACTTCGTTGCATTGAATGATGATGAGACATTTTCATTCCATATTAAGGAGAGTCCCAATTTTTCTTCTCTCTCTCTTTTTTTTTTTTTGTTATAAAGGCCAAGTGAAACAATAATTCAAAACTCACCCAATAAAATATTTTAAAAGTGAGTATATTCTCTCCAATTTTTATATGCTTTTTGACGACAATATAATGAGGTTCTAAATGCCAATTAATTCAAAGGTTTAAGATCCTCTTTCAAGTTTCAACTACAATCAACCCCGAGGCTATATAATTCTATTTGTCATATGAAATTTTGTTTATATTCAGCGATTCCAATTCATGTATTTTTTCTTTACAAACACAATTATAAAATTAACACATTTTCCCCATGATAAAGAGAAGATTCGACTATCAAACATGTAATTTTGAATCTTTTTACTTAATAAAGTCTCTGTATATCTTTGTATAGGTGAAAATCTGTTTCTCTTTTTTTTTTTTTTTTTTAATCTTAAGTTTTTTTTCTTACTGTTAATTTTTTGTAAAAAAGAATTTGTTGGGCCAGTTTGATTGGACCCATGGGGTCCATGGGCCAGTCTTGGGGTCGACCCAGTTTCCTGCTGCTGCGGTCGGTGTTTCCCATTTGGTTTCCATAAGTACAATTGTGTTAATTAAATCCTATATCTCTTTTCCCCAGAAAAAATAAGTAAAATAAAAAAAAAACCCAACAATACTTTTTGGGATTTTTTTTTTTAACCCAAAAAAATTGTATGATTTGCACCTTTGCAATTACTAATTTCAACTCGTTCTTTCGTTCTTTTACAACTCTTTTAATTGAATGTAACAATACATTTATTTTTTACAACAAAAAATAATAAAATATATTCATTTTATTTGTTGCAAAAAGTGAAACAGTGAGTATAAAAAAAAAAGACGTCGTTATATCTAGGCAAATTTTTCGGACAAGAATTCTCTAAAGCTGTAACATTTCTGTTTTAATTTTATGCACGGTGGATTCTCAGTTAATCAATGCTAAGGAAGTCTAAATTCAGGGTATATATAACCATTGTTTCCACAACCATGGTACAAATCTATCGCAGGAGTTTGATCCGCATAGCATGTGTAGCACCAAGAACACTCACAGAACTTATTGTATTGGCCTTAATTACTCTCATTAACTACGAATTTATACACCAACCAATGAAACTTAAGGTTCGTTGGGATCCTTTGTACTTAACTATCTGCCATAGTCCATATAAAACAAGAAATTGCTTCACAGTCGAACTTAGACCATCTCCACCGAAAAAAATGAAAAACAAAATAAAAAAGATTACTAGGGACAAAGGTAGAATGATAAATTAATAAGAAGAAGGTGAGGTCAAACTGAGCCACCGAATGCATGGCCTTCACTTGTTTCTGTGGGTCACATCTCTCATGCACGCGACATGCCAGTTGTACAAAAGCATCTGTTTGCCGTTTTATTACCCATTTCTTTTCCTCTATCACAGCAACCCTCTCACCGCAACCCTCTTTTAAGTTTTCAAACAAGAAGGTGAACTGGGTGAAGAGATAAAGAAGATCTGGAAATAAAAAGAAGATCTCGAAATGAAAAAAAGGGTGTTGCTAATAAATTTACATGCATACACATTAGGGTAATCTGCATGTTTGATTGAACAAAAATGAAGTAGAACAAATGCATGTATTGTGTACTGAAAGTCTCGTGTACTAAGATGATCAACTAAGACAAGAACATGAAAAATGAAGAATACTGTGTGCATGCAAGAGATCGAAGATGATTTTTCTTGCATGCATAGAAAGATAAGGGAACAAGAAACAACTTAGCTATAACCCCAAGAAGATGCATTGCATAAAAGTCGATGATCAGAACATATTCCTCATAACAAAGAAATTGAGTGTATATATGTGTATATATTTTTGTTTTTAATTTCATACAGTACCAGAGCTTGTGCTGGGGAGCTTGCTGTAGCCATGGAAGCCTCCACGTTCCATCTATGGCACCTCTGTCTTTCTCTCCCTTTTCTGGCAAGAGACCCTTTCCTTTTGCTTTATGTGACTCTATTTTGAAAGTGGAATTGATGCTTTGTTGTTGAAAATTACTTGGCAAAGTGTGAAGAACATTTAAAGTGCCAAGAGGTAGCATGTGCTGCCACGTGGCAACTGGCGACGTCAACGAGGATTTTGGTTTTGATAAGTGCATTTTTGTTCCAATTACCAAAAAAAAAAAAAAAAAAAAGCAAAAGTTTGCTCTCCAGAAGTTAAATTGTCAGAAAAAGTTTGAAAATTGTAATTTATTAAATTTATATTATAATTCTGTATAGATTATAAGTGTAATAAAAAATAATATTTTTTTATTACACTTATAATTAATATAATTATATAATAAATTTAGTAAATTACAACATAAAATTTTTTCTAATAAATTTTCTTTGAGCCCCGAGTACTAAAAAAAAAAAAATCAGCCTTTATTTATTTCTTAACTGTCAAAGATAAACAGGAGATCCGTGCATCTACATTTGCACTATCACAGTCAGATCACGCTCGTAGGGGTCTGGACTGTCTAGTATGGTAATTCTTGCAAAATATGCGTTGCAAAACCCCGTGTACAATTTGGGCCGGCCCAGATCCAAATATAAGTTAAAAGTCTTAGAATGGGTTTGGTCGACGGATTGGGTAATTTATCGAAAAAAAATAAAATTAAAACGAATTAAAAAAAAAAAAAAAAACTGAATTCGTCATTGAGGTCAAATAGATTGTCACGATTCGCAACCCATTTTGCTCGTATTGAGGAATCAGACTTTCATTAAACCGTAATATATAGATAGTACCCCAAACACCATCTAGTAACATGTCTCTTCCCTGAATTTTTATTATGCTGTCATGCCCCCCATTCTCCATAAGTCGGGTAATGAAAGGATTTTAAAATTTGAGAGTAGACACACGCACGCGCGAAAAGACATGTCTTGTTAAATAATGAGACAACAAATGAAGAAGAGAAACTAACATTATGCAGTCAAAAGTTGTATCCTTTCAACCAAAAGTCACAACCAATAAAAAGTCTAATATATATATAACACAACCACAACATAACTAATCATGCAAATAGTCATACAAACAATCAGTTTCCGTCTCCCATTCTTATAATTGAATTTGTGAGGAAAAAATTGGTAGTCAAATACCCATTTGGAGAATAATTGAATATGGAAGAAGAATATGGATGGGGGTGCGGTTCAACACTGGCTCTTCTAGCGGTCGCTGCTGTTCTGTTGTTTGGTCCATTGTTGATGGGATCGTTGCAACCACCTTCCGTCTTAATGTTAATTATGTTTCCTCTGATTTTGGTGGGAATTCTCTACATTCTCCATCAAGCCTCTTTGGAGTGATAGTTAATTTATCTGATTGTTAGAATTTTTTGGAGGATCAACAGAGACAAGCGGACCGAGTGCATCACCTACTTGCTGTATTATTATTATGTGATATGTATACAAAAAATGTTGTTATGCGTGGTTTAGTATAAAGATTTGAATATGGTTTTTTATTTATGGCTGATGCCATTCTTTGGTTTCTTTCTTTTTTGGTTTCTTTAACACTCACAATAATTAAATTCACTCAATATGACAATTCAAAAAACACGTGATCATTAATATCAAAACTTGTTTAGTTTAGATTAATGCAAACTTCATTGCATTGAATAATAAGGAGATATTTTCACTCCGTATTAAGAAAAGTCTCAGTTTTTTTTTTTTAATTTTAATAAAGACCATGTGAAACAATAATTCAAAACTCACCCAACAAAACATTCCAAAAATGAGTATATTCTTTCTAATTTTTAGATGCTTTTTGACGACAAGATAATGAGATTCTAAATGCCAATTAATTCACAGGTTTAAGATCCTCTTTCAAGTTTCAACTACAATCAACCCCAAGGCTATATAAATCTATTTGCCCCATGAAAAAGAGAAGATTCGACTATCAAACATGTAATTTTGAATCTTTTTACTGAATAAAGTGTCTGTATATCTTTGTATAGGTGAAAATCTGTTTCTCATTATTATTATTATTATTATTTTGATCTTAGTTTTTTTTTTCTTACTATTAATTTTTTCCAAAAAAGAATTTGTTGGGCCAGTTTGATTGGACCCATGCCGCCCATGGCCCAGTCGTGGGGTCGACCCAGTTTCCTGCTGCTGCGGTCGGTGTTTCCCAGTTTGTTTCCAGAAGTACAATTCTGTTAATTAAATCATATATCTCTTTTCCCCAGGAAAAATATTGTACGGTTTACACCTTTGTAATTGCTAATTTTAAATCGTTCTATTCAAACTCCCTTAATTGAATTCTAATTAAAGTATTGCTACCATATTGAAAGATTTTGTTTGGAAATTTTTTTCGAATGTAATTATATCTTTATTTTTTATAATTATGTCTTATTTTTTATAATAAAAAATAATAAGATATATTCATTTTATTTATTACAAAAAGTGAAGTCGTGATTGTAAAAAAAAAAAAAAAAAAAGAAGATGTTTGACAAATTCTTCTGACACGAATTTTCTGAAACTGTAACATTTCTGTTTCAATTTTATGCACGATGGATTCCCAATTAATCAATGCTAAGGATGTCTAAATTCAGGGTATATGTAACCATTGTTTCCACAACAATGGTACAAATCTATCGCAGGAGTTTGATCCGCATAGCATGTGTAGCACCAAGAGCACTCACAGAACTTATTGTATTGGCCTTAATTACTCTCATTAACTACGAATTTATACACCAACCAAGGTTCGTTGGGATCCTTTGCAAATCTGCCATAGTCCATATAAAACAAGAAATTGCTTCACAGTCTAACTTAGACCATCTCCACCAAAAAAAAAAAAATAAAAAAAAAATAAAAAGCGTTACTAGGGAAAAAAGGTAAATGATAAATTAATAACAAGAAGGTGTGGTCAAACTGAGCAACAGAATGCATGGCCTCCACTTGTTTCTGTGGGTCACACGTCTCATGCACGGGACACGCCACTTGTACAAAATTCTCTGTTTGCTCTTTCATTACCCATTTCTTTCCTCCACCACCATCTTGACCAGACAGCAATCCTCTTTTAAGTTTTAAAACAAGAAGGTGAACTGGGTGAAGACATTAAGAACTCCAAAAACATAAAGGCTTTTGCTAATTAAATTTACATGCATACACACATCAGAGAAATCTGCATGATTTTGTTTGAACAAAAATGAATTGGCACGAATGCATGTATTGTGAACTGAGAGTTTCGTGTATTAAGATGATCAACTTACGATTAACACATAAAAAATGGAGATCATTTGTGCATGCAAGAGATCGAAGATGATTTTTGTTGCATGCGTATAAAAATAAGACAACAAGAAACAGCTAAGCTATAAGCCAGGAAGATGCATTGCATAAAGGTGATGATCAGACCATATTCCTCATAACAAAGACATTGAGTATATATATATATCACATTCTGCTAACCTAGAATTATACTTTTTTTTTTTTGTTTTTAATTTTATACAGTACCAGAGCTTGTGCTGGGGAGCTTGGTGTAGCCATGAAAGCCTCCACGTTCCATCTATGGCACCTCTGTCTTTCTCTCCCTTTTCTGGCGAAGGACCATCTCCTTTTGCTCTATGTGTCCCTATTTTGAAAGTGGAATTGATGCTTTGTTGTTGGAAACTACTTGGCAAGGTGTGAACATTTAAAGTGCCAAGGGGTAAAATGTGCTGCCACGTGGCAATTGGGCGCTGTCAAAGAGGATTTTGATTTTTTTTTTTTTTTTTTTGGTCCTTGGATTTTGGTTTTATTAAGTGCATTCTTGGTCCAAATTTTTTTATTAAAAAGAAAAAACAGCGTTTAATTATTTCTCAACTGTAAAAGATAAACGGGAGATTGGTGCACTATCACAGTCGGAGCACGCTCGGAGCCGTCTGGTAGAGTAATTTTTTATTTTTTTCGATCTGGCAGAGTAATTCTTGCACAATATGCGTTGCAAAACCTGCATACAATTTGGGCCGCCACAGATTCAAATGTAAGTTAAAAGTCTTAGAATAGGTTTGGTCAGCGGATTCGGCAATTTTATTAAAAAAAAAAAAGACGAAATTAAAACAAATTAAAAAAATAGCTGAATTCGTCTTCGAGGTCAGATAGATCGTCACTGCCCGCAACCCATTCTGCTTGCACAGACAAATCAGACTTTCATTGAACGTAATTTATAGATAGTATCCCAAATGCCATTTAGTGTCATGTATTTGCCCCGCATTTACATCATGCTGTTCCGCCCCTAATCTCTATAAGTGGGGTAATGAAAGGATTTTAAAACTTGAGAGAATGCATACACGTACTCGGGTGAAGAGACATGTCTTTTCAGTAGAGATGTCAAAATCTGACCCGACCCGATGGGTTGACCCGAATTCATACGATAAAATACGACCCGAACCCGACCCGATGGATGGCCTAACCCGAAATGACCCGAACCCGAATGACCCGAAAATCTTTGGGTCAAACCCGACCCAACCCTAACCCGACCCGTTTGACCCGAACTTTTTTTTTTCTTAAGGGAACAAAAAAATAAAATGAAAAAATTTAGCATATTTTATATTATAAAAAGTATAGATTATATTATTTTCAATATAAATCTTAATTATAAATTTTTTTAGAATATTTTGAGATTTTTTATACAGTTTTAAATTTTATTTTAATTTTTAAAAATATTTTAAAAGAAAAATTTTCAATTATTTTTCAATTATATGATTTTCTTTGATTTTTAAGAATTTTTAGTAAAATTTTTGAAATTTTTAAATTTTTAAAATTTTTAATAAAAAATGTCACGTCATCATTTTTGATGACGTGGCCAACCCGTGGGTTGACTCGAACCCGACCCGAACCCGAAGTGACCCAACCCAAAATGACCCGAAGATAACTTGACCCGTAAGTAACCCGACCCGAAGTAACCCGAACCCGAAGTGACCCAACCCGAACCCAACCCGATGATCCGTTTTGACACCTATACTCTTCAGTCTTCTCAAATAATGAGACAATAAATGAAGAAGAAAAATTAACATTATGCAGCCAAACGTTGTATTTTTTTAACTAAAAATCACAATTAATAAAAAATTTAACATATATATATAACATAACTAACTATGCAAATAACTAGAGAAAGAATAATGAAAAAGAGAAACTAACATTATGCAGCCAAACGTTACATCTTTTCAACTAAAAATCACAATTAATAAAAAATTTAACATATATATATATAACATAATTAACTATGCAAATAATTATAGGAATGATCAGTATATTTTCACTTCATATTAAAGAAAGTCCTAGTTTTTCTTCTTCTTCTTTTTTTTTTTTTTTATAAAGGTCAAGTGAAACAATAATTCAACACTCACCCACTGTTGTCAGAACCGGACCGGACTGGCAGGTCGGATCGGTTGAACCGGGGACCGGCCGGTGGTCCGGGCCGGTTTTGGTAAATTTTGAAGGGTGACTCGGACCGGTCAAAACCGGAAAAAATTGGTCAAGAACCGGTCAAAATAGGTAAAAACCGGTGAAAACCGGACCGGTTGAACCGGTCCAATAAAATTAAAAAATTCATAAATTACAATTTGACCCCAAATGTTATTTAAATTATAATTTAAGAATTAACTTTAATTTAAAAGTTCAATTTAGTCCTAAATCTATTAAAAATTTCAATTTCATCCTTAAAATTAGAAAAATTAATATTTAATCACTATTTATAAATATTATTTTTATAATACTTTTATACACATATATATTATTAAATACCGGTTCAAATACCGGTTCGACCGGTTCAACCTTAACCCACTAATATTTCCGATTCGATGACCGGTCCGGTTCTGACAACCTTGCACTCACCCAACAAAATATTCTAAAAATGAGTATGTTCTCTCTAATTTTTAGATGTTTTTTTGACGACAAGATAATGAGGTTCTAAATGCCAATTAATTCAAAAGTTAATTATTGTAGCCATGGAAGCTTGCGCAATCCATCTACAGCACCTCTGTATTTCTCCCCCTTTTCTGGCAAAAAGACCCTCTCCTTTTACTCTATGTGTCTGTATTTTGAAAGTGGAATTGATGCTTTGTTGTTGAAAATTACTTGGCAAAGCGTGAAGAACATTAAAGTGCCAAGAAGTAGAATGTGCTGCCACGTGGCAATTGGGCGATGTCAACGAGGATTTTGGTTTTATTAAGTGCATTCTTGCTCCATTTTTTTTTTATTTTTAAAACGAGCCCTTAATTATTTCTCAACTGTAAAAGAGAAACAGGAGATTGGTGCATATATATTTGCACTATCACAGTCAGGTCACGTTCGTAGCGGTCTGGTAGGGTAATTCTTGCAAAAGATGCGTTAAAAATCCCGTGTACGATTTGGGCCGGCCCAGATCCAAATGTAAGTTAAAAGTCTGAGAATAGTTTTGGTCGGCGGATTGGGCAATTGATTGAAAAAGAGGAAATTAAAACAAATTAAAAAAAAAAAAACTGAAATCGTCGTCGAGGTCAGATAGATCGTCACAGTTTGCAACCCATTTCGCTCGTACTGAGGAGTCGGACTTTAACTGAATCATAATGTATAGACAGCGCTCCAAATACTATATAGTATCATGTCTCTTTCTTAAATTTTTGTCATGCTGTCGTGCCTTCCAATTTTTATAAGTTGGGCAATGAAAGGATTTTAAAATTTCCTATCAAAAAAAAAAAAAATTTAGGATTACACACGCCTGCGCGTGAAGAGACATGTCTCGTCACATAATGAGATAATAAATGAGGAAGCGAAACTAACATTATATAGCTAAAAGTTATATCCTTTCAACCAAAAATTACAACTAATAAAAAGTTTAATATGTATATAATATAACCACAACATAACTAACCATGCAAATAGTCATACGAACGATCAGTTTCCGCCTCTCATTCTTATAATTGAAATTGTGAGGAGAAAATTAGTAGTCAAATACCCATTTTTGGAGAAGAATTGAATATGGAAGAAGAGTATAAATGGGGGTGTAGTTCAACACTGGCGCTTCTCGTGGTTGCTGTTATTCTGTTGTTTGCTCCATTGTTGATGGGATCTTTGCAACCACCTTCAGTTTTTGTGTTACTTATGTTTCTTCTGATTTTAGTGGCAATTCTTTTCGTTCTCCATCAAGCCTCTTCGGAGTGAGTTAATTTATCTGATTGTTAAAATTTTTCAGAGGATTAACAGAGACAAGCAAACCCGGTGCATTACTTACTCGCTGTATTATTATTATGTGATATGTTGTTATGCGTGGTTTAGTATAAAGATTTCAATATGGTTTTTTATTTATGGCCGATGCCATTCTTTGGTTTAATTTTTTGGTTTTTTTGACACTCACTAAGACAATTCAAAAAATACGTGATCATTAATACCAAAACCGGTTAGTTTAGGTTAATGCAGACTTCGTTGCATTGAATAATGAAGAGATATTTTCACTTCATATTAAGAAAAGTCCTTTTTTTTTCCTTTTTTTTTTTATTAAGGCCAAGTGAAACAATAAATCAAAACTCACCCAACAAAACATTCCAAAAGTAAGTATATTCTCTATAATTTTTGGACGCTTTTTGACGAAAAGATAGCGAGGTTCTAAATGCTAATTAATTGCAGTGTTAAAGATCTTCTTTCAATTTTCAATTATAATCAACCCGGAGGCTATATAATTCTAATATTTGTTACATGAAATTTTGGTTATATTCAGCAATTCTAATTAATGTACTTTTTCTTCAAAAACATAATTATAAAAATAACACATTTTTCCCATGAAAAAGAGAAGATTTGATTATCATACATGTAATTTTGAATCTTTTCACTTAATAAAGTGTCTGTATATCTTTGTATGGGTAGATATCTGTTTCTCATTAACTTTTTTTTAAAACTAATTTTTTCCAAAATGAATTTGTTGGGCCAGTTGGACTGGACCCTTGCGGTCCATGGGCCAGTTGTGGGGTCGACCCAGTTTCCCGCTGCTGCGGTCGGTTTACCAGTAGGTTTCCAAAAGCACAATTATGTTAATTAAATCCTAAAACTCTTTTCCCCCAGAAAAAATATTGTACGGTACGTACAGCTTTGTAATTACTAATTTCAAATGGTTCTATTCCAACTCCTTTAATTGAATTTTAGTCTTATGCAAGGTGGATTCCCAATTAATCAATGCTAAGAAAGTCTAAATTCAGGGTATATATAACCATTGTTTCCACAACAATGGTACAAATCTATCGCAGGAGTTTGACACGCATGGCATGCGTAGCACCAAGAGCACTCACAGTCCTTAATTGTATTGGCCTTAATTACTCTCATTAACTATGAATTTATACACCAACCAATGGAATTTTCTTCATGGGATTGAATGTGAAATTTTGTAGCTAAGAATGTAACCGAAGTTGAATAGTGTATTTAATCTGACCTTTCTTGTAAACACTATCCTCAAAACAACCATAAACTGCTACTATTTTCTGCCTCCTTCTCCACCTTTGCAAGTCTTAAGCATGAGCAGTAATTCCACTATCTGTTCAGTCCTAATGGCCTTACTGATGATATCATCCATATTGATCTTTCCATACTACATGCAGCCAGAACCTCCTGCTATATTGGCTTTCCTATTCTCACTCATTCCTCTCTCCACCTTCTTGTATTCATTCTTCCTGGCGCTGTTCGTATGGTGATGCCAGACATCACTCCTGGAAGCTTGCAGCTTGTTGATAAAAGAAAAACAAAAAATCCACAGCTGTTCGGCTATTTTATGGTTTTCTTGTTTTTCATTATCTTGTTTTTTTTTTTTTTTGGATTATACCCTTCTATTAGCAATTGTTGTTTCTTTTTTTTTGTTTTTTGTTTTCGGTCCTTGATCATCAGTGCCTCGTGTTCGTCAATTCCTGAATACAGTCTATCCTCATTGCTGCATAGCACGCAACACAATTTACTACTAACTACACTGATGTACAAACATGCAACGGGCACTATGGAAATCAGCAATGAGAACCTGTCTGAAAAAAGTTCAGAATGCAACTCAGTTTTGGCACCTAGATTCCCTTTAAGAAAAAATAATACTAATAATAATCATACTAAGACCATCCGGATTACAAGAATTTAAAAGAAATTGAACTAACAAGGTAAAATTGGATAAAATTCACCACTCAGCCTACTCTCTTTAACAATTGTAAGGCAAATCTTCATGTACATTAGCCGGCAACCAGTGAAGTTTCATTCCAGCAATGGACATATAGATGCACCAAGTTCGAGTATGTCAAGCTCAAGAACCATCACTTCTTCCTCCACCACTATATCTCAAGTTTCAACACAAGGCTTAAACCAGACTTGAGTTCTTCAATCTTTACAGCACAACACTGTCGTCCTAATTTTCATTTATTATATGGTTGGTTGGTTAGAGGCATTTGCTAGATTTATTAATCCGCTGTTGTAAAACATGTTCAGTTCGTGAAAATAAGGGCATCTCTTATTATTTTCATGCTGCTTCTCCCCCTTGATTTCCATCGACTTTCTGAAATACTTGTTCATGTTTTCCCACTTCTCTCTACATTTCTTTGCCGACCGATAGTAGCCTATGCTATGCATTTTGGCAGCTATCTCGTCCCAAATAGTAGAACTTTTGGAACCAATAAGTTGAGAGTTAAGTTCACAATCAGCTCGAAGCATTATAAGGGCTTTAACTTCAGCTTCAGGCCATCTTCTGTCGGTTAAGTTGGACTTGCAATCATTCTGAATTGGAATACTGCCAATGTCTTTGTCCACATTGCTCTCAACAGCCGAAACAGGCAAGGCCAAAGTTGACATTGGAGGGGCCGCAATTTCATGACCCAACATATTCTGGATTACGGAAATGATGGCTAGGCTACGAGAATTCTCTTGGGCTCTTAGTTCCTCTTCTCTCTTGATCGTTTCTATCTTCTGCTGTCTCCAGGCTTCTTCTCTAGCTATCCTCTCCTTGTCTTTCCTCTCTATCATCTCTATCAGCTGCTTATGCATCTGCTCTTGCTTTTCCATCACCCCCATCACCAAAGTTTCCAAAAAATTCTCAAGCCTTTTCCTCTTTCTCTTTTGAGTCATCGTTTCTTTTAATGTGCCCATAGACGAATCGCCACTGTCATCATCCTCCGAAGACGAGCTGAAAACAGAACCTCCTTTACGCTTGATTTAACTAAGAAAAAGTAATACATTTTCTAACAACCATTAAACACAGCCTCAAAGTGGTCCAGGGTCTGGACTAAAAGCAATGTCTTCATCCTCAAATCAGTTCAAAGCAGGATGGGAGATGACTCAGCAATAACTGAGAGATTTTGGATTCGAATGCAATTCCTGCCTATTTCTCACCAAAGGACAAAAAAAAAAAAAAAAGCAGGATGGGAAGATGCATATAAAAAATGCTGAAAAGCCAACACATTACAGGTGGCTGAAAAACCCCCTGTAAAATCATCAAAATGATATTGCAGATAAAAAGATCTGCTTGCAAGTTGCACCCCATCACCTCATCAAAAGCTCCACAAGAAGACTATCCCAACAAAGCAAACACTTGCCCACCAACTCAAGTTACTCAACCCTGCCAAAACACCCAAGAACACCAAACCATTCTACCATTCATCCAAAATACAATATTTACATAAAATTTTTTTAAGGCTCTCAAATTTCTACATTTAATTACAATACTGTATTACCCATGTTCATTTAAATTTTAAACATGATATCTATATTCTATAGTAGAATCTATTTTACCTTTGAGGATTGGAAATTGTAAAATCCCAAGAAAAATTTAAAACAAAAAAAAAAACCAATAAAAGGCATAAGGTATGCTTTTTTTTTTTTTTAAAAGAGAGTTAATAATTACTTTTAGCAAAAGTTTCATTATAACGTTGAAAAAAAAAAACAATTAAACGAAATAAAATAAACAAAAAAAATAAATAACTCATAAACTCACCTAGATTCACCATCTAATGAACCGCTCTCCAATTCCGGCCCTCCACAACCTCCGCCCATACGCGACCCAGTTACTCCTCCTTCTTCTCCTCCACAACCACCACCACCGCCGCCGCCGCCACCACCATTCAAGACCACGTTACAGGTCTCCGCCTCGCCAGCCGACTCGAAGTACTCACTGACGCGACATGCCTCATCACCCAACAGCCCCAAGTTCTCCAGCGACGCGTCCGGCACCTCTCCGGCATCCGCCCTCGGCTGATGCGAGGGCAGCAGATAGTTGTGTTGAGAGGTGGACGGAGACCGGACGCCGTTTCCCCTGATTGGACGCAGCTTCTGCGGCGGGAGGCTCCGGCCGTCGATATCTGGCGAGAGACTCGCCGCCACCGTTGGATTTGAGACAAGAAGGCTCCCGTTCGCCGGGAATGGGGCTATTTGTTGAGGGAAGCCGTCGGGAGTCGGTATTTCACCGTCGCCGGGCAGTAAATCCATGTCCGGGGTAAAAATATATATTTTAAAAAACAAAAATTAAAAATAAAAAAGATACTGCGACTTTTTTTTTTTTTTTTTTAATTAGGGTTTTTTGGGAGAGAGGTGAAATGGCGGCTGGTAAAATGGTGGAGTAAAATAAAATGGGTAAATTGAGTAGTGTTGCTGTAAATTACCCATTTTGCCCCTATTGTTTTTCGGTATCTACGGATTTTTGTCCCATACATCCTATGACGTGGTCTTTTCCCCATGACCGGGTCAAGGAAAGTAGGCTTTCCATCTGACAACCGATTGTTAGAAAATAGAAATTTGCCCCTGTTTGGGTTGCAAATTATTGCATTCCCAGCAAGGATAAGCCAATTGTCACGGAATTGGCAAGGGAGAAGGTTAGTGACTATAGAACCTGATAGTTAAAATAATTTTTAGATTTATATTTTGGGTAATAAAAAATATATTTTGTATAATTATAATAAAAAAAATAATAAACAAAATTATTATTATTTTTTAATTTATATTTTTTTAATTATAATTAAACAAAATATGTATTTCATTACATAAAATAGATCGCATCTAAATATTATATAAGGGCACGGGTGTACAGACAGAGGAAATTGATCAGAAGAAGTGTCAATAATGCAACGGTATTACTGATTTCTGCAACAAGATTGATAAAATATGGAATAAAAATTATCGCGTTATTTTTTGTTGCAGAAAAAATCAACGTTGTTATAAAAATAATCTTTATTATTGCATTATTGATACTTCTTCTGTCCTCCTCTCTCTGGCCGCTAATCTTTTTCCATTATATAACCACCTTGTTTCACCACCTAATGGAACCAATTGGAAATGCCAAACCCAACTCGAGGATGAGAACTGCGAAGGATCAGAACTCACAAGAGAAACATAACTTTTTATTTTTGACTCAAGTTATATTTACGTATAATTTTAATTGTGTTTGCTAATTTTACAAACACGAAACATACCATAAATAAATAAATACAGCATTGTAGAGACTAGTAATGACGTCAATAACACGAAAGTTTCGAGTTTTTTAATTAGTATTCTGCACACAAAATACTAAGAATTATAAAGAGATTTTTTTTACCAAATGATATTATATATAGTGTAGATTACTAATTTTTGTTATTTTATTTCGGTTTCATTCATGAGTAATTTTATGACGTAAATCATCAAAACATATTAATTTAGAGTGATATTTAAATTTAAAACTCAATTCTGTTGCACTACATCTGAAAACAAAAAAGTTATAAGATCTCCAATTCTAATTGAAAATAAAAAAAAGTAATATGATGACATGACTTGTATTAAGTGTAAAACATGATAATTAACAAAATAATTTGAATATCTCTAACTAACAGTATTCTTTGCTAAAAAAAACTAAAATTGTTCTAATTTTAGAGATTATTCTAATGTTAGAGATTCTATTAGGAGAAAAAAAAAATCTTTCTTCCGATGAACCTTTGGTCGAATAACACTTCTTAGAGCCAATTCATCTTTAGATTAGTCGGCCACTGTCTTACAAGGACAGGCAGGCGGTGGCAGTTCTTGCTAATTTCCACAAATTTAGAAGGTTGAAGGTTTTGCTCTATCTAAGTATTGTATATCTTTTTGCAGTATTCTTATACTTGTTTTTTTCTTTTTACTAATATCTTTGTATTTTTGATATATTAATTATAGTACTTATAAGTCGAAACTAAGTTTTTAGTGCTAAAACCTTCATTTAATCATTTTTATATGATAGATCAATTAAGTAATGTTTGATCCGAGTAAACTTCTCTATACCTAATTTTAGTATTAATGAGTTTAAAATTAAATACTGTATTCTTAAAGTAAAATACTGCTCATTTGGTGGCTAATAAAGTAACCGTCGGTTTAAAGAAGGAAATAAACTTTACGAAAATTCTTAACTGCCTGGGGACTGCGAGTATTAAACACGGTACCGTTGAACCGTTGAACTTAGATTGGTTCAAAATGGCGTATCCCAGGAGAACCGAACAGAACGAACTATTGAAAAGCATTAAACAAACAATATTAGATCTTTATCAAATAAATAATTATATCTCACTGCTGCTCAGCAACTTCCACTAGCCTTTAATTATGATTAAATAAATATATATATTATATGAATCTCCATTCAAAACAAAGAATCAAAAGCAGAGATTCAAAGTTACGATGCCCGTAACCCACGACACCCGGGGTCGGGGAACAACGTTAGCAAAGTGCTAGTACTCTTGTTCAATTCAAACCCCATTTGATATTTCCCATTACTTTCTGTTTCATTTCCCATCTTTTTGTTGTCCCTGGTTCCATTTTGCATGGTATATATAAATAATGCAAGGAAGATGTCTCTTCCGCATATCTTCACTGTCCGCTCTCTCAAAAGAACCTGCCTTCGCTCTAATTTTTGCTTTCACTTCCTTTCTAATTTTTGCGCTTCTCCAATAACACCAACCACCACCTCCTTCAAGAATCAAGACGTTCGTATTGTTGTTATTAATAATGGGTTTTTGTTAGTTTTGTTTATGGTTTCTTAATTGTTTCTTTTTTTAAAAAAAAATTTTCTTGTTCATTTATTTTATAGTATATGTTTATAATTTGCCTGCGAATCTGAATTAACTTTAATATTTTTGCAGTTTAGGTATTTGGGATTGAGTCATATAGTTGCTTTCATTAATTGCCGGGCTAATGTCAGCTGTTACAAGTTCATCGCCTGCCATGGAAGATGAAACGCATCAGATTAAGTTGCTCACTGCTATCAACGATGAGCATGGAGGTGTCATTGTCGAAATGAATGAGCATATGGATTCAGAGGTCTTCACATCAGTGCTTCGAGCTTCTATTGCCGAGTGGCGGAAGCAGGTATTGCTTCAATCCGTAGGGAAACGCGAGAGCCTATCAACGGCCATAATATTTTGGTTCCCTTTAGTAACTTTCTAGTAGTAGCTATTGTTTCTGAGTATACCGCATTTTTCCATTTTGATCCACTGGAAGCCTTTATTATATGCCTTTTGCCAACTTCTATTATGTCATGACATCCATGAATGTTTTTTTTTGTTTTTTTTGGGAACCCATTAAAAGTTTTCTCATTCTTTTTCTCTATCTCTGTCCCAGTTATATTTTCCAACAATGTCTACTATGCTTGCTTATCAAGTTTTCTTATTCTAAAAGACTGATTTATGCAGCTAGCTAGTGTTCCATTCGGCAGATGTTCCGATTTATAAATGTCTGAATTGTGCTATTCTCATCCCAAAGATTTTCATAAATCTTAAGCATGCAACCCAGTTTGTGTTACTGCTATAGAATATCTGTTTTCAGAATCTTAAAAGGATATGATGCATATTTTTAGAACAAAATTATCATCACATTACCTTCTTTTTTTTTTTGTGGTTGTAACAATTAGTGTACGCGAATGTTGCGCAGGGCAAAAGGGGCATCTGGATCAAAGTGCCTATTGAGCTAGTCCATCTAGTAGAAGCTGTTGTTAAGGTGAAAAGGGGAGAAAAATCTTTTTGTATGAATGTCATGATTAAATTTTGGTGAAATATGAAATTGTGACTTGCATATGTTTTGATAGCAAAACATGTAACGGCAAATAACTTCAGTTGTGTTTTTTTGTGCACAGGAAGGGTTCTGGTACCATCATGCTGAGCCAAAATACCTGATGCTTGTATACTGGATTCCTGAAGGTGCTCATACTCTTCCAGATAATGCCTCTCACCGAGTTTGTATTGGTGCATTCGTCATGAACGAGAAGAAAGAGGTATTTCCAGGTTTCTGAAGCATTCACAGACGTTGCCTTCTATATTTTTTGATCAGTGGTTTACGTCAAAACCATTCATCAAATTTGTGCGTGTGCAAATTTCATTATCAGGTCCTAGTCGTCCAAGAAAATTGTGGAATCTTCCGGGGGACTGGTGTGTGGAAGTTCCCCACTGGTGCTGTCGAGGAGGTATATCTGTTATAACCAATATATTTCGATTCATCAATATCATGCTGTCGTTGCAATTTAACTCACCGGAGTTTTATCACTTTCAGGGAGAGGACATTTCTGCAGCTGCAGTAAGAGAAGTCAAAGAAGAGACAGCGGTAAGAAATTGTTCCGAGGCTAGCTTGTACACTCAATTGAAAAAAATTACCGAATGGAGTTTCCGGTTTTATGCTCTGTTTGGTTTATATATGAGATTTGGAAATGAAAGAAAACACAAATCTCAAGGCCAAATTTGTTCTTTGGAATCCGTGAAAAAAAAAAAAAAGCAAGAAAATCTACTGTTAAAATGATAAAAAGTTGACTATAAAAAGCAATTGGAAAAATTGATTAAAAAATATATTTTTTTTTTACTTTAATTAAATATATTATTCAATGATTATATGAATATTTTTATAATTTTATTCATAAAATTTTTTTAATAACTTTTTATATAATTCAAATAAAAAATTTTATTTTCTCATCATTTTTTCATTAACTTTCTTCTCTTACAACTTTTTTTTTCTTCACAATCTTACAATCCAAACAAACCATTAAAGTCTCTTGTTTCATGTTTCTGTAACAGATAGATACGGAATTTGTAGAAGTACTGGCATTCAGGTATGCAGTTTGCTAGAATGACCATTGAATTTCAACCATATGAAATGCATAATTTAATATATTATTCTTCCAGTGTGGTCCATATAATGTTTTAACATACCTAAGTTCCTGTGGGTGGTGATGTGCCTTGCATATTAATGAAGGAAAAAAAAAAAAGAAATAATGTGCTCTTTTTCCAGAGCACATGCTCCTTGAAATTGTAACACTTGGGTTGGAGAAATCCAAGATAGCATTACATCAGAGAATCTTGTTTTTTCAACTCTAGCTTGGGAGTAACATTTAATTATCCTGCACACAATTTACAGGCAAACTCACAAAGCATTCTTTGGAAAGTCAGATTTATTCTTCTTATGCATACTGCAACCCCTCTCTTTTGATGTCCAGAAGCAGGAATCAGAGATAGAAGCAGCTCAGGTAACTTTTTCCAAAGATTTTTTGATGTGGTTGGATTCTATGCTCATCAGACCAATAATGTTTTGAGGTTATACTAACAGCATGACCGTGAATTTCAATGTTTAATACTGCCTAATTAACTGCTGCTGGAGTATTCTTACCTTGTTGCTTGTAATTATCTGCAGTGGATGCCATGGGAGGACTATGTAGCACAACCATTCGTCCAAAACAGTGAACTGTTGAAGCACATCGTACACATATGCTTGGCAAAGAAGGATGACAAGTATTCTGGGTTTTTCCCAGTGAATGTTACATCATCTTTTCCAGATCAAGAGGGTTGCTTATACATGAGTACCCAATACCTGAAAGATGCAAAATGAGGCCTGGTTGATAATTATCGGCCCTTGGATTTATATTCACTAAAGGATTCATCTCTTTTGTTTCATTTTTCCTGTCAAAAGAAGAAATAAACACTGTGATAATTGTTCATTTATTTTTTTTACTGTCATTTTTTCCTCAAAAGAAGAAATAAACATTGTAATGTATAATTGTTCATTCTTTATTTATTTATAAAGCAAATAATTCTATGTATAAGTTGAAAATGAATTTTAGTGTAATAAAAATATTATTTTATAGTGACTACAGTTACAAGTTTATCTTTAAATATTAATTTATATTGTCCAGAAATCTCAATAATCAAAAATTGAAAATTGATACGGCAAGGAATTAGAGAATATATGGAATACGTTTTTCAATTCTACTAGCAATCATATAAGAACTTCTTATAATTAATAATTAATTGTATTTTTTTGGTACGACAACAACAAGTAGATTTACCTTCAATCATATTATACATAAACTTATATTATTTTTTTTCCAAGTATATACAAAAATTAAAATGGAAAATAGGGAGGAAAAACAGTACAATTTACTGCATAAATAGTGTTATTTACATTAGCATCCAAACGTGAACTTAAAAGTCCTTTCTTGGCCTACCAGATGAGGGAGCTCCACTACTATCAGATCCGTACATATGCCCTTGATAGTGATGACGATGACCCATTATCATCATGCTTGTCTGCATCCCACCACCACCACCACCACACATCCCAGCTCCTCCAAACCCACTATTCACAACATTACCATGATCGCCGCCGCCGCCGCCACCGTCTTGCCTAACCATGGCAGCAGCCTTCTCTCCCTCCATCTCTCTAAACTTCGTCAAATAAATCTTCAACGGCTCAACGTAATCCTCAAAACCCAACGTCGTCATGGCCCACAAGAGATCGTCGCCGTTGACGGTCTTCCTCTTCTCTCTCTGGCACTTGTCGGAGGCCTCTCCGGTGATGAAGCTGATGAACTCGGAGACGCACTCTTGGACTGTCTCCTTGGCGTCCTTCGAGATCTTGGCGTTGGCTGGCAAAGCTTTCTTCATGATCCTGCTCACATTGGCTATTGGCAAGAACCTGTCTTGCTCTCTCGGGGACGACTCGCTTGTGTTTGCATTGCTACTGTTATTGTTTTGTCCTCCCGACTCGTTGTCCGAGTCAGCCATGAACCACTAACAAAACCCCTTCAGCTACTATATTTGTAGGAAGATTTATTACTTCCAAGTGTAGGGCTATATCATATGGTATGTAAAATAAAATTGGTAGAAAAACACGTTCAAGATCTTAGAGAGGATTGACCTAGTCAATTTACAATATATGTATAACTAACACAATAACAAAATTTTACTGATCAAGTTACAGTGAAACTACTGGCTACTGATATCATTTATTGGAATAGAAATTCTTTATGACAAATACTGAGGTGATAAAAAAATATTGGATGGTTGAAAACACATTAATTTAAAATGACTTAAAAAAATAAATTATTTAATAATATTAAATTAATTATATATCTTTTACGTACTTTTTTTATGCATCTACGTACTCAAACTTTATTAAAAACTGCCATCAATAAATGTTAACTTTTAGGACATAAAATGCTGTGGAAAATTTTGCACCATGAAAGGGCAATAAAGTCAACAGGAGGTAGGTTTTTGGTGATGATTGTAGGAAAATTTTGGTTGCCTGATTTTGAAGGTGATCTAGAATGAGGAGAATTGCAGACACACAAAAAAAAGTGAGGAAGAAATCTTATGTTGGCTTTATATTTATTTTTGGTGTTTCTTTCTTCTCAATGTCGCAAGCAGGCGGGTTGGGGACCGTTCATTTACTCGATAAGTTTCTTACACGTGGGCGCAGCTTTGGCCGTTGATCAATCCGGTGAATAAGGATGTGGCAAAGGTTTATGTCGGTTGACACGTGATTAAGGCCGTTTATGTAGTTGGATAAGGCTTTGGTTTTGGGTCCCAATTCAGCGGTTCAAACTAAATTATAGATAGAATTCTTTTAAAGTATCATTTAAAATAGTACTTCAGTGTTGTTGTGTCTTTGTATTAGTGATTTAATTTAGAGTTTTTGTACCTGTGTCCTCGTTGGACATTTGCTGGGTGGCCCAATAGTTTGTGGGTAGTTAGTTTTTAAATTTGATACGTCAGATCTTCAAAGGTAGAGTATAATTCGGTTCTATTGGTGTTTTAGCTGTGGGCCTACCCTTATACAAGTGATTGTATGAGGCATGTAAAATAGAGATAATTTCAGTTTTATTTTATAAATTTGATAACTAATATAATCGTAATAGATTTTTTTACGAGACAAAAAAAAAAACCTTTCAAAAGCTACTTAATTTAGGGACATTGGAATGTGCAACAATAGGATAAAAAAAATTCTGATATTACGTAATATTACCGTCTTTTAATAACTTTAGTGGTTTGTTAGATTGTTAGAATGTTATGAGAAAGAAAATTGTAAAAAAATAAAATTATTTGGATTGATAAGAAAATTGCAAGGAAAAAAATAATGATAAAGAAAAATGAATTATAATTTGTAAGAGAAAAAATTGTGAGAAAATTAAATTTTTTGAATTAATAAAAAAGTTGCAGTTAAAAAAATATGAAAAAAATGAATAATAATTCATAAAAAAAATTGTGAAAAAATAAAATATAATAATTATGTTAGATTTTTAAATTATTTTCTTTTTTAATTAGATTCTAACAATCTAAACAAAGCATAACTCTATTCAAAAGTTTAAATTAATAGATGGAAAAATTTAGGCATTTTACGTTGTGTTTTATATCTTATAATATTAATCTATAGTTTATGAGCAGAGGTGGCTAATTTGACTGTATAAGTGGGCTAACGGGTACTTGTTGTATGTGAGTATAGTGTATTTTATATAGTGTTTATAGACTTATTTTTTCCTTTTTTTTATAATAATTAATTAGTTAATTACTCACTATTTTAAATATTAAAAAAAAATATCCATAACAAGGAAATCGATCAGTGGGACAAGAACGGACAAATGGAAAACTGTACCTTTTGCATCCACATTGGAGGGTCCTGATACTGCACACTGTATCGATTGATATAAGAGGACGACCGGGGTTTACATGTACATACTCCTAATTTGGGGGAAGGGAGTCCACTCTTATCACTTTTAGTTAGTGTGGCAGAATTGAAAAAAATTAAGAAAATATAAAAAATAATCATAAGGAGTTTTGGGTAGTGGAAAATTTTTTAGTTAAATTTTTTTAAAAAATAAATTTTAAAATCAAAATTTAAGATAATGTTAAGTAAATTTAGAATAATATTAAATATGTTTATAATTAATTTGAAAAAATTAAATTTTAATTATTTTTTAAAAATTAAATTCATTCTTATAAATTATTTTACAATTATTTATTATATTTTTTTAATAAGATTTTTTTTATAATTAATTTTTATTAAAATTTGAATTGAAGACTTTCTAATCACACATTTTTCTAATAGTGTGGCTAGTGGAGGTCCTGTTTCTCTTGTTGTGGAAGCATGCGCGAGTTTCCCACTAGAAGAGGTGTGAGAAGATGTTCCACGGTCAACACTAACAGTGAACCCATGCATCATGAAACAAATAATTATTATAAATCTGATTATATAAACACACTTAATAAGATGTATACGAGATATATAATTAATTTAATATTATTTAATAATTTATTTATTTTTTTAACAATATATTTTTATAATTTAACGGTGTATATTACTGTATATTTACCGCTCACTTTTCTATGTTTTTCCAATAATCTTTTCTACATTATTATCCAAAACAGAGCTATTTGTCATAACTATATTGAAGTGGTATAGCATTCTATAACTTTCTGTCAATTTCTAAAAAGATAACCAATTATATCCCAACAAGAAAAAAAGTTGGAGCATTTGTTTTTCTCAGGTAAATTGAGGAGAAAGATTTTATTTTATTTTATTTTATTGATTTCAGAGGAGAGCGATTTAATAATAAAGCGAGATTCAAAATCAAACCGCAAAAAAAAAGATAAAGTAAAATCCCCCGCAAATCGCCCAAGTAAGCCCAAAAGCCCCGAGGTTGCTCCATTGTAAACTTATAGTAACTAAAGAATTGGACCGACCACCCAAAACTGTCCGCACTATACTTTTGGGCTGCGTTCAAAATTTCAAGATGGTTGCCAGTTGGGCCCGAACTCTTTAAAAAAAGTGGATTATCCTTTTCCCAAAAATATATTAAAAATAATTCAAGTGGTGTAATTGAGTGGAAAAGACTCATCCATCTTTAACCAAAGGTCAGAGGTTCGATTCTTAATTTTGGGTATGGAGCAGTTTTAAATCTTTAGACCAGCTGTCTCACCCTTCGAGGTGCCTGCAAATCAGCGAGGGAATTAGTTATCGTGATCGACGGTCGATACCCCAGTCAAAGACAAAAAAAAAAAAAAAAAAAAAAAAAAAAAAAATATATATATATATATATATATATATATATATATATATATATATATATATATATATATATATATTAAAAGTCATAAACCAAAAAATTATATTAAAAGTCTGACATAATTTTTAATTGGGAACACTATATATTATACTTATAGATTGAGAACAATAAATTTTAATTTTGCCTGATTTTATTTTTCCTATAATGCAGTCTTTTTCTCAAATAAATTTTAACCAAAGGTTTCTTATTATTAGAATCTATGTAATGTAAACTTTATTGAAATTTCTCTCGGGTGAACTATTTGCTTTTTCTTTGATGGTCATAAACTCATGAATGTAATCGATATTCTTCTATTATGACAAGATTTGTTTTTTTTACTCTAACTCGAGACCTTCAAATTGATTCACTTTGTGTACGAGTTCTCTGACGGGGTGGCTGGTTGCTCTTCCCTTGTTCATCAGTCATTATGTATTGATTTTTTTTTTTTTGAACACAGTCATTATCTATTGATACGTACGTAGTCTAGTAGGAAGATATGAATTAAGTGGACGATGTAAATGTGGTTGGTTGGGGACAGGCTTGAAAACTTTGGGAATGTTTGTGTTTTTCTTTGCTACCAAATTAAGTTTGTAATAAACAGATGAGACCAACGTGTGTCTGAGCTTAAAGCTTTGGTAAACGGTTTTTCTGTGTCTAAAACTTTGCTGAATGAATACGTTGATGACAAGGGTTGGCAACCAACCCCAGATGCATAATTTCCTTTCCAACTTCTAATTTCTCCTTGCAGTTTCTTGTGTATATTAATCTCTGTGCTCCCTAGCTATATGACAAATAAGTCCCTCCATTGCTTCTTGAACTTCAACTTTTGCCCCACTCAATTAAGTTCCCTCGATCCGGTGTCAATCTCTTAATAGCATAATAATAATAATAATAAATAAATATATATATATATATACCCTTTTCAGATCTCTAGTACTTCTCTTTTGCAAAAACATATGAAAATTTCATTATTTCATGCACGATTTATACAAAATCATTGTTAGGTAAATTAGTAATGAAAGCAAAAAACCAAAACAAAAAAAAAATTGTTGACCATAAAGTCAACATTGGAGGGCGTAAATAGCAATAACAAGGAATGGGAAGGGCAAAACAAGTAATAAATAAAGTCACATACCATACATATAAGCAAAGTTTGCGCATGTTGGTGCCCATTTATATATGTATACATACAGACTCACTTTCCATGCTATACTTGGAAACGTGAAATATATAGGAAAAGGAAACAAAAACACAAAGAAGATGAGCTGCTTTTGCGGCTGCCACAATCTTGTGAGGCTTGTTGCCATGATCTCCATCTTCTTCTTCTTCTTCTCCATAATTTTCCTCCAAACATCAGCAATGGCAGAAGAGGAAATATTTAGTAATCCATTAGATGGGTTTTCGAGCAGAGAGGAAATGGTGCAATTGGCTGGTTATGGTGAGGAGAAGCTATCAACCGTGCTAGTCGCTGGCACCGTGCTTTGTCAGGCTTGTTTGCATGGTCAACCTTATCTTCGCTCCTGGCCTATATCAGGTTCTTGATCATACATATATTTTTCTGTCGTTCTTTGGTTTGAATGGCAATAATCTTTTATATATGTTGTCAATAACCTCAATTAATCACACACATATATAAAACTATATAAAGTAAAATTATGCAGCTTCTTGTCTAGTTATGTTTTTCTTTCTCCTAAATTTGCTTGTTGCATGTGGAAACCATATCAAGATCTGATATCTAACTGGAATATATATGAGCTAGCTCATTGGTTGATCTAGGTGGAGGTGAGGGTGGGCATTGCCCACCCTCAATTTTAAAGTTATTTATAATTAATAGGTAGAACATTTAGAAACATTAGAACTTAGTCCAGTGGTAAACGCCTATGCCTACCCTCAAGTTTTTGTCAGCCCCCCTTAAGAAATCCTAAGTTTAATTCCCACCTTCGCCTTCTTTTTGGTTTTTATTTTTGTTTTTATTTTTTTTTCTTTTGGCTTCTTAGCCTTCTTTTGTTTTTTGTTTTCCAGCTTTTTTTTTTCTTCGCTTTCTTTTTTTTTTTTTTGCTCTTCCCTTATCCTTTTTTGGCTGTTTCTTCACTTTTTTTTTAAAAAAAAAACACCAGTTTATTTCCCTTTTTTTTTTTTTTTTCACTTCTTCACGTTTAAAAAAAAAAATCAGTTTCTTTCTCTCTCTGTCTCTATCTTTCTCTCTCTCTCTCTCTCTCTGTCTCTCTCTCTCTTTTTATAATTTCTTTGGCAATCTATTTACAATGTATTTACTAAAATTATCTTCATTTATTTTTAAGATTATTTCAATAAATTTTTTTCATATTCATATTATCACTCTTTTTTAAAAAATATTTTAGCGAAACAAATTATTTGTAATTATTGTTATTATAAAGGAAAAAATATGTATCTGTTTATAAATTGAATATAATTACATCAGTTATAATAGTTGTAATAAATATTTTTTTATAACAAATATCATAATAAATCTATTACACATTCGTCTGAAAGATAAATGAATAAATATTTAAATGATTACTTAGAATTATTTGATTATATAAAAAATAAAAAGTAAAATTTAAAATATTAGAATTCACATGATATAATTATAATGTTATTAATAATAATAATAAATTTAATTTTTGTTTTTTTCATATATATGTTTTTGTTATTGTATGTATGTAATATACAAACAAAATTTGCCTCTTCGAAATTTTTTTTCTGGATTGAGGTAGCTAGTTTCATTATTATCTGCTTTTGTTCGTTGCCTTTTTGTTTTGGTGAGATATCCAAGATTTATGAAAGTTAATTAGAGGATAAACTCATTCAAACATTGTTTAATTAATGACATCCTACGATCTAAACCCTGTTTTTCCAGCTTTTTATTAATTAGTACATCTCAATTTTTATAACTTGACATTCGTGCTTGTTACTATTAATCATTAATTACTCGGATTAATGGCTTTAAGTGATAGGAACCCATTTTCTGCCAAACCTGTCGCCAAAATAAAAGCACTAGGACTACTAGAGGGCATGTCGTATAATTATGCCAAATTCCTCCAGCAACTGTTTTTCTACGTTTATTTTGTGCTGTCTATGTAATTGTTCCTTGAAGCAATCACTTCGGGCTCTTTTCATTCAAGTTGGTTGGTGGCACACAAATTGAAGGGGTGCTCTTAGTTATTTATCGGTAAAATATTCTAATCAGCTACTGTTTCCATAGCCCATCAGAATAATGGCGAAACAAGAATTTAATTTCTCAACAACTTCAGCCTGATTCATGAACGCCCAAAAGGTCTTGGCAGCTGAGCTGCATCCCAAAGCGATTGTGATCTGATGATCATTTTGTGAAGATTGCGAAAAAATATGAAAGAGATGGAAAAACCCCCATATCAACAGCAACATCTGACCATTAAATTCTATGCATTTCAAGATTTAATTTGACAATAAGAGAATTGTATCCGATTTAATTATATGAAAAGGGGAAACATCTTCTTAGAGAAATAATAATTAGTATATTTATTCTTTGATTTTATTTTTGGCTGAAAAGTTTGTTGATACGTCTATTAATTAACCGAAATGAATGTGATATGTTGAATTCATTGACAATTTAATTATTATATAACACTGAAATTGACCATGCACCTCTCTATCACAGGATTCATATATCAAGCGGAAGCATCTTTTTAGAGAAATTATTTCTTGAATTTGTTTTGGCTGTAAAGAAAACCATTTGTTGGTACGTCGATTAAGAACTGAAATGAATGTGATATTTCAAATTTATTGACAAATTAATTTCTTATATAACACTGAAATTTACCATAAACTTCTCTTTCATAGGATTCATTGTCGTTTAAGTCGGGATTGAATTGAAATATATATTTAATTTAAGTGTTTGTTATTTTTACTTATTCTTTTATTTATAAATATGTATACACGTGCAAAGACATGTTTATAAATATTTTGTTTGCTAAATTCTTCAGTGTTCGTACCCTTTTGATAACCTCACTGTACCCTTTTGATAACCTCACTCATAGTACTGATCTCCTTTCCCAATCCAACTAGACCAAAAAAAAAAAAAAAAAAAAAGCTCATTAAATAAAATAGAAATTATCCATAAAAAAACGAGAGGTGCCTAGTATTGCTTGTTACATAGGAGGCACAACAGAGACAATGATGCTAATTTCTGAGAAAAAATATTGGACTAACTTTGGATAATTAATTCAAATCTGCCTGCAAATTAAGATTACATATAGCTTATGCTGGTTTCCATGATCATGTGACCTGTCTTGGGATTATTGCAGGTGCTTTGGTTTCTGTCTACTGTCACACAGGAAGGAAACGGAGCAGAGCTCCTTTGGCACAAGCTGTCACAGACGAATATGGAGATTTTCTTATTGATCTTCCTTCCCACCTCCATGCCACACCCAACTTAGACAGAAAATGTTCAGTGAAGGTTTTACGTACGCCTGAGAACTCGTCTTGCAGGCCGGCCTACGGCAGGAAGAACAAGGCAATAGTGTTGTCATCAGTTGGGAATGGCATCCGGACTTACACAGCCGGGAAGATAGAGTTTCTGGATTTGACATCCAGACCTTTACAAGCATGCACCAAGACAACTAGCGATGATGAACAGAGTGCTTGGTAGATAGTCAGTTGATAAGATGATTGAGATGGAGTGCCAGGACTCACTCGCATGGATGGCGCATCAGTCACTGCATTGGGTTACAATGGTTCCATCTCAATCGCGGATTTGAAGCCAATAAGAAAAGGGAGTGGTGATTTTTACATCATACATGTATATACCGCACACATATACAGAAATATTGAGTGATTGTAATTGCATAGACCATTTATAAAAAAAATCTATCATCCTGCAATGAGAAGCAAGATAGTGATGAAAGACGCAGAGTACATTAACTCTTCCAACAATAACAGCCACAGAGTTATAACAATGAGCATCACAAAGCAGAGAAAAAGTAAAAAATGATTTTATTCGGACACTAATGCACATCAACATCCCAGAGCCCCAAGCCATAAGTTATCGATAGATAACTACTCTCGGATTTGACTTTATTCTGCCCAGATCCAAAATGATCAGACGAAAAACACAATAACAACACACAAGAGGCCACCGCAACTGGTCCATAGATAGTCAGGTTTTACCACTATTTCTTCCCAGCTCCAGCAGCTATGTATTTTGCAACATCAGCACAGCAAGTTAGTTTATCTGCATTCTCGTCAGGTATTTCAATGGAAAATTCCTGCTCAAGCGCCATAACAAGCTCTACCCTGTCCAAGCTGTCCAAGCTCAGATCTTTCTGGAAATCAGCTTTTTCAGTAACCTGTTAATCAGTTGAGTAATACCAATATAATTTGGCCACCTTTTGCCGAAACAAAGTACATGATTATTGAAACTGAAGTAGGAAAAGCTTCCTTTTTAACATATTTGATAATCAAGCAATTTTCTATCTAATGTATTAAGGGTGGCATGCCATTTAAAATCATTAGAAAGAGAGATCAGCGTAAAAAGTGGAGCAAAATAACAAATCAGGAAAGGAGAATGAATTAATTACCTTAGTGGCATCCTCAATCTTATCAAATTTCTTCACCACTCCTATCACCCGGTCTACGATTTGATCATGGCCAGCAACTGCTGATGCACAGATCAGCCGATTCAGTTGTTTGAACACATTCCCCCTCTGAGTGAATAAAGGTTGTTCAGTAGAGTTCTTCAGCCTGAAATGGCTCAAGATGGCGCTTCGTAGGCTTTGCATGATAGGATGAGCTGAAAATCAAAAAGGTTTCAGTTCAGGAAGCTGAAATCATCTCACATAAGAGAGATAACAGGTCTAAATTCGTAATCTTGACAGTTCCCAAATATGCAAGGATTTCAGAATTCAAATTTCAAACAAGGAAAAAGCCTCAATGGAAAAATCCCAACAATGTCTAATACATAAACAAGTCATGAGTCCTGCAGGTTCATGGCAGCACAAAGAAATGATATACAATTGGAAACGGCTGTAAAAAATCCATTGTTAAGAGCTTTGAGGTCCGATGTCATTGCCAATGAGTCTCAAATTCAGGGTAGTCAAGTTACGATCAAACACGTTCATTATTGTTTTTTTTCAAAGCAATCAATCAATACAGCAGAGATAGGCAAACATAGAAAGAATGTTTAGGCAACAACGAGAAACGCAAGTTTAACAAATCCAAATAGAAGCTTGGCAGTACACCAGAAAAATTCAGATTAATCCGCAAAACGGAATCGGTTCATACAACATAACAAAATTAAAGGAAATGCACAGAGGATTTAAAATTCAACTTAAAACCTCTGCCGCAAACCCATTGCGGAAGGAAGAGGGATCTAAAAACCAGTAAATACTAGCAGTAAACATATTAGTTGTAATTGCAAAAAAAAGCCCCCTAATATCAACTACTAGATCATTGTGCCCCCTAACATTAATCTTTTTGCAACAAAAGACAAAGATGAAGGTGGCACCTTATGACACCACTCAATCCACACCCTTACCCTCCGCAAAAATGCAACCACAACAATCTTCATGAAATATTCGCAACTCCAAACAATATCTAGGACTGGCATATAATCAACCACGCATAGAACAATCGAATAAAGCCTTTATAATTGCGGAGATTGGCGAAAACATACTTTATAATAACAAAACCAATAAGAAATCAAGCAAACAAAGGAAACCCTTTAATAAAGATCAAAACTTGTTGAGATTGCTAGGCTTTTCAGCCCCTACAATGAGCTTTCTGAGTCTATGCAATACACCCAAGAGATTGTTAAATCTTCAAAAATTCATCAAAGTGATGCCATTGAGAAAGAGAGAGTTAAGGATTTACCTTTACACTGAGTACGTGTTATCCAAGCAAAAGCACCAGAGAGACTGAGAGGGTGAGGAAGCTGAACTTGATCACAAACAAGAAGATAAGATGACGCAGACAGCTTGCGAGGAAGAGTCCGTTTAAAAAGGCCAAAAAAAAAAAAAAAAAAAAAAAAACCAACTTTTTGCTGGTCGGGCGACTCAAAAAATTTTAGTTAAAAAAAATGGAATATGAAAGAAGCAAATAGGTAAGTTCGTCAAATGTCAAAAAAAATTGAACTGGTTTTTCTTTTTATTCGAGATTATAATAAGAAATTGAGTTAATTTAATTTATTTTCATATATTTAAAAAGGGACTTTTACTACTACTCAATTAATAGTCAATTGATAGTAAATTTAATTGTGCAAGACTCATGATATATTTATATTGATAGAAAGTAAATAAAAAAATAATATAATAACAATAATGTTATGATTGATAAAAAAATGATTAAAAAATTATAAAAAAATAAATAATAATTTATGAAAAAAATAAAAATTAATTATTTAAATTAAAAAATAAATAAAAATATAAACAAAAAATAATTTCCTTTTATTTCATTTCGTTTTTCCTTTCTTTGCAGCCAAACAAAGCATCAATTTTTAACCTTAACCATCTTTTTGTACGGTGGGAAAAAAAAAAAAAAAAGGGAAAAAACACTTGTTTTTGGACGGACAAGGTCACAAAATGTCTTCAAATGACAGTGCGTGCACGTTAGTTTAAACAATGTTGTTAAAATCGATTTGGACCGATCGGTTCAACCGGTGATTGGTCAAAAGTCTGGATCGGTTTATAGTCATTGTTGTCCTTTAATTGGGACCGGTCTAAACCGGTCAAGAATCGGTCAAAATCGATAAAAATCGTAAAAAATCGGATCCGGTTTAATCGGTTCAACCCGGTATAAAAATTTTATAAATTATAATTTGATCATAATGTTTATTTAAATTATAATTTGAGTTTTAAATTTAATTAAAATTTTCAATTTAGTCTTAAATTTATCAAAACTTTCAATTTAGTTCTAAATTTATCAAATTTTCAATTTAATCCTTAAAAATAAAAAAAATAATATTTAATAATATATAAGTATTATTTTTTAAAATTATTTTTATACATATATATATATTAATATATACCGGTTCAAATATCGGTTCAACCGGTTGAACCGATTGAATCTTAACCTACAAATGTTTCCGGTTTGATGACCGGTCTGATTCTGACAACCTTGAATTTAATTACCGTAGTCGGGGTGTAATTGTAAACCACTTTAGACAACTTCTAAAAACCAGAAGATTGTTGCCTTTCTAGTGGAAAAAAAAAAAAAAATTTTTTTGGTGCCTTAGTTTTCAATTTTTTTAGACCATACACATTTTTTTTTGGAAAAAATCAAAATTAATTATTCTTGCGCTGTCTACCATTGTTAATTGCTACTTGTTAGAGTGCTAAACATTAACAGGCGAAGTCTTACTTGATGATCATTATTAACTTTATCAATTAATATCAATATTTTGTATTAATAAATAAAAAAATATTTTCAATTGAATTTGTCTTATTTGACTTGTTTAATATTATTCTCCTGTCAATTTATAATAAAAAAATATTTAGTGAGTATAATACACATATTTTTATTATTACATATTATTAATTGTTTTTATTAAATGTTTGACAAAATTAATCTTTTTTACCATTGCTAATTATCCTTGAAAATTCTACACGCCATTAGCGGCATTTTTCATGCAATGAAACAAGAAATTTACTACGTGTTAAAAATAATTGAAAAAACAACTTGGTTTTTTTGTAAAAAAAAAAATCGAGAGGACTTTTTCAAATGATGACGTGACCACCATCTTCTTTTTTTTTTTTTTTTGAGATTTCCCAAAATGCTTAAATCTTACCACCATCATGTTAGTCTCCCTGCGTTTCTCATTCAATTGGCCCACCACCACCACCACCACCACCACACCATCCTATTCCCACCCTTCTTTCCAGTTTTCAATTCCCATCTTCCCATGCCATTGGAAGGAATTTCCTTCCTTCCACTCCCCTTTAGTGTTCTTTTCAATTTGTATAAAATTATATCTTTTTTTTTTTCAATTGTTTGATTTAATTGTAGATGACCCATTTCAAGTTTCTGCCCAAAGTTTCAAACTTTGGCATCTACAAGCCGAATTTCTTTTTGTGTGGATGTTAATTAATAATAATAGATGGGTAGGTTTAGGTAAATGTAATCAGGTTTATGGGAAGTCAAATCAATAAGAATCAATTTATGGATACTGTGAAAGTTAGTGGAGGATTTGATTGACAGATATTTGGTTTTAAAAGTGATCACAAGCAACAGAATATAATGGGAAATGTGAATGGTAAAGGAGAAGAAGATGGGTCTGATAGCCCATCAGGTGAGAATGGTGGAGGAGAAGGAGGAGGAGGAGGAAGAGGCAGTAAGAGCAATGTGGGTATGGTTGAATCTGGTGGGGCCCATGGTAGCTACCCTGCGCCGCCGCCTCCTGAGGTGATGGGTCAATCGCCTCCTCATAGCCCAAGAGCCACTCATTCACCTCTAATGTTTACTCCTCAGGTCTATCCTTTTCTTTTTTTTTTTTTTCCTTTTTTCCTTTTCTTCTTCCTTTTCCAAAATTGTGCCTTTGGAAATTTTTGTAATTTGGGTCGTTGGATTTGGATCCTGATTGATTGTATGCACGAATCAGTCTTTCACATTTTGTTTGCAATTAAGATTGTGTTGATTTTTTTGAAGAATCTGATAGGTTTTTTAGGATTTAAGGAGATGAGAATGGACTGCCATTATTGTTTCATGGTCACCCGTCCTCCTTCTGATTTTAAAAAGTGAATTAATTTTTAGAATTTTTTTTGTCTTTTAAAAGCCTTTAATTTGAAAAGAAAAAAAATTGTTTCTTGAATGCAGAAATGAAATGTTTGCTCGCATTGCATTTGGTAATATTGGTGTGTGTTCTTTAGATCTTATAATTCCATGTAACTAGTAACTACTTTCGATATTGAACTGGTGACCGAGCATGATCTGCAGTTAGAAAAGTGGAGTTATATAGCTCTTGCTTTTACATTGGAGGAATCAGTTGAAGGTGCTAAGTTCAACAAGATCAAAGATTATAAGAAAAACCTTTGTATTCATGGTGAAATTCAATGTGCTTAAGCATTATTTTCATTTTGTTATGTTATTTTCTTATGGTATGATCACTTCGTGATGCATTAGTTCTCTCTTTACTGGGCATGCTTCCCTTGTGTTTATTGTGACGTGTATCCCCCGACCTACAAGGTTTCAATTTGAATTTTTGGTTATCTTTCCTTTGCAGGTTCCAGTTATTCCATTACAAAGGCCTGATGAGATTCAAATTCCAAGCACTTTTTGGATGCAAACCGCCGAAGGGCATGAGGAAATGTGGAATGAGCAAGGGATTCCAACAATTATTACATGGAACTACGGTGGCAAGGAGGTAGCTGTGGAGGGATCATGGGATAACTGGAAGACAAGGTTTCTACTATTTATATCTTCTGTAACTTACTGTCTTTAGAGACTGCATTCTGAATATCTAACACATATCTGGTATACTTTGGGATCAGAGTTCCTTTGCAGAGAGCTGGTAAAGACTACACTATAATGAAAGTGTTGCCATCAGGCGTATATCAATACCGGTTTATTGTCGACGGGCAGTGGAGGTATGCTTCTGATTTGCCCTGGGCACAAGATGATGTTGGCAATGCTTACAACATTTTGGATTTGCAGGTAAATTTTCCGTCCTCTTTGAGCCCACATGGGCAAAATTCTCAAGATCATCCTGTTAGTTTGGAATTGAATCTTGAATCTTCCCATATATTGCAGAATTAGGCCCTGTGACAAAATGAATCATCTGAATCTATTCTTGAAATTATGATTGCTCAAATCTATAATGAGGTTTAATTTATCTGCTGTGCTGTTATGTAAATTCTACTCCATCTTGCCCTTCTCTGCACTAAAAATGTAGCGATTGGATGCATAATTTTCTGTTAGAACTCTAGAATAATTCTTGTTAACAAATCCTTGAGGCCCAATTCACTAATTTTTGGTGGCGTTGCTCAACATATACACTTGTAATGATGCCCAACACCAAATCTTGTAGAGGACAATTAAATTATGTCTTGTTGATTTCCTGTCATTACCTCTGCAAAGAGAGTTAGCTACTTGTTATAATTTTGAGTACGTGAAATACTTTCGTATATTTGACCCAATAAAATGCTTATAAGCATGCATGTATTCCTCCATGGGTTTGCTCAATTACATGTATTTCTTTTTCTCTTTTAAGTTTTCCTTTTTTGGTGTAATGCCATCATCTGGAATGACCCTGGGTTATGGTGATTTTCTAATAGGAAAAATTCCATGTTGATGTTTTGTGCAGGACTATGTTCCGGAAGACCTGGAAAGCATATCTAGTTTTGAACCTCCTCAGTCCCCTGATTCAAGTTACACTAATGCACAACTGGGAAATGAAGATTTTGCGAAGGAGCCACCGTTGGTTCCTCCGCACTTACAAATGACTTTGCTCAATATGCCCTCATCGCACATGGAGATTCTGCCTCCATTGCCAAGACCTCAACACGTAGTTCTTAATCATTTGTATATGCAAAAGGGAAAAAGTGGCCCTGCTGTGGTGGCACTTGGTTCAACACATAGATTTTTAGCCAAGTACGTAACAGTGGTGCTCTACAAGTCCTTGCAAAGGTAGTAATTTACCTAAATGTAGTCAGCATAACTACTAAAAGGTAACAGTTTGACAGTGGCTGTAGTGAGCTCATTTAGGTGTTTTATTAGGAACTTTATACATTTGTATTTCACTCGATGCAATTGCATTGCTTGTTGGAACAGATTTAGCAGATTGTCTGCTTCTTTGCATCCAAATGTGTAGTTCATCTATAAAGAACACTGATCAGCTGAAGCTTCCCATATTGCAAGTCTCTAAGTGGTAGCCTACATCCTTCCTTTTGAAATTATATGCAGTTAAAAGTGCTAATATTCTTCCACATGGACGCTTTTCATGCAAGAAAAATGTCTTTATGCTGTATTCCGAAGGGATTGATTGGATTGCCGAATTCCATAGAATTGCCTTGGGCTTAGAAAACAATTCCTTTCAACTGTTTGTTTGACCTAACAAAAGCAGCCCTTTGAAATTTTTTGCTGATATATTTTCCGCTTCTTTGATGCCGGATGACTCAGTTAACAGCAGTCAGTAATCCGGGGAAGCTCCTGAGAATCTTTTTTATGTGTTTTTACATGCCCTATTCTATCTGAGTTAAATGAAATTATGCAAAATTTGGTTGCATGTATATCATTCGCTGCCAATTCTCACGATAGGAAAATGCTTCTCATCTCTAAAGCATCTATTGAAGGCGTCAATATGTACATGATATAAAGTACCTGGAAAGCACAAACAAGACGGAAAAAAAAAAAAAACTCTAATTTCTGTCTGCAAGATATGTTTTACGGTAGATCAAACTGTTTGACTTTGCTTCTCAATGGAGACTTGGAAGAATCTGTAGTTTATGGCTACTGGAAGGAAGATGGAGAAAGGCTGAGTTTTTCTTTGCCAGGTTCCCCCACTCCAGAACGACGACGAAGACGACGGAAGCTGGATATTTGCGAATCATTATTGAAGCTAGAGAATAACTATGAGTAACCATCAAGCTTAAAATAGACTTTTCTGATTCTGTCTAGCGATCACTACCTTCACAAATAGCAATAATCTCACTGCTGCCGACGAAAGTTGAAATGCTGGTCGCCAAAAGAGAAGGGGCTTGAGCAAAATCCAGTAAAGTAAGCTGCACTCTCATCAGATAAACTTTCATTTGTCTGCATTTATAGAGTTCACGCAAAACAAGATGCTTGAGCTTCCCATTGTATGATAATGGTAAAGAAGCATAGTAATTGAGTTCTAACATAAGAGTTGGACATCGTTCATGAACGAAAAAAGCAATAATGAAGAAGAAGATCATGCTTACCGATACAGCGTCTTCCTGAACACCTTGCACGCTAGATGCCGTGGAGTTTTTGACCCTGCGGCTTCTTCTATCGCTTACAAGCAGAACTGCACACTTGCAAGTGAAGAATAGAAGTACAACCCCAAGAGAAAAAACCATGACAAATTCAATAATGATGGCTGTTCCAAGGGCTGCACCAAGAAATGAAAAAATATATAACTACATATAAGCACAATTCTAGCTTTGCTGCCGGTAAAACAAAGCTTAAGTCTAAGAGAAAATAAAGGCAAGATCTGCAAATACTTCTCTCAAAGGGAAATCCTTGTTAAAGCAGAGTTGTAAACTATCACTTACAGTGAGCAGCCAATGCGCCCATTGGCTTTCTTTGGATAAGATTTACGGTAGCTTCAGCATATAAAGGCCTTGAGATCTTTTCGTCACAATTTGAAAAACACCCATAGTGCCCCATGTCATTGAGTTTCACTATCAATACAGCATCATGCTCTCCACCCTGTACTCAGAGGTAATGGAATGAATAATAGTGTGGGTAGTTGCAAGCTAGATTTAATACAAATATCATCTCATGCGCCAAATTATCCTTTTTGAACTAGCAAATAATGCGCTTTGAAATCATATCAACTCAAGGTGAAATGAGATTGGGTTCCAAGTTCCAACAGATGCTTTATCTGCTACACGAAAATCGATTGTTGGAGAATAGCATTACTGAACCAGGACTTGCCTTCAGGTTAAAACTACAGGCATTCCACATGGAAAATATCCAGCAGGCTGCATAATGTGTTTGAGCATGTTTTAATTATCTATTTATTAGTTGAAGTGAAAATGGCTTACTGACATAATATAACAGTTGTTGCATGACACTGTTGCAGTCATTGACTGTCCCACGAAATCTGACTCCACTGGCTCTAACCCGGAAATGTTTTGAGATAGTAACATAGGTTTGAAGAGGCTGCCACTGATAGTTATTTGATAGCTTCAGCTCAGTTGTGTTGATGAGTTCGGCTGGTAGACTCGTCGCCAGGAATCCATCATCAACTTCCACTGAAAATGTGATGATGAAATCGGACTCTCTGCCTGGAAAACAATTCGCACAAAATCAGGCATAAAAAGTACAAATTATGTTCCAACTTAGATTAATCATGTATCCTGGCATTGGTTTCCAACTTTCCAAAAATCATTACACCATGCACTAAAAATCGTGCTGCCTGTTCTGCAATTTCAATCAAATAAACAGAAAACCACACAGAGCTCGTGCAATTTGAGCGCTAACAACATGATGCTCTTCAAACAAGCTGAGACCCCTCACTTCCTACTTACAGCAACAACTGATATTACCAGGAAAGTTGAGGACATCTGGATCTCCAACAGAAAACTCAAAGTTGTCCACATTTTTGTCAAAGATCAGCTGCTCATCCCCATTACTCCTTAGTAGAATAAATCTAGGGACATTGATGAATGGAGGATCGTTAATAGGTTCTACAGTGACCAGAACATCTAAGCTATTTTTCCCATTCATGTTGCTGGCAGAAACTCGAAGTGTATCGTTACCACTGAAGTTTGCATACCTGATTAAAGTGAGAAAGAACAAGCAACTGTTAAAATACAATGTTGGAGTTGCAAGTATGAGCTTGAAAGAGGAAGTAAAAACTCCTGCATTAGAAAGGACAATAGAGTGCAAAAAAAATTTAAATGAGGCCCAATCACCCATATTCAAAGTCAATTGGTTTTAAAAAAGAAGTGAAGTTAGTGGCCCATTTATTTATTGCTTACTCTGGTACTCGTGATGTCACAGGTTAACTCCAAAGCCTAGTGCTCAGAGTGTGGACGAAATGTAAAGCATTATATGAGTTCGCGTATTTCACATGCGCAGAAAATTCAACGTACATAATATAAAAATATGCGCAGTTCAGATGCAAATAGAGACAGAAAAGAGACTACAGGAACATATTGCAATTTGGGGCAGACACTTTGAACGGGATTTCTCTCTCAGTTAAAAGTTTACCGAGATGAACCTTTTTGCTTTTCTTCGTTATAGAACTCTTTTTATCCATTTTTTGCCGATATGAACAAAACTTGAGTGTTAAGTTCTCAAAAGCCTAAAATCTAGCCAGAAGGATGTCATTGTCCTTTAAGATTATAGATCAAAAAAGCGTTCAAGGCTCAAGAAAAAGACTTTTGTTGAGCCAATCACACACGATAAATTCATCACATGCAACAAAAGAGAAAAGATTGTACCCAATATACTGCATTGAGTGAAGAGCTAGATTGATTACTTCTACACATCCCTCCAAGATCAAATCCTTAGCTTGATCACCCCCTCTCTTTACAGAAAATTCACTCCAGATTGGTTGCCAAAATTGCATCGTCATAGGAGACAAAGAGACATTCCCAAACTGTGCACTGATGGTGACAGAAATGTTCTCGGTTGGATCAGAATATCTCATCTCAAATCCCGGGAAACCACTGCAATGAGCAAGAATGACGATGTCATAATAAGAAGCCTCATGAAAAACACTATAATGCTTGCAAATGAAACTTTGGTGCCTTATAGTACCTTACCCGAATCGAGGACTCATCAAGTCTTCAGTTGCTTGCAATTGACTTGGGAAGGAAATGAACTGGGGTGGAATATTGAGAACATGAATGTTTACAGCAGCAGAAGCAATATTTCCATTTATATCAGATATGGTATACGCAAAAGAATCATTCCCATAGTAATCTATGTAGGGAGTGTATCTAAAGAGATGACCATACTGCAGAAGTGAACCACGATTTGGCTGACACATACGACAGGCAACGGTAAGATTTCCTCCAAAAAATTCATCCAAAGAAAAACCAAGCGTAAGAGCATCCTCTAGATGGCATGCTATCTACCTTGTCATGAAAATAGCAACTTTTTATGCAAAGCATTGCATAGCAGGACATTGTAGGGGATTGTGGTTAAAGCACTTTGAAGCACAATAACATACAATTCATACTTAAAAAACGACCTGTGGCTGGTGCCTCTGATAATCATTAACTACAAGGCCACTGTAAAATCAAATCAAAGAAAGTATTATTCAATGCAGACATATATTGAGACTACTAGAGAATTGAGTCAAGATCACTGAGACCCTTCTACTTGGGACAATAAAGAGAGGGACGAAGATGAATAAACGCATGTTTAATAAACAACTTGGACATGTTCTCTTACTCTTGAGAATTCAATGATACTTGCATTGCTGCCGGCAAAGTAGTCATTCGCTAAAACATCAAAAGCAACAGACTCGTCCTCCCAAACAGATATGTTATCACCATAGGCTTTAGGAAAATATTCACCTGGTAGACATTGTAAGCAACTAATTTATGCACAAAACAGCACATCACATCTGCACTATGGAAATGATGTTTAGGATTAGATCACAGGCAAGTAGATAAAAGATAAAGTCAGGCAATAGGGAAGTGCTGGACATGGTTATGCATCAATTACACTTTACAGTGTAAGGGGAAATTGAAATACACTTTGTTGGTATTATTACTTACCACTGTAGACATTTACTCTAAACGGGCAAGGGGCGACGTGCATGGCATTAAATGAAACACACATATCATAGGTTCCAACATCCTCAACCAGATAGTGACCAGCGTATGACCCATCATTGTTGTCCTCAAATATCCCACTCGAAAAACCAGATCTGTTAACTGAAGCAATCTCTAGTTTCAGCCTTGACTGTTGGGAGAGAACAGGATTAGAGAATGAATCCATCAGTTGCACTATTATTTCATTTTCAACTTGCTTGGGAGCCTTTGGAGCATATTTCGCTACTCTTGAAAGTGACATATTAACCTCACCTGTGGCACAGTCAGCAAATTCCAAAAATATAAAGTGAAAAAAAAAACTATGATATAAGAAACAAGGAAAATGAAGTGAAGCTGCAAATTTTACTATAAATTGTAGAGATCTTATGATCCTGAAATTCGGTAACATGCCTTTGTTTCATTCAAATATAATCAGCCAAAGTTTATGTCCTTTCTTATCCATGTTTGCTATAATCTTTTGATATACTGAAATTCTTTCAGTATCTTCTTTGACCATCATAATTTATCTCCGCGTTTCATCCTGTCTTATATTAATAACAACCTACTAGGCTTTCAATGTTCATTGAACTTTCTGAAGTTGAAATCGATCAAGAATTTAGTCTATCAAAAAAATTTCAGCAATTCAAAGTTTTATCATCATGTCCTGTTACCATAATATTTTCAGCCAACGACGAGGATAAACATGTGCAGAACAAAGCAAGTTACATTAAGGGAATAAGGATACCTGGTATCACTTCCTTTCTAAATGAATGACCATCATTCAGCAAAATGTTTCCACAGAATACATAAATTTCATAGATCCCGCTCTTTTCAGGAGTATAAGTTACATTGAAGGTACTGGTGAGAACTTTTGAATTTCCAACATACTGAATGGAAAAGGGGAGTTTTAGAATCTAAATTATAACAACCTAATGGATATATATGAATGAACTATTTAGAACAACATAAATGAAGGATATATATATATAAATGAACTGCTTACAGTGTTACTTGGGCCAACAAATGGCGTGGGAGCAATTGTTGTCGGGCTGCTAGCACCGTAGCTTTGACCCTGACTTAATGAAGTCCCTGAATCAGAGATCATGCTTATTTGTAAGTAATCAATAATATTCTTGATTAAAAAGGCCAATAAGATAACTCTACTTACCATTGATAATTGGATAGATTCTTGGCTGTACGTAGTAGGAGTCAAGCTCTCGAAGTATTTGTACTTGAATGCTTTCTGCTTCCAGAAAAGAGGGATACTGAAAGAAGTCGTTCAAATAAATTGAAAACTGTGCATCATCACCTGCAACGGAAGCATTTAAACCTGATCCATTGACAATGCTTGCCGATCCATCGCAGTAACCTATTCAGTTAAAACATAAAATGACAATGTTCATAGAAACAGACTGCGGAGTTTACAAAGCAAGCAATATAAGCAAAAGGAAAGGTTTTTCATCAACCACTGGCATCCAAGACAATGAGATTAAGATCTCAAATGGGTTTAATATGTGTTAAACACTGGACCAGAATAGCTGTTAAGAAGGGAACATGGTCACCATCAAAGGAAGGCTAGACATCAACACCAAAAGATCTTGCCATAAAATTTAACACACACCTATAAAGACAGTGTATGCCAATGGCATATTCGAAATGCTTCTGTTATGCTTCAAATCTGATATGGTGAGCAAGAAGTTGCCTGGTTCCTGTAGACTGAAGGAAAACAGCTGGATTCCTGGCACGACTTCTTCAAAATGCAGATCTGCAACTGGCACGGACAGATTCGTCTCCTTTTCAACAACATCAGCATCAAATTCATACAATCCTGGAACAAGGTTCCCATACCGATCTTGCTGGTGTATAAATATCTCCATCTTAGAAAATATTTGCCACGTGGTGGTTTCAAACTTCCATTTGGGCAGGCAATTGGAGAAATCTAGAGGTCCTGGTAAAGGAAATATCCAATATCAAGGTAGACACAGAACAGAATCAATGCTACACAAATTTATTACATCTATATGCTACAAGCCAACAGATACTATTTGCACACTACCTGGATACACCCTAAATGGTAGTGGAGAGCCGTTCAAGGTATGATTTTCCCCACTTACAAGTAACAATAGATTGCCAGCTTTTTCTGCAATAAACTCAACAGTAATATTGCCAAATTCGTTCCAACCCATATGAGTGATCCTCGGTGTACTGGCAAAGGAACCATTTGCATAATGAGCAGAAACAGTGAAGTTATAGGGAGTTAAATCTGCATCAGTTGAAGAAATTTTATTCCCAAATGCATCTCTAGGAGCAATCAAAATTGTAGGTTTTGCCCCAGCTTCAAACTCATTCATGAGACCCTTCCACGAGGCGATGCAGACGGATGGATAAATACTCCCTTCAATCAAATTACCAAAAAGAATTATAACCAAGATATCTATAGAAAAAGAAAAATAGCAACAAAAAACAGAATAAAAAAGATTCGATTGCTCAAGAGATAGATATTGGAACCTGGAATCACTTTAAAATGGAGAGATGAATCAAACACTTTGAAAGGTCCATCTTCTATAATCACATTAAAAATGCCAATCCTGATTGGAGTAAAGAGAAGTTTCCAACTGCTAGGATCCCCTGCAGAATCCAGAAAAACACCCGAAACGAATGAACTATTTCCCGTCTTCCCATTAACTGAGAGTGTCGGATTAAAGGCAGTTCTGTCAAGCGAAGCATTATTCTCAAAACTTCCCAAAACTATGATCTCTATGGCTGCAACATCTCCAGCTTGGAATGTGTTGTTATCATCCAACCAACTGAAAGCAAATTTGGGTATTTCCGCCTCATCTGCACCAAACACCACCAAAGTAAAAGCCATTTATCACTATTTCATCCACCAAAATTACAACAACAAAAAAAATGGTCATTACCCATTATGATCCCATCAAGATTGATCTTTTGGGACATGCACAAGTCTAAGTTAAAAGCAAGTCAATGCAAATAGATGGCAAGAAAGAGGGGAAGAAAAGAAAGATTCTTTCTTTTTTTTTTTTTTTTTTTTTAATTTTTTGCTTAAAAACCTGAACTTGGGGATTGAAAAGCAAACGCTGCAGCAAGGCAAAATAAACCGAGGAGCCAAATGGGGTTGCGGTACTGGAACTGGGACGCCATGATTTTGAAGAAAGAAAGAAAAAAACACCACAAAGTTTCTGTAAAGTTCAGGAACCTGCTGTTTGAGGGACTTGTGGGGGTGGGGGGAGCGGGCGGTTACTAAATTGTGGGGGGTGCCGTTGGTTTGCTTTTGCTTTGGCGGTTATTTAAAACGTATAACGGCTACTTTTTGGTTGCCGACCTTAAAAAAAAAATCCCACAAAAACTAATCTCGGGAGTATTCGGTAACCCGCAAAAGTCAGGCAAACCGGGTCCGAGGGCAAAAGGAGCAATAAAAACAAGAACAGAAAACAAATAAAATAAAATAAAATAAATAAAACAAAAGTTAAAAAATCCCCCTCTGATGGTCATTTTTTTAAAGAAAATCCCCTTTTCTATTTTGCAGTCCCCCTCTATTTTGTATTTCTTAACTTCATTTAGATTTTTTTCACAAGTCAAACCATATTGCTGAAAGTTTGACTCCCAAAAGTAAAAATAACGGTAAAACTGTTTAAAATTTCTTTTTCTACACCAAAAAAATATATTTTTTCTTTTTTTTCACCCAAAAAAAAAGATCACAGTTTTAATTTTTTTTTCTAACGAATATAAAAATTCTTGTTGCTTTAAACAAGAATATTTCAATCAGTAAACTCTCAAATTCTAATTTGATCCAATTGGTATCATATCAATTTAAGAATATTTGTTTTAAACATAGTAGAAGGATCAAGAAATCAATTGTAGATACTTTGGCAAGACAAAGAGTTTTTAGGGAAACACTTCTTGTTGCTTGGTTGTAGACTATTTTACTTGTTGCACGGTAGTTAAGATAGTATTTTGCATTTTTGCTGTAAATTCCTAGATCAGAGATTGTATTGTATTTCATCTCCTTAACTGATCTCAATATTGATATACTAATAAAATTAGAATTCAACTTTCAAAAAAAAAAAAAAAAAAAAAGAAACATTTGTTGATAATTAAATTAAACGACAGACGTTTTTTTTTTTTTTTTTTGGCACTTGAAACACAGAACCCCAATTATAATAGTACTAATTAAGATTGCTATTTGTTTTTTTTTTTTTTTTTTTGGGTACATAGATTGTGATTTGTTTATTGCAACTATTGGAGAAAGCGATTTAACCTTGTGTGGGGCAACCAAAAGGAAGGCTATCACATATTTCACTCTATGGAAACACTACTTAGATATTACATGCAAACGTTGGTGCTTTCCTTCTCAATATTAGATTTTAGTCTGTTCTACCTTCTAAGGCTTCATGGCTATGTAAAAACTGGGCATCCTTTAACCTTAATGCCTGGTGCGGTCGGACAGGTTGCCAGAGGACAGTGATCAATGTCTGTTCCCCACCACTTCAGGTTTATATGCTCATTCTGCAGCGCGAAAAACAGTAAAACACCCATGAAAGCTGTCCCAGCATCCAATGCTGCAGATAGAACGTAATTGTATTTCTGCCACCAGCGTTTTCGGTACCGGAAAACAAAGTAGTTGAAGATGGTTCCGGTTATAAGCCAGCTTGCTATATTGGTGGGAGTTGCAGGTGGCATTCCAGCAAAGCCATAAGATATAACTGGTATGTTTATCAATGCAATCCATTTCTTCTCCGGAAATATTTTGCTCAATATCCAGACGGGTACTGGCAAGAAAGCTCCAATTAGGAATAGCCATACCAAGTTCCGGTACATCCCTCCAGGTCCAAACAGCCTTTTTGGTCCGATCAGCCCCCAAATCACAGAAGCATCGAAAGTTACTCGGTATTTCGGACATGTCCAAGGACTCTCGGGATGAAGAGACTCAATGTCGCAGATGTTATCAATGTTGTCTAACATCCACCAAGCAACTGCAAGGTTGACTACACCAGAGACTAATGTTCCTACAAGCTGAGGAAAAAACGAAACCAAATTTCCCTTAGTTCTTACTCCTTAAAGAACATGGTGGGAACATCGCGATATTGAATGAGTTTCTTAGCTGCATACCTGAGCTACAAACATGCACCGTGGTGGAATTTTCATGTAATGCCCGAGCTTGAGGTCAGACAGGAAGGAAAGAGCATGAATTGTGCTTATTCGTCCATAAATCTTGAAAAGCAGATTCGCAATTGGCTTTCCAGGCAGGACATATCCAATAATGAATTGTGCTATTATGTCATATCCAAGTTGCTGCGAAGTGGACAGAAGCACACTATGAGTTCCATGATGCAATAAATTTCTGATATTCGTTCTACATTACATGTAGTCTCGTAGGTACAATTTCTCAATCTCTCAGTATTACCTGGTTGGTAGTTGCTTGAATGACTCCAACGGGAAGGGTAACAATAAAAGCCAATCCAAAGGCAAAGATCATACCCCACCATGGCAGCTGCACATCTTCTTTCCACACGAATGACATTAATAAAGACAAGACAATGCTTCCTACTAACAGAATGTAGAACCACCATCCAGGCACTTGCTTGTAACTTTTCATTAATTTCGCGTGAACATCCAATTTTAGGTTCTTCATTGCTGATTTGCTTTGCTTCCAAATATCACTGGACAATGGAAACAGAACAAAATGTCAGTTTATAAGTATTCCAATAAAAGGGTGATATTGGTCCTAAAAATATAAAAACTTGATATAACACATTACTGTTGTATGGGACTTCTAGTCAGGAAACATCCTACCTTCCGTGAAACAGTGCCACGTGAGTGAGCGTTGCTGTAAATCGTGCAAAACCAGATCCAATCGACAGGGCAAATAGAGGGCTTAGATAGAGCTTCCCATAGCTATTATAAGCTGGAACATCAAGTTCAAATTGTGGGGTCAAGATTCTTGTGGTATCATATTTGTTGCCGCTGGAGGTGAACAGCTGATTAGAAAATATTGGAAACTTCCGAGCATCGAAGGTGTTGTACTTCCAATAACAGATAGGGACTATTATGTATATAAACATGATAAAACCAATCCCCACATTGAGAATGGAAAACCATGGTGTCACAAGAGGGCTGCCATGATAAGCAGAAATTCCAGCCCAGTCAAGGGTGAAGGCACCAACCCCTAGCCCGTGGTAACCTGACCCTATTTGTTGAGCTGTGATGCTGTGAGGCCACACCCAGCAGGCCCATGAGAAAAATGTCAGGATTGGGAACAAGTATCCGGGAAGTGCATAATAGAGAAAGCTTGCAGTCATTGCAACAAGGAAGAATCGCATCCGGGTCAGGCCTTTCTTTGCGGATTCCTTTTCATGGAGTGCCCTGTAGACACAAAGTTGGTCAGATTCTGATTTCCTCAAAGAAGGTAACCAGATTAGCAAAATCTTAGTTTCAAATGTAATGAACGATTAAAGCATAAAGTACTCCTATTTCCCACAAGACCCTTAAGATTATAACCTTATGAGGATTCATTGTGACTGATAACAAATTAAGAGTATTCAACATTCACATCACATTATTTGCAGTCTGCTGGTTATTATGCATTATGTTCTTGGTGGAATAATATACGTAAAAACGCAAAACAACCCATGAACATATTCTCAAACAGTGAAAGTTGTATCACTACAATTTTCCATAAATTCTTAACTCATTCATCTAAACCCAAACCAAACGTTCCAAAATGGGCAAAGTTCAATTCAAATGATAATAATAATAGTGAAGGATGTTTATGTCTTATTTAATCTTCAATTTGGCCATTTCACAATTCATTGTCATTCATCATCAATTTAATTACACTTAAACATGTGCCGAAGAATAATTTCATCTCCACCATTCATTCTCCCTAAGAGGCCTAAGTTCTGGAATAAAGAGTAAAATAGAGTCCTACGATTTTGTGCACTACATTTTGGACCAATAATTGGAAAACAGCAGTTGACAATGAAAAAAAATATTCTAAAAGTAAAGATACTTCTTATTCTTTAAGATTGTGTTTGGGAGGAGGGAAAATGGGGAGAGGGAGAGGAAAGTGAGAGAATTAAGGTAAATTGTTGTGTTTGAGAAATATTTGAAAAGTGAGAGAGAAAAAAGTTTCTAATTCCCCTAATTCTCCCTACCCCACTAAAATCAATTCTCCCAAAAATGGGACGAAAGTTATTAATTCTCTGACTAAATTTATTAAATGACTCAATTATCCCTCAAATAATTTAAAAATTATAATTTTACTAAAACAAAATATTTAAATAAAATTTATTATGAAAGATAAAATTATTATTCTAATTCATTTTATATTCCTCTTCCCCACTTTTCACCATTTCCTAAATAAAATAATTTATAATTTTTCTCTCTCTTATCACCTCTTTCTAAAGACAAAAGATGATATAAAATATTTTTCTCCTCTAATAATCATCTTCTCCATTTTCTTCTCCCAAACTCTTTTCTTACTCAAGAATTTTATCCAAATACAGGATAACAGATTCACCTCAACCACAACATACATGTAAAACTAGACAAGTACAAACCAAAAAGGAATAGAAGTACATGGGTGGAGAAGGCACACCTAAACAAAGAGACCTGAGCAAGGTTTGAAGGCCACCACATCTCAGCAGGATCAACCAGGTACTTCCTGAGCATCCCAGCCCATCCATACCCCAAAATCTGCACCCAAAAGAAAAACGTGGGAATTATTAGGGAAAATTACTTTGATTTTTATAAAAAATAAAATAATTATTAACTATATTAAAAGATAAAACTTATCACTCTTCTTAACTCAAAAATAAAAAATTTTCAACTTCTTACATCTGCTTGACAAAATCAACGCTATAACAGTCAGCAATTGACAAAGGGAAGGTCAACCAAAAAAGAAAAAAAAAAAAAAAAAACACAAACGAAAAGGACCAAAATTTCTTACATTAGTAGTCAAGACTATGAGAAGCCCACAAAGGAAAGTGAGGCTCTGCTTGTAATAACCCTTCATCACTGTAATGGCCCCAATGGAGTAAGCATCACCTCCACCCAAAGACACACCACAGTTGGCAAAAATGGTGATGATCACATGTTCTTTCATGTTAAAAGGCCCAGGATTCAGTGTAAAGCCCCGGCCAAAGATGTTGTACTGCGTAGTTGGCAGAGTCCTGGCCATGAACCTGCCAATGGGCAAGACAGCAATCTGCATGAGAATGGCCGAGATGGTGAGTGGCTGGGTGCGGTAGGTGAAGAAAGTGTTGAGGAAGATTAGTAGCGTGCATGAGGTCAGACCCAGAAACCATGCACGGAATGTCATCACCGGAAGTGTTGGGTCGTCGGTTTCCGGCACCACCAGGGCCACTTCCTCTATGGGACACCTCGCATACTCTTCTTCTGTGGAGTCCAAGTTGGCCTTTTCTGCGTCTGTGCCCGCCGCCATTGATGGATTGACAAGGAAAGGACAAGGCTGTCACAGCTTTCTATTCAGACTATACTATCAAGCAGATAATGGAAAAATATATTGTTTATTAGTACTAAAGTACAGAGTACAGACAGAGATTTGGAAGCATCGGACGAGGAGATAATATAGGACAGGACCACAGGAATGCCAGTCATCAAATATATACGCGGAGATTCTTGTGTTCTTGAGTTGTCTGATCTGTTTCAAAGTCCTTCTGACAGCAGACCTTATTCTTTATCAAGACAATGACTGTAATAACCTTGGCCTCTAAATTCATTGCAAACCATGAATAATTGTTAAAAATAATAATATTGTTAATAATGGTTGTAATTCCAAAAATAGATTTTTGTGTCTTTTTTAATTTTTTGGGAATGAAAACGGAATTTACTTCTTTATTCACCACCTTCCCCAAAAGTGGGGTCTAATCGAAGTATTGATCCTTATTGTTATTTTTCTTTTATGTTATCGTGACATTGTGCCCATTTGAACTACTTAAATTAATCGGGGTTTTAGCGTTCCATGTTATTACATTACAATATACATAAAAAAAAATATAAAATTGTAACCATGTGGACTAGCCTAGCTTTAAATTCATCTTATTGGATCTCACAATTGCATTGCATTCCATATACAAGAATCCACACACGAACAAATCAATCATGACATATTGGCATCGTAATTTTTTAATTGTTTTTTGAGTTCTACAGCTCTTATTTGCTTAATTGTTATCTGCTTAATATTAAAGCCTTTTTGATGTCCTAGAATATTTCTCATCTTTAATGTGAAGATCAAGTTGTGCCTTTTGTCACTTGCGTTAAGGGTCTGTTTGGGTTAACTGTTGAATATTACTGTTACTGATTGCTGTTACTGATTGCTACTGCTGATTATTGATTACTGATTCTTACTTGCTGTTACTGATTGCTGATAAAATTAATAAAATATTTAGTTAATTTTATACTTACTGTTACTGTTGAATAATGATATGTCTATTTTAAACATATAATTTGTGTAGATATATTATATTAAACATTTTTATTTTTATATTTTATAATTTTATATTTTAGAATAATATTTTATAAATAATATTGAGAATTATTTTACTTAATTTTTAGCTTTTTAAAAAAAATATTAATTTTTATTATATGATAAAAATTATTATGTTTGAGAATTTTTTTTTATAAATGTCAATATTAAAGAAAATTGAAGTAAAAAAATATTATTTAAGAATACTTGAAAAAAATTATTGAAATTATATAAATACTAATAAAATAAATTAAAATATTTAATTCATGTGTCAAGTAAAAAAAATAATAGTAAAATTATATAAATATTTTTTAATAGTAATTTGGTCCATGTAAATTATTATTAATATTAAAAAGTAAAAAATAATTCAAAAAGTAATAAAAAGTAAGTCGGAATTGTTTTTCAATCAGCTGCTGTTAGGAAGTCAAATAAGGAAATAAGAAGAATCAAAAAGTAATACTAAAAAATTTACCAAATACATATTTTCTTACTTTTTAAAAATAAAACGTAAATGCACCCCTTCAAAAGTTAACCCAAACACCCCCTAATTCACAATCACAAACAATAAAAAAGGTAAAGCTAATGAAAAATTTTGGTTTTATTGTTTATGGAAAGCCATCAACTTTTTTCTTTTGAAAAACTAAAAGAAAAAAAAAAGACGAAAATTTAATTAACAAATTTGTTTGAGGGTTATTTTAGTCATTTCAGTCGTTTGTGATTCTGTTAATCTTCCAACTAATGAGAATTTAAGGAGGTGATAATCAGTACAATAGGAAATAATGATGGCTGCCTTCCTTTTCCACGAACGTGAGAGTCACGTGCTGACTAGGGACAGACACACTTGTTTTCTTTGAATTAGCAATTTCCAGCCAGTAATGCCACGTGATTTCTACAATGGCCCCACAAATACACTTCCACGCTGGAGTCGTTGGGCCCTACTCTGACCAAGAAAGGTGCCACGTCCTCAAAAGCCCGAGCGTTGCTCGTGTTCCGCTCGCAAGCGACAAAGAATGGTGGCGTCCACGTGGCACTCGTAGGTACGTGAACAATCGGCCTCTTTGGGAATTCTGCGCTGCGAATAGGGTCCGTCGATTATTAATAACCGTTGGACATGGACACTTTTCAAAAGCTAGGAAATCCCTAACAAAAGGAATCTAAAATTGTTTATTCATGAAACAGTAGATAAAACGCACAATAGGTTGTTGTTGTTTTTTTTTTTTTTTTTTTTGAGCAACACAATAGGTTGTTGTTGCTTGCGAAAGTCAACAAAAAAAAAAAAAACCATAATATTACGTATTATCAAAATTATAATATATTATTTTTAAAAATTTAACTATCTAACGGCCTTCTAAAAAGAAATATGTCTTGTTTTCTCTTTTTCTTTTTATTCACATTAGGAGAATATAAAAAATAGTAATACACTAGTTATAGAAATGAGTTTAATTTTAAAAAATAAAAAATTTATTTTTTAAAAACTAAATTTTAAATATTTTTAGTATTACCTTATATTTACTTATTATTACTCTAAACTTTAATTTTAAAAAAAATTCATTTTTTTTGCTTAAAAAAACTTTCTAATATTTATAGTTACTGTATAACTATTTTTTATATTCCTCTAGTTTTTCCCTTTTTTATGTAAAAAATTTACCTTGTTTTCGTTTTAATTATTTACTGTTTGGCATTATAATCAAATGAGGTAACTTTCAATTACCAAAAACGTTTTATTCTAATAACGCTCTTTCTCGTTCATTTGAAACTCTATTTGGTTATAAACCTTTTCTTTTTCAGTTTATATTAGGTTTTAAACTTTGTAAAAAAAAAGTGATAGTTCTTCATTTACCCATAAATGTCTCTTTTGCTCACAAATATTATAAGTCCAGATTTCCATTTTCAAGATTGGGTATGCTAGCTCCTAACGACTGATTTGTAATTAGTAAAGGGTGAATATATACAAATGGAGCTAATGGGTTAAGGATTTAACGTTCTTTTTGGTTATTATTTATTTGGTTAAGGAAGGTTGTGTAGGCTGTTCAATTTAACTCACTGGTTAATTATTTCAGCATGAAGTAGAGAATCACACATAGGCAGTTTAATCATTCAAAGTGAATGAGACTCTAACTTCAAATTATAAACTGTTTTACTTTTTCTAAGATCATTAAAGTTTGATGATAAATTTATCATGCATGTTATACAAAGTACATGCATTGTTCAAGAATCTACAATTAATTACTAATAATATACACGGTTTGAGATGTAAAAATTATAATTGATTGTATGTTTGGAATTCTTTCCGTGTGGTGGGGTCTAGGGATGGACTTTTGGCGAACTTCTACCTCAACTGTTTGAATCGCGATGTTATGCAACATACGTACGACTGCTACAAACCGATCGTTTTGAACTAGCGGGGGAACCCACATGACCACTTTTTTTAACACTTAAAAAAATCAGTCATGCGTATATCAGTCATTAAATTTGTGGATCGAAATTAGAATAATTTTCATTCGTAACGTTTCATTCAATCATTTATAATAGAATAGACTCACTATCTGAATGTCAGTGACTAGTGAAGTTAAACTTGTTTCTGCCACAAGACCACAACGATTATTGAACCTGAAATTTATTACCGCCCCACAATCTTTCTCCACCGCAGCAGACACCCAATTATTTGTCAAAAAAGAGCACAGGCGTTGAAATTCAAACTCAGATCACCAACATAGAATATACGTCGACTTGTAACTGAACTACTACCTCGAGTAGTATCCACATGGCCACCTGATTGAGCATTGATCCAAGCTTAGTACTTCCCACGTTCACAAGCTCCTAACACTCGTCGATTTCTCCCGATCGACAGTAAAATTTTACTGTATGGCTTAATTTTAAAAAATACGTGAGAAACATACAATTTATTTAATAATATTTAACGATTTTATTTCTTTTTAAATCAATTATATTTCTTTTTAAATCAATTATTTAAGGATTCATATAAATATGTGTTCACAATTCCTCTCAAAGTTGAGTCACTCAGAAGAATTTCTGTTGTTAGTACCGCCTCTGGCACTCATACAAGTGCTATAAGCCAATAAGCTTTGGTGCTCGTTGAAAGTGCTGTTAATTAAGGCCATCCGTTTGGTACATAAAAGGTGCAATGTACTGCAAGTGGACACCAAAAGCAGGGATCTTGATTATATGGGTCCTACTCAGAAGTCAATCTAGCTCGGGAATCTGCGATGAACTAGAGATTGCATCTCCAAAAAGGGTCGAAATTGGTGTTGGAGGACATGAACAATATCGACTTGGACATGCCCAAAATAATGGGAACGGTTTGTTTTGTGAACTCGACAAGAACTCGAAAATTTAAGGGTTCCCATGATCTTAGACATACGTTTGTGGTCTCGGTTTGGACTAGTTGGATATGAAAGAAGTTCAAAATTTTAGCAAATTTTTTTTGTTTTGTTGTTAATCTTATTTTGGGACCGAGTAAAGTTTGAGCGTGCAATATTTTGATGTTTTCATATAAATTTGCCAAGTAATAGTTATCGAGTTTTACTGCACAGCTTAATTTTATATAATACTGAAATAATTATACAGTTTATTTAATATTATTTAATAATTTTTATTTTCTTATCATCTAAAAGTATACATCACTTTAATCCAACTTTGATCTCTATTAACTGGCATAAGCAGATGGTTGAGAATCATCCACGGTCAATTAACACAAAAGGCCTATCAGATATAAAGCATGGATGTAGGAAAAAGCTGTTGTGGTTTTGAAGAATATTATTATGATGAATGGTATGTTCGAGTAATTAATTATCTCAATTTTTTTACCAAAAGAAAATATCGGAACCTCTTGTAGCCTCTTTTTTTTTTGGTGAATAGCATAAATCAAAGTTCAAGGTGCTGTTCTTGGGTGCTCCACCCACCTTATGGAGATTCTTGGTCTTTCTCTTCACATTTACCTAACATAAGTTTCGTCAGGACTCAGGAATTATGTTGAAGTTCCCCTTCAATCTGTTCACCTGTATAGTTTGGGCAACATGGTGGAGCAAATTAATGGGTTGGTTTTTTTTATTCATTTATAATTTATTATTTATTATTTATTTTGTTTTTAGAAAAACAGACCTTGACATAATATTGGTGAACGAGTTTCACTGTGCACACACTCCACAAAGTCCCCCAAAAGAATTCATTCGCTATTCCCTTTTCATTTATGGGCCAGTGGTACCACAACCACCCGGTAAGGTCGCAGTTAGAACATGACCTGCCAAATTCCTTTAAACTTTAGTACATGTGGTTGGGCCTGAGCCTTTTTCTCTTTTAGCTCGAAGTATAAATTATAATATCCATGCTGAGTGGGTTTGTGGTCCTAAGTTTGATCCCTACTCTCTTTTTTTGTTTTTTGCTTTTTTTTTTTTTTTTGGGGTCATTCACATCTGGATCTGACTCCTTGAAAATATGGACACGAACATGGAACACGTCGTTGAGACATTTGCCAGTTTCAATGGCAAGGAACTAAAGGCATATCCCTTCTGAGTTACGTGCCACGCCGTGGTATAAGACTTTGTTAGCCCATTTTCGAAAATTCCCCTGTGCATTTTGGGTGACTGAAAATGCAGGCATTTTTTGAATGATGCCCCTTAATCCTAGCCACTGTTTCCTCGGCACATAAGTTTAGGGCGTAGATTATGGGACCAACAACTTGGGCCACAATTAATTTTGCATGTTTTAGAGCACAGTTAGGTAATGGTTGCCTTTTCTCCAAACCCTGATCGGCAGTTGGTCCCCTGCTAAACTAAAAAAAAGAAGACTTTGAGCAGGTAAAGATACATAGGTCTTGTCTTTCGGATCAAAGAAAAATATGCATGGGCTTGTCATTCTTGCTTGTATGCAACTCCCAATCTTCCATTATTTGTATCAAAAATGAAAAAAAAAAATCCCAGTATTTGTGCATTAGCCCATAATGCCCCTTTGTATAGACGTGCTTAGTTGTGGCAATAGACCTCCACTGATGCCCCAAAATCATGGAGTAGGACCTAAAAGTTGAGGAAGATTACTGGGCTTGTTGTACATTAACTGGGTCCTTTTCGGCGTTATTTATTGGACTGGGATAAACAGTAAATTTAGATTCTTCACGGCCCGGGTATATATTTTTTAAAAAAAACAACTCCAATTAGAACGACGTTGGTGATCAAAAATCTAATCTCATCATTTGTATAATTTTATAAATTTGACGAACCCCATTAGGGAATTATAAAGTTTTGAGCATCTGAGAGTTTCCACTGGACATAACAATCGTTTGATTAAACCAGGGCGGTTGCCGGTTGGTTATGCCAAATTATCTCCGTATAGTGTTAATGGGGTTGGTTATGCACGGATGTGGTTGAGCCCTTTAGTTGAATCGGCTAAGTCTCGTCGGTGTCCCGTTCAACCTTGTTGGTCTCTAAATCCAGCCCAATAAATCCAAAATTCGGACTTATCCCAATTGCCCCAATAATTAGCCTACAGTTATGAATTCCACCAGCCTTCAATTATTAATTTATTATCAGTTTTTGACATGCTCGGGAGTTGGAGGGGCTTTCCTTTTTTTCAATTTTTTTTAGAAATAAAAATAACATTAGGTTGACATGGCAAATTAAAAAGCAGAACAAACGATTAGCTAATTATATATGACATGACAAATTGTGTGGCAATGCCTTATTGCCACAATTATCACATAACTACCAATGAGTTATAACTCATTTGGAGTTGAAGTTGACTTAAGAAAAGTTTCGAATTTGAGTTTATGAAGTCGATTAAATATAAAAGTATGGAAAATTGCTTAGACAGCCATGGTAAAGTTCCACCAGCGGTGCACTCATAGACCAAGTAATTACATAAGAGAGCAAGCATTGGGGTTCTCATCACTGAAAATTTGTGGGGGATAGGCATAGTACTCCAAGAGGTACCTTGATGGCCAATATTCACTTCGTTTGATATCAGTAGTTATTGTAACATCCTCCTCCACTCCTTTCTCTGCTACTTTCTTCTCCTCTTCTTTCTCTTCCTTTTTCTCCTCTTCCTTCTTCTCTTCTTCCTTCTTCTCCTCTTCTTTCACTATGGAAGCATGTTTTCTTGTTTTCTTGTACACATCTTCCACCAGTTTTGCAGGATCAACCACCCCTTTGACTATCACTTTTGCGCTGGCTAAGTCTGTTTCCACTGACTCCACACCTGCAATTGTAACACATTTAAAAGTGAATGTCTTAGAACAATAAATTAATGGTGCTAGCCAATGTTAATTAAAAGAATATAATTGCAATAGGAAAAACAAACCTGGGATCTTTCGGATTCCCCTCTGTAAACCTTGAGCACAGGCTTCGCAATGCATTCGAATGTTCAGTACAACTGTTACAACAGGAGGAGGCTGCCACCAGGTGGCATTGTAATGGAAATTGGAGGATCATAATTAACATGAAATTAAATTATATAATAAAAAAATAGTCTAATTACGTGGACGTAAGATGCAAAACAATCGACTAATTGCTTTGTACAATCAGATAGTTAATATTTACAATAAAAAACTGATAAAAAACATTTTTATTTTTATTATAAATATTAATCATCTTATTACACAAAACAATCAATTGATTGCTATGTAATTGCCAGTGGTTAGTTTTTCCTGCATTCATATAAATTTTTCATAAAAAAATATACACTATAGAACATGAGCATCTGCTTTCGGATTGCTTTAACTTTGAATATTCAATACCAATCATCTTGCACTCTTCGAATTTATTACCAGGCACGGCTGATTGATCAATACAAGCGGCCATAGGAAGACAAGAATCACAGCACCCAACAGAAAGTGACAGAAAAACCAATAGATAGAAAAGAACACGACCAGGATACTCGAGATCTTAATATGACAGTCATTTAAAACGTGGTTTTGGTTTAACATAAGCATTTGTTAAACCGTGCCTACCCTATAATCTTAATTTCTCTGCTTTGTTTTTCAAAGTCCAACTTTCATAAAGCGCCTTTACTTTTTACTATTTGTCAAAAGCATGGTTTCTTTTCTCATATCTGAGTAAGCACCAACATAAATTAGGCCAAAAAGTAACGAAAGATATTTACTTTACAAGCAAATTGAATCGGTCAGTCCTGAAAGTTACTATCCTAAGAGCGAAGCAGCCCCATCCCATTGCTCCATTACAAAGCATAGTTAATCAGTTAGGTAGTCTTTTAGAAGTGGGATCATCTAACATTTAAACCCGTGACCCCATGGCAGTAAAAGCACATGCCAACAAGTTGAGAAAATTGTGGGGTCGAAAACCCTATAATAGTTGCGTCCTTCTTATAGTAAAACGTGCCCTTAATTAATTGTATGTGGCTCACTTGTTTTGTTACTATCTTCATGTCAGCAGGGTTCACAAGTTTCACCGTACTAAATTGGCATCTGGAAATGGTTAAAAACGCCAAATTGGCCTTAGTCCCAAAAAACCTAATATTACACAGGCCAAGAAAAGGGTCTCCTCCAGGCCAACTTTAATGGGTCAAAAATTGAGTGAGGGGCTTATTAATTAAGTTATATACAAAGGTAATTATTGTGGGGAGATTCTGTATCTTTGAATTTTACCTCCTTTTTCTTCTCTTCCTTGGGTTCTTTGCTTTCTTCCTGCTTGTTCTCCACAGGTGGTTTTGGCAAAGGTGAAATTATCTCCACTTTCCTACCACTTTTCTTTTGTAGCCTCTCACATATCTTTATGGGGTCTGCTGTTTTGCCTTTCACCACCACTTTACTGGCTTTACTGTCTGTGGTTACTTCCTCTACCCCTGTCAATCCAAATAATTCAACATTATTAAAAATATCATACAATAATCAAATCCAACATGCATTTTATGGTATATTTTTTTTCTTAAAGGATACTTGAGATCATATATATTGGTGTAAATTTTTTGTCCTCCTTGTATTCTGGTAGAGATAAAGAGTTAAAGATTATATTAAGCAGACCATATCTGTAAAAATTTAGCTTGTTTCTCAGAAAGTTTTGCAGGTTCAATTTTAAAAAAGTTGGGTTATTCAGGTACCCAGTTAATAAATGAATAATGATATGACCTAAATGACTTGAAGCTAGAAGCCTAGAACTCCCTTCAACCATTTAGGTCCTGTCCTCTTTATCCCACATTTCAGCTTGGAATTGAACAATGAACAAAAGAAGAAAAAGAATCTGACTGTTATCTCTAATGCAATTTTCCTAAATTTGGAGAGGTGAATATTCACGTGGGTGCACCTAAAAATGCCAAAGTAAAGAATTTCAGGAGAAAAAAAAAATTGAATTTGAAAATAATAAAGGATGAAAAGACCTTCAAATCCTTTCAAGGCTCTTGCAACTTTCCTGGCACAGGCTTCACAATGCATATCAACTTTAAGCACAATCTGTGGAGGCCCTTCTTCCTTCTTTTCTTCCTTTTTCTCATCGTCTTTCTTCTCCTCCTTGCTTTCTTCTTTCAAAACTTCTTCTTTGTTCTCCTGTGATCATATAATCACCATAAAAAACATAATATAATTACTTAAGCTATCCCAAACAAACAATTTAAAGTACAAAATGTCAAAAATCATATCAAAACAAGCACATGGGACCAGATCTAAGAGCACAATCTAGACTAACATAGTAGCATGGAAAGAAAACTTAATTAGCATATATATGCATGAAGAACATGTTACATAGAATATAATGATGTTGTGGCTTCAAAAGGATGTAAAGCTTACTTCACCCATTAAAGTGCTGAAGATGATGCTCCAAGTACTCTGCTGCTGCTTCACGAGCTTTATTGACAAGTGCTGTTTAGTAATTCGAGAACTGGGGAAGTGGGCAGCAGCTTCCTCCTGGTTTTGTGCTCTCTGAGTCTCTATTTCCCCCTTAATTCCTCTCTCTGGCTGTGGTGGAGGAACGTTTAAGTAACGTGGGGAACTCTGAAAAACTGACGTGGATTTTTTTAATGCAGTAACTGGAAGGGTTCTATTAGTTTACACCACGCAAAATTCTTGGACCCAAAATGGACCCGAACCCACTTACCTACATGGTACTAATATAACAATTTCATCCTTAATTAAGATAATGTATTAAAAAATTCAAATATAGGAAAAAGATAGGTAGATATGTATGAGTGGGAACGCGGTGGATATGCAGAGATTTGGGCTGTTGGATTGTAAAAAGTGTATTGAATTTAAAAATAAAAAAATAGATAAATCATTAGATATTGTTGAATTAACTGCATGCCCTTACATGCGTTGCCATGTAGTAACTCTCTTGAAAATATACAACTAAAAAATAGTCATTATAATGTAATATAGTGCAATGGTAACTCAGAATGCTTTTCTCACGTTCAGTTTGAGTTTGATTCCCAGCTTGCATAATAGAGAAAATGTTTCTCCTTAAATTACCAGTTAACTGTGCAAGTATGGTGTAAAGTTTAAATTCGTTAGCACTATAATCAACTTGAAAGAGTCTCGTTCGGACCTAATAGTATTTGGGTAATAAGTCTTTTCTCTATAAGAAAGATTAAATAAAGATAAAAACAGGTAATCCTCGTCTTCAACCTATATATATAATAATTTACATACCAATTATACATATTTTTTTTTATCCACAACAAAAAGTGATGGGAGGGTATTTAACATCTTTTTGGCTATAAATATGTCCTTTAGCTGACTCAGCATCCCATGATTTTGCCAACATTTTTCCCACCGCTTGCAAGTTGTACCATATACTTGGAAATTTTTTTTTTTGAGTTTTAAATAAAGAATTTTAAAGTGATATAAATTGTTAAATAGTTAAATAGTTAAATTTAAAAAATTAAAATTTTATAAATTATTTAATACTGTTAGAAGAACTGTATTTCTATCAAAATATCACTTAAACAAAACTATGTAATAATGCTAATACTAAAATAACTATAAAGACATAAGTAGGACATATTTGGTCACATAAAAATTTCTGATAGACAACCATTGTTCCCATCATACAGAACACACCAATATCATGTGTTTCACCTGGTCTTTTGTTCAAACGGGTTCGCCTCTAGTAAGATTGAGATGAGGTCATATATGTAGCAAAAAGTCTAAAATGTTGAAAAAAAAAAAAAAAAGAGTAAAGTGGGATTTCTACATTTGCCATGAATTGTTGGTTCGTCAGCTTTTCATTCACATACCTTTTGAGTTGATAAAAGTCCAAAAAAGATATTGATAAAGTTTTCTTTAGTAATCCCAAGAAAACCTTTTATTATACGTATATAATAAGAATATCAATCAATGGATCAATCAAACACAAAGTGATCGTGATTCTGATTTCATTCATTATTTTCTCAATTATAGTAAGTGATTCGCTAAAGATGGACATTTTGATAACCATAAAACGCAACGAAACTCTGCACGTTGATAATCTTCTCTTCTTGCAGTGAGAGCCAACAAAAAAACACACAATTTTCTTATGGTTCACATAAATATGCCTCTCACGAGACCATGAGTGAATAAACATTTTAAAGGAAATGGAGCCCACAATTCCTGATTCCAAGCCCCAAGAGATCAAATACCCATGAAAAACCAATATGTGGTTGGTCGGCCTGGTGACTGGTGAGTAGGGCTTCGTATCTTGCAAATGGAGGAATCGAAAGCGGGACCCATGTGGAATTGCAACCATTCAGAAGCCGACAAGTGCGGAGATAAGCATTATCGCGTGGGGCTACGGATTCCAATGAAATGTATATCAGTGCAGAAAATGTTGGAAAGCACGACTATATTCTATATTTGTAAGGACACCGTTACAGCATCGAAAAAGTTATATTTCAAGGATTTGCTTAAATATAATTATATTTTTTTAATTAATTTTTTAATTAAATCTTCACTTTTTATAATAAAAGAATAATAAGATATATTTTTTTATTTATTATAAAAAGTGAATACGTAGTTATAAAAAAAATACATAATTATATTCACATAAATTTTTTAAATATAAATTTTTTTGGTACTATAATTTTTTTTATTTATAAATACACTGCAATATCATTTATTAGATAATTAATCTTTTTTTGTTTGTATTTTATTGAGAATGAGTTATATTATAGAGTACTCTATCGAAATTCTTTTAAAAATTGGACAAAGAAAAGGCCGATTGATTTCTCACATTCCTGTCTCCACCCATACAAGCTGAGGCACGACTGAAAGAAGAATCTCATAGAGACAGAAATGGAAGTCTTTGCACAAATAATTTGATGTGGACGCTCAAAAAATAACAAAGAAAAAAGATGATTGAGGAAACTTAATATAATAATATATATTACATAATTCACAAAAAAAAAAAAAAACTATGAATGCAAAAAGCGTTTTTTGGTAATAAACACGAGTTTTTGTTAACAAATATGGCAAATTGTTCTATTCACCAAGGTAAAAAATTATTTTTGGACTGAGGTTGATTCAAGTGATTAAGTTGTGGGATTTTGGATTCAAACCCTCAAAATCTACGGTACATCGTTGCCACTTGACCATTCTTCAGCACTCGAGAACTTTATCATAGTTGACAGGTAGATGAAATAATTCCCTGCATATTCAATGTATTTAATTTTTCTACAGTAAACAACTTATAAAATCTTTGACAAATTGTGCGCTTCCAGCCAAGGTCCTTCATTTTTGTTCTTGATATCATACAAAACTGTAAAATATAAATAAATAAATAAATAAATCTTTCATTGGATTCTTATTTAAAAGTGGGTAATTTTATGAATTAAGAGTCGTAGACATTCTGACCCAAAAACAAAAAGAGTTGTATATAATTCATTTGATTATGATTTTTTATTTTCATAAATTCAACGATCATATATCACTTCACAAAATAATTTTTTGTCTCTCTGTTTTTTTTTGTTTTTAATCTTCCATTCTGTTATGTGATTACCGAAAAAACTTCACAGGACATACTATATATGATATGAAGCATCAAGGATCAAAGCAGTTGGATTCAGAAAATTTAAGATGAATAAATATGTAAAACACTTTAATTAACACGATTTCAGAAGCCTTTGTAAGGGATAATCACAATATGGATTAACATGAAAGTAGAGAATCAAATGGGATCTGATTTTTGGGACACTTGAAGTAAGAATCGGATGGAAAAGCACGAAATGTGGTGGAGCACGAAATTTCTTTTTTTTTTTAATACATATATTTTCACAATGATAAAACAGAAAGAAGAAGCCAAAATGGAGAAAGACCCAGTTCTGAAATCTGATGTTATTGGAATCCTAAAAGCAAAAATCATGACAACACCACAAAGACAATGCATAAAACTGGTGGTCCCGGCAGCAAGTATGAGAAAAACAAAAAATAAAGAAAAAAGAGAGCCAAAGACCCATAGAAAGAACAAGATAGTGCAGGTTGGAACATGACCATGCAGGAACTGAGTTAACATCCTACCGTCCCATCTATTTGTTGTATGAGTTGGTGGACTGTTTTAGTTTATAAGGGAATCAGGCAGGCCTAACAGCCCAAACTATTTGACTGTGGATCTGGACGGTGTCGGTGAGTTATGTGCCTTCCTCTTCCTTCATTTGGGTTCGGTCAGGGACAATGGAAAACCTATCCACTCGATATGTGATTTTTGTTATTAGTTGATACATCTGCCCTTCTCCATCTTCTTCTTCTTCTTCTTCTTCACAAAAAAAAAAAAAAAACAATGTTAGAAGGCAAAATCTTTATGGACAAACGCTCCAGGATGTAAATGGACATCTAATGTTTTTTTTTTTACTATATACAGAGTATTTTCTATTACATGAACAAAACGCATTCTTACATGTTGTTTAAAAGGTTTTCGGTACGGTTTAAAAAAAATTGTATGTCTTATAAATCATCAGCGTCCAAGAGCGCGAATCCGTATAGTAGTGCTCTTGCTAAAAATCAATGATATAGGTTGCATATGATACAAAAGTGTATCGTCCCTTTATGTGGGTGGTGTTTAAGCTTTCTTCCCTCTTTCTTTTTTTTTTCCAAATTAAGGTGGGGGAGGGAGATTCAAACATTAACAAGAATAAGGATTCGAGTTTAGATCTCACCTTAAGTTTTGTACTTAGTGACCATTAAATTATAATTATGTTTATGTTTTGGACAAAAGTCAGAAAGCAAGCCATAAAGAAAACTTTATTGAGAAGAAGAACAAATCAAATTGAAGGTTCCGCGGCCAGCATCTTATTCATTGGGCTTTCACTTTTTTACAGGTTTTTTGTTTGATTAATATGGGCTGCTATCGACGGTATTGGGGAAAAAAAGGGAGAGAGGTTATTTTTATATATTGAACACCCACAAAGAAAGTTCACCAACATTTTTCCCTAAGTATTATCGTTCATTTATTTGTGCTTTTTTTAATTGATCTGCAATCATGTGGCTGCAATTAATTTTTTGAATCTATATTTGTCTATAATGATAAAATTAAGGATTCAAAAACCCTTACCAAAAGGGGCTAGAAGTCCCTTAGTTTTGAATGGAAAAAAGAAAAAAAAGAAAAAGAAAAAAAAGGCTAACACTCCTTTAAAATAAGAGAATTAGACTCCTCTATAACTATAAGATTTTATCTTTTTAACTAGACCATTGTTTATAATGAATCTCATATTTTAGGAATTTTTGTTGGGTGGGCTTGAATATCATCATGCTAATGAGTCGGTATTCAAAAACATAATATATCAGTATATTTCAAATGCATTATGGTTTACTAAATTGGAGGAACTTACCCTTAAAAACTCGTTGATTTTTTCTTTGCAAAAGTAAAATATAGTGCTTCGTGTTTCTCCCTTAGCAAAAAATAGCCGTTATTATAAACAAAAACTAAAAAAAAAAAAACAAAGAAATATGCGGTTATTTGAATTTGTGATTTGAATTTTGAATAGTCAAAAAATAGCCGTTATTGATTGCAATTAAAGTCGAAGCGCACGCATTAATTTCAAGCTAACGGGTGGGCTACATGGTACAGGCATCCATAAGTCCTGGTGCGATTAGGATTTATCCATTATCCAAGCATGATGGAGAAAATTAAACACCAAGTTGGTAACTCACGGCGACCGCAATTCTTACACACAAAATTACCATCGCTTCGGCATTCTAAAAAAAAATATTATCACACAATTTAAATTTAAATTACGACACAATTTATTTAATATTATCTAACATTTTATTTATTTATTTATTTTTAAATTTTAATTATCTAACAATATATATAACTTTGTTTTATGTAAATGTTGCTAGCTAATATTTCAATAAAAAAAAAAAAAAAGAAAATTCTTACCCACACTTTGTTGCTTACCTTTGTCGGCATGTCTATCCCCACCACTGAATTCTAAAGAAATGGCAAGTTTATATTTTAGTGTCTTATTTTACTATTTTACTGAAGTGTCTTAAATTTCAACTTTCATGCAAGTATAATGGAATGCTTCTAAATATGAGTGAATATAATAAACACAATATTTTCTGTTAAATATAGAGTAACCACTCTTCATAAACATTTTACGTATTGAACCTTTGTCAGCCTAACTAAATTTTTTCTCGCACACGGAATCTATTTAACACAAAAAAAAAACCGCATGTAAAATATTTTATATAAAAAATGCGTTTTATATAGTAATATAATATATATTCATATAAACTTTGTTTAAATTATATAAAATATTATTTATATAATATAAAAAAAATTATATTTACTAGACTGTGTATTTACGAAGTCGGACTCCATAACTAAAGTGTGTCATATGATCCATAGGTCTTCTCCTAATGAAAAAGTAAAATAAAATAAAATAAGCTCGCATTAAAGATCGTTCATATTGCTAATCTGCTACAATGGACATGAAGGTGGGGTGGGTCAAAATGAAAAAGGGCCTCGATGGGCCGGGATCAGACCCAAGAGTGAGCCTCCGAAACAAAATGAAAATATGGGCCCAAGAGTTGTAAGCTATGAATGGCAGTGGACCCATCCCCAGATGATAGACATTTAAAGAACCAATTGTGCTCGAGGTCGGGCCCATATTCACTTCTGATCCAGGCTGGAGACCATGTCTGCTTTCGAACTATTGTGACAAAATCTTGTTATTTCTTTCCAAGGGCAATCCGGGTTTAGCAGGAGCAGGGGGCGTCATTTGGGACCTCACAGGAAGATGGGTAACAAGTTTTGCCCATAATATTGGAATATGTTCAGCGCTAGCCGCGAAGCTTTGGGGAATTTTGGGGGGCTTGGAATTTGCATGGAATTGTGGCTTCCGAAAAATTTGCCTCGAGTCTGATTTAGTTGCTGCTATTTTGTACCTTAGTAAGGGTGTGAGTGCTACACATCCTCTGCTGAATTTGGTGCAAAGCTGCGTTGATCTACTCCAAAGAACCTGGGTGGTTAAAATTACGCATATCTTACGAGAGGCGAACAAAGTGGCAGATCGGATGGCCAATATTGCATGTACTCTTGATCATGGGTTCCATATGTTCATTCAACCCCCACCGGGAGTCTTTCCATTGCTAGAACAAGATAAAATTGGGGTTCATTAGTACCGTGGGATTGGTTAGTAGATCTGCTTCCTTCTGTAATTGGCCTCCTTTATTTACCGAGAAAAAAAAAAATCCTGTTATTTCTAGTCATAGGAATGAAAAAGAAGGCCGCTCAACCACCCTCCTCTTGTCCTAATGGCAATCCATTTGAACATGCCCCTATTAGGTCTGGGGTACAAGGGCTGGTACTCACAATATCAACAATCGACCAAAGAAAGCCGCTCAAATCTCAGAGATAGCATAGAAATCCCAATCATGCCAAAATCAGAAGTGGAATCGGATTCTTTATTGTATAAGAATGTAAGCAATTGCGTTCACGGGAAGATAATGGAACGAAAAAACCTCATGGGGTGAAGGGACATAGGATGATAGGAGAGTAATGGCCATCCACTTCCAATCATGGAGCTTTTTAGGAGGACATGTTGAAACTTGGTGAAATTAAATTAACATAATTGTCATATTCAATATTACTTTTACTGTTGATTTTCATGTTCTTTTTAGTTTTTAGGGTAAAGGTATTCATTGTTTTAATGTTATTCAATGCTAAGAATTCAAATATATTCCATAGTTCATGATTTGAAAACAAAAATTGGTATGAAATACAATGAAGTTTTTTTCCACCAGGTTCCTTTTTTTTTGTTTTTTTTTTTTTGTATTCAATGAAATTGATGTTGCTTGCAAAATTTGTCAGGTTTTGGGATTGTTAATTGTATCTCATGGCCAGTGGCATAACATTCAAACAAATTATTACATGGCACCTGCACCACCTCTAATATTTGTTAAAAAAAAATTATATCTTTTATCTAGAAGTTAGGCCATTCAAAGCTTTGAAGCTTCGGCTTACGCATGCATGGGCAAATTTTGTGGAGCCCTCAATTTCTTGACCCATTGTGTCTCGCCGCCTCGCTTGCACACTGGCATGTGATGACCAATGACGAAGCGCTTCAATGGAAGTGATGGAACGAATGATAGGACAAAGATTGAGGGCTACTAGCTATAATCCACGTAATATACATCATCTTATGAGCCATGCGGTTCCAATAGAGATTTTGATGATTAAACTGAGAACGATAATCGATCCATAGAAAATATTGTTTACAACATATCCACTCGCATACAGGGTTATCCTTCCAGACTTATATTAGACCTAAAATTTATAATAACTCCACAAAATGAGATTTTAAAATGTAAATATATCATATTGTCAGGAATTAATAACTGAAATTAGAATTCAAACTTACTATATTTTCAGATCAAATCCCACCTACTTGACCAACAGAATCCACTGTTCAAATAGAAATTTGATTGTGGAACAATATTATATTCTAAAAAAAAAAAAAAAAGCAAAGTATTAACTGTTAGTCGGTTGTGGGGTACATCTTATTTAGGCAATAATAAATGCATTATTCAATCATTCCGTGTCGTTGCTGTTGAATTCGGGAGCGAAGATAATTAATATAGCCAAATTAAATTTTTAGTCCGACGAATGATAAAAAAGCACGGAATAAAAAAAAGAAAAGAAAAGAAAAGAAATGAAAAGAAAAGAAAGCTATTCCTAGGATTCCACGAATCAATCCACAATTTTCTTATTGAGCGCAAATATGGGAATAATGTGGGGGCAGTAAGCTCAAACCCATGAAGAAACTTGCAAGTGCATGTGACATTTGTTACTTCAAATCTTTTATCTCTTTATTCGAAATACATATCAAAGTTGTGATATGGTTTCATCTAATAATTATTTTTTAAAATTTATTACGTAGTTTAATTTTAGATAATAATACAGTAACTATATAGTTTGTTTAACGATATCTAATAATTTACTTATATATATATTTTTTAAATTTTAATAATTTAATAATTCATATCACTTTATCGTTATTTAATTTTTTTATTATAAAATATAGTTCATTAATATACTCAATAATTATTTCTTAACATAAATTATGACGGTATTTTGATAATATATCCGAAGATACGGTATTACAATTTTTGTTGGAACTAATAAAATATAGAAAAATGTTATCTAGAGATTTTTTTTTAATTTAAAAATGATCAAAAAAATATATTTCTTTTGGGACATCGCCAAAAACTATTCACTAGATTTAGTGCAACGGTTTCTTCAATCATATCCACACCTAAAAGCAATTATCAAGCAATCAATTAACTTAAATTATGGTTAATTCGTCTCCACTATCTCATATTCCATATTCCCCTTATTTTATTATGGAAAAAAGTAAACTTCCAAGCTTCTCTCTTTCTCTAATGTTCCCTCTCTCTCTCTAAAACTGTCTCAAGCTCCCTTGCCTAAAACTTAGTTGGCTAGCGGTAGTGACCGCCGCTTGTTACCCATCCCAAACTCATTTCTGGCCATTTTCTTTGTTTCCTAATATCTCCTTCTGGTTTTCAGATCTTTTCTGTTCTTCTCAGTGATCCCTCCTCTAACATACCCCCAAAAAATCGTTTTATGGGACCTTTTGTCTTAATTTATGCTAGATCCGTCACTCACAGTCTTCTAAGCTTCAGATATACTTTTTCCAGCTTTGTTCTACACTTTTGAAATTTTTTACTGTGGGGCCGCTGTCTCTATCACAGCCACCACTACAGTCGTTATACCGACCGCAGGCGTACGTGCTCTCGACCTCGCTTTCGCTACTAGAGCCGCTGTACCGGCCATCGGAGTGACAGTCAGAGACCCAAGTGCTACCATTCGAGCTAACGCCGCCGGCGCCGTCCTTGGTGCTGTTGATTCCAGAGGCATAGCTGTCACCGCTGTCAGAGCTTCCGTTGTCAGCCTGTTTCCTACTGTCGTCGACTGCTTTCTTGCCACCGCCACCAGAATTGTTTGAATGTGCTTATGTTGTGTTGTGTACTTTGGAGTGGAGTGATTAGTACTGCCCATGTTTATTTAAGTATGGGGACCATTACATTTTCGGATCAATATTCCCGATTAAATGCCTGATCCTACGTGGCAAGTAAGGTCCAATCAATGAAAATATTAAAAAATTAAAAATTTAAATAAGGGATTTTAAAATTCAAAATTTGAATTTCAAGTGAACAGTGATGGAGTTTGATTTTATTATCTGAAAAGGAAAACCCTTATCAGTCCAAGAAAGAAAAATGCTTCAAACCTTGCAAGACAATTGGAATCGTGACCTCGACTCCAACAAAGGCCACCGTGACTCCAAGAAAGAAAAATGCTCTAATTGTGAAAGATGGCCTCAAAAGCATTAGGGAAAGAGAAGGCAGCAGAGAGAGGCGGAAGTGAGAGAGGTCGTATGATGAAAGAAAGACAGAGGAATTGGGGTATGAGGCCAGAAAGAGGAGGAAATAGAGGGGAGAGTGCGAGGACAGGGTTTTACGGCAAAGGCATCGAGAAGTACAAAAATCAAGAATTCACTACGTTTAAGGTAATTGAATTTGGTATTTTAATTTCTTTTAAATAATCCGTTCAATTAGTTCTGTAAAACTTGCATTGAAGTGGAGATTTCATGTAATATTGCTTCGTTTCCGATCTTGAGATATATTACATTAAGTTTGGTGATAAGTAGGGGTGTTGACATTTACATTAGGTAGAAATATATTGGGGTTGTTGATGTTTTCTAGACCATAGTTGCAGCAAAGATTTCATTCCATTCCCATTACCTGAAGTTTCAATTCCATTTTTATGACCTGGGACTTTGTATGTGGTTAGCGAATATGAAAATTGATAACCTTGACGTCTTTGTCTCCATATTGGACTTCCAATTCCATTTAATTATTTAATATTTTTTCATATGGTTTATGTGAACAAAATATGCTTTATACAAGCTATTTTTTTCTGTAGAAAAAAACTTAACAAATACAACTATCGTGCCACAGTGGAACAGAAGATGCTTTATGTAAGCTTTTGACTGGGGGAATTAACTTATCAAAAATAAGCTTGAAAATGACAAAAAAGGACAAAATTCACTTACTCTTTTATCTTTAGATTTACTTTATTATTTGGCTAATGAGGCTTCAATGCCTGCCATTACTTGGTGGTTGTTTTTTTTTTTTTTTTTTACCTTTTTCTTGTTCTCTTGAGAGGTGTAGTTGGAAAGGTTTCAATTATCGATAAAAAGCAATAGATTGGATTCAAATTGAACAAACACAACTGAACAATGCACCCAATGTGGATGAGCAATTGAATTGTTGTCATTAATGAACTAAATGGTCATTTAATTGTATGATATGCATACTCAGTGAATGACATTTAAAGAGCATAAAAAGTGAGTAGAAAAGATTAGGAAGTGCAGCCAGAAGTGGCAAAAAAGTATTGAGGTTGTTGGTCTTGATTATGACTGCACCAAAATTGTTTGTGAGCACTGTTACATTTCTAGAGAGAAAGATACCCGAAAAAGCACTCGAATGCAACTGATTGGATTTAATGTGTAACTGACTAGATTACAAGTGCAACTAAGTATAAGAAGAAATTTCTTCTTGTGTTTAGTTGCACTTGAAATCCAGTCAATTGCATATTGTATCCGACCAATTGCATTCGGGCTCATTTTCGGGACTCCTTTTATCCGAAACTGTAACTTTTTCCATTGTATAAAGCCATTTATTTACTTATTTTTTCCAATTATAAAGGAGTGTCAAAATAGAACGTATGCAATAATGATCATTTTGTTGCTCTTATCTATAAGTGCTAACTCTGAATTTCTAAAAAATTTGATAGTTAGAGAGAATGACTTTATCACATATTAAAGAGTCCATGAAGTGTTTCACTATATGATTTGAGAAACATCTGTACCCTGCCTTAATTAAGAGCACCAATTATGAAAATCTTAGGGTGTCACCATTAAATGTGCAAGCTTAGAAATAGAAACTTAACTAGTATCATATTTAGCTTTTCTTTTATCCCCCCCACCCTCCCATTCTTTAAATGGTAAAGGGCAAGCCTTAATTTAATGGCTTTAACATGGATGCAACAAAGTATTTGATTTTAGCTCAAGCCTTAGAACTTAAACTATATCTCACTTTTAGCCTTAGTTCGTCTTTGTTCTAAGTACCAGTGAATTTGTTTGTATGATTTTGAGCATCTAGTGGCTTGTGGTTGGTGTTTATTTAATATAAAAGATGGGCATTTGCAGGTGGGTGGCATCCAACATGGTCTAAAAAAGATAATGTTTATTTCATGGCAATTTTTCTTTTTATTTCTTGTGCTTTTTATTGTATTTTTAAGGATGAAGGGAATGCTCACACTTTCATTTGATTCTGACCATGCTCCTATAAACAGGATTATGAAAAAAGGAAGTTTGTTCAAAGTCTCTGCTGTATGTGGCAAAATTCCTGGTGATGTTAGCTCTTGAAATGTTGAACCGTTCACATTTGAAGAGAAAGATTGGTTGTAATAATTTACATCGTTATCTTATAACTAAGTGTCCATTCAATTGATTCAGACGTGTGTGGAGTCAAGGTTGCTTTCATTTCCTAACAGATTGAGATGGTAATAGCTTGAAAGAAACAATTTCTTTTGCCTTCTTATCTCTAGATTTTGATGATACTGAATTGTTTGAAATGACAGACAATAGTGGAAAATGCCGCATGAACACGCCAATGACATTGTAATCTTTCTTGTTGGAAATAAGAAGCCACCCTTTGCAAAGACTGGAGAGGAAAGAATCTTGTTGCATCCTAGCAACTGTTTTTTTAATCCATAAATCAATCTGTTGTATTACTCAAGCCAGTAAAATCTTATAATTAGGGTTAATTTTGTTATGTCCAAAATTGACTATCTAACTTGCTTTTTCTCAAAGTAAATTGGCTACTCATAAATTAGCTAGTTTACTGAAGATCCTCTGGCCAACAAGCTATTGGAATTTTTTTTTTTATAAAAAAAAATTATAGTAATAGATATTTGACGTAGGTGGGATCCTAAAGTTTTTTAACAGTAGAACAAACGTGCAAAATTTTTTATTTTTCAAATTCTGAAACTTCTTTTCAAAAAATATATAATTCTGCACTGATTTTGATATGAATTGTAACAAATCAAAAATTTTGCAACTAACTACCAAAAAGTGAAGTAGACCAATTGCAATATATATATATATATATATATATATATATATATAATCAACAATTAGAATTAGAATTCAATTTTTGGACCATGCATAGAAGTTTATTGAAATTTGCTATTAATGACTCTATTTAGGGTGAATCAATATCACTTTGGTTTATTGTCATCCCGTGAATTAGTATCATATAATTGGTTTTTTTTTTTGGGCAAATAATCGGTTAAACTTAACAAGGTGCTACCACACACAAATAATGAGAATTTTAGTGTTGAAATCTGAATTTTCAAATTTTATACAAATAAATGCTCCAAAAAATATTAAAAGTGCAACAGAGCATATTAAATTTGCAACAACATTGACAAAATAAGTAACAAATTACAACATCGTAACCAAATTACTACGAAACTGCTGTACATCTAAATAATCTAATTACACAGTTAATACTTATTGTTGCACACTTATTTAATGGACTGGAATTAAGCGATATTTATATTTATAAAACAAAATTAAGCTATCCATAGTTCGAACTCTATACATATTTCCCTCTTTTTTTCTCCAACTATCATCCTTTTCACTATCTGTATTTTGACTTCCCACTTATAGCTTAATATTATTTTATTTAAGAACATGTTTGACATGAAGTATGATTGTTGAGGCTGAATGTTAGTCATAAATGAGAAGTATTTGGAGAAGTATTTGTCAATTTGTAAATAAGGTGATGGCCAAATCACTATGATAAACAACTTTAGTAACCATATAAGGTAGCTACAATTATGACTAATTATAACTATTTACATAGTACTAAGTTATCAACCTTATCATTTTCCTTAACATAAATAGTTCATACTGAGATGAACTATTTATGAGGTAGTATCTATATTGTGAATTTAAACTTCAAATTGTCAATTGTTTTTGGGAATTTTCTTAGCACTTTCACCAGAAAAATTGATTTAATTTGCAATGAGGCTGATTAAATTTGCAACAATACTGATTAATTGAGTAATAAATGCCTTATTGGGAGTTTTTGTAACACTTTCACCCAAAAATTAATTCGATTTGCAATGAGACTGATTACATTTGCAACAAGGCTGATTGATTGAGTGACAAACTAATTTTTGGGAGTTTTCTTAACACTTTCACCTAAAAATTAATTCAATTTACAATGAGACTGATTAAATTTGCAACATGACTAATTGATTGAGTAACAAATTACTTGGGAGTTTTCTTAACACTCTCACTCAAAAATTAATTCAATTTGCAATGACACTGATTAAATTTGCAACAAGACTGATTGATTGAGAAACAAACTACTTTTTGGGAGTTTTCTTAACACTTTCACCCAAAAATTGATTCAATTTGTAACGAGACTAATTAAATTTCCAACATGACTGATTGATTGAGTAATAAATTGTTTTCTGGGAGCTTTCTTAATACTTTCACCCAAAAATTAATTCGATTTACAACGAAGCTGATTAAATTTGCAACATGACTGACTAATTAAGTAACAAACTACTTTTTGAGAGTTTTTTGAGCACTTCCCCCAAAAATTGATTTGATTTGCAACAAGGCTGATTAAATTTGCGACAAGACTAATTGATTGAGTAACAAACTACTTTTTGGGAGTTTTCTTAGCACTTTCACTCAAAAATTGATTCGATTTGCAACAAGACTAATTGAATTTGCAATAAGACTGATTTATTGAGTAATAAACTATTTTTTGAGAGTTTTCTCAATATTTTTACCCAAAAATTTATTTCATTTGCAATAAAATTGATTAAATTTGTAACAAGACTGATTGATTGAATAACAAACTACTTTTTGGGAGTTTTCTTAGCACCTTTACCCAAAAATTGATTTGATTTGCAATGATGCTGATTAAATTGGCAACAAGACTAATTGATTGAGTAATAAACTCCTTTTTGGGAGTTTTCTTAGCACTTTTACCTAAAACTTGATTCGATTTGCAATAAGGTTGATTAAATTTGCAACCAGACTGATTGATTGAGTAACAAATTACTTGTTGGGAGTTTTCTCAATACTTTCACCTAAAAATTGATTTGATTTGCTACAAGGTTGATAAAATTTGTAAAAAGACTGATTGATTGAGTAACAAACTATTTTTTGAGAGTTTTCTTAGCACTTTCACTAAAAAATTGATTCGATTGGTAATGATACTGCAACAAGACTAATTGATTGAGTAATAAACTACTTTTTGAGAGTTTTCTTAGCACTTTTACCCAAAAATTGATTTAATTTGCAATGAGGCTGATTAAATTTGTAACAATACTGATTGATTGAGGAACAAATTACTTGTTGGGAGTTTTATTAATACTTTCACCTAAAAATTGATTCGATTTGTAATGAGAATGATTAAATTTGTAATAAGACTGATTGATTGAGTAATAAAATACTTTTTGGAAAATTACTTTTTGGGAGTTTTCTTAACACTTTCACCAAAAAATTGATTCAATTGGCAACGAAACAGATTAAATTTGCAACAAAATTGATTGATTGAGTAACAAATTACTTTGCGGGAGCTTTCTTAACACTTTCTCCTAAAAATTGATTTGATTTGCAATGATGCTGATTAAATTTGCAACAAGGCTAACTATTTAAATAACAAACTACTTTTTGAGAGTTTTCTTTTTGGGAGTTTTCTTAGCACTTTCACCCAAAAATTGATTCGATTTACAATAAAATTAATTAAATTTGCAATAAGACTGATTTATTGAGTAACAAACTACAAACTCTTAAAAAATGCACTAGCCTACCTATTTCATTTTAAAATTAGTCTAATTGCATATCCAATTGAAATTGTTCCACGTCAATTAGAATTTTGCATAAAAATTTGTCTGAGTATTTTCCTTGAAACTTTGTTTTAATGTTACATAAGGCTTATGATTGTACAAAACAAGTATTTTCATTCTAAAGCATGTAGTATAAATCTCATTTAATCAATTAAGTTTTTATTATACAATATTGGAAGGTTTGTTGGAGTAGGCTAGTAATTTATTTGAACATAACTTTTATTAGAACCTACCTCATTTTTTTTACAAATTTTGTTGATGCGACCTATTTAATTTTAACTGTTGTAAATTGTCATAAACTTCCCAATTATAATTTAAATGTAATCATGTTTATTAGGTAATGTGAAATTCATGCAGAAAACAATTCGTACAATAAAAAAAATATCTCACATTGCCATTTTTTATAATTAACAAATGTAAAATACATTCATTTTTTTTGTTGCAAAAAGAAAGTGTCTGCCTTTAGTAAAAAACAGTTGATTGCTGTCAACTGTGCGTCACTTTTTCCGTGACTCTCGTGTTTTTTTTATTTTTAGGTTTATATATGTAGTCAAAATTACGAGAAAATTTCAGTCTTTCTCGCACTAACATATGGCGATTCCTCATAAATTTTTAAATTTAAAATAATATTAAAATATTTTATAATTATGAAAATTCTATCATAATTAGAATTATGATTCATAATTAATATAAATTTAATTATAATCAAATAAGAATTCTATTGATTTATATATTCCTAATTTGATAATAATTAAATCTCTATAACTATAGATTGTATAATAAAATAAAAGATTAAAAAAGAAAAAAATTAGTTCATGAATCCTCTTTTTTAGAAAAGAAAAAAAATTAAAAAACTCTCTCAAATTTACCTATAATATTTTCCTAAAAAGGAAAAAAAAAATTTCTTTATTTTCTTAAAGAAATTTTAAAAGATTTCGAAAAAAATAATACTCAAAATTTAAAATTTTTATAATTTGACAATAGAATGTAAGTAATTTCAGTTGGGACCAAAAAAGGATTTTAGCGCCATTTGACAAATTTTCCCAAATTTTCCCGGCTCTTTCTGCTGAAAGTTTTTGGCTCTACAGTACGTTCTAGAGCTGAAATTTTTTTCCCGCCATCCTTGTTTCTGTCTTTCTTCATTGAATGTATTAAAAAATTGATACCACGTAGGATCAGGCATTTTCTCGAGCACCACTGTCCGGAAATGCAACTTTTCCCTTTAAGTATATGTAATTTTGCTGTTTTGGAAATCAGTATCAAGAGTACACAAGAGATTATTAAAGTAGGTCCGCCGGAGTGCATAAAGTGCTGTTGTATTCAGTTTTTTTCAGCTAAATTATATCTAATAAACATTTCTAGCTTAGTTAAATTTAAACGTAATTTAATAATTTATTTTAAGTTTTATATTCAGTTTGTTAATGATATGTTTGATCATATGATATATATGTTATATATACCTAATTTTTTTCCTACTTTAAGTAAATTTTTCTGATCACTTTATATCTTTATATCAATCCTATACACACATTCTCTAAATATTAATACAATAATTTTATTTCAGTAAAAAAAAAAAATTATCAAGGGAGGTGGTGACTTTTAAAAGGCCAGTACTTCAAGGGTGATGCAAAGTAGGGGGGCTTGGCACTAGGTCTTGGGACACGTGTACGGTTGCCATGTGCGGACATGGCTCATTCGTGAAGCAGACCAAACTCCGTACCTCTGTACGACTGTGCCAGATATGAACCATCTCATCTGTGTGCTCAATTAGCAAGATATTTCGTTTGGAGAAGGCAGAGCGGGTCGATCAAAGGTGGCGGCGCCTGGCCCTAGCACATGCAAAGAAAAGGTTGGCTTGGTTGGCTTCCTATGTCGGGAACCAATCGTTTTTAGGAGTGAAAATTGAGAATGTAGGGTAGTTCAACAATCTAAGAAGGAAATATTGGGATTACATTTCTAGGCAAGGTGAACTGATTAGAGAATTAATTTATTTATTAGATAATAAATTATATGATAAAATTTATTTTTTAACTTTAATAAAATTTAAATTTAAATATTTTACAAAAATTTAAATCTTTTTAACCAGTAGGTTGAGGAGTGAGGCAGTCCGCAACCCTTCCAAACAAGCTAATGGCAACAAAATCGGTCATCACATAAAATTCAACAAAATATGACCACGTGTCAAAATTTCATTGGGTAGAGGATCTACGGTATCAACACTCTTACGTCAACACTCATACGTCAACACTCTTACGTTTGCTTAATTAAGAAGCAACGACTTGGAAAACCGGATTTCTAAATAATTCACTGAAGTCATTTTTTTCTAAAAAAGTTCACTGAAGTCATTTTTTTCAACAATAAGTTAACTTAATTTTAAATATAAATAAAAGTAAATTTTTAAGTAGTTCTAATTAAAATAAAATTTTAAAAAATTAATTTATATAATATAATATTATCTGTATGTTGTACTTATAAAAAAATAATAAAATTAAAGAGTATCATTAATTTATGTTTATATTGCACAAAGTGAGTCCTTATAAATAACGCCGGCCCTCTCTGGAACTCTGCTTCACTCATAATTCCACATTTCAAGCATCCTCAGCTCTAATCTTGTTCTATCATTCCCAGGGTCATCAGGATCCCTCTATATTCACAACAATGGCAGAGAAGGTATGTGGATCCTATTATTTTTCTATCTCTTTATCACTTGGCAAACTCGTCTTTTCCTTCCTCTTTCTGTGGTCGGTGTTTATTCTGTTTCCTTTTTTTTTTTCCATAATTCTTGTTTTGTTTGTACTTTTGGGTATCTCCGCTTCCATTTCATCTGTGTCAGACTGTCAGTACATTGTTTCAGTTATAATTCTTTCTTGTCTGCAATTCCCAAAAAGAAAATTCTTTGTTTCTTTGTGATCAATGAGACAAAGTTTACAATTTTCTCTGCATAAGTTGTTTTGTGTATGAAATTACACAATGTTACAGGTTACAACAATGGTTATTAGAGTTGACCTCGGCTGTGAGAAATGCCGCAAGAAGATCAAGAAAGTGCTGTGCAAAATCCCTCGTGAGTACTCTTCTGTCATTACCCAATTTTTCATGGAAATTCAAGGATAGTGACTGAGTTTGTTTCTTGGAATTTTTGGTGTCTTTATGAACAAGAGAAATTCAGAACCAGACATACGATGAGAAGTCAAACACAGTGACAATCACTGTGGTCTGTTGCTCTCCGGAGAAGGTGAAGGACAAGATTTGCCGCAAAGCCGGTAATATAATTTCGTGCGGCATCGAGATCATAGTCCCACCAAAGCCGGTAATACAGCAAACGCCGTCGAAACCACCAGCACAGCAAACGCCGTCAAAACCACCTGCACAGCAAACGCAGTCAAAACCACCTGAAACTAAGCCTGAGAAGCCTGAGCCCCCACAACGAAGGACTTGTTGTAGAGAATGCTATGAAGGTCATCCTGGGTGGGGCCCATGTTACCGGGACCCTTGCATGCCACCCCCATGTTATGGGTGGCCAGTTTATGACAGCTGGGGGGGCGACGGCTGCAGGAGGATTTACGTGAGCAGATGCTCTGGTTATGTTATTGAAGAAAATCCCAATGCAGCATGCATAATCATGTGAGTGAACGCACCATCGATGGTCATCAATATCATGCCATGTCATGATCTTGTAATTGCCTGATTTGTTGAAATTTTAAGTCATTTATTTTGGGGGCTGCACACGGGGGAATGTCATATTCTCATTGTATTGAGTATAGATATAGGGGCTTCATGTGGCAATAAAAGATTAATAAATAAGTTTGGTGAAGTGGGCATTGGTCACGACGGATTAAATTGTTTAGCAGATTTTATCTTTTTTTTTTTTGAGTTCATCCATGGTGGATGTTGTTGTTGGTGTTGTTACCAAGACCTCGAACTCTTAACCCCAAGCATGATCAATGACATGCCATTGAGGCGATGGGAGGTTGGTTTAGCAGATTTTATCTACTGCCTTCGTAACACGTTTGTTTATTAGTGAAATTGTGAACAAAAGACCCGAGATCAAAAAAGATATCTATGTTTTTCGATACACTCGTGTAAAAGACGTTTTTTTTATAAAAAAAAAATATCTTTAGAGGTCGGATCAAAATAAATATTATTATGGTTCGAGAGAAAGTAACAATATCTACTCAGACATTACAATGGAAATGTGTTGAATCAAGAGCCAATAGTAAGCGTCTTTATTATGGACGCTTCCTTATTTTAGTATTGGAATCAATATTTATATTTATTGTTGAAATTGTGTGGAATTGTGACAAGCAGGCAGATGGGGAAAATAAAAATCTCCATCTTGCCGGCTTAATTTTTTTTCTTTCACATAGTATTTTCATACGGAAAGAAAGATCTATAAATAGACTTTCTCTCAATTCAATCCAGAATTCAGAAAATTTATAAATAAAAAAATAAAAAAAATTGAGAAAAAAAATATTAAAAATCTCTTAAAATTTTTTTTCTTTATCTTACATTTTTATATACTGTAGTATATTCGGCTAACTCCTTGAAGGATATATTCTGACAGCTGGGGCGACGGCGGCTGCAGAAGGATTTGTGCGAGCAGATGTTCTGATTATGTGTCTGAAGAAAATCCCAATGCAGCGTGCATAATCATGTGAACCATCCATGGACACCGTTTCTTCCTTATCTCTGTCCTTTTCTTCCTCATCTCTGTTCTTTCTCTTGTACACCGTTTCTTCCTCATCTCCGTTTGCCTCCCACCTCAGCAGACCCCCATTCCCTCTGAGATGGGGCTTTTTGGCTTAGTATCCGTTAGATTAGGCATATATTATGTCACCTATGGCCTTCCTTGGTCCAGAGCTACACTCCATGGACAGATCCCACCATTTTTGCTGTTTCTAACGGCGGCGTCGTCGCCGTCCATGCCGTCTCCACCGCAGCCACTATCGCCGAAACCGCCGTACAGGTTGCCGGTGAAGCTTTCTCCGTTTCTGCTATCTTTGCCAGCTTCGCAGTACTGACCGCTGGCCGGATCGCCGGAGACCATGCTTCTGCTGTTGGAGTTTGTGCCCCTGTCGGCGGCCCCTGTGCTGTCACCTCTGCTGGAGCAGCTTCTTCCACTACCCTCACATCCTTCGTTGTTGATTGCAGCCTCTGGACTGGACGGGAACAGTCACTGTTCCTTTTGTTTGATGTTGGTGACTTGTAATGTGTTTGTTTGTGTTTATATTAGTATGTTGACTATTTCGGATATCTTTGTGACTTATGTTCGAAGGATTTCTGATGTAGGTCTGCCGAAGTGCGGTATGTGCTGCTTTAAGCAGCTTTCTATTGTTGGAGTCGATTTGATAGGTTGTCCTGAGTTTGATGCCCGTTTAATTAATGGTTAGTTTGATCATTTGTCATGTAGACTTTTTGTGCCGTTCTATTTTCTTGCTTTAATTAGGTATTGTTGTTGCCTTCGAATCGGTCCTATGTACGAATTCATTGAATATTAATACAATGATTCTATTTCAGTCAAAAAAATATATATATATATCATACGATGTCACGATCTTCTAATTGCCTGATTGGCTGGAATTTTTGAATCATTTATTTCGGGGATGCACATGGGGGAATATCATATTTTCATTGTGTAGAATGTAAGGATAGGGGTTTCATGTGATAATAAAAGATTAATAAATAAATTTAGTGAAGTTGGCTTTGGTGGACTTTGTTGATTTGTACAGTTTAATTTAATTAGTTTTGTAACTATTTTTATTCGAGAGTTTTGTTTAAATAAACTTCAAGTTTAGTTAATAGATAATTTTTTAACTACATTTGTTATAAATATTTTTTGCCGTTCATTTCTATTTTGTTCAGGTTATTTTGACGTTTTCATATCAACTTATGTATAAAATTTGTATGATTAATGTAATGATTTCTTTCACTTAAAAAAAAAAAAAAAAGAAGTGGGCATTAGTGCACAAGCAATTGTTCTTTTTAAAGGAAAACAAAAGTTGTTACCAAATTTTTAGGTAATAAAAAGTTCCATTAGTCATTGCTTTTCTGTGGTCATGGTGCATATTCTTTTCCTTGCCTTTCCCTTTTGACATTGTTTTTCTAATGTAATCATCATCGATGGGAAAGATGGGGGCTTTTTTGAACACAAGAGATGGGGAAGATGGGGATTTGTGGTGTGACTTGTTCTCTAGGATCTATAACCTATAGAGCACACTCAAATGGACCAAGTTTTCTTTTTTGTATTTTTTTTGAGTGATAATGGAGGTGAAACTATGGAAAAGTTAAAACAAAATCATTAAATTTCGACCACATGGCTAACATCAAATCAACTATGGACATAATTTGTTTTCATATTATAATAGGTGTTTAAGGTGTAAACTAGGAAAAAAAAGATTAAATAGCAATACATAAGTATATGTATAATAGATATACAATTATCTGAATTATTAAATTATAAAAGATATATTAAATTTTTTAAAAAAATAATAAATTATCAAATTTTATTAAATTAATTACGTACTTTATACATATCTTACTAAATATATTTATATAATTTTACTTCGTAAACTATAACTAGCTAACAACATTATAAATTAGATCTAGTCGTTCGTTTTGCACTTTTTTTTTTATGTTTACAAAAACAGATCCTTGCCCCTTGAAAAAAGAAAAATATAAAACAGATTTATCACATTGTACTCTTTTTATTTTCATTTTGAAAGGTTGATCTGGTTTAAGTTACTAACAATCCTAACTTAAGAGCAATGTTGGTTGTAGAATTCTTAGTGGTTAGAAATGCCTTTGATTTTGCTATATGCTATAAAATAAAATGCGCATGGAGATGCAACACAGAACATGGTTGTGAAAACTAGATCAGACTGGCCGGTCCGACTGGTTGAACTGGTGACCGGCCGGTGGTCTGGTCTAATTTATGACAAAAATTAAATGAAACTCGAACCGGTCAAGAACAGTCAAAATAGGTAAAAAACTGATCAATACCGGATGAATCCAACCGGTCCAAGTAAAATATAAAAATTCAAAAATTTTAATTTGATCTCAAATTTTTTTTAAATTATAATTTGAACTTTAAATTTATTAAAATTTTTAATTTAATCCTAAATTTATCAAAACTTTCAATTTAATCCTTAAAATTAAAAGAATTAATATTTAATCACTATATGTATATATATATTATTTATTTAAATTACTTATATATATATATATATATATATTTATTTATTTATTAAATATCGATTCAAATACCAATTCGATCAGTTCAACCGATTAAATCTTGACACATTAATATTTTCAATTCAATATCCGATTCAATTCTAACAACCTTGATACAGACATGCGAAACAATCTGTAGCCGCCAACAAAGAAATCACGTACAAGATTTCATGTTTGGTCGAGTACACAGTATTATCAAATCAAACAACATATATAGCGAAACAATCTGTGCCACTCCATAAAGAAATCGCGTACAAAATTTTTTTTTTTTTTTTTTTTTACGAAAAGGTGCTAGCTGTCATTGATTTAAGAAAAAAGTTATGTTTTGAAAAAAAAGACTTATTTGAAACGTTATTTGAACGTGACTAATTAAATTTGATATATAATTAGATAAATTTTATATATAAAAAAATAATAGTAATTTTTTTTTAGTTGTATTTAAAATTTAAAAAATTATAAATTAAATATAATCAATTATATTTGAATAATATTTTAGATATTTTTTTATTCGAAAATATAACGGTCTTCTTGATTTAAAATGTCTAAATATAGCAAAGACAAAAGTTTACGTACAAGATTAAAGGAAAAGTTGTATGGTAAATAAAAAATTACCGAATAGATCTTCTAAAAATGTAATTAGTTAAATTCATTATATAATCAGTTAAATTTATTGTATAATAAAAAGATAATTTTTTTATTTAATTATACAATAAATTTAATAAATTATATTTTAAAAATTTTTTTAACCAAATTATCTTACTGTGTAACGGGATCCTTTCATATTTGGTCGAGTCATTTTCATCAATGACGTGTACACCGTATTATCAAATCACGTACACATTATTATCGAATCAAACAACATATATATCAAAAAAAAAAAAATATATGTACCACTCAATAAAGAAATTGCGGACAAGATTTTACGGTTTTTTAACTAAAAAAAAATATCTATCATTAATATACGAGTTAATGGATGTGTGTTAGTAGACGAGTTATTGAATATTATCCGAGTTGATAGTTTAGTGATAAATCGGTGTATTTATACGTTATAGGTCTTGGGTTCGATTCTCCGCGCCTGTATTCTCCTTCTGGCTGAACCATATTGGGGACGTTTTTAAGTATAAGTAGTGATACACATCGTTGAGCCTAAAATTTTCTGTCAGGATCTTAATGACGGAGTCATGTTCGGCCCCATTGATACTCGAGAGGTGGGTCGGCCTATTTGAGATTGTTGAATGGAATTCAAACAAACGGGAATTACTCATATCTCAGTCTAAGAATTCGATGACTGATACATTAAATAAAATTTTTTTTTGATAAAAAAAAAATTATTAAATATGTGGTCGAACATGTATGACCAACATACCATATTCTTTAAGACAAGAATTCTAGTTATAGAACTCTTACCAATAATTACACGTAGCTGTCAGTGTCTCAGAAATCTTGAAGAGCTAAATTTGAAGATGACAACTCTGTAAATTCTGATGCAACTTTAATTGTTAATTTCAAGGTTTCACCATAATCAATAGACGGAAGATCTTCGCTTGTTATAGGCAATTGAAAGCTGTTGTTGTCCGTCACTGAAGGGATTTCCCTTGTAGCTGTTAAAAATTATTCATTTATCTCGGAGATCCCGGGTTTTGGAAAGTGATTCTCATTATTGCGTGGATCAAGGACTAATCAAGGACTAATAAACTTTACAGTTTAATGAATTTTTTAATAAAAAAATATTATTATGTATTGTGAGTGATACATAATTTAGCTTCTCTTTTTCATACCCAATATTCCTTTTCAATTAAAAGTTTTGTTTTTTGAGGGAACCTTTTCAATTAAAAGTTAATGCCTCTAAAATAAAAATTTTCGGTGTCTCTCGAAGTTAATGAAATTTTGATTTGTTCGTAGCGTAATGTCGAGAACTCCGAAAGTAGAAGACTGACAATTTTGTTAATGGGCCAACCAAACCCATATCAAATACAACAAGTACATTCAAACCGAACAACTCAAGAAAGGGAACAAGTCCGAGGCATGCGATGGCCCAAAATGCACCTTCTCAGTAACAAATACACAGTTGAGATGATCCAAATATTAGTTAAGTGATTATTAATTTTATTAGTTAAAAGTATGGTCTAAAGTTTGACTTTTGATCACAATTCTTTTTTTTTTTTTGTGATATGAGTTTAACTTTTTACGAAGACAAACAAAAGTAGAAAAGATAAAAATAAAATTAAAAATATTAAAAATTAAAATAATATTTTTTAAAAAAAAAGCACAGAAACTTCATGCTTTGGGCGGAGCCATATCGAGACGAGAAGCAGTTCAGTTTAAAGACCACTGAGCTGCCTATTGTGGGCTTTAATTACTTGGGGGCTTCGGTTCTCTGGTTACTTTACCACCTGATATTCACTGGACCTTTAATTGATTCCATTCATGAAAGGCAATCGGCACATCTCCATGGGTCCATATATGCCCTCCACTAATTCTTTGCCCAGCAGTCCGGACTCCTGAGAGCTTTGGTTCTTCGCCATTGACTTGGCATTATTAATTCATGTAAATTTCCACTTAAAGCCAAGTTGGCAAAAAAATTTTGTCACATTGTTCGATTAAGGGTTCAGCATTGATCGAAGATATCCATCTAGCATGCTAAGCATAAATAGGTAGGGCCGAAATACTAGACAGACACCACATTGAATGACCTTGACATTTGCTGTGATAGTTGGGATAGAACTGGGCCCTATATTGGCATAGTTTTAGGGACCCGAGGTGTATACCCATCTAAAGTACTTATAGATCTTGGAGGTGTTAACTTATGACTTTGTAGTTCTAAAGTTATAATTTTGAGAAAAGCATGTAGAGGTTTATAAATATTGAAATAATTATCTTATTTTATAGTTTTTAATCTAATAGATTTTTTAATGGATTAAAAATAACATAAAAAAAGAGCTTTTTTTTTACTTAGTAGCTTGGTCATGACGGGTTAAATTGTTCACCAAATTTCATTTACTGCTTTTGTAACACGTTTGTTTACTAGTGAAATCGTGAAAAAAAGATGTCTATGTTTTCGATACACTCGTAGACAGGATTAAAGCTGTAGGTTATGTGCCTGATACCACTTCAACTCATGATGTGGAAGAAGCCGTCAAGGAGCAGTTGCTGTATACCCACAGCGAGAAGTTGGCTATTGCCTTTGGACTTCTGAATGCAAGCCCGGGTACAACCATTCATGTCAGGAAGAAGCTAAGAGTTTGTGGTGACTGTCATAATGCAACCAAGTACATTTCACCTATAACTGGAAGGAAAATTATTGTGCGAGATATGCATAGGTTCCACCACTTCAAGAACGGAGCTTGTTCTTGTGGAGATTATGGTAATTTCGTTTCTCATAAGTCTTCACAGAAAAATATTAGTTTTTTTTTTTTATATAAAAAAATAGTTAATTTCAAGTCAATTTTATAGATGCAGTATTTTTCCTACTCAAACCAATCAAGAGTGGACATTGTAGAATACTAGAATGCCCTTGCTGGTGGATCCATGTATTTTTCTTTTATTAGCAACTCAATACTTGAAAGCAAAGATCTTATTTTGGTTTGTGTATACGTATAAACAGATGGCACATTTGAAAATAGAACTGACAGAATGATTAGTCGCCCACGATTAGTGAAAAAGAAGACAGTTTGGATTTGCCAAGGAACTTGCTAGGGAACATGGATCCTGATTGCCTATTTTGTCCTTTCAATATCTGTGTAGGAGAACACAACGAGAATAATTACAAGTTTACAATTCTTGGGGAATGGCATTGTTCTTGTACAGTAAATTTGGTTTATAGACAAAACACGAGAAATGTACAGGTAGTAATCTTCCTGGCCTGAACTAAAAAACAAAGGAAGGCCGAAGAGTTCTAGCAGCGCTAAGCACGCAGGCTGCTCCGAGTATGACAGAACCTAGAAGGTAATTAATAAGGGGGGGAAAAAAAAAACAACAGAAACACGCCTCTGATCTCCATTCCTAGGAGCTTTGTTTCCCTGATAACTTGCCAAGAAATTTGAGTTGTAATCTGTTCTACCACTTAAAATTGCTGCACCTCAGGAATGATAGCCAAAGATGGTTTCCATTTTCGATCCCTCTCCATAATACTGTCAAGAGAATTTAACCGCATTCCCTTTGGACTTATTAAACTGCTCTGCATTTCTCAGCAGCAACTCCAACTGTTGCCTACTCAACACAATCTTAATTTTTCGGCTTCGAAAAGTTTCTAGGTTGCTCGTTTTCGGACTGAACGCAGATTCCAGCCTGGTGTTGGGTGGCAATGCTGCATATGACAGGTCAAGGTGCACCAGCTTGTGGCTGCTATAACAGCAAGAACTGATATTTTTGTTTCTTGTATATGATTTGAACTGTTATTCTTCTCCATCATAAATGAAAACCCTGCTCTTCTTTGCAGGTGAATGGCACAGCCCATGTATGCAATTTCCCATTCGTAATGATGTTCTGAATAAAGGATCATTGAGGAATTTATATAGTATGGTGTTTAATTGGTTTCACGTTGAAGGCAGTTTAACGTGCAAGGCATCGCACCCCTTTCACTTATTTATTCATTTATTTTGTACTTCCTATTTTCAAGAGAAATTGACTTTCTTTATGTTACTTTAATATGTCAATGCTTGGTTGGGTCAGGAACATTCACCAGTTAGCAAGATAATTTAATTCCTCAACAAGGTCAACTGTTTGTTCATTGCTCTTTTTTGTTTGTCATGTGAAAAATATTAAAGGAAAGGTAATATCTTATAATTTTTTTATACAATTAATTTGTTCTCTACACTAAATTTTTAAAAAAATAAACTTTACAATATTCAGTATAAGTCACTAACTTATCTTACAATTATGTAGATAGAGAAGCACACTTTATGGTACTTAATATAGATTGTTATTAATTTCTCTTACAATTATATAAAATAAAATATACATTTAATTTTATTATATGTCTCGATAAAAATTTAAACTCATAAACTAATGATAGGAATAAAATCTCCCAAACTATTAAATCATAGTTGGTGAGAATTCCCCGTCCTATTCTCCATTGCATTTACCATTTCTTAAAAAAATAATTTAATTGATAGCTTGAAGTCAATCAATTATACAACCATGTCGGCCGAAATGAAGTCAAACCAGCTTTTTTTTTTTTTTTTGATTCTTTTCTTATCTGCCCCCACGGCCCACCACAAATTGGGTGCTCTTCCAGTGCTGAAGTACTACATAAGACTTGCATGGAATCAAAGTCCCTTGTGTCTCTTTACAACAGTTTAGATACTTCATGCATGAAAAAGCTTGGCGATTCCTAGAATTCCGGTGTTGTGGATGGAAGCTTGTTTGGTCATTACTTAGTTTCAGGTCGCTCCGTGACTGTTGCCCGGGTTGCTGAAATTTATATTATGATAGCATAGCGGACAATTTAGATTGTCTTCGACATTGAGCGCGTCATCTGCTTTATTTCTTTGAGACCATGTTGCAGGAAAGTTGCTTTCGGTTGAAAGCACCTCTCAGATTGGAAAGGTTCATCAGGCACCAAAAGCAGGGCCAGGACCTAGAGAGGACTAAAAGGGCTACAAGAACCTCGCTTTCCATTTTTTTGACCCCAAAAAAAAAAAAAATAGAAATGCTACATAAGACCTTTTCGATTTTTTTCTTTTTCTTTGTAACACATAGCACGGCAATTGATAGCCTATGCTTACGACGCCAGCAGGCCGGCATCAATTTTAGTTAAACTGCGTTTTAGATCACAGTTTGATAATGGTTGCCTTTTCTCCAAGCCATGATCGGCAATTGGTCCCTGCTAACAAAAAAAAAAAAAAAAAAGACTTTGAGCATGTAAAGATACATAGGTCTTCTCTTTCGGATCAAAGAAAAAGATGCATGGGCTTGTCATTCTTAATCGTATGCAACCCCCAATCTCTCATTATTCTTATAAAAAAAAAAACTCCCAGTATTTGTGCATTAGCCCATAATGCCCCCTTTGTATAGACGTGCTTAGTTGTGGCAATAAACCTCCACAGATGCCCTAAAATCATGAATTCGGACCTAGAATTGAGGAAGATTACTGGGCTTATTGTACATTAACTGGGACTTTTTCGGCGTTATTTATTGGACTGGGATAAACTATAAATTTAGATTCTTCACGGCTTGGGTATATAATTTTTTTAAAAAAAAAAACAATTAATTGACTCTTATTAGAACGAAGTTGGTGATTAAAAAATCCAATCTCATCGTTTGTATAATTTTATAGATTTGAATATTTGATGAACCCCATTAGGGAATTATATAGTTTTGAAAATCTGAGAGTTTCCACTGGACATAACAATCGTTTGATTAAGCCAGGGCGGTTGGCGGTTGGTTATGGCAAATTATCTTTGTATAGTTTTATTGGGCTCGGTTATACAAAGATGAGATTGAGCCCTTTAATTGAATCGGCTAAGTCTCGTCGGTGTCCCGTTAAACCTTGTTGGTCTCTAATCCCAGCCCAATAAACCCAAAACTTTAGACATCTCCCAATTCCCCCAATAATTACCCTATTCCATCGTCTTGTTCGTTGCAAACCCTCGAACACGAAGATGGATTAGGCTAATTATTGGGGGAATTGGGAGATGTCTAAAGTTTTATAATTATGAATTCCACCAGCCTACAATTATTAATTTATCAATGTTTGGCTCGGGGCTTTCGTTTTAAAAATAATAAATAATAATAATAAGGTTGAGCCTGCAGGTTACTATGAGCATTCAGGAGACTAATCATTTAATATTTTAGCGAATGAAAAAACACAGAATTTTGCGAACAAAAAGAGTTGCCCAGAGAGCAGAGAGCAAACGATTAACTAATTATATATGACATGACAAATTTTGTGTGGCAATGTCTTATCACCACAATCATCACATAACTATTAATAAGGTATAACTCAATTGAAACTGAAGTTGATTCTAAAAAGTTTCAAGTTCGAGTTCTACTTGAAGTCAATTAATCCAAAAAAAAAAAAAAAGTATGGAAAATTGCTTAGCATGGCAAACTTCCACCAGTGGTACACTCAATTTCTTACTTGACCAAGTAATTACATAACAGAGCAAGCATTGGGGTTCTCATCACCGAAAATTTGTGGGGGATAGGCATAGTACTCCAAGTGGTACCTTGATGACCAATATTCACTTCGCTTGATATCAGCAGTTATTGTGACATCCTCATCACCTCCTTTCTCTGCTTCTTTCTTCTCTTCTTCTTTCTCTTCCTTTTTCTCCTCTTCCTTCTTCTCTTCTTCCTTCTTCTCCTCTTCTTTCACTATGGAAGCTTGTTTTCTTGTTTTCTTGTACACATCTTCCACCAGTTTTGCAGGATTACCCACCCCTTTTACTATTACTTTTGCGCTGGCCAGGTCAGTTTCCACTGTCTCCACACCTGCAATTGTAATACATGTAAAAAGTGACATTCGAGAACTATAAATTAATGGTGCTAGCTATTGTTAATTGAAAGAACATAAAACAGGAAAAACAAACCTGGGATCTTTCGGATTCGCCTTTGTAAACCTTGAGCACAGGCTTCGCAATGCATTCGAATGTACAGTACAACTGTATCGACAGCAGGAGGCTGCCACCAGGTGGCATTGTAAATTTGTAATGGAAATTGGAGGATCATAATTAACATGGAATTAAATTATATAATAAAAAAAAGAGTCTAATTACATCGATTTAAGATGTAAAACAATTCACCGACTATTTTGTGCAACCAAATGTTAATATTTACAATAAAAAATTGACAAAAAATACGTTCATTTTTATTATAAACATTAATCATATAGTCATACTAAAGATCGATCGATTGCTGTACATCTATTTTGCATTAATTTTTTCTTGTGTGTATGTAAATTTTCCAGAAAAAATTATACACTACAGATTATGAGCATCTGCTTTCGGATTGCTTTAACTCTGAATATTCATTACCAATCACAGCTGATTGATGAATAGAAGTGGCCATAGGAAGAAAAGAATCACAGTACCCAACAGAAAGTGACAGAAAAACCAATAGAAGAAAAGAACACGAAGAAAATCCTCGAGACCTCCTACCACGACAGTCATTTAAAACGTGGTTTTGGTTTATTAATTATAAGCATTTCTTGAACCATGCTACACTTATCTTAATTTCTGGGTTTTGTTTTTCAAAGTCCAACTTTCGTAAAGCGCCTTTACTGTTTACCATTTGTCAAAAGCACTGCTTCTTTTTTTTATTTTTTTATTTGATCCAACAGCAAAGATAGTGATATATTAGTTAAGTTAATAACAGCACCATTACACGATAAGGGCCCAAAAGGAGCATTATACACAGAGGCTCAACAGACAACAGGCAGCCCCAAAGCCCAAAAGGAAAATTACAAGGATTGAACAACAGCAACAGCAACCCATGTCCAACAGAAAGGCCCAAAGACCAGCAGGCATCAGACATACAACGACTCCACAGCCACCCCATTAGGTGAGGTGCCAACACTGACGAACGTCGGTGTGAGCTGAACTGCCCAACGACAATCATCGCCAAATGGCTACACTGGACTAACCAGTAAACCAGCCACAGCACCAAGCCGCCGATATCTCCAACAACTGGAACTGCACCCACAACACCAAGGACCGGTAGAACACCTGCACTGCCAGACCACCAAGGATGATCCCCACACCATCTATACACGGCCCCTCTTGCTTCCCAAAAAGAGCAATCTCCCCCACCCCCTCGCCGAACGAAGAAACGATTGGGGGATGCAGGGTAGCAAGCGCATGAACCCTGAGACCCACCAAAGTACAGCTCACAGCAGAAACCCAAAAAAATGAACCAACACCCACCCCCACCACGAAGTAAGACTAGCCAGGCAACGAAACCAACCTAAAAATGGCCACCGAACGCCGACAAAGCTCCATCAGAAGAGCAAAAACAACCACCGGGAGCTGACAAAGCTCCACCAAGGGAGCACTCACCAAAAAATGCTTTGGCATAGGTTAACAAGTAACTAGCGCATGATAAAAAACACCGCTTCTTTTCTCATGTTTGAGTAAGCAAAGAGTAATAAAAAATATTTACTTTACGAGTAAATTGAATCAACCAGTATTGAATTTTCATCTCCCCAAGAGTGAAGCAGCCCCGTCCCATTGCTCCATTACAAAGCACAGTTACCCAGTTGGGTAGTCTAGTAGAAGTGTGATGATCATCGAACATTTAAACCCGTGACCCCATGGCAGTAAAAGCACATGTCAACATGTTGAGAAAATTGTGGGGTCAAAAACCCTGTAATAATTGCGTCCTTCTTATAGTAAAAGGTACCCTTAATTAATTGTATGTGGCTCACTTGTTTTGTTACTATCTTCACGTCAGTAGTGTTCACAAGTTTCACCGTATTAAATTGGTATCTGGAAAGGGTTTAAATTTAAAAACGCCAAAATGGCCTTAGTCCCAAAAAAACCTAATATTTTACACAGGACAAGAAAAGGGTCTCCTCCAGGCCAACTTTAATAGGTCAAAAAATTGAGTAAGGGGCTTCTTAATTAAGTTATATATGAGGGTAATTTTTGTGGGGAGATTCTGTTATCTTTGAATTTTACCTCCTCTTTCTTCTCTTCCTTGGCTTCTTTGATTTCTTCCTGCTTGTCCTCCTCAGTTGGTTTTGGCGAAGGTGAAATTATCTCCACTTTCCTGCCACTTTTCTTTTGCAGCCTCTCACATATCTTTATGGGGTCTGCTGTTTTGCCTTTCACCACTACTTTACTGGCTTTACAGTCTGTGGTTACTTCCTCTACCCCTGTCATCAAAATAATTCAGCATTATTAACAATAGAGCACAATAATCAAATCCAACATGCATTTTATGGTATTTTTTCTTAAAGGATACTTGAGATCGTAAACATTGGTGTAAGGTTTTTGTCGTCCTTGTATTCTGGTAGAGATAAAGGGTTAAACGATTATGTTAAGCAGACAATATCTGCAAAAATTTAGCTTGTTTCTTAGAAAATTTTGCAGGGTCAATTTTAAAAAGGTTGGGTCTTTCAGATACCCAGTTAATCAATTAATAAAGATATGACCTTAATGACTTGAAGCTAGAAGCCTAGAACCCCCTTCAACCATTTAGGCCCTGTCCTCTTTATCCTTCATCTCAGCTTTAAATAGAGAAATGAACAAAAGAAGAAAAAGAATCTGACTGTTATCTCTAAAGCAATTTTCCTAAATTTGAAGCGGTGAATATTCACATGGGTGCACCTCAATATTGCCAAAGTAGAGAATTTCAGGAGAAAAAAATGATAATAATTGAATTTAAAATTAACAAAGGATTGCACAATATTTTTGCCAGTGATTCGCCCCCTTTTCTTTCCACTGCCATTCCAAACAGCAGATTATTCTATTAACGTGCACTTTTCTTTCCTCTCTTTTTCTTTCTCTTCCTTTCACTGTACTCCAAACAGCCTTTTAGTGCCTAATTAGCAATGTGTTTTGTGTGGAGACGGTGGGCTGGGTCAATCAAAGCCGGCAGTTTAGAAATGGTAATTTTATTTGTATCCGCTTCATTGAGTATGGGGATAAATGTCGGAGAACAGAAATTCTTATCCAATTTTTTGTATTTTTTAATGGGTATAAGTATGAAGATGAGTTTATCTATCTTTGTTCTTATATTTACCCTGTATCCTCTCTGTTTAATTTTTTATTTTTATTTTTACTTTTTTTACTCTTCTTTTCTTTTATCAATCTTTTTTATTGTTTGTTTTTACGTTGCAGCACACGATGATTTATTTTATTACTGTCTCAGAAGGACTTCTCAAGAATAAAATTGGAAACTTATAATCGAAACTTTGTGGCTTTGCGACTTGGAGTCTTGCATCTTATAAATTTGTCACTTCACTGGTATTAATCACAACTGTGGCCCGTAATTTTATTAAGGCAGCCCCCCTTAGTATTTGGGCTATGATGCTAAGATATATGCAGTGGCAAGCATGCAAGTGTCTAATTGCTCCAACCTAGGAGCTGCACATCTACTGATGGGAGAGGGAGGGTATCAATTGTGTCTGTGCTTCAAAAATATAGGGTATAAAGTATAAACTATGTCTCTGCTGCAAATACTTGGAGAGGGCCTAATTACACAGTAAATATGATTTGGGCATTTTTTGCTCTACTTTTTTATGTGTTATTTTATTCTCATGTGGACGGGTATGGAGATCTTCGTTTTCCGGTGGAGATGGAGATGGGATTGAAATTTTGAACTTGTTAAAAATAGTGATGAAGTCAATAAATGAGTACAGAAAATGAAGGGTCATCCCCATTGCTGACCCTCTCCATGGCCACTCCTAACTGTACCTAGCTCTAGCACATGCAAATAAAACGTTGGCTAGGTTGGCTTCCTATGCCGGCAACCTTTTCGGGACTCAAAATGAGAAAGCAGGATAGTTCTAAAATCTAAGAAGGAAATATTAGGATTATATATTTAGGCAAGGCGAAGTGATTAAAAAATTAATTTATGCGATAGACAATAAATTGAGTGGTAAAATTTATTATTCGACCATAATAAAATTTAAATTTAAATATTTTGCACGAATTTAAATTTTTTAAACTAGTAGATTGAGGAGTTGGTAGTCGGCAACCAATCTAAACAAGGTAATGACAACAAAATTGGTTATCATGTGAAATTCAAACAAACGATCACCACGTGTCAAAATTTCATTGGGTAGAGGATGTACGGAACCAACACTCTTACGTCAACACTCTTACGTCTGCTTAATTAAGATGCAACTACTTGGAAAACCGGATTTCTAAGTTCACTGAAGTCATTTTCTTCAACAAGAAGTTAACTTAATTCTAAATAAAAATAAAAATAAATTTTTAATTAGGTCTAATTAAATTAAAAAATTAATTTAGATAATATAACATCATGAGTATATTATACTTATAAAAAAATAATAAGATTAACGAGCACCATAAATTTATATTTATATTGTACAAAGTGAGTCCTTATAATTGATAACGGCCCTCTCAGGAACTCTGCTTCAATCATAATTCCACATTTCAAGCATAAAAAAAAAAAAGCATCCGCAGCTCTGCTCCTGTTCTATCATTCCCGGGGTCATCAAGATCCTTCTATATTCACAACAATGCCAGAGAAGGTATGTGGATCCTATTATTTTTCTATCTCTTTATCACTTGGCAAACTCGTCTTTTCCTTCCTCTTTCTGTGGTGGGTGTTTTTTCTGTTTCCTCTTTTTCCACAGTTCTTGTTTTGTTTGTACTTTTGGGTATCTCCGCTTCCATGTCATCTGTCTCAGACTGTCTGTACCATGTTTCAGTTATAATTCTTTCTTGTCTGTAATTCCCAAAAAGAAATTTCTTTATTTCTTTGTCACCAGTGAGACGAGTTTATAATTTTCTCTGCATAAGTTGTTTTGTGTAACCGGGACCCTTGGATGCCACCCCCATGTTATGATGCATGTTATGGAAGGTCAGTTTATGACGGCTGGGGCGGCGGCGGCTGCAAAAGGATTTATGTGTGCAGATGTTCTGATTCATGTGAACTGAACGCACCATCCATGGTCATCAATATCATACCACGTCATGATCTTGTAATTGCCTTATTTTTTTAATTTTTTTTTTTTTTTGACATTCCTTATTTTAGAGTCATTTAGTTGGGCGCTGCACATGGGGGAATATCATATTTTCATTGTATTGAGTATAGATGTAGGGGCTTCATATGACAATAAAAGATTAATAAATAAGTTTGGTGAAGTGGGCATTGGTGGACAAGCAATTGTTCTCCTTAAAGGAATACAAAAGTTGTTACCAAATTTTTAGGTAATAAAAGTTTTCAATTATTCATTGCTTTTCTGTGGTTGTGGTGCATCTCCTTTTCCTTGCCTTTCCCTTTCGACATTGTTTTTCTAATGTAACCATCATCCATGGGAAAGATGGGGACTTTTTTTTGAACATAAGAAATGCGAATGATGGGGACTTGTGGTGTGACTTGTTCTCTAGGATCTATAACCTATAGAGTTTGGACACCCAAATGGACCCAGTATGCTTTTTTTTTTTTTTTTTAGTTATAATGGGGGTAAAACTATGGAAAAATTAAAAACAAAATCACTAAATTTTGAACACATGACTAACATCAAATCAATTATGAACATAATTTCTTTCCATATTATATTATGTGTTTAAGGTGTAAATTAAGAAAAATATAGATGGCAACACATTAGTGTGTGTACAATGGGTACACAGAGATCTGAATCATTGGATTGTAAAAAATGTGATAGATTTGAAAAAAAAAATTATTAAATATTATTAAATTAATTACGTACCTTATAGCATATTTCACTAAATATGTTTACATAATTTTACTCTGTAAACTATGACAAATTGACAACATTATAAATTAGATCTAGCCGTCCGTTTTGCACCTTTTTCTATATTTACGAAAACAGATCCTTGCCCCCTTGAAATAAGAAAAATATAAAACAGATTTATCGCGTTGTACTCTTTTTATTTACATTTTGAAAGGTTGATCTGGTTTATGTTACTATCAATCATAACTTATAGCAATCATGGTTGTAAAATTCTCAGTGGTTAGAAAAATGCCTTTGATCTTGCTATATGATATAAAATAAAATGCGGATGGAGATGCAACACAGTATTATCTAATCAAACAACATATACATCGAAACAATCTGTACCACTCAATAAAGAAATCACGTACAAGATTTCTTTTTTTTTTTTTTTGACAAAAAAGATTAGTCATTCGTTAACGAGGCAAATCATTACACAGTAGAGTTTGGAGGTCGCCTAGGGTTGCCAACCCAATCCAAAGGACATAACATACATCTGGATTGTTTGGCAACCCAATCTGTCACTAAATTTATTTCTCTAGAAATTACATGTACATTACAGTCAGACAAACTAGATTCTATAGCTTTGATGTCAGCTAATATAGCGCTAATCTCCCATGGCCATTTGAAGATGGGTCCTTGCAATGCTTGGATTAGGGGAACCGAATCTGTTTCGATAAAACAATTGTTGAGGTCTCTTGCCTTAGCCACACGAAATCCCCATGGTAGAGCTTCTGCTTCCGCCCTCAAGGCGGATCGGGAGTAACACCATGTGGCTAGCCCATAGGCGAGCTGACCATTTGCATTCCTGCATACTTCCCCACCCCAGCTCGGGAGCTCTCTGGGAATGTAGGAGCCGTCACAGTTAATCTTGACCTGATTGGGTTTTGGTGGGGACCATCTGTGTGGAGTGGCAATCTTGACTCTGCCTTGTGGTTGGTTGAGGGTTGGGAGCTCGTTCCATAGATTGCACGCCTTCTGAATTGTGACATAGGGATTGGGCTGTTTATGATCAAAAAGAGCCTCATTGTGCGACTTCCAGATTTTCCATATAATTATTGCCATTAATTCCCGGGCATTTTCGCAAGCATGGGGTGTGACGGTATCTATCACTGACTCCTACCATTGATTGAAGGCTGCAAATTCCGTAGAGGTCGGGGTATGGCAAAAGGCGCTTAATCTCCAAGTGGCCTTTGCGTGGGAACCAAAAAAAATATAAGATGTTGCACCGTTTCCAGGGCTTCACAGCAAATTGGGCAGATTGGTTGGCTGGTCAGTTTCTTCTTGTACAAGTTATCCAAGGTGGGTACCCAGTTCCATGCTATCTTCCAAATATGGACATGGTCCTTTGGGGGACCCTCAGCTTCCATATACGCCTCCATGTAACCGGCCGCTTTGGTCGAGTCATTTTCATCAATGACATGTGTACACAGTTAGCTGGATATACATGTAGTCATAAGAGCTACATTTGAAGATGACAACTCAGTAAATTCTCCTGCAACTTTAATTGTTAATTTCAAGGTTTCACCATAATCAATAGACGGAAGATCTTCCCTTGTTATAGGCAATTGAAATCTGTTCTTGTCCGTCGCTGAAGGGATTTCTCTTGCAGCGGTTAAAACTTATACATTTATCTCCGAGATCCCAGGTTAATTTTGGAAAAGTAATTCTCATTATTATGTAGATCAAGCGATTCTCATTTTTATGTAGATCAAGGACTAATGAACTTTACAGCTTAACAGATTTTTTAATAGATAGAAAAAAAAAATTATCTATTGTGGGGGCCAACTAGCGGTCCCCAGACTTAAACCGGTTCTTGAGGTTTTGGTTACACCACTCTAGAACGCTTTCATAAGCAACCGGTCTATACAAGATAATATATTCATAGCACAGGAGGTCTTCCACTTTTTGGGTAAGAAAAGGAAAGGGAAACAGGGGATGGCTCTGAAGATTGATATGCAGAAGGCGTACGACAGCATTGAGTGGCCGTTTTTGGAGCAAGTCCTAAGCCAGATGGGCTTCTCGGATAAATGGAGGTCTTGGGTAATGAAATGTGTTACCACAGTTAGATACCAGATTGTGATTAATGGCAAACTCTCTTCAACATTCCTACCCTCGAGAGGACTCCGACAGGGGGACCCTCTGTCCCCGTACCTGTATATTCTAGCCTCGGACGCTTTCTTTAGGATGCTTCTTAGTGCAATGGAATCAAAGATGCTTGCAGGACTAAAACTTAGCAGATATTGTCCCACCCTCTCTCATCTATTAGTTGCAGATGACACACTCTTGCTGGGAGAAGCCTCAGTCTCAGAAGCAAAGACCCTCATAACATTAGCTGAGCGTTTTTGCAGAGCGTCAGGCCAACTAATCAATAAAGCCAAGTCAGGTTTCATCTTCAGTAGGAATACCCATATCAGCAGTGTACAAGCTATTAAAGAGGCTACAGGGATCGGGATGTTGGAGGACAATGACAGATATTTGGGCCTCCCAATTAAAATAGCGAGGTCCAAGGGCCAAACCTTCTCATTTATTTTAAATCGGGTGGAAAAAAGTCTCCAAACATGGAAACAAAAGCTACTGTCACAAGCTAGAAGGAAAATTCTCATTAAATCAGTGGCTTCTTCTATCCCTGTTTTTGCTATGTCAGTATTTAGACTGCCGGATTGTGTGTGCAATAAAATAGATAGAAGCTTGGCCCAATTTTGGTGGGGACAAAAAAACAATGAGAAGAAGATGGCCTGGGGAAGTTGGCAGAGGCTATGTCAACCGATTGGTGCTGGAGGCTTGGGATTTCGAAACTTCAAGGCTTTCAATCAAGCTCTCCTAGCTAAGCAAGCATGGCGTCTCCTCTATGGGCTAGAGTGATGAGAGGACTTTATTACCCGACTGGCTCACTCATGTTAACCCCCAACAAAAAGTCAGCGTCTTGGGGATGGTCTAGTCTACTCTATGGGCGAGAACTCCTAAAAGCGGGGTTGAGATGGGAGGTAGGTGATGGAGGCAACATTCTAATCTGGGATGACCCTTGGGTACCTGATACCCCGGCTTTCAAAGTTGCATCCCAAAGACCGCCGGATTGTAATCTTTTCCTAGTCAGGGACCTCATCGACAAAGGCAACCACTCATGGAAGCGGAATACAGTCCGCCACCTATTTTCCTCATGGGAGGTTGATGCGATCATGAAAATTCCCCTCTCTACCGAGCATACAAGTGATGGAGTCATCTGGCATTTGGACAAATATGGAGACTACACCGTCAAATCGGGATACTATGCTATAACGAAGAGTTGGGGAGTGGGAGAGGATGAAAGAATTTCTTCTACCATCAAACCTACCACGTGGCGGAGAATTTGGAAGCTCAGAATTCCTCCCAAAATACAGGTCCATGTGTGGAAGACGGTGTGTAACTGGCTACCTACTTTTGACAGCCTGCACAAAAGGAAGATAACACGCCACTCCCTTTGTCCTATCTGCTGCACTAGCCAGGAAACAATAGAACATCTTCTGTTCTTTTGCCCACGTGCAGCAGCCACATGGAGGCTCAGCCCCCTTGGGTACAGTCCTGATGAATCGGGATTTCCAGGTTTCAACAAATGGTGGGAGACGGTGATGAACTCAATAGCGCCACATGCAGTAGGATATGTGATGGAGCTAGTGGCAATTATTATGTGGCAACTATGGAAAGCACGGAATGAGGTCCTGTTTCTACATATTTTTCCTAACCCCCATGGGATTGTTGAGAAAGCATGCAAACTATGGAATGAACTCCAAGGTCTCCAAACCCAAGAATCCGGTGCAATCCAAATTCCCCTTTCCAGACAATGGACAAAACCGAGAGCACAGCAGCTCAAAATCAATTGTGACGGCTCTTTTCTCCAAGGCAATTCTCGAGCTGGCCTGAGTGTTTTGTGTAGAGACACCAATGGTCATTTGGTGGATGGTTTGGCAACATGGTGTTACTCTAGATCTGCACTACAGGCATAAGCTGAAGCTATGCTATGGGGTTTTCGGATGGCAAAAGCTAAAAGTTGGGATAATGCTATTATTGAGTCAGACTCCAAGATCCTAATCCAAGCCTTGCAAGGACAGACAACTAGGTGGCCGTGGGAAGTTAGTTCAATTTTAGCTGACATTAAAGTTATAATGTTGTCCTTGCCATTTTGTACTGTTCAACTTATATCTAGAATTGCAAATCGATCAGCGGATTGGGTTGCCAAACAATCCAGGCTTATGCTTTGTCTCCTGGATTGGGTAGACAACCCCTCGTATGAACTCAAAATTTTATTATGTAATGATTTGATCGATTAATGAATGAACTACCCTTTATGTCAAAAAAAAAAAAATATTCCTTTTCCATTAAAAGTTAATGCCTCTAAGATAAAAATTTTCGGTGTCTCTCGAAGTTAATGAGATTTTGATTTATTCGTAGCATAATGTCGAGAACTCTAAAAGTAGCAGGCTGACAATCTTTGTTAATGGGCCACCCAAACCCATATCAAATACAGAAAGTACATTCAAAAACAACTCAAAAAGAGAACAAGTCCGAGGCATGCGATGGCCCAAAACTCACCTTCTCAATAACAAATACACAATTGAAATGACTCTAAATATTAATTTAAGTGATTATTAGTTTTGTTGGTTAAGAGTATAGTTTGGAATTTGACTCTTAACCACATCGCTCTCTTTTTTCTTCTCGTTTGAGTTTAACTTTTCATTTGACAAATAAAAATAGAAAAGATAAAAATAAAATTAAAAAATTAAAAATTAAAAATTAAAGCTGTTGGTTATGTGCCTGATACCACTTCGACTCATGATGTGGAAGAAGCCGTCAAGGAGCAGTTGCTGAATACCCACAGCGAGATGTTGGCTACCGCCTTTGGACTTCTGAATACAAGCCGGGGTACAACCATTCATATTAGGAAGGACCTAAGAGTTTGTGGTGACTGTCATAATGCAACCAAGTACATTTCACCTGTAACTGGAAGGGAAATTATTGTGGGAGATATGCATAGGTTCCACCACTTCAAGAACGGAGCTTGTTCTTGTGGAAATTATTGGTAATTTCGTTTCTCATAAGTCTTCACAGAAAAATATTAGTTTTTTTTTTCTTTTTTATATATAAAAAAAAGGTTAATTTTAAGTCAATTTTATAGATCCAGTATTTTTCCTACTCAAACCAATCAAAGAGTGGACAATGTAGAATACTAGAATATCCATGTATTTTTCTTCATGGTACCGGGACCCTTGCATGCCACCCCCATGTTATGGAAGGCCAGTTTATGACAGCTGGGGCGGCGGCGGCTGCAAAAGGATTTATGCGAGCAGACGTTCTGATTATGTGTCTGAAGAAAATCCCAATGCAGCGTGCATAATCATGTGAATGCGCACCATCCATGGACATCAATATCATACAATGTCATGATCTTCTAATTGCCTGATTGGTTGGAATTTTTGAATCATTTATTTCGGGAATGCACATGGGGGAATATCATATTTTCATTGTGTAGAATGTAAGCATAGGGGTTTCATGTGATAATAAAAGATTAATAAATAAATTTAGTGAAGTCGGTTTTGGTGGACTTTGCTGACTTGTACAATTCAGTTTAGTTAGTCTCTTAAGCATTCTTATTCGAGAGTTTTGTTTAAATAAATTTCAAATTCAATTAGTATGTGATTTTTTGACTACATTTGTTATAAATATTTGTTGCTGCTCATTCCTGTTTTGTTCAAGTCGTTTTGACGTTTTCATATTAACTTATGTATAGAATTTGTGCGATTAATGTAATGATTTCTTTCACTTAAAACGGAAAAAAAAAAAGAAGTGGGCATTCGTGCACAAGCAATTGTTCGTTTTAAAGGAAAACAAAAGTTGTTACCAAATTTTTAGGTAATAAAAAGTTCCATTAGTCATTGCTTTGCTGTGGTCATGGTGCATCTCCTTTTTCATGCCTTTCCCTTTTGACATTGTTTTTCTAATGTAATCATCATCTATGGAAAAGATGGGGACTTTTTTGAACACAAGAGATGGGGAAGATGGGGACTTGTGGTTTGACTTGTTCTCTAGGATCTATAACCTATAGAGCACATCCAAATGGACCAAGTTTTCTGTTTTTTTCTTTTTTTGTTGAGTTATAATCATTGTTGTCAAACTTGAAATGGAACAGTCGGTTCAACCGGTCGGACTGATAACCGGTCAGATGTCCGGTCCGGATTGTAGATTAAATTTGCTGCGGATCGGACCGATCAAAACCCGGTCAACGAACCAGTTCAACCGGTCGGATCGGTGAACCGGTCCCGAGTTGACCGGGTTGGTCACTTTTAATAATTAAGAAAAAATTTCACATAACTTTGTAAAATTTAGTTTTCGAACCCCTGACTTACAACATGAAAGCTGACTTACAACATGAAAGGTAAGTCTCATACCACTAGACTAACTTATAACTTGTTGTAATCATTTTTTTTTTTTTACTTATTATTTTCTCAAATGTCACATATAATACGCATACTATCTTATGTATCTTATAAATTAATACTTACTATTTTCTTTTTTTTTTGTTAAGATAATTATTAATTTTTTTAAATTGTTAATTCTATCTTATAATAAATTCTAAATCATATATTTTAAATTTATAAATGTAAGTATTCTAATACATACATATGTATTATAATATTATATTTTACATATAAATTTTGATGTATAATATATATAAATATTTTTTTTATATATATTTAATATTAAATACTGGTTTTACCAGTTCAATTTTCGGTTAAACCGGTTGAACCGATTGGATCTTGAACCACTAAACTTTTAGATTCAATATCCGATCCAGTTCTTACAACATTGATTATAATGGAGGTGAAATTATGGAAAAGTTAAAACAAAATCATTAAATTTCGACCACATGACTAACATCAAATCAATTACTAACATAATTTGTTTTCATATTATATTAGGTGTTTAAGGTGTAAACTAGGAAAAAGACTAGATGGCAATACGTAAGTGTATGTATGATAGATACATAATAATCTGAATTATTGAATCGTAAAAAAATATATTAAATTTTAAAAAATAAATAAATTATTAAATGTCATTATATTAATTACGTACTTTATGTATGTCTCAGTAAATATATCCATATAATCTTATTACGTAAACTGTAATAAATTGACAACATTATAAATTAGATCTAAGTCGTCCGTTTTGCACCTTTTTCTATGTTTACAAAAACAGATCCTTGCCCCTTGAAATAAGAAAAATATAAAACAGATTTATCACGTTGTACTCTTTTTATTTACATTTTGAAAGGTTGATCTGGTTTAAGTTACTAACAATCCTAACTTAGAGCAATGTTGGTTGTAGAATTCTTAGTGGTTAGAAATGCCTTTGATCTTGCTATATGCTATAAAATAAAATGCGGATGGAGATGCAACACAGACATGTGAAACAATCTTTACCCTCCAACAAAGAAGTCACATACATGATTTCATGTTTGGTCGAGTACACAGTATTATCAAATCAAACAACATATATATCGAAACAATCTGTACCACTCAATAAAGAAATCGCTTAAAAGATTTCTTTTTTTTTTTTTTCTTTTTTTTACAATAAGGTGCTAACTGTCATTGATTTAAGAAAAAAGTTATATTTTCGAAAAAAAAAGACTTATTCGAAATATTATCTGAACGTAACTGATTGAATTTGATGTACAATCAAGTAGATTTCATATGTAAAAATATAATAATAATTTTTTTTCTTTTTAATTGTATTTAAAATTAAGATAATTGTAAACTAAATACAATTAATTACATTCGAATAATATTTTAGATAATTTTTTTATCTAAAACTATAACAGTACTCTTGATTTAAAATGTCTAAATAGAGCAAAGACAAAAGTTCACGTACAAGATTAAGGGAAAAGTTGTATAGTGAATAAATGGTTACTGAAAGATTTTTTAAAAATATAATCAATTAGATTTATTGTATAATTAATTAAATTTATTATATAATAAAAAAATAATAATTTTTTTTATTTAATTACAGAATAAATCTAATAAATTACATTCAAAAAAATTTTTCAACTAAATTGTCTGATCGTATAACAGACCCTTTCATGTTTGGTCGAGTCATTGTCATCAATGACGTGTACACCGTATTATCAAATCAAGTACATAGTATTAACGAATCAAACAACATATATATCGAAAAAAATCTGTACCACTCAATAAAGAAATTATGTACAAGATTTTACCTTTTTTTAACTAAAAAAAATACCTATCATTAATATGTGAGTTAATAGATGTGTGTTAGTATATTAGTTATTGAATACCATTTGAGTTGGTGGTTCAGTGGCAAGTCGACATACTTGTATGTTAGAGATTTTGGGTTCGACTCTCAACGCCTGTGCTTCCCCCTGATTGAACTATACTATGGATCTTTTTAGGTATAACCAGTAATGCGCAGCGTTAGGTTCAGAATTACCTGTCAGGACCCTATTGACAAAGTCACGATCGGCCCCATTAGTGGTCGGGAGGTAAGTCGACCCCTTTGGAGTTGTTGAATGAAACTAAAATAAATAGAAATTACTTTGATCTTGACTCAAGGATTCGATGACTGACACGCTCAGTAAGAATTTTTTTTTGATAAAAAAAATGAGCTATTAAATATGTGGTCGAACATGTATAACATACATACCATCTTTTTTTAGGATAAGAATTCTAGTTATAGAACTCTTACCAATAATTTCACGTAGCTGTCGTCTCAGAAATCTTGAAGAGCTAAATTTGAAGATGACAACTTAGTAAATTCTGAAGCAACTTTAATTGTTAATTTCAAGGTTTTCACCACAATCAATAGGCGGAAGATCTTCGCTTGTTATAGGCAACTGAAATCTGTTGTTGTCCGTCACTGAAGGGATTTCCTTTGTAGCCGTTAAAAATTATACATTTATCTCGGAGATGTTATGAAATATATGTAAAATCAACAGTAAATAGATACAAATAAAATAAATAAAGAATATAAAATGATGTCTGAAGTATGCAAATCACCGTTCTTAAGGATAGTTTCCACCATCGTTCTCAAATCGAGACAGTACAACAAATCGCAGCGGCTACTTTCCTAGAATACAACAGACTTTCTCATTAATGTGCATTTCAAATAGTGAGGTAACAGAAACAACTTTAATCTTGATTAACCCAGCAAAATGTAACAAATAAGAATGTGCAGGAAGAAGAGCATCTGAAAGGTTGTTCTTTCTGGAGAAGGAGGAGATACTTATATACTGGTTCAGTTTTTAAAGTTCATAAAAGTGAATAATGCTCATAAAGGTGAATAATGGGTAGAATAATGGTGGTTAAATGACTGTAACTGCTGTAACGGCTAATTTGATCGAAGAATCTGAATGGTCTCAAAAATATTAGGCTCAGGGGTGGACCGACCAAGGCCAGCCCACTCTTATCAGGCCTAAGACTGGTTTGCGCAATACCTCTTATGGGTCTTTTGTTTTATGAAAATATAAGACATATATTAGTTTATAAACAACTAGTACACAACATTTCTTTCCTATGTGGGATTTAAGTCTCCTTATATACTCTTTTATTAAATACTACTTGACTTCTGTTTCTCATGCAGGATTCAACCCTTTTAAAATATCTTTTATTCTTCCAACAATACTATCTTATCATGAACTAATAACTGAAATTGGGATTCAAATCTACAATTTTTTCAGGCTGAAGTCCACCTACTTGACCCACAGAATCCACCGTTCAAATAGAAATTTGATTGTGGAACAATATTTACATGTAAGTATATAAAGTCGAAATTGAAAGAAAATCTTAGGCTTTCTCTGTCTGTCATGTAGCAACTTCTAATAAATTTTTAAGTTAAAAATATTAAAATATTTTATAATTTTTAAATTTCTATTACAATCAGAATTAATATTTTATAAATTTAATTGTAATCAAATAAGGATTATATTAATTTTGTATAGTACTACTTTGACTCTAATTAAATCCTTATAATTATAAATTTACTTAACCGAAAACTATTGCTCGTGATAGGTATATAGTATATAGATAGAACTCTAATTGGATTTTGTTATTTAGGTGTATTTGATGATAAAAATTTTGAGTAAACTTACCACTCTCAATTTTTCTTCTATTTAACCACAACTGCCTACTCTAATCTAATCTATTCTTTGATTGCTTGGTGACTATGAACAAACAGAAAACCAAAATGGCCAGAAACTGTCGTATATTTTCCTTTTAGGTTATGGCCGTGTTGGAGGCTTTTCTTTTGGTTTTGAGGGGTACCTGGTGTTTGGCAATTAGGTTGGTGACTTTTATCTAACATATATTGTCTTTTCTTATATTTTGCAGGCCATTCAGGAATCTTTACAAAGTAAACAGCTTGGCACCACTACAACTTACAGTGTGGATAGACGATATTCTCTTATCTTTTTGTTTTGTTTTTTTTTTTTTGTTTGATTTCTTTGTATTGATTTGTTTATTTTCTGTCTTCGAAATTTCAATGTCTCTGTTCAAAAACTTATTGAGTGAAATTTCTTCAATTTTGTGAATTTTTATATCTTTTGTTGATTATGCTTCTTGGCTAATTTAAATTCTACTTTTGAGCTTCTGTTGACTCTGGGCTGTTTATGTTTTTTTCATTGACTAAGTTATCAGTTCCCCTTCCCCTCTTCAATTAAGGAAAACAAAAATTACATCATAAAGTCTCGATTCCTCGGAAATAAAAAGACAACATCTTAGGTATATTAGGTTCACGTGGTGCTGTGACATTTATCAACATGTTATTTGACCAAGGTTTGTTATTTGTATATGACATTGATGGTTGACCTCTTCTATCTCCGTGCCTTAATCTCTTTTCTTCATCTATTTGGTGTGTTAACAGAAAAATTCTAAAATTTTTCAATTTTACAAAATTGATTTCACCAAGTATTTGTTGCTTTGGTTAAAGCAATTGGGTTGAATTTCTATTTATTTTAACATATATTATTTTTAAGAATTCATATTTATCTTATATAGGCCATTCAAGAATCTTCTTAAGAACAGGCATGACACTAAGACTAGAATTTAAAGTTAATAAAATTAAAATCTTCTCCTTTTCTAAATTAAATAATATAATATCATCCTTTGAATTTCCCCATTTTGCGTCCCCTTTTCCACAAATGCACTGGGAGAAGGTACTCGGTATACTTTATTCGCATTCAACATTTGTACGATAAAGATTGAGAATTTCAATGGTCATTGCTTAGGCAAATGATATGATGATATGGATTCTTCCTAATATCTCTAGGGGTACTCAGATATTGAAGCATTCGACTCTTTTTCTGGTCTCCAAGTTTTCTCATTAATCAAGGTGTCTTCTTTTCTTTTCTTTTCTTTTTTCCTTATTTTCTTAGTTTATTTTTCTTTTCTTACTTCATAAAGTTAATTTCATCTTTTTTTAATTATCAAAATTCTATTTTTTTTTAGATCGAAGAAGTTGATGACACTGTACTAAAAGTCAGAGAATTTGTTACGATTTCGAAGTGTGGCAATTATTCTAATCTTGATGCATACTATTGGTAGTATTTTATTATTTATTTATTCATAGCTTAGCTTTTTTTTTATTGTGCTAAAATTTAGTATGTTTTGTCAAAATTATAATATTTATTTAAATTTAAAATCTCACACATCGCACGAGCTATATATATAATATTTATATACTTATATAACAGTTTCTCAAAATCTCAATCAAATTATCAACAATTGTAGTATTATTTCTTAGTGTTCTAATATAATTTTGATTTTAACAATTATAATTTTTTTTAGTATTCTATGAAAGTCAAAATTTCAGTTTCAATATCAACATCATCCAGTTTTCTTTTTCACGTGTTATAAAAGGGTATTCGTATTTTTTATTTGCATTATTTAATTGTAGAATAATTACTGAAAGTGTTTCAGACGCAGCAGTGCTTAAATCCACCACTTTACTCATATCTTTTTCTCAAGTATGTTGTGTTTTACACAAAATAATTGTTCTTTTTCTTAACTTTTTATTTGAGTTAAATCCTACGTTTAGCTTTGCAGCAAATAAAAGAAAAACAAAATCCTATGTTATAAAAGCACAAGTGTCTTTTAGCATTATTATTTTTCTATTTCCTTAACTAGATTTTTCAATTTCAAATTTGTAATATATTTTTTTATTATTATAGTTATTTTAATATAATATTTTTCTTAATTTTTTAACATAGAATTATGTATTATTACATGTTCGGATTAAGGTAAAATTATTTTTGTTTGCTTTTCTGATTCAATAGGCGAGAAGGGAGAAGATCAATGCAAGGATAAAGCTTCTTCAGGAACTAGCCCTTAGCTGCAATAAGGTACAATGCTTAGTGCATATGATTTTTGGTCACCGACACTAATGATTGGGTGCTCACAGAGTAATTAGCTTTTTTTTAACATAATTAGTTATTTAATTTAGGTATCTATCAAACATATTCTATCATACAATGGAATTATTTGTTTGTTTTTTCGCCCATACCAGAATTATATGTTTGAATTATGTGCTTTTGTTAATGGATTTGTATTGTGACCTATTTTGCGAAATTGGGTTGTTGCTTTTGTAGGAAGGAAAGTGCTCGACGGGTTGTTGTCAATGTTGAAGTTAATTCATATTCATTATAAATTAAGATTTAGTGTTTTAGTAGAATTATGATTAGTTTGTCATGTTTTCATTGTTAGAGTCGGAATATAAGTTGTTAGTCTAGTATATAAGGAGTTGAGAGCTACAAATTATTATGTGGCTGGTGAGTATATCCATTGAAAGGTTATAATTAGTGTGTGTACTTCTCATTATTATTGTGTGATATTATTCAGTTTAATAAAGTCGTAGTGTTAAGTTAATTAAATCTAACAGTGGTATCAGAGTCAGGTTCTTCGTCAAAAGGGATTTGAAAATAAGTGTACCTCTACCATCAGTGATTGATAGACAGTTATCACGCAGTATAATATTATACCCCTTTTCAAGCAATTGGCCCAAATTGAGAAAATTGCTCTTCATATCTGACACATAGAACACGTATGAGATGTAATTATGGTCTCTATTCTTCAACTTAATGAAAATTCGCCCCTTTCCCATCATTGGAACGCTGCTGTCATCAGCAAATTTAACTGTGGAGCGGATTGACTCATCAAGATCCACAAAAAGCTCCTTCTTTTCACACATATAATTGGTGCATCCGGTATCCAAGAACCATGTGTTGTAATTTGGTGTTTCAGTGGTTGCAGTAACCATCATGAGGGCTTGATTTCCATCACCATCTCCCTCTTGTGCATGCTCTTGTACATAGTGTGCTGTCTAATTATTCTCCTTTGACCAACACTCATTAGAATAGTGGCCACGCTTGTGGCATGAATAACACTTAATATTAGATTTATCTTGTCTTCCTCTACCTTTACCTCTTCCTTAGCCTCGATCTCGACCACGATCTCTATTTGTCTGGTATGTATTTCTTTGATAATTGTCTCCACCTCCATAATAATTGTAGCAACCTCCACGACCTCGATTGTTGTAAAATCCACCACGTCCTCGTCCTCTTCCTCTTCCACGAGAGGAATTTTGCCTCTGTTGTGATTGATCATTATGCTCGCCTCTGATGGAAGCTTGACTCTGAAGGGCTTGCTCGACTGGTTTCTCAATGCGCTTCTCATTCATGCGCTGCTCGTGAGCTTGTAACGTGCCCGTCAATACATCAACTGACATCTGCGACAAATTATGTGCTTTCTCAATTGCAACCACGACTTGCTCATATCGCGGTGTGAGTGTCCTCAAAATTTTCTGAATTTTAACTTGATCATTAAGCTGTTCTCCATAAACTTTCATTTGATTCGTGAGGGAAAGAACTCTAGCGATATAAACTGAAACTGTTTATGAGGTTTCCATCAGCAATAACTCAAACTAACGTCGTAAAATTTGAAGTTTCACCTTCTTAACTTTATCTGCACCTTGAAAAGACGTCGTCAAAATATCTCATATTTGTTTTGACGTAGTTGTACCTGCAATTTTCTCAAAATTATCATCATTCACCGCTTGATGAATAAAATACAGCGCCTTCTTATCTTTCTTCTGTATATCTCGATGAGCAGCCCGTTGTGCTTCTGTTGCATCTGCAGCAATCTCTTCAACTTCATTCTCTACGACACTAAGTAACTCGTTGTAGTCAAACAATACTTTCATCTGCACACACCATCTGTTGTAATTTTTCCTATCCAAAACGGGAACTGAGATTGGAATATTGCCATTCATATTAAAATTCATCTTGAATCTATTTTATATTTTCTTATCTGGCACTTTTTTTTTCTCTTGCCTTGAAAACAAAGTGACTACCGTTAACCCAAACTATCACCGGCAGCAAGGCTGAGAACCGGCGATCGGTGGCAAGTTCTGGCGACAAACTCCTGCCGGTGACGAATCTGGAGCTCCTCCTCTGGCGGACGGTGGCTGGAAGAGGGGCGAACAGCGATAAAAATGGTGGAAAACAGTGGTTGAACGTTGAAATCCGACTGGACAAACGGAAAGAGGACTGATGGCTTTGTCCGGTCACTTTTCGGCGACGAATTGGCGAGTTGAAGGCTGGGGAAGGAGGATCGATGACTAGGGAAGCGAAGTCCGAGGCTTCTGATGCACGGCGGCGACGGGAGAGGCCAAAATCAGGGTAGAAACGGTGGCAGGAATCTTTCAGTGTTATCTTGATCTACAGGTTTCCGGCAAGATTTCCGGCGCGTGGGCACCGGATTTGGGAAGATCGGCGGTCTGCGCTTCAGATAATGGTGTCTGGCGGTGAAATTGCAATCTACAGTGGTGCGTGTGGCGGCTCGTGAACGGCCGATGGCGGCTCCGGCGAGGCTCCGGCTGGTCCTTTTTCTTATCTGGCACTTTTTTTTTATTCTTTTTTTTTCTCTTGCCTTGAAAACAAAGTGACTACCGTTAACCCAAACTATCACCGGCAGCAAGGCTGAGAACCGGCGATCGGTGGCAAGTTCTGGCGACAAACTCCTGTCGGTGACGAATCTTGAGCTCCTCCTCTCGCGGACGGTGGCTGGAAGAGGGGCGAACAGCGATAAAAATGGTGGAAAACAGTGGTTGAACGTTGAAATCCGACTGGACAAACGGAAAGAGGACTGATGGCTTTGTCCGGTCACTTTTCGGCGACGAATCGGCGAGTTGAAGGTTGGGAAAGGAGGATCGATGACTGGGGAAGCGAAGTCCGAGGCTTCTGATGCACGGCGGCGACGGGAGAGGCCAAAATTGGGGTGGAAACGGTTTCAGGAATCTTTCGGTGTTATCTTGATCTGCAAGTTTCCGGCAAGATTTCCGGCGCGTGGGCACCGGATTTGGGAAGATCGGCGGTCTGCGCTTCAGATAATGGTGTCTGGCGGTGAAATCGCAATCTACAGTGGTGCGTGTGGCGGCTCATGAACGGCCGATGGCGGCTCCGGCGAGGCTCCGGCGACACTCCGGCTGGTCCTTTTTCTTTGTGTTAGATCATATATCTCTCACGATATTAGCGGCAATTTTGCTAGCACTTAACTCAAAAAAACTGAACAAAATTTAGTAATCAATACTTATTTTCAATTAATTAGATCTAAAACTCGGTGACGGTGACTTCTCGATTGACCAGCTCTGGTACCACTGTTAATTATTTCCCCATCCACCAACCGACGTTTCCGAGCCCAAAACGCCCTTAGTCATCCCCAAGAAATCGCCGGACAAGACAGCAGCCGTTTTTCATTTTTTTGTCACCGTTGTTCTTGTTTTTCGTCGTCGTTGGCCATCGTGCCACTCGCCGTCCACTTGAGAAGTCGCCCCTGAGGTCACCACCAGCCAATCCGTCGCCGGCGCCGGCACCATACCATCACCGGTGGGTGTTTCATTTTTCAAACCGAGAGGAGTTCATCAAACGAGCAGGAAGAAAAATTAAAAAAAAATAAACAAAACAAGGAAGTAAAGGCAGATCTGAGAAAATAAAGAAAGTGGGGTCAGATTGAAAATAACAAAAAGGGGGCAGATTGGAGAAAAATAAAAAAAATAAGGGGTCATAATAAAAAATTCAAAGGAGAACAACAAAGAATTATTGGAAAAACAAAGAGTAAGAAAGAAAAGAATTATTGATGGATTTAAGGATATGACAGACGTGAAAAATATAAAAAGTTGGAAGAAATTTGATGATCTAATAATTATGGGTATGAGAAGGAAGAAAAAAAAAGAAAATGAAGAAGAAAAAGAAGAAAACAAGAAAGAAGCGAAGAGTTTTAATTAAAGCAATAACAATGCGTTGAAGCAGTCATAGAGGTCGAGTTTTAGTGGATAATAATGAAGCAGTTAAAAAACGATGAAGCAACGAAAAGGAGAAGGTAGAGTTGAGTTGAAGCGAAGGAAATTTGAATTTAAAGATGATTTCAGGAGTTGAATTGAGATTTGAAATTATCAGCAATTGATAGCTAGTGAATGCTCAGATGAAAGTATTTGTTAGAGTTAATAGAAAACTCTGATGTGAGGACTTGTGGAGCTAAAAGAGTTCGGAGTTAGGGACATGTTATGTTGAGAGTTAAGATGCTCAGTTCAGTTGAGAGCTAATGATAGATCAGTTCAGTTTTTCCATGTGTGATTAGAAAACAAAATAAGAAGTGGAGTAAAAGTACTCTACAATCTCACAACTGTGTGTCGTGGAGAATAAAATCTCAGACCTCATTAAAGGTCGTTTGTCACAAGTTCTTTCAAAGATTGAAAGGGTAAGGAAGAATTAGTGAAACAAAATCAACGGCCATGTTGAAATCAATCAGAAGAATTTAGAGAAAGAATTGTTAAGGAGATTCTTGATGATCACATTGAAGTTTTAAAAGTTTGTTTGCAGATTGTGAATCAGTTTGAAGAAGAGTTAAGGTTCCAGTTGAAATTAGGAAATTGTTGATTTGATGCAGATTTCGATGATGAAATTGAAGTTTGAAGATTCTGTTCAGCGAAGTAGATGTTGTGAATGACTGCAAGATTGAATCAGAATTAAGGGAGGGTGTTGAAGTTAATTCAGATTCGTTATAAATTAGGATTTAGCGTTTTAGTAGAATTATGATTAGTTTGTCATGTTTTTATTATTAGAGTCGGAATATAAGTTGTTAGTCTATTATATAAGGAGTTGAGAGCCACAAATTATTGTGTAGCTGGTGAGTATATCCATTGAAAGGTTATAATTAGTGTGTGTGCTTCTCATTATTATTGTGTGACATTATTCAGTTTAATAAAGTCGTAGTGTTAAGTTAATTAAATCTAACAGCCAGTGATTTTCTTTTGTTTATGTGGAGGGCCTTACTTGTTATTTTTGTAAAAGAAACCCTTTGATCGGGTACCTATCAATAATTATTTAATTTTCAAATCATTAAAATAAAAATTTGTGTATTGTATTAAACAAAAATATTAATACAATTCAATTCGATAGAAAAACCTTAATTTAATAGAATTTTATCTACCAAATTAATATTAATATGATATAATTACGGAGCAATAAAAAATTTCACGTGCTTACGTAGAAACTTCTAATACTTGAATTTTTAAAAGTTTAATTTTAAAATTTTTGAATTTTTTAAATAAATAAATTTTTTATAATTGTAGTATTTATTAGTATTGTAATTGAATTAATATTTTAATTTCAATAAATTAAAGATCTAATTATCTCTTTTTTAATTTTAATAAATGATGATTTAAATAAATGCATATGTCTAATATTAATTAATATAAAAAATTATTAATCCTGCTTATCGCATGAATTATTTACTAATTATATTATAAAGCAAAGTGTTTGTTGTTAGTCGGTTGTTGGCTTCACCGTATCAATAAATGCATTATTCAATCATGTCATATCGCTGCTGTCGAATTCGGGTACAAAGACAATTAATATAGCCAAATTAAATTTTTAGTCCGACGAATGATAAAAAAGCACGGAGTAAAAAAAAATAAAAGAAAAGAAAAGAAAGCTACTCCTAGGATTCCATCAATTAATCCATATTTTTCTTATTGAGCGCGAATAATCAAATATGGAAATAATGTGGGGTTTCTTCAAATCTTTATCTCATTATTCTAAATACATAATTAGTTGTGATATAATTTCACTTAATAATTATTTTTTAAAATTTACTACGTAATTTAATTTTAAATAATAATTAATAACCACACCATAGTTATCGGATCTAGTCTGCCCAGTTGATTGGATGAAAAACCTAGCGATTGGGATATCAGACTAGACTGGGTTACATAATCTAACTGAAAAGAATATTTTTCAATCAAAATTTGGTCAAACTCAGATTGATAACCTGATAAAACTAAAGTTCTACCGAAATTTTACCAATTCAAAAAATCAAACTTTTTTTTTCTAATTCAAAATTATTAGATTTTTTTATCCTCTTTTTTGTACTTATTCTATAATAGTTTGCTGCTCATTTCAATTATTAATGAATTAATATCTATTTATTATCATAAATTTATCCATTTGAGTTTTTTTTTTATATACTTCTTAGTCATTAGAATTTAAATGTTGATTTTGAATTCTCACAAAATACATGTTGTCTGAATAAAAATGATTATATTAAGTTAATATCAGTTAAATAAAAAATACATATTAAGATCTAAAATAAAATTAGAGACAAGTATTTTGAATATTATTTAATGAATAAAAATAAATATATTAGATTATAAGAATAGTGTATTATTCTAATTTTTTACATTTTAAGATTAAATATTTTATTTATTGTAATTTATGTGATGTGAATATTTTATTAAATTAATTATTATTATTATATTTTTAATTATTTATGTGATTCAACCAGTGACTCAACGGTTGAACTAATAACTTAATTATCCTACTTCTTGGTCAGGTTACCGACTGGGTTGGGTCTAATAACTATAAATTACATAATTTATCTAACGACATCTAATAATTTAACTGTATTTTTTTTAATTTTAATAAACTAATAATTCATATCACTTTGTCGTTATTTAATATTTCTTTTTTTTTTTTGTTATGAAATATGGTTCATTGGTAAACCCAATAAGTGTTCCCAATAATTGTTTCTTAACATAAATTATGACAGTATTTGATAATATATCCGAAGATACAGTATTATGATTTTTATTGGAACTAATAAAACATAAAAAAATGCTATCTAGAAATTTTTTTATTTAAAAATGATCAGAAAAATATATATTTCTTTTGGGACATCGGCAAAAGCTAGTCACTAGATTTAAATGCTTTCTTCAATCATATTCACACTTAAAAGCAACCATCGAGCAATCAATCAACTTAAATGAAGTTAATTCGTCTTCATTATTTCATACTTTATTGCCCTTGTTTTTATCATGGAAAAAGGTACATAGCGACTTTAAGGCGGACTGGGGAAAGGCCAGTACTTATGGGTGACGCAAAGATGAGGATAAGTTTATTTTTAATCTTATATTTTTTTTTTTCACGTAACTCCATAACGTTATAGTCATTTTATTTAAGTTTTACACGTTAACGAGTCATTTTAATCGAGTCTAATTTTAGACAAATATTTGGTTGACCGTTAAATATAACATTGACCGCATTAAAATATTAAAAAAAATAAAAATACTTGATTTTAACGTATTAAAGTGAATAAAAAATAAAAATACATTATTTTGAATAAATATACGTAAATATAATTATAAAAAATAAAAAAATTTCAATAAATTTAAAAACAAAAAAAAATTAAAAAAAATTGTTAGAGACCTGGTTGACCGTTAAATACTACTTTGACTACGTGAAAATATTATGAAAAAACAGAAATACGTTATTTTAAAGTATTAAAGTGAATAAAAAAATAAAAATATATCATTTTAACTTATTAAAGTGAATAAAAAAATAAAAATGTCATTTTGATTAAATATCATAAATACAATTGTAAAAAAAAAATTAAAATTTCAGTAAATTAAAAAAAAAAGAAAATAAAATTATAAATTTTAGTTTATACAAAATATTAGTTTTTTAAAATATTTTTAAAATTATCAACAATTAAAAAATAAAAGAAAAATAAAAAAATTCATTCTCTCTTCTCCATTCCTTTCTCTCTCCTCCCTCCTCTCTTTCTCTCTCCTCGCCTCTCTCTCGTTCCTCTCTCCCTCCTCCCTCTTCTCTTTCTCTCTCCTCGCCTCTCTCCCCTTCGTCTCTCTCTCCTCCCTCCTCCCCTCTCTTTTCCTTCATCCCTTTCTCTTTCCTTGTCATCGTCCTCTTCCTACCTGCTTTCACATTTTTGTAAAAAAAAAATTGTTGGATTATATGAACACAAAATTGGATCTTATATGACAAGGAGAGAAAAAGGGAGGAAGGAAAAGAGGGGGAGGAGGGGGAAGACAGAGATGGAGGAGAGAGAGGGGAGGAGAGAGAGAGAGAGAAAGGAGGAGAAAGAGGGATGAGAGAGTAGAGAGAGGTGATGAGAGAGAAAGAGAGGAGGGAGGAGAGAGAAAGGAGGAAAGAATTGAGAGAAACTAATTTTTTTTACATTTTGTTTAATTTTTTTAATTTTTAATAATTTTAAAAATATTTTTAAAAAAATTAATAATTTTCTTTTATTACTTTTGGTTTTTTAATTTTTTTTGTCTTTAAATTTATTAAAATTTTAATTTTTTACAATTATTTTTACGTATATTTAATCAAAATGACATATTTCTATTTTGTCATTCATTTTAATAAGTTAAAATGACATATTTTTATTTTTTATAATATTTTAATGTAGTCAAAGCAGTATTTAACAGTCAATCAAGTCTTTATCTAAATTTCTTTAATTTTTTTCTTTTTTGTTTTTAAGTTTATTAAAATTTTAATTTTTTTTATAATTATATTTACGAATATTTAGTCAAAATGACATATTTCTATTTTTTTCACTTTAATACATTAAAATGACGTATTTATATTTTTTTTATAATATTTTAACGTAGTTAAAGCAGTATTTAATAGTAACTAAGTTTTCAACTAAATTTCTTTAACTTTTTATTTTTTATTTTTAAATTTATTGAATTTTTTTTAAATTGTATTTACGTATATCTATTCAAAATAGCGTATTTTTATTTTTTATTCACTTTAATACGTTAAAATCACGTATTTTTATTTTTTTATAATATTTTAATTGAGGTTAACGCTGATTTTAACGTTCAAATAATCCTCCGTCCAAAATTGGATTCGATTAAAATGACTCGCTAACATGTAAGATTTAAATAAAACAGTCCTAACGTTATGGAACTGCGTAAAAAAAAGATAAACGGATTAAAAATATGCTTATCCCTGTAAAGATGGGGTGTGGCGCTAGATCCTGAAACACGTGTACGGTTGCCATGTGCGGCTACATGGCGTATTCATGAACCAGACCAAACTGTGTACCTCTGTACCAGATATGAACCATCTCGTTTTGTGCCTATTAGCAATGTGTTTCGTGTGGAGAAGGTGGAGTGGGTCAATCTGGCAGCGCTTAGAGATGGTAATTTAATTCATATTTGTTGGAGATTACTAATACTCACTTTAATGAGTATTGGATTAAATGTCGTTAACTGAGAAATGAAGATTCCTGTCCTATTTGTTGTAATTTTTAACAAGCATGAGTTATTATTTGAATGTATTTTTATTGTATATTTTTGAGTGGAGTGATCAGTACTGTCCATATTTATTTTAATGTATATAGCTGTACTATTTCAAAAAGTATTGTTGGGAGTACATTAAAAATTTTTGTAGCAGGTTTGTCAGGATGCAGAACGTGCTGTTATAATAACTTTCTCTGATTTGATTATATGTAATTAATATTTCAAAATTAATTAAGTTTAATTGTAATTTATAATTTGTTTTGAAGTTTTTACTTAATTTATTAATAATCTATTTGACTATATGATATAAAGATGGTACGCGTCGATTTTTTTTCTTGCTTTAAGCAAATTTCTCCAACTATATTGCGTCGCTCTTTTATACAAGTTCTCCAAAAATTAATACAACCATTATATTCTAATCAAAAAAACTATTATTGGGCAGTTGATATATATACACATAAATTTCTTTATACACGCACAATATAACAGTTAAGAACTCACTGTTATTTTATAATAGATGTGTACTAAGGATATTTGGGCGTGTAATTATCAAATCTGATTGGGTAGATGGTGACTTTAAGTGGACTGGGAAAAGGCCGGATGACGCCAAGACGCGGTCTTGGGACAGGTGAACTCTTGCCATGTGCCGCAACAGGGCCCATTCAAGAACCAGACCAAACTCTGTACCTCTGTACCGGATATGAACCTTCCCCAGCCGGGTGCTTAATTAGCAATGCGTTTCGTGTGGAGAAGGGGGAGTGGGTCAAGTCAATCAAAGCTGGCAGCGCCTGGCACTAGCGCATGCAAAGGAAAGGTTGGCTAGGTTGGCTTCTTGCGTCGGCGACCAATTTTTGTTGGGAGTGAAAATGAGGAAGCAGGGTGGTTCTAAAGTCTAAAAAGGAAATATTGGAATTATATATCTAACAAGCCGAAGCCATTAAAAAATTAATTTATTCGTTAAATAATAAATTGTATGATAAAATTTATTATTTGACTCTTAAAAAATTTAAATTTAAATATTTTACACATTTAAATCTTTTTAAACAGTAAACTGAGGAGTTGGCAGTCCGCAACCAATCTAAACAAGGTAATAGCAACAAATTGGTCATCATAAGAAATTCAACAAACGATGACCACGTGTCAAAATTTCATTGGGTAGAGGTGTACAGAATCAGCACTCTTGCGTCAACACTCTTACGTGTGCTTAATTAAGCTGCAACTACTTGGAAAACCGGATTTCTAGGTTCACTGAAGTCATTTTTTTTCAACAATAATTTAACTTAATTTTAAATATAAATATAACTAAATTTTAAGTGAATCTAATTAAAATAAAAAATTAAATAATTAATTTATATGATATAATATTATGTGTATATTATATTTATAAAAAAATAATAAAATTCTCGAATACCACTAATTTATATCAGAAAAAGGTAGGTGACCAAATGTTGATGGCCAAACAACATTCAAATAATTTTTAGTTTATATAACGAGACTTATATTTTATGTAACTGTAATAATAAAAAGTGATACGAAAAAATATTACTATTTTTTATAATTTATTTTTTTAATTATTGCACAAAATGAAAATATTTAGATTTTTAGATGCTATTTAACCACTTATAATGGATCCCAATTTATATTTATATTGCACCAAGTGAGTCCTTGTAATTGATACCGGCCCTCTCAGGAACTTTGCTTCACTCATACTTCCACATTTCAAGCATCCCCAGCTCTACTCCTGTTCTATCATTCCCAGGGTTATCAAGATCCTTCTATATTCACAACAATGGCAGAGAAGGTACGTGGATCATATTATTTTTCTATCTCTTTATCACTTGGCAAACTCGTCTTTTCCTTCCTCTTTCTGTCGTGGGTGTTTTTTCTGTTTCACTTTTTTTCCACAGTTCTTGTTTTGTTTGTACTTTTGGGTATCTCCGCTTCCATTTCATCTGTGTCAGACTGTCAGTACATTGTTTCAGTTATAATTCTTTCTTGTCTGCAATTCCCAAAAAGAAAATTCTTTGTTTCTTTGTGATCAATGAGACAGTTTACAATTTTCTCTGCATAAGTTGTTTTGTGTATGAAATTACACAATGTTACAGGTTACAACAATGGTTATTAGAGTTGACCTCGGCTGTGAGAAATGCCGCAAGAAGATCAAGAAAGTGCTGTGCAAAATCCCTCGTGAGTACTCTTCTGTCATTACCCAATTTTTCGTGGAAATTCAAGGATAGTGACTGAGTTTGTTTCTTGGAATTTTTGGTGTCTTTATGAACAAGAGAAATTCAGAACCAGACATACGATGAGAAGTCAAACACAGTGACAATCACTGTGGTCGGTCGCTGTCCGGAGAAAGTGAAGGACAAGATTTGCAGCAAAGCCCGTAATATAATTCTGTGCGGCGTCGAGATCAAAGAAACACCAAAGCCAGAGCCTAAACCTAAACCTGTTCCACCTAAACCTGATCCACCTAAACCTGATCCACCTAAACCTGATCCACCTAAGCCTGATCCATGTTACAGGGTATGCTATGAAGCTTATGGGTGCGGCCCATGTTACCCTTGCATGCCACCCCCATGTTATTATCCATGTTATGGAAGGCCAGTTTATGACAGCTGGGGCGGCGGCGGCTGCCGAATTATGTGAGCAGATGTTCTGATTATGTGTCTGAAGAAAATCCCAATGCAGCATGCATAATCATGTGAACTGAACGCACCATCCATGGTCGTCAATATCATACCATGTCATGATCTTGTAATTGCCTAATTTGTTGAAATTTTGAGTCATTTATTTAAGGGCTGCACATGGGGGAATGTCATAGGGCTTCATTACATGACCACAAAAATTTTCTCTATTGTGTTCACACGAATTTTTTTTGTGTAACTAGAAGTATTTTTTGTGCAACTAAGAGCAAAAAATGTACAACAAAAAAATAATAATATTTTTTGTATCACTTTTTATCATTGTGGTTGCACAAAATACTCTTATGATTACACAAAAAAAATTACGTGTGGAAACAGTAAGAAAAATTTGTTTGGCCATAAACATTTTCCCAATGTGATATTCTCATTGTATTGAGTATAGATGTAGGGGCTTCATGTGGCAATAAAAGATTAATAAATAAGTTTGGTGAAGTGGGCATTGGTCATGACGGGTTAAATTGTTCAGCAGATTTCATTTACTGCCTTCGTAACACGTTTGTTTACTAGTAAAATTGTGAAAAAAAGACCCAAGATCAAAAAAATGTCTATGTTTTTCGATACGCTCGTAGACAGGATTAAAGCTGTCGGTTATGTGCCTGATATCACTTCAACTCATGATGTGGAAGAAGCCATCAAGGAGCAGTTGCTGAATACACACTGCGAGAAGTTGGCTATTGCCTTTGGACTTTTGAATACAAGCCGGGGTACAACCATTCATATTAGGAAGAACCTAAGAGTTTGTGGTGACTGTCATAATGCAACCAAGTACATTTCACCTGTAACTGGAAGGGAAATTATTGTGCGAGATCTGCATAGGTTCCACCACTTCAAGAACGGAACTTGTTCTTATGGCGATTATTGGTAATTTCGTTTCGCATAAGTCTTCATAGAAAAATATTAGTTTTTTTTTCTTTTTTATAAAAAAAATGGTTAATTTTAAGTCAATTTTATGGATCCTGTATTTTTCCTACTCAAACCAATCAAGAGTGGACATTGTAGACTACTAGAATGCCCTTCCTGGTGATCCATGTATTTTTCTCTTAGAATCAACTCAATACTTAAAAGCAAAGATCTTATTTTGTTTTGTGTATATGTATAAACAGATGGCACACTTGAAAATAGAACTGACAGAATGATTAGTCGTTCATGATTAGAGAAAAAGAAGTCAGTTTGGATTTGCCAAGGAACTTACTAGGGAACATGGATCCTGATTGCCTATTTTGTCCCTTCAATATCTGTATAGGAGAACGCAACGAGAATAATTACAAGTTTACAACTCTTGGGGAATGGCATTGTTCTTGTACAGTAAATTTGGTTTATAGACAAAACATGAGAAATGTACAGGCAGTAATCTTCCTTGCCTGGCCTAAAAAACAAAGGAAGGCCGAAGAGTGCTAGCATCGTTAAGCACGCAGGCTGCTCCGAGTAGGACAGAAACTAGAAGGTAATTAATAAGGGAAAAAAAAAAAAAAAAAAAAGCAACACGTACACATCTCTGATCTCGATTCCTAAGAGCTTTTGTTTCTCTGTTAGCTTGCCAAGAAATTTGAGTTCTAATATGTTCTACCAATTAAAATTATTGCCCTTCAGGAATGGTAGCCAAAGATGGTTTCCATTTTCGATCCCCCTCCATAAAACTGTCAAGAGAATTTAACAGCATTCCCTTTGGACTTATTTAACTGCTCTGCATTTCTCAGCAGCAACTCCAATTGTTGCGCACTCAACACAATCTTAATTTTTCGGCTTCGAAAAGTTTCTAGGTTGCTCGTTTTCAGACTAAACGCAGATTCCAGCCTGGTGTTGGGTGGCAATGCTGCATATGACAGGTCAAGGGGCACCAACTTGTGGCTGCTATAACAGCAAGAACTGATATTTTTGTTTCTTGTAGATGATTTGAACTGTTCTCCTTCTCCATCATAAATGAAAACCATGCTCTTCTTTGCAGGTGAATGGCACAGCCCATGTAAGCAGTTTTCCATTCGTAATGATGTTCTTCTGAATAGAAGATCATTGAGCAATTTATAGTATGGTGTTTAATTGGTTTCACGTTGAAGGCAGTTTAACGTGCAAGGCACCACACCCCTTTCCCTTTATTAATTCATTTATTTTATATTTCCTATTTTCAAGAGAAATTGACTTTCTTTACATCACTTTAATGTGCCAATGTTTGGGTGGTCAATGGAAATATTCACTAGTGAGAAAAATAATTTAATTCCCGAAGAAGAAGGCCCACTGTTTGTTCACTGCTTTTTCTTTTCTTTTTTTTAATGGGAAAAATAGGAAAATAAGGGTTACTGTGGTAAACTGAGTTAAAACTCCCCACCAAATTTATGAACAAACAAATTTCTAATAGGCAACCTTTGTTCCCACCATTCAGCACAGACCAATGTCCTGCGTTTCACTTGATCTTTCGTTCAAATGGGTTCGCCTCGAGTCAGATTAAGTTGAGGTGCAGACGAGTTAGAGCTGTTTGAAATCTCAGTATTATATAAGTCTAATTTAGTTTCTATTTATTTTTTCGTCAGAGAGATTTATCGAATTAAATTTTAGATTTAATTAGTTCATAGCATAGGTATTAAATCCTACCCGGCCCGACCAGTCGGACCGGTGGCTCAGTGACCCGAGCATTGGGTCGGGTCGGGTTTAGTGAACAGTAATCAGGTTATTTAAATAATAAAAAATTATTTTTTTCACTTTTTACTGTGTAAACAGTAAAAATAATATTGTTATAATAATAAACAGTTATAAATTTTTTTCACTTTTCACTACATGAATAGTAATATTTGCACCATATTCACACAGTAAAATTTATTATTTTTTTAACTTTTTATTGCGTGAACAATAAAAATAACATTTTTTATAATGCTAAACAATATTGCACAATATTTTCTTATACAATTTAAGAATTTTTCACTTTTTGCTGTCTGTTTTTTCTGTATACAACAATTTAACATTGTTCATATATCAAACAATAGGTTAAATTTGACATTGAAAAATAGTTCTTCAAGAATTTTTATCAAAATTGTGATTGGTATAAACTACTTTTTAATTTTTGAAAATATAATTATTGTATTAAATTGTATAAAAAAATTATATATTTATTTAATATATATTCCTCTTCTTAAAAATTAATGATTCACCGGTTGAACCAATGACCTACTAGTTAAACCAATAACACATTGACTCAATTGTCTGACCGAATCAATATCTAAGCCGGTTTTAATAACTATAGTTCATAATCTTTCATAACTTCATTAACTGTAGGCTTGTTTGGCCAAATTTTACTCCTATTTTTTACAAATTTCTTTGACCTTCTCGCATTGATTTTATATACAAAATCGAATTATCTTAATTAATGATTTCCTTTCAATTTAAAAAAAAAAAAAGTGAAGTGGGATATCTACATTTGCGATGAATTGTTGGTCCGTCAGCTTTTTCACTCACATACCTTTTGAGTCGATAAAAGCCAAAGATATTGATAAGGTTTTCTTTAGTAAACCGAAGAAAACCTCTCATTATTATACATATATAATAACGATATCAATCAGTGAATCAATCAAACACAAAGTGGTAGTGATTCTGATTTCTTTCATTATTTTTGATATTGATAATAAGTAATTGGCTAAAGATGGGCACCTATGAACCATAAAACACGCCGAAACTATGCAAGTTGATAATTTTCTTTTTCTCGCAATGAGAGCCAACAAAAAGACACAACTTTCTTTTTGTTTTTTTTTTTTTTTTTGTCCTACACACAATTTTCTTATGGTTCACATAAATATACCTCTCACGAGATCCGTACCATGTGTGATCCCTCCCTACAAACATGTGTGATCCGTACCATCCATTCACGGTCCAGCAATTCTCGGCATGCAGTGATAAGATTTGCTTGTGGATGCAAATCACCTGTCCCCCAACGCAGACAATGAACCACAGCTTGGGAATCCAACTCTAGCCAAATCTTTTTATAACCACAATGCCACGCCAGTTCAAGACCGTCCAAAACTCCCCAAAGTTCCTTGGAAAAAACCGAACAATAGCCGATATTGTGAGCGAAGCCTGCAAGCCAGCGTCCCCTACAATCTCGAATAACTCCTCCAGCAGACGAGGAGCCTTGCTTGCAGCAGCCATCAGTATTAAGTTTCAACCACTCCCCATTAGGAGCCTCCCAACCGATCAAATGCTTCCTGTCCACGAGAGACTGCACAACCTTGCCATGTATCGCAGGCAAAGGCCCAGAAGAACACAGCATAGTCTCCGCAGCCATAGATAGAATCAAATCTTTAGGATAAAAGAACCCTTGACTCTTTGCAAAAATGCGTTCATTTCGCCATTTCCAAATGTACCAGCATGCAATAGCAAACACCGAGGCCCACCGAACTCCCTGAGCATCGGTCTCTCGTGATAAAACATTATCCACAAACCAATCCCTCCACTGAGCTTGGAAGAACTGATTAACATTAGGGGTTGGAAGAGCCGACCACAAGGCAGCCGCTGACCCACAAGCCCGCAATAAGTGAATGAGAGACTCCTCAACCCTTCCACATAGGCTGCAAAGTGCTGAAACGGAGAAACCGCGCCTCCATCTCTCTTGATTCGTGAGCACCCTCTCCTTCGCCACTTGCCAAAGAAAACATTTAACCCTTTCCGGCACCTGTAGCTTCCAAATGGAAGCCAGCCGCCTATCCCAACGGCCAGTGTTCGACCCTCGGGTGCACGCCTGGTAAGCGGATGCCACAGAGAAGACACCATTGGTGGAGCCTCCCCAACAGATTCGGTCATGAACGTCCTCCCGCACCAAAACCGCTCCTAGGGCCCTAGCAATTTGCACCGGCAATAGAGAAGAAAGCAAGTCCCACTTTCAGCCCACCTTCGGAACCCAAAACTGGGCAACTGAGAGTTGTAAATCCCCTTGAGTTAAAATAACTGTTGCGAAACTTGATAGAGGAACACCCAGTAGCCACTTATCACCCCAAAACCGAACATGCTGTCCATTGCGAACCCGCCACCGCAGCTGATCATCAACAAGAGAGCTAGCCCGAATCACCCCTCTCCAGGCCACAGACGCAGAACAACGAAACCGCACAGTATCCAATCCTTGCTTGCAGTATTTGGCCTTTAATATGCAAACCCAAAAACTCTCTGGCTCTTGTTTAAACCTCCAACCCAACTTGGCCAGAAGTGTGGAATTCATCGATTGTGCACGGCGAATATTCAAACCACCAAGTTCTTTCGCCTGGCAAACCTCCGGCCACTTCACAAGATGGACGAGACTCCGCTGCTCAGTGTCTCCCCAGAGGAAGGCACGATTGTAGCGGTCAAGTTTATTCGTTATAGAGACCGGAAGGGGAACGGTGTGCATTGTAAAAACTGGAAGAGACGAAGTGACTGACTTAATAAGCGTCAATGAACCTGCAAAGGATAGAAATTGGGCTTGCCAACCCGCTAGCCTAGCTTGGACACGATCCAATAAGCCCTTATACATGCTTGCCTTCAGTCGACCATGAATAGCTGGAACCCCAAAATACCGGCCCAGGTCTTCAGTAAGCTGGAGGCCGTTTTCCAAGCTCAGCGCCCTCGCCAGCTGCCTAGGAGTGTTTTTAGAGACTGGATTTTGAAAGGCTAACCTTCTGCCCTGAGCAAGTGCAGAACTCATCCAAGCATTGCTTAACAACCCGAACCTGCTGCACACTGGCCTTGGCAAACAGAACTACATCGTCTGCAATAAAAAGATGCAAAATACCAGGGCCTTCCTTAGATAAGACCACTGGCTTCCAGTTCCCCGCTGCTACTTCCACACAAATCTGATGACCCAGCCTCTTAATACATAAAACAAACAAATACGGCGACAGTGGATCACCTTGCCGTAACCCTCGTGAAGGCGAAAAATAGTCTGTAGTTTCTCCATTCCATAACAACCTCAACGTCGGTGTAGTCACACACGCCATAATGAGGGTGATCAAAGTGGATGGAAGAGCTAACTCCTCTAACGTATCCTGTACAAAAGCCCAACTGACCCTGACGTAGGCCTTCTCAAGGTCAAGCTTAATGACCATCTGACCTACAGTGCTTCGTAACCTGTTCAAGAAATGCAACACTTCCTGAAAGATTACAATATTTTCGATTATGCTATGGCCTGGCACAAAACTAGCTTGCATGGGAGCGATCCACTTAGGCAACACCGACTTTAAACGGTGAACCAATGCTTTAGAAATAGCTTTATAAACCACGTTACATAGACTGATTGGCCGGAAGTCAACAATCCGCTCCGGTCGCTCTTTTTTTGGAATTAACACAAGAAGAGTCTCATTGACACTTCGCGGAAACAAGCCACCATGCAAAATCCGTAGCACAAAGTGAATAAATGAAGTCCCTACCGTAGGCCACATACGTTGGAAGAAGGCGGCAAGGAACCCGTCCACGTGCTCGGAGCCTTGAATGGAGCCATGGCAAACAAGGCCTTCTGCACCTCATCAACTGAAAACCTCACAGCAAGTCCCTGCCGCTCCACAGGGGACAACACAGGAAAGCAACCAGGCATAAAAGACAGGCCAACCCCTACACTCTGCTCGCCCCTCAACAGTGTATAATTGTTGAAAGTAGCCACAAGCATGAGCCCGCAACTCCGGGTCTGTCCACAACCACTTACCAGCCTCATTTTTTAGAGCTTCAACGCGATTTCGTTTCTGACGAATGATAGTGGAGACGTGAAAACATATTGTATTTCTATCCCTATCCGAAATCCAAGTAGCTCTCGATTTTTGGAACCAAAAAATTTCCTCTTGCTTAAGTTATAGTTGCAGTTCCTGTTGCAATCTAGCCTCTAATGCAGCCAATCCTGGGCGAAAGGCTCTGGACAGTGCGTCTTGATACCCATGAATCCTATTTAGAAACCTTGTTTTGCGCCTAAAAATGTTCCCAAATACCTCGTTATTCCACCGACATACCGAACCGGTAAATCTCCGTAAGATATCCAGAAGAGCACCCCCAGACTTCCATGCGTCATCAACTAAACTGTGGAACTGCTCATAAAAAAACCATGCAGCCTGTAATCGGAATGGACAACTGCCTCTATGTAGTCGGCCAACACCAAATAATTTAATCAATAGCGGATTGTGGTTAGACCCTACCCGAGGGAGGTGCTGAACGATAGCCTCAGGCCAAGCCAGTCTCCACTGCGTATTACATAAAGCTCGATCAAGCCGGCCATATACCCGAGTTGCTTGGTGTAGGCCCCGCGCCCAAGTGAAGCGAGGACCCAAAAAGCCCAAGTCTATAAAGCCCATCTCATTTATCCATCGCGCAAATGGCTCCCACCGACAGAGCCGAGTAGGAGAACGCCCTCTCCGTTCTTCCGGAGAACTGATGCAATTGAAATCAGCCGCTTCCATCCACGGCAAGTGCACAGACTCCTGAACAACCTTCAAACGGTCCCACATCAACCGCATTCTACCATTGGTGGGATTTGCATACACTACGATAAGTAACTAGGGTCCCATACTCGGATCCTCAACCTGCACATGAAGGAACTGATCCGATTACTCCAAAACGTGTATGACAAGATCCTCCTTATTTCAAAATAACCATATTCCGCTGCTAAAGCCCAAGCTTCCTTACGGAGGACAGCCGATAACCCAACTTGTTTACACACTTTATCAGCTTGCAACCCACTGATCCGAGGCTCACTCAACGCCAATATCCTCGGCTTATGAAGCTTAATCAAAGAACGCAACTTACGCATAAAAGCGGTGCTAGCAGCACCATAACAATTCCATATTATTAATCCATAAACTAACACAAGGAAAATAATCATCTAAGAAGAGCTCGACGAAACACTTAATCAACCATGGACCCACCCTGAGAACCCAAACCTGGGCGCATGTCCACCTGCAAAGGAGACTCCTCAACTTGGGACAACAAACCCATCTCCATGTCACTAGCTCCCCCCTTATCGGGTGGGTCAGAAAAGTGAGGAACAGTAGGGTCCAAAACCATGGAGGGAGTTACAGCAGGGGGAGGAGGATCACCCCAATGAGTTGGAGCCCCACTGGACTCTATCAGGCCCTTAGGCCCAGCACAAACCATTTCGATGTCTAGATGACCACCAGGTTGGCAATTACCCTCACCTACCGCACGCGTTGACTGACGCGTCAGCAATGCACTCGTGCTCCCCGCATGCACTCCACAAGCCTTTTGCACCACAGTGATTTCGGCACCACTCCCGGGGTTTAGCTGCCCAGATAATTCTTGAGGCCCGATCTCGTAAACCTTTTGATGACTGCCAGTGGGAGCCATCGGACGACCGCCGCAACCAACCATAGCTTGTGGCGCAGGGCTCAGGGGTCCCCGGGCCCCAGTTGGGCCCGCCATCGATTGCCCAGCCACCGGAGACTCCTGCCGTAGAACATCGAAGCGGGAACCCTACCCCTCCAACAGCCCTGTGCCAACACCCGCATTACTCCCATGGCTTGTTTGCTTACCCTTGCCATAGCCACCCCGCCTACCTGAACGCTGTACCAGCATCCAAAGACCATATGGAGCGAGCTCCTCCAGTCGCGACTCTGGCACGTTAGGATTCTCCGGTACAGTCTCCCCACCAGCAGAATCACTGACAGCACAACAGCCCGACTTATGGCCATACTTACCACACTGGAAACACACTAAATGAATCCCTTCATATTCGATACGCCTGATCTTTCCTCCAAGAACATAGCGCATCACCAACGGTGAACGCAAATCCACTTCCACACACAGCCGGGCATAGTTACATCAGGACACCTCCTCCGTGGTTCGATCAATCTTAAGAGTACGCCCAACCAAATTACCCAAGCGCCACAGTATCTTCGAGTGGTAATATTCCACTGGCAGTCGAGGAAGCCGAATCCATACCGCAACACAATCAATTCCTGCCTCATCCGGATCAAAATCCCGCTTCCATTTTTGCACCGTAAGGTAATGGCCCGCGATGACCACGGACCGCCGCAAAGAACAAAATCATAATCCTCCGCATGCTCGAGCTTCACCATAAAGAACCATTACCCAATTCCATAAGTTGCATCTTCCCCGAGAGCGAACAAAGCTCCCACAAGCGGCGGTGTAGGAAACCATACCCAATGTCACGACCCAGCAGCTTAATGATGAGAGCCCGCTTATAGGACCCCCGTATCTCCCGTTTCTCAACAGCAGTCGCGAGGACCACAAGTGTTCTCATCATCAGAAAACACCTCCTCAACCTCCTCCTCAAGCATGGCCTGATCCTCGACCTCAGCCCAGCTATGTAAACCATGCGTTGCAAGAAACGCACAGCGATAAGCCACAAGATTCCGGTGCTCCAAAACAGCCCCTTCCTCGTGCACGAAGCCCGCACCTCCTGGCGGTGGACCAAGGTCAGGCGGGCCCTCAAGCTTCCGCTTAATCTTCTTAGTGTTGCGAGCGAGTGGATTCTCGGGCTCCACCGATGGTCGAGAATCGCAATTGAGCATCATCGTCGCAGTTTCTGGAAAGTTCGCCATTTGCGTGTCAAACACTTATCTAACACACTTTATCCCAAAAATGTGGTGTCCGTACTTCACTGGCCCGAGAGATCGTACCCAGGAAAACCCAATATATGGTTGGTCAGCCTGGTGACTGGTGAGTAGGGCTTCGTATCTTGCAAAGGGAGGAATTGAAAGCGGGACCCATGTGGAATTGCAACCATTCAGAAGTCGACAAGTGCGGCGATTTGCGTGGGGCTACGGGTTCCAATGAAATGTGTATGAGTACGGAAAATGTCGGAAGAAAGCACAATTTTATTCGGTATTTGTAAGTGTCGTGTGACCTGATTTGTTAAATAATTATATTTAAAAAATAAAATAATAAATAATATTTAAATAATATTAATAGATTATGTATCGGTTTATTTTCGTGAGCTATATTTAAAAAGAAAAATTGTAAAATTAAAGATGACTGATTTTACACGTTCCTGTCTCAACCAATACAAGTTGTGGCACGTCTGAAAGAAGAAACTCCAAGAGAAGAAATGGAAGTCCTTGTGCAAATAAAGTGATAGACTATTTTGTCACATACAATACACTCAAAAAATAATAAAATAATATTACATAATTCACATTAAAATATAACATCAATTAATGCAAATTGAGAAGATGTTTTTGTAAAATTAATTATACAGATATGTATAAATGAGTATATAAAAAATATATAATTAATTTAATAGTTTAAGTTATTGTATATTTACTTTATTTTTATTTATATTTATTTACTTAACTTTTCTAACTTTTTATTAATAGCTACGAGGTTTTGGCAGCAAATATGGCAAATTGCTCTATTCACAAGGGTAAAAAATTATTTTTAGCCTGCCCTGTGGTTAATTCAAATGATTAAGTTGGGGATTCTAGATTCAAACCCTCCCAAAGTCTGCCCTACATCAGTGCCACTTGACCAATCTTGGGTTCGGCATTTTTCTTTCTTTTTTTTTTTGTACTCGGGAACTTCATCATATAGGTGGCCGGTGGCTGTAATAATTCCCTATATATTCAATATAAATATGTTTAATTTTTCCAAGTAAACAACTTATAAAATATTTGACAAATTGTGCGCTTCGAGCCAAGGTCCTTCATTTTTGTTCTTGGTGTCAGACAAAACTACATGTATATAAAAAAAGGAATACTATTACATTAGTGTAAATTAAGAAGATAAAAATAAATATAGTTTGATATCTAATAATTTATATTATTTTTTTATTTTTTTAAATTTAATATATATCATTTTAATCTTACATAATTCATACTCATCAAATATTCTCTCCCCTCCCTCCTCCCCTCTCCCAAAATAAAATCTTCCATCGGATTTTTTATTGAAAAGTGGGTAATTTTATGAGTTAGGAGTAATAAATGTTACTACTTGAGATAATAGTCTAATATTACCTCAACGTATTTTTCTTATTCTTGACTCAAATTTAAGTTTTACAAGCAGCGTCTCGCTGCTTTGACCACTAAATTTGGTTAATTTGATCGTATCCTACACATCATTGATTTCAGACTCGTTAACACCGTTTAACCAGTTTAGAAAAAATTCGTTCAGGTCAAATAGTTATCAAATGGTGAGTTGTTTCTCATGAGTTAGGATGAATGAATCAAAAACAAATAGGGGTTATTTTGTCTTTAAATCTGGTAATTGATATATTTATAATATATTTTTTTTTATTTATTAAAAAAATAAAAAAAAATCAATGATCGACATATCTGTAATAAATTATTTTTATTTATTAAAAAAGCTAAAAAAACAAAAAAAAGAATAGTCAATGGTAGACGTGCATGGCGGCAAATAAATTATTGAAAGCTTGAACAGAAGTCAGTTTAATCGATCAGTTGCGTGAAGATAAGCGCTATTTCTTTGTTGCATGCAAATTGCGTATGACCTTCTTCCTGTGTTTTTGGCACCTTTCTTTTATGTGATTACCGACAAAACGTCACAGGGCATGCTATATATCATATGAAGCAATAAGGATCAAAGTAGTTGGACTTAGAAAATTTAATATGAATAAATATGGAAAACACTTTAATTAACACGATTTAATAAGCCGTTGTTCTAAGTGATAATCACTGTATGGAATAACATGAAAGTAGAGAATTAAATGGGATCACTGATTTTTGTGACGCTTGAAGAAAGAATCAGATGGAAAAGCACGAAATGTGGTGGAGCACGAAATTTCTTTTTTAATACATATATTTTCAGAATGATAGAGCAGAAAGAAGAAGCCAAAATGGAGAAAGACCCCGTTCTGAAACTGATGTTATTGGAATCCAAAAAGCAAAAATCATGACAACACCACAAAGACCATGCATAAAGATGGTGGTCGGTGGGGGTAGTCAGTCACTTCGGCTAACAATATAGCCACCCTGCTGACTGGCAACGGTAGCCAGTTACATCTGCATGCCAGCCACTGGTCTCGCTTCCCTTAACCTCAAAGCCGTCCTTTCCTCCTGTAAATCCTTTTTCCTCCTCCTCGTTTTGCCTCCCACCTTGCAGACCCCCATATCCACTGTGATGAGGCTTTTTGATTTAGTATCCTTCAAATCAGGCCGCAATAACATCACCAACAGCCTTCCTTGCTTGAGATATACATTTCCCGATCATTACTCACCATTTTTACTGTTTTTGGCGACTGGTATGGCAACGCCGTCGGTGGCGTTTTTGCCTTCGTTGCCGACATCGCAGCACCGACCACCGGCACGATCGCTGGAGACCATGCCGCTGCAGCTGGAGTTTGTGTCATCAGCGCTGCCTCCTGTGCTGCAGTCTCTGCCAGAGCAGCCGTAGCCACTATCCACACCACCACCATCGCTGACCACGTCCCCGCCCCCACTGGCCGCCATCCCTGCCTTTGGATGAGACATGAAGAGCTTCTGTTGCTTTTGTTTGATTTTGGTGGTTTGTAATGCCTATGCCTATGATTATGTTAGTATTTTGATTGTTTCAAAAATTGTTGTCGGAAATACTAGTCGGAAATACTAGAACGATTTCTACTATAGAACTGTTAAAGTCTAATATGTGCTGTTGCAGGTAATTTTATTCAACCGGAATTGATCTGGTAGATTGTCTCAGACTTTGTACTCATATAATAAATAGTCAGTTTGATCATATGTTATATAAGTTATTTGTACTATTTTACTATTTTTGATACTTTTGTATCGGTTTTATATACAAATTTACTTGATATTAAAAGGCAAAATCTTTATGGACGCATTCTCCTGGACGTAAATGGACATGCTATATTTTTTTATTTTTTTTAACTATATACAAAGTGTTTTATATTACATGAACAATGTTTTATATAACATGTAAGAAATTTATAGTAATATAGTATAAATTGCAAAAATTTCTTAAATATTGTTTAAATGGTTTTTGATATGGTATAAAATAATTTGTATCTACGACTCTTAAATCATTTCTTAAATCATTTCCGTCTAGGAGCGCCAGTCCATAGAGTAGGACTCTTGTTAAAAACCAATGGTTTAGGTTCCGTATGGTACAAAAGTGTAGTGTCCCTATTATGTGGGAGGTGTTTAAGCTTTCTTTTTTTTATTTATTTTTTCCGAAATTAAGGTGGGGAAGGAGATTCAAGTATTAATAAGATTTAAGATTCGTACTCAGATCTCACCTCAAGTTTTACAGTTAATAACCATTAAATTAAAATTATGTTTATGTTTTTGACAAAAGGCAGAAAGCAAGCCACAAATAAAACTTTATTGAGAAGAAGAACAAATCAAATTGAAAGTTCCGCGGCCAGCATCTTATTCGTTGGGTTTTACTTGTTTACAGGTTTTTGGCTTGATTATTAAGGACAGCTCTCGACGGTACAGGGGGAAAAATTGGGAGAGAGACGGATTGGAGGTTAGTTTTATATATTGAAAACCCACAAAGAAAATTTCTACAACATTTTTTCCTTAGTTTTGAAATACCCTCTCATTCATTTGTTTGTGTATTCTTTTTTTAACTTATCCGCATTCATGTGGCTGCAATTAATCTTTTTGATTTATATTTATCTATAGCGATAAAATTAAGAGATCAAAAACCCTTATCAAAAAGAGCTAGCAAGAAACGTTGTCTCAAAATAAGGGAATTTGGCCCCTCTAAAGCTATAATAAGACTTTATCTCTGTAATCGGACGATTATTTATAATTAATCTCATTTTTTAGGAACTTTTTTTGGGTGGGCTTCAATATCATGCTAATGAGTTGGTAGTAAAAAAAGACTAAAACATATCAGTATGTTTCAAATCTATTATGATTTACTAAATTGGAGGAATTTACCTTTAAAAACTCGTTGAGTTTTTCTTTACAAAAATAAAATCTAGTGCTTCGTGTTTCTCCCTTAGTAAAAAATAGCCGTTATAATAAACAAACAAAAGAAAAAAGAAAGATGCCGTTATTTGAATTTGTGATGTGAATTTCGTATAGACAAAAAATAGCCGTTATTGATTGTAACCGAAGTCAAAGCGTACGCATGAATTCTATGCTGACGGGGGTGGGCTATAGGGCATACGGCATACGGCATAGGCATTGGCATGAATTCTATGCCAACAGGGGTGGGCTATACGGCATAGGCATCTATGAGCCCGGTGCGATTTATACTCGCTTTAGATTGATAAAAAGTGGTATAAAAAAATAATATAATAATAATATTATTATGATTAATAAAAAATAATAATTAAAAAATTATAAGATAAAAAATAAATAATAATTTATAAAAAAAATAAAAATTAATTATTTAAATTAATAAAAAATAAATAAATAATAATTTCCTTTTTAATTCCATTTTTTTTTTCTTTTCCCACAATTGCAATCAGAGCATTAGGATTTATCATTTACCTGAGCACGATGGAGAAAATTAAACATCGAGTATAGATGAATACCACGAAAAATTTTTTATAAAATTTTATAAAAAAATTTTAAATTTTAAGATAATATTAAATTTAGTTAAATTTTAGTTTTAAAAAATAAAATGAAATAACTAAAAATTTCTTGTCACATTAGCAAAAAAAATTAAACCGTGAAAAATAGTGACAAAAGTTTTATTTTATATAACTTTACTCTTATAATGTGTTTGGCTTAAGAGAAAGGTGGGGAAAAGAAAGAAATGAGAAAGAAAATTATAAGAAAATAAAATTGTTTAGATAAGTGGAGAAAGTTGATGAAAAAGAAAAATGAATAGTAATTTGTAAGAGAATAAATTGTGAGAAAAATAAATAATTGAATAGAGAAGAAAGTTGTGAGAAAGAATAAAATTAGAAATAAAAAATAAATAGTAATTTGTAAGAGAAAAAGTTGTGAAAAAAATAAACTATTTAGATAGAGGAGAAAGTTGTGTAAAAAAAAATTAAGAGAAAATAATGGAATGATATATCCAACAAGCCATTAAACACCAAGTTGGTAACCAATGTCGGCTGCAACGCTTACACACGAAATTGCATTCGCTCCCATGTTAAAAAGAAAATTTATTATACAGTTTAATTTTAAATAACAATAAAGTACTAATGCTATTTATCAAACAACTTCTAACAGCTTGTTTGGTTTTTTTTTAAAAAAATTTTAATTATCTAACAACTTATATCATTTTGTTATTAAGTAATTATTGTTACTTAGTATTTCAAAGAAAAAAAAAAAAAAGCAAAGTCTGACCTAAACTTTGTTGCTGACCTTTGTGGGCATATATGTCTCGATGACTGCATTCTAGAGAAGTGATATATCTACTTCTTAGTGTTCTTAGTTTTCTAAAGTGTCTTAAATTTCGACTCTGATGTGAGCACAATAAAATGCCTCAAAATGTAAGTGAGTATAATAAATACAATATTCTTTGTTGAATATAGAGTCAACTCCTCTATATAATCGTTTTGTGTATCATCCCTTTGTTAGCCTAACTAAATTTTCTGTATTCAAAGTTTACACAATATATATATATATATATTACATGTAAAATGTTTTATATAACAAAAAACATTTTAGATAGTAATATAATGTACATGCATATAAAATTTGTTTATATTTATATAAAACATTATTTATATAGAATAAAAGAAATTTTGTGTATATTCACTAGGCTGTGTATCCAAATATTCACTAGACTGTGTATTTACGTAGTTGGACTACATGACTAAATTGCGTCATACGATCCATAAGTCTCCTCCTGATAAAAAAAATAAATTAAAATAAACGCAATGGACATGAAGGTGGGGTGGGTTAAAACGGAAAAAGGCCTCGACGAGCCCAGATCAGATTCAAGAGTGAACCTCTAAAACCAGATTAAAAGATGGGCCCAAGAGGCCTAAGCTCTGTTTGGCGATGGACCCATCCCTGGGTGATCGACATTGCATGTACGAATTGTGCCCAAAATCTGACCCATATTCACTTCCGATCGAGGTTGGAGACCACGTCTGCGTACGAACCATCGTGACAAAATCCTGTTATTCTTAGTTATAGGAAAGAAAAAGAAAGCCACTCAAATCTCAGAGATAGCATAGCAATTCCAATCATACTAAAATCGGAATGGAATAGCAATCGGAATCGTTATTGTATAAGAACGTAAGCAGTTGCATTCCCAAAAAGATAATGAAACGAAAGAACCTAAAAAGAGATTTTAGTGAGTCAAAGGAAGTACCGGGTGAAGGGACATAGGATGATAGGAGAGTAATGGCATCCACTTCTGATTGTGGGGGTTTTTTAGGACATGTTGAAACTTAGTGAAAATTAATGTGATTCTCATATTCAATATTACTTTTACTGTTGATTTTCATGTTCGTTTTGGTTTTTAGGGTAAAGGTATTCATTTTTCTAATGTTATTCAATGCTAAGAATTGGAATAAATTCCATGGTACATGATTTGAAAACCAAATTTGACTTGAAATACAACGGAGTTTCTTGCCACCAAGTTCCTTTTTTCGTTTTTTCCTATTCAATGAAATTGATGTTGCTTGCACAATTTGTCTGGTTTTGGGATTGTTAATTGTTTCTCATTTTTTTATATGGCAAGTGGCGTAACATTCAAACAAATCATTACATGGCACCTGCACCTCTCATTTTTGTTTAAAAAAAAAAAAACTTTCATCTAAAAGTTAGACGTTTCAAAGTTTTGAAGTTTCGGCTTACGCATAAGGTTATTAGAACCTAACCGGTCATTGAAAAGTTGAGAGGTTCAAGGTTCAATTGGTTCGACCGATAAAATCGCGGTTAAACCGGTAAAATTAGTATTTAATATTAATATATAAAAATTAAATTTTTATAAAAATTAATTGAAAAAATAATATTTATAAATAGTGATTAAATATTAATTTTTAAATTTTAAAGATTAAATTGAAAATTTTAATCAATTGAGGACTAAATTAAAATTTTTAGTTAAAATTAGAATTTTAATTATAATTTAGATAAAGTTTTGAGTCAAATTATAATTTAAAATTTTTTTTGTTTAAATTGAATCGGTTCAACCGGTTCGATTTTTTGTCGATTTTTTCGATTTTTTACCGATTTTTTTTGGTTCAGTCTGAATTCTATTTTTAAATTTGAATCGGACCGAATTTAGAATTGATTTCTAATTTTTTCAGTTAAACTGTCTGGTCCGTTTCGACTCTTAATACATTGCTTACGCATGGACAAATTTTGTGGAGCCCGCAATTTCATGACCTATTGTATCTCGCCGCCTCGCGTACACACTGGCATGTATAATGACCAATGACGAAGCGCTACAATGGAAGTGATGAGCGAAGGATAGGACAAGATTGAGGCCTACTAGCGATAATGCCCGTAATTTACATCATCTTATGGGCCATGGGGTCCCGATAGAAACTTTGATGATAAAACTGAGCACGACAATTGATTGACTCATAGAAAAGATTGTGTGCAATCAGGTATCCCTCCGTGCTTATATGAGACTTGAAATTTATGATAACTTCATAAAATGAGAATTTGAGACATAGATATAGCATCTTGCCAGGGATCAACAACTAAAATTGAGATTTAAACCTACAATTTTTTCAGACCCAATCCCACCCAATTGACTAACAGAATCCATCGTTCCAATAGAAATTTGACTGTGGAAAGCAAAGTATTAGTTGTTAGTCGATTGTTGGCTTCACCATATTTAGGCATTAATAAATGCATTATTCAATCATATCATATCACTGCTGTTGAATTCGGGGAACAAAGATAATTAATATAAGCAATTAAAATTTTCCGACGAATGATAAAAAAGCACGGAATGAAAAGAAAAGAAAAGAAAAGAAAGCTATTCCAAGGATTCTATGAATTAATCCACATTTTTCTTATTGAGCGCAAATATAGGAATATTGTGGGGGTAGTAACCTCAAACCCATGGAAAAACTTGCAAGTGCATTGTTACTTCAAATCTCTTATCTCATTACTCTAAATGCATAACTACTTGTGATATGGTTTCAACTAATAATTATTTTTTTTAATTTATTATACAATTTAATTTTAAACAGTAATACAATAACCACACAGTTTATTAAATAACATTTAACAACTTACCTGTATATTTTTTTTGTTATGAAATATAGTTCATTGGTATACCCAATAATTGTTTCTTAACATAAATTATGAGAGTATTTGATAATATATCTGAAGATACGGTATAACAATTTTTGTTGGAATTAATAAAATATAGAAAAATGCTATCTAGAGATTTTTTTAATTTAAAAATGATCAAAAAAATATATTTCTTTTGGGACATCGGCAAAAAACATTCACTAGATTTAGTGCAACGGTTTCTTCAATCATATTCATACCCAAGTAAAAGTAACCATCGAGCAATCAATCAACTTAAATTATGGTTATTTGGTCTTCATTATCTCATTCCATATTCCCCTTGTTTTATTATAGAAGTAGATGGTGACTTTTTGTGGACTGGAAAAAGGCCATTACTTGAGGGTGATGCAAAGGTGGGGGCCGTGGCGCTAGGTCTTCGGACACGTGTACGGTTGCCGTGTGGGGCTACACAGCCCACTCATGAACCAGACCAAACTGTGTACCGCTGTACCACGATATAAACCATCTCATCATCTTTGTGCTTTATTAGCAAAGTATTTCGTGTGAAGAAGGTGGAGTGGGTCAATCAAAGCTGGCAGCGACTGGCCCTAGCACATGCAAAGGAAAGGTTGGCTAGGTTGGCTTCCTAAGTCGGCAACCAATCTTTTTTTTTTTTTTTTTTTTTTTGATAATTAATGCTTAAAGTCTAAATTTTTATATTTTTTATTTAAAATCTAAATTTTTTAAATTTTTATTTAAAATCTATATTTTTATTTTTTGTTTTATTTAAATTTTTTTTGTGATTAACTGTTAACTTTTTCGTTAGATCAAATGGATAAAGGATTAAAGTTAACGAAAAAATTAACGATTTCACTATAAAAAGATTTGAATAAAATAAAAAATAAAGATATAAGTATTAAATAAAAAACTTAAAAAATTTAAATTTCAAATAAAAAAATATAAAAATTTAAATTCCATTTTTTTTAGAATGAAAATGAGAAAGTAGTGTGGTTCTAAAATCTTCAAAGGAAATATTAGGATTATATATTCAAGCGTGTGGTAAAGTAATTGGATGATTATCTTATACGTTAAACAGTAAATCATAAAATAAAACTTAAAATTTATTATTTAATTTTAATAAAATTTAAATCTTAATCTTTTACACCAATTCAAATCTCTTCAATTAATGGACTGAGGAGTTGGTGGTTGGCAACCAATTCAAACAATGGAATGGCGACAAAATTGGTCATCATATGAAATTCAACAAACGGTCACCACGTGTCAAATTTTCATTCGACAGAGGACGTACGAAATCAACATTGACACGTCCCCTTCAGGAAAAAAGTACACTTTTCCAATTTTTTTTTCCTTTTTTTTTGAGAAACCCAAATTTTTTCTAAAATATAACAAATCTTTAATTTTTTATAATTAAAATAAAATTTTTTATTAAAATAATATAATTTATTTTTTATTATAAAAAATAACATCACTATTTCAAAAAATTAAAAATCCATTCGATTCAAATAAAACTCTGACAAAAAAATTCCAAACAGCCTACCCATTCCCTCTGCTTAATTAAGATGCAACTCTTTGAAAAACCGGATTTCTAAGTTCACCGAACTCATTTTTTTCAATAATAAGTTAACTGAATTTTAAATAGAAATAAAAATAATATTTTAAGTAATTCTAATGAAAATTAAAAATTAAAAATTAATTTATATAATATAACGGCACATGCATATTATACTTAATATATATATATATATATATATATATATATATATATATGAATAAGGGGGTGTTTAAATTAATTTTTAAAATAATACATTTATATTTCATTTTTAAAAAATAGAGGGACGAATATTTAATTAATTTTTTTGAACTGCTGTTTGATTCTACTTATTTTCTTATATGACATTCTAAAAGTAACTGATTGAAAAATAGTTTAAAATTACTTTTTACTGTTTTTTGAATTACTTTTCAATTTTTAATATCAATAATAATTTATATAAACTAAAATACCCTTAGATAATATTTATATAAATTTATAATTTTTTTACTTACCACTTAAATATGATTAGTTAGTAGTTATTAAACTTGATTAATATTTATATAAATGTAACATTTTTATTTTTTAATAATTCGTAAATATTTTTTACTTCAAATTTTTATTAATATTGATATTTAAAAAATATTTCAAACATTATATTTTTTATTATCCAATAAATATTAATATTTTTTAAAAAAATAAAAATTAAATGAAAAAATTCTTAATATTATTTATAAAATATTTATTTTAAAAATAAAAATATAAAATATAAAGATAATTTTATTAATATAATATATTAATATAAATTAAATGTTGAAATCAGTCATTTAGTTATTTAACAGTAATAATAAATATAAAGTTAACTAAATACTTCATTAATTTTTTTAATAATCAACAAATAACAATAATCAACAATCATTAATAATAATTAATAATAATAATATTAAATAAGTAAGTCAAATAAACCCTCAAATTTACGAATACTGCTTTATATTGCACAAAGTGTGTCCTTATAATTGGTCTCTGCCCTCTTAGCAACTCTGCTTCTCTCATAATTCCACGTTTCGAGCATCCCCCGCTCTACTCCTGTTCTATCATTCCCAGGGTCATCAAGATCCTTCTATATTCACAACAATGGCAGAGAAGGTATGTGGATCCTATTAATGCTCTCTCTCTCTTTATCACTTGGCAAACTCTTGTCTTTTCCTTCCTCTTTCTGTGGTGGGTTTTTTTTTCTGTTTGCTTTTCTCCACAGATCTTGTTTTGTTTGTACTTTTGGGAACCTCCGCTTCCATTTCATCTGTGTCAACTGTCAGTACCATGTTTCAGTTATAATTCTTTCTTGTCTGCAATTCCCAAAAGAAAATTCTTTGTTTCTTTGTGATCAGTGAGACAAAGTTTATAATTTTCTCTGCATCAATTTTTTTTCTTTTTTGGGTTTATAAAAGTAGTAAGTTGCTTTGTGTATGAACTTACACAATGTTACAGGTTACAACGATGGTTATTAGAGTTGACCTCGGTTGTGAGAAATGCCGCAAGAAGATCAAGAAAGTTCTGTGCAAAATCCCTCGTGAGTAATCTTCTGTCATTACCCAATTTTTTATGGAAATTCAAGGATAGTGACTGAGTTTGTTTCTTGGAATTTTGGTGTTTTTTATGAACAAGAGAGATTCAGAACCAGGTATACGATGAGAAGTCAAACAAAGTGATCATCACTGTGGTCTGTTGCTGTCCGGAGAAGGTGAAGGACAAGATTTGCTGCAAAGCCGGTGATATAATTCTGGGCATCGATATCATAGAACCTCCAAAGCCACCGCCACCAAAAGCACCTGAAAAGCCTAAAGAACCTGAAAAACCCAAAGAACCTGAGAAGCCTCCTAAGCAGCCTGAGAAGCCTAAGCAGCCTGAGAAACCCAAAGAGAATGGAAAGAACGGGAAACCTAAACCAGAACCAGAGAAGCCTAAGCCTCCACCTACAGACAAGCCTACGGTTATAGTTGTTGAACCCCCCAAACCGGACCCAAAACCACCTCCGCCGAAGCCTGCTGAACCGGCCCCTAAACCACCTCCGTCAAAGCCTGCTGAACCGGCCCCTAAACCGCCTGAACCGGCTCCTAAGCCGCCACCTCCATCACATCCTAAACCTCCTGAACCGGCCCCGGGGTTCCCACCGCCGGCCTTCCCACAGCCAGTGCCTTGTTGTAGGGAATGCTGTGAAGGTTATGGGTGGGGCCCATGTTACCGGGACCATTGCATGCCACCGCCATGTTATGATCCATGTTATGGAAGGCCAGTTTATGATAGCTGGGGCGGCGGCGGCTGCAGAAGGATTTATGTGAGCAGATGTTCTGATTATGTGTCTGAAGAAAATCCCAACGCAGCATGCATAATCATGTGAAATGATCCATGGTCATCGATATCATACAATGTCATGATCTAATTGCCTAGTTGGTTGGAATTTTGAGTCACTTATTTCGGGGATGCACATTGGGAGGATCATATTTTCATTCTATAGAATATAGATACAGCGGCTTCATGTGACAATAAAAGATTAATAAATAAGTTTGGTGAAGTGGGAATCGGTGGACAAGCATTTGTGCTTTTTAAAGGAATCCAAAAGTTGTTACCAAATTTTTAGGTAATAAAAATTTTCCATTAGTCATTGCTTTTCTGTGGTCATGGTGCATCTCTTTTTCCTTGCCTTTCCCTGTTGACATTGTTTTTCTAATGGAATCATCATCTATGAGAAAGATGGGGATCATCTATGAGAAAGATGGGGACTTTTTGGAACACAAGAAATGGAAAAGATGGGGACTTGTGCTGTGACTCTTGTCTAATTACCCTTTTTTCTTTAGGATGCATATAGACTTCGGACACCCAAATGAACCTAGTATGCTTCTTTTTTTTTTTCCTTTTGATTTACAATTGAGGCAAAACTATCAAAAAATTAAAACAAAATAACTAAATTTTGAATACATGATTAACAGATTTTAAAATAGTATTTTAATTAATTATGAACATAATTTGTTCCTTAAAATATTATATGTGTCTAAGGCAAGAACTAGGAAAAATATAAATGGCAACACATAAGTAGACGTATATTGGACACACAATAATTTAAATTATTGGATTATAAAAAATATATTAAATTTAAAAAAAAATAAATTGTTAAATATCATTAGATTAATTGTATTTATTATACATATTTTACTAAACCTATTCACATAAGTAAACTATAATAAATTAACAACAATATAAATTAGATCTAGCCATCCGTTTTGCACATTTTTCTATATTTACGAAAACAAATCCTTTCCCCTTAAAAGAAGAAAAATATAAAACAGATTTATCACGTTGTACTCGTTTTATTTACATTTTGGAAGCTTGATCTGATTTGAAGTTAGTAACGATCATAACTTACAGCAATCTTGGTTGTAGAATTCTCAGTGGTTAGAAATTTGCCTTTGATCTTGCTACATCCCATAAAACAAAATGCGGATGGAGATGCAACACAGTATTATCAAATCAAACAATATACACATCGAAACAAGCTGTACCGCTCAAAAAAGAAATTACGTACAAGATATCATAATTGGTCGAGTCATTTTCATCAATGACATGTGTACATCTTTAGCTGGATATACATGGCGTCATAAGATGGGAAATTGCATTTGTCTACGTAATCCAGCCAAAATAGAAGCCCGAGGCATAATTTATATATATTGTTTGAAAGATTTTTAAAAGAATTAAAATAAAATTATTAAAATTCAAATAAAAAATTAAAAAATTTTGATAAAAGTATTAATCACATGAGAATCATCCGTCAAGTTACACAATAAAGTGACGAAAAATCCTTATGATCGACTTGTAATAAAATTAATAATAAAAAAATTAAAAATAAAATTACATAAATATATTTAATATTAAAAAGTTTCATACTTCAAAAGTAAGTCTCTTGAAAAAACTAAAATAAACCCTTTCTCTTGGCTCCCGTATGGCCGTATAATAGAGCCCTCAAGCTAATGAGACTAGAAGGTTCTGATCATTTGTCAATTACCGTACGATTCAGCGGATTGACTTAGTTGAAGCAATGAAGGAAGAACATGATTAAACTAGTTGGTTCAACTGAAAAAATAAGAATCAGTTTGAGATTCGGTGCGGTTTAAGTTTTAAAATGAAATTCGGATGGAACTGAAAAAAATCGGTCAAAAATCAGAAAAATTGATCAAAAATTAAGAAAATCGGCAAAAAATCGGACCGATTGAACCGGTTCAATTCAAATCAAAAAATTTTAAATTATAATTTAACCTAAAATTTTATCTAAATTATAATCAAGACTCTAATTTTAATTAAAAATTTTAATTTAGTCCTCAATTGATTAAAATTTTTAATTTAATCTTCAAAATTTAAAAATTAATATTTAATCATTATTTATAAATATTATTTTTCAATTAATTTTTATAAATTATATTTTATTAAATATGCTAATTATAATATCCTTAATGTATATAAATATTAATATAATTCTTAAAATATATTTTATTTTAAATATTTATTATCATTCTTATATAATATAATATTTTATATAATTATATAAGTTATATAAAAATTTAATTTTTATATATTTGATATTAAATATCGGTTTTACTGATTTAACCGCAATTTTATCGGTTGAACTGGTTAAATCTTGAACCTCTCAATTTTTCAGTTCAATAACCGGTTCGATTCTGACAACTTTGAGTTGAAGTGATTAAAAATAATGACAGTCAACTATAAAATATAAGATTCAAGCCTATAATTTATCTATATAATTTTTTACTCTGACTGTTATTTTAAAAATTCTAATGATAAAAAAAATGATGCGTCACACTTCTAACAACTTAATTATTAATTATTATTGTGTTAAAAAAAAGTTAGCAAGAAAGTCGCTTGGTAGACGCAATCGATGAGTTCCAGAAAATTTTGAGCATGGGGCATCTGGCTGCCATTATTTCACATGATAAACTAATCAAGAAACTCACACTAACGGATCGACGCACTCAACCACCGCTTATCTTTGAAGGAACCTTGCCGACACTCGTACCAACCAAATGCTTTAATAATTAGTTAGGTCCTTCTTTTCATAACTCATGTCATGTATATAGACTTCTTGGGTTTTAAATTACATGATACGGATAATCCAAAATCTTCGTTAACTTAATTAAGATATTTATTACATTAATATAAAAAATGTATATATTTTGATGATTACATGATAAGGAGGCAACATATTTATAGAGCTTTTAGGCTTCGGCATCGTGTGGGCATGGAATCTTACCGTAGTTTTATATTGTTGTCCATTATGTGCTTGAAATAAGATAGCTTATATTCGGTCAAAAAAAAAAAAAGATAGCTTATATTCTTTTCACCAAATATTAATTCTTTTCATAACTAGAGGACAAATACTAGTAGCCATTGTAACTATATTTGAGATGCTTCCCTCGAGGCCTCAACACACCAAAAAAAAAAAAAAAAAAAAAAAAAAACTATATTTGAGATACTACTTACTAGAAACGAATAGAAAAAAGCTTCCGTGAACCCCCATCAAACAAAATTTGGGCAGGTCCAGACTTCGGCTGTTAAAACATAGACATTTTTTTTTCCACAATTTCACTAATAAACAAATATTTTATAAAGACAGTAAATAAAATTTATTGAACAATTTAACCTGTCATGATCAAATCTTTGAGTTAAAACTTAAAAAAAAAAAGAAAAAAGAAAAAAAAAACTACTTTAGAGTTTAGATGGGTACGCATCCGGGCTGGGGTCCCCTAAACCATGTCAATGTAGGGCCCAGTTCTATCCAAACTAGCGCAGCAAATGTCTAGATCATTCAAACAGCTGTCTGCTAGCCTTTCGGCCCTACGTGTTTAAGCTAGGAAGGTAAGCTAGGAAGGAAGGTGAATTTCTTGGATCTCTACTCAAAACCTTGATCGAACAAGGTGACTTCAAATTTTTGGCCGAATTAGCTTCCTTTTGGCAAGTGGAAATTTACATGAATTAATAATGCCAAATCAATGGCGAAGAACTCAAGCTCTCAGGAGCAGTCCGGGCTGCAGGGCAAAACTATTATTGGAGAGCACACATGGATCCATGGAACATGATGCGCAGTTGCCTTTCATGAATGGAATCAATTAGAGGTCCAATGAATATTAGGTGGTAAAGTAACCGAAATGCCGAAGCCCGTAAGTAATTAAAGTCCATATTAGCCAGTGTAATAATTTTTTTGTGGATTTAAATGTTGTCATACTCGAGTTTTTACAGGTATAAGAGTGTTTGACTAAATTTATTTTTAAATTTAATTTAGTAGATGAGTTTATTGTCTTATTTAAATGAGTGAAATCATTTTAATTAACTTACTCACAACTAATATTTTATTATTTTTCTTTCTTTCCATTCGATGTGGGATATATTTTCCAACAGACAGGTCAGAGGTTTTAAACTGAACTGCTTCTCAATGTGGTTACGACCAAAGCATATAATGAAGTTTTGCCTTTTTTCCCCAACTGTCTATTTGTTCCTGACAAGGTGCACCTTGGGCCATCGCATGCTTCGGATTTGTTCTCTTTCTTGAGTCGTTCGGTTTGAATGTACTTTTTGTATTTGACATGGGTTTGACAGCTCATTAGCAAAGATTGTCAGCCCATTAATCTTGGAGTTCTTGACATTAGGCATAAATCAAAATTCTCTTGGAGGACCAACAATAACTAAGATAATTAAAAATAATAATTTTTAATTAAGAAATTTACAGTTTGTTTGTCTTGTAAAGAAAATTATGAAACGAATAGGTTGAAAAAGAAAGAGCCTTTGAAGTCTAACTTTCTTCTATTTGATTATAAATGAAAAAGTTGGGAATATGAAAAGCATGAGAAAATACTATGTGGAGCCTAATTGTTTCTTTTCTCACTAAATTAGTGAGAGAAAAGCGTGGGAAAGTGTAGCTGTAATAGCACAATTACCAAATTGTTCTTATTTTTGTTTAATGAAAATAATTATAGCCACAAGAAAGCGTAAATTAATGATAACTTAGTTATTTAATATTCATTATATTTTTATTTCTTTCTTTTTCTTATTCTATTCAAATAACAAATTTATTTTCTTGTCTTTTTTTTTTCACTGAATTCTAATATATCTAAATAATTATCAATAAAATCCTTTTATTTCCTATTCATTTTTTTTATCGTCACTTTTTTTTTGTCACTTTCTTTCTCTACCCACGACAAAAATCCAAACATACGCTGAGTGTTTAATTTTAATTCTTTTTTTCATCTATATCTCCCAATCTCTGTTGTACTAGTTTAAATGACAAAAAAAAAAAAAATCTTTATCCCCGTGGAGATACTTAGATTTTTTTTTAGCAGCTTTGAATTTTAATTAATAAAAAAAGTCATCAGATATAGAAATATGAAGACTTATTCTGATGAACCTTTAAATAGATTAAAAAAAATTTACTTATCACTACTAGGAGACATGATAATTTTTTTTATCTATTAAAAAATTTATTTAACTGTAATAATCATTAAATTACTAATTACACAATAATTAGGTAGTTATTTCATTCACAATAAATCATTATCCTTTTCTCAAAATTAATCCGAGATCTCGGAGATAAATGAATAATTTTTAACCACTGCAACTCCGGAAGAGATGTCCCCGAGGGACGGACAGCAACAAATTTTGATTGGCTAGAACAAGCGAAGATCTTCCGTCCATTGATAATGGTGAAATGAACAATCAAATTTACATCAGAATTTACTGAGTTGTCATCTTCAAATTTAGCTCTTGGAAATTTCTGTGACTGACAGCTTCATGAAATTATCGGCGAGCGTCCTATAACTGCAGTTCTTGTCTTAAAAAAAGATGACATGTCTGCATATATTCGTCTGCAAATTGAAACAATGCCGAACCACGGTTATGTTGAACGTGCATACGTGTTTCTATCTAACCTTAAATGATCTTGCTTTCAATCCCTCGGATAGGAATTGATACGTTATCTTGAATTTTGCAGGGTACCCAGAAACGGAAACAGATGTGATTTTGCATCATCTTTTGATGGCTAATGATGATTTTAGTTGGTCTTTGATCAGCTTTTGATACGTTGTTATGCTTTTGTGCCTTCTTGTCCTTCACCTCCTCACGGGTGCGGGGTGGACCTCATGCCGTTGCCCGTGTCACTGACATGCCGATTGCGGTTAATAAAGCCATTCAGAGAAGAAAATTTTGCTAATTGACTAATGGCAATGCTCAAGTAGAAGATATGAGATACCCAGAACAAAGTGGCATCCAACATCTTCCATGGCTTGAATAATTATTTGGGAAACAAAAGTTACAGGTCAAGCAAGTGGTAATTATGTTGGCTGTTTATCTAGGAGTAGGCACTCTTTTGTTTTTCTTTTTCGTGCATCAGATTAAGGGCAAGAAAACAAATGGGGTTCTTCATGCCATTTACTTATGTGTTGTGACAATGACAACTGTTGGATACGGGGACCTTGTGCCCCACAGCACCTTTACAGAGATAATTGCTTGCATTTTTGCCCTCATTGCTTATGATAATTGATAATGAGTTTTTGAACGAATGTGGTTTTCGTTTGTTTGCAGATGGATTCTGCATATTACGGGTGGATTCTTGTTGTTTGTCTATTTTCCTAGTGGATTCTTGAGTTGTTCATCACTTTCATAAGCTGTCCTAAATCACATACACACGCATGAAAAAATTGGTTCAACTTAGATTCTTAAGGAGGTTGAAACCCATAAAATCAGATACAAGTTTCTGCTCGTAGCAATTCTTTTGACAGTGCTTGTGACTGCTGGAACGATTTTCTTATACGCTGTTGAAAATTTGGAACTTGTTGAGGCCTTTTATTGTGTCTTTTCCATCATATCTACGTCAGGCTATGGCGATCAGAGCTTCTCAACCGGAGCAGGCCACATGTTTGCTGTTTTCTGGATACTCTGCAGCAGCATTTGCTTAGCTCAATTCTTTCTATACCTTGCCGAATTATGTACTGAAAAGAGGCAGAAATTGCTTGTTAGAAGTGTTCTAACACACGAGATGACATCCTCAGATTTTGAGGCGGCAGATTTTGATCATGATAAAATTGTCACTTAAGGGATCCAAAATGTTTTTGTACATTATCTTTTTCTTTTGTTGCATTCTTGCTTCAAGTATGATTTTTCCCTTATTATGGGATTTCGTATTTCCCATGAATACTTCTTCTTTCTCTTGTTGACTAGTGCTGCAGAGTTCATTTTGTATATGCTTAAAGAAATGGGGAAGATAGGCCAGGAAGATATTTCACTAGTGGAAAGATTCAAAAGGCTAGATGTTGATCATTCGGGAACGTTGGCAGAATCAGATCTACTGCTTTCTTGATCATCTTAAGCACGGAGCTAACTTTACACCAGTTCGGTAAAGTTAAACTCTCATCTTTTCATAGAATCAGTAAACTATAATAAACAAGATCTCCTTTGTATATAGACACTGCACACACCCTTGAATGTGATATAGATAAAGTTGAATTTGGACATCGAGTGTGCCATGTGGAACAGTTGTCATCCAAAATTTTCCCAACATTAAAGGCTGAACTCTTTCACGGCACAGAGAAGTTGGCCTAATTTCTCATGCTGGTAAAGACGTAGTCTGATATTTTGTATTTCTCTTACAAATTTGAGCAGCTGAAACAATAATGTTCTAAAGCAATTAAGTGTTATAAGGGCATATCTTCCAAATGGCCTACATTTATCGTCTGCTACTGGTAGAACACATATTCTTTGTTGAGTTTGCCAATAGTCATTTCCCTAAGGATGCAGCTTGTTAATTAGGATAATAACCCAATAGCCTAAAAATAACTTTTCATTCAATTTGCATTTCTCTTTGAACGAACGATGATTTCCATGAATTTTAATGCGTGTTGAAACAGAGTGAACCAAGGGCAGGATTAGGGTGATACCAGCACAGGATTTACTGAATTTATTCTACTAGCCAATGTTGCATCATTATTAATGTAGGTGGCAGATAATAGTTTGCAGAAGAGAGATTTAGGAACTGAAAAACCCAGGTATTTTGAGAGGTCAACAAAATATTGTGGATGTATTTTGAAAAAGAAATTGCTACTTGCTCAAACAAACGATTTGCATTTAATCGTGACTGCTTGTTTTAGAAATGAATTCGACACAAAGTAAATGAAGCAGGAACATCGAATTCTTGTAGATTCAGTTATTAGAGACAGAATCAGTACATGAGGAAATGGTCTGGCAGAGGTGTCACATGCGCTAATTTCTAGTATGATAATGTCATGTAAGCATTTGGTTTGTCGAATTCCTTAATCTGTCTGATTCACGATGTAATGAGATTATGATCCGGATCATCTTTTCTAGTTAATATCAGGTAAAATTATTGATGATAGAGTATTCAACCGAATCCTTTTCTACAGAGAAATATATCTATACCTGGATGTTGGATTATTATCCTTGGAATTTACTTCATTTGCTGTTTCACCAATTCTTCCACTGTTCGTTCAGATAGTGACAGAGAATAACATATAACTGAACGTTAAACTGATATTATGTCTGAATGAATCCAGTTACAGAAGATGAAGACATGGGCCTGCCTTGTTTTCTCGTACTTTTAAAGCTACTCAACAATTTCTGGTTTTCCTGAAACATAGTCAAGTAGCCCTTCACCTGCTCTCTCACCATGGGGATCGCTTGCAAACTGAGAAACACCACCAAAGGCTAAGATCAACACCAGGAACACAGCAGTTGAGGCAAGCAGAGGCCAAAAGTAAGCAAGAATGTTGAGTAGCCTAGGAGCAGCATACAGCATTAAGGAAAGGAAAACAGAAGCAATGATTGCCACAGCAAAGTATTGTCTATATGGCAAAAGCCTTTCCCAGATCTTCATGGTCTCTGGAATTTGTATTAGAGATGAGAAAAGTGGGGGAAGGAGAAAGAGGCAATCTTCCTTAAATATAAGCTTAAGGAGCTAAAGATGGAAGATGCCGGTGTCACTATTCGATTTAAGGGAAAAATTATGTAGTAGGCACGTAAGCAGTCACAAAATTGGTACCTAAGATTCGGACTCTTAGTTTATAATTAAATTTGACAAAAAAAAAAAAAATCTTTAAATTAATTGTATTCATATTATGTGCACGCACTAAGCATTTCTAAGTAATTTTGATATTTTGATTTAATGTTTGCTTTATCCTTCAATCTGACAACTAAGGTAGACTGGTTTGGTGGTGTTTGATTTGTCCATTTCTTTCATGGGTCGGTTACTTTATCTCTTTTCAAGTTGCTGCTTTCCAGATTAGATGGAAAGATTGGTTCTTGGGAAACGAATAAATCACCTTTGTCCGATCCTTTCTGTGGTAAGGATTGTCAAGAAAAGGTTGGCTTATTTTAATGAGGACAACAAGAGTCTTTCTTGATTGAATTCATTATTCCTTTTGCATGTCAAACTACGAAAGGGATAACTTAATAACCTTGCCAATGGGTCACAAATTTCTAATTTAATTTATCTTATATTATATAATAAATATGATTTATTTGAAATAAAAAATTAATAAAATAAATTTATATATAGTAAAATTATAAATAAATTAAACTCATATAAAAAATGAATAAAAATAATAAGCACATGAACTTTTAAAAGAAAAACTATTGGGCGTTCAAGCCTTCAAATCACAAAACTTTCATTTCAGATTAGCCTAACACTTATTTTTCTGATCTAAAATTGTCAAGTATCCAATTTAATAAGTTGACTAATTTGAACTGAGTCAGACAAGATCCTAGAAGATGACAAAAGTCTCCCAACAGATATTTAACGCTATTACATTTTAAGGGACTCAAATTCAAAATCTCTAATTAAACAGTAACAGACTATTACTATCTGCACTTGCATTTACGCTTGTTAGTCCTAACACTTCTAATAATCCACTTGCATACTCGAAAGACAATACCCACCAATATCAGTTTCGCATTTAACGAGCCCCAATTTGTAATCCTGTTGTTGGTAGGAGATACCCAAAATGACAAGAGATGGGCTGTCGTTTTTAATTGAAACAACACCCACACTTCTGGCCCATTGTGAAGGGTAAATTTTTCTAAAAAAAAACGGAACAAACCATAGAGTGGTTAATATCTTGGGTCTGTGTAGACTGTAGAGGAAGAGAGCTCGAAACCTGTCAAGCTCAATGGGTTTGCTTCCATTACTTCGTACATTTTTTGTGTGTGATTATAATTTTTTTTAACGAAAGTGTAACATTATCACTACTAATTTCTTTATTTCCGTTAACTAAATTATACAAACTAACCAATCCCTTTTCTTTCTCTATTAACATCTCTTCTGAAAAAACACCAAAAATTAAAAACAAAAAACCTTTAATTGAATCCAGTAGTGACCTACTGTTAAAGGTCTTGACAAACCTGTCAATTTTTATTAATAAATATTATTAATTTTATTATAAAATTATTTCATTTTACATTTATTTATCTAGAAGAGGAGGGGACAGAACTTGATAATCTCCCAAGAGTACGAGGACGTGGTAGGAGAACTGCCTGAGACAGAGAGATAACGGAGAGACATGACCTGGCAGGTTTCGCCTTTGGCCGCAACATTGCCAGTGCCGTCTCCGCCGCCGCCAGTAGCGTCATTTCCGTCGAAACCGCTGCCTTTTCAACATCACGCGCTCTCTGAAAGAACCCACATTCCTTCAAATGTGTACAAGCACCCATCCGCCATTCTCTTAGAGCTCTGCACCTCAATCGAAGAACTCCATCGAATCGTCCCTCTTGTCATCAAGAACGGCCTTTATAACGAACTTCTCTTCCAAACCAAGCTTGTCAGTCTCTTCTGCAACTATGGCAGCTTAACCGAAGCTGCTCGTGTTTTCGACTCAGTTGACGATAAATTGGATGCCCTTTATCATACTATGCTTAAAGGTTATGCCAAGAACTCGTCTTTGGAATCTACGTTGTCGTTCTTTTGTCGAATGAGGCACGATAGAATTAGTCCTGTTGTGTATAATTTTACTTATATGTTAAAGCTTTGTGGGGATAATTCGGATCTTCGGAGAGGAAAGGAGGTTCATGGGCAATTGATTACTAGTGGGTTTTCTTGGAATCTGTTTGCAATGACAGCGGTTGTGAATTTGTATGCTAAGTGTAGAAAAATTGACGATGCTTATAAGATGTTTGATAGAATGCCCGAGAGGGACTTGGTTTGTTGGAATACTATTATTTCTGGGTATGCCCAAAATGGGTTGGCGAAAGTGGCATTGGAGTTGGTCCCCAAGATGTTTGACGAAGGGCATCGGCCTGATTCAGTGACAGTTGTTTCCATTTTGCCTGCAGTTGCTGATATGGGATTGTTGAGAATTGGGAAGGCAATTCATGGGTATGTCATAAGGGCTAGATTTGACTCGCTTGTGAATACTAACACAGCTCTTATTGACATGTATTCAAAATGTGGTTTTTTGGGGACTGCCAGAGAAATTTTTGATGGGATGGATCATAGGACTGTTGTTTCTTGGAATTCAATGATTGATGGATACGTCCAAAGTGAGGATCCTAAGGAAGCAATGCTGTTATTTCATAAGATGATGGATGAAGGGATTCAACCAACCAAGGTCACTATCATGGAAGCTTTACATGCCTGTGCTGATTTGGGTGATATTGAGCAGGGAAAGCTTGTACATAATTTAGCGGTTGAGCTGAAACTTGATTCTGATGTTTCTGTGAAGAACTCTTTGATTTCGATGTACTCCAAGTGCAAGAGAGTCGGTATAGCTGAAGATATATTTAAAAACTTACAAAATAAAGATCTTGTATCATGGAATGCCATGATATTAGGGTATGCCCAAAATGGGCATGTTAATGATGCCTTAAATTCATTTTGTGGAATGCAATCTCGAAATATAAAGCCAGATTCATTCACAATGGTTAGTGTGATTCCTGCTCTCTCTGAGTTATCAATACCACGTCAGGCAAAGTGGATTCATGGACTTGTCATAAGAAGCTTTTGGGACAGGAATGTTTTTGTGATGACTGCTCTTGTTGACATGTATGCAAAATGCGGAGCCATTCATACTGCAAGAAGGCTCTTTGACATGATGGATGAAAGGCATGTAATAACATGGAATGCTATGATTGATGGATATGGGGTGCATGGTCATGGAAGAGCTGCGGTAGAACTTTTTGTGGAAATGCAGAAGGAGAACATCGCACCAAATAGTGTAACATTTTTATGTCTCCTCTCTGCCTGCAGCCACTCACGTTTGGTAGAGCAAGGTCTCTGCTTTTTCGATAGTATGAAGGAAGACTATGGCATAGAACCTACGATGGATCACTATGGAGCCATAGTTGATCTTCTTGGTCGAGCTGGGCAGCTCAAAAAGGCTTGGGATTTCATTCAGAATATGCCTGTTGAACCGGGGATTACTGTTTATGGTGCAATGTTAGGTGCTTGCAAAATTCACAAAAATGTTGAATTTGCGGAGAAGGCAGCAAACAATCTCTTTGCGTTGAATCCAGACGACGGAGGGTATCACGTGTTGCTTGCTAATATATATTCCACAGCTGCAATGTGGGACAAAGTGGCCGAAGTGAGAACCATGATGGAAAAGAAAGGGCTTCAGAAAACTCCCGGCTGCAGTTTAGTAGATCTAAGAATTGAGGTTCACAGTTTCTATTCTGGTGGTACAAGCCACCCCCAATCCAAAAAAATCTACGCCTTCCTCAATACACTTGTAGACAAGATTAAAGCTGTCGGTTATGTGCCTGATACCACTTCAACTCATGATGTGGAAGAAGCCGTCAAGGAGCAGTTGCTGAATACCCACAGCGAGAAGTTGGCTATTGCCTTCGGACTTCTAAATACAAGCCCGGGTACAACCATTCATATCAGGAAGAACCTAAGAGTTTGTGGTGACTGTCATAATGCAACCAAGTACATTTCACTTGTAACTGGAAGGGAAATTATTGTGCGAGATATGCATAGGTTCCACCACTTCAAGAACGGAGCTTGTTCTTGTGGAGATTATTGGTAATTTCGTTTCTCATAAGTCTTCACAGAAAAATATTAATTTTTTTTTTACAAAAAAGTCGGTTAATTTTGAGTATATTTTATAGATCTTGTATTTTTCCTACTCAAACCAATTAAGAGTGGACATTGTAGAATGCCCTCGCTGGAGAATCCATGTATTTTTCACTTATTATCAACTCAATACTTAAAAGCAGAGATCTGATTTTGGTTTGTGTATATGTATTAACACAGATGGCACACTGGAAAATAGAACTGATTGAATGATTAGTGGCTCATAATTAGTGAAAAAGAAGAACACAACAAGAATAATTAACAGTAAAGTTGGTTTATAGACAAAACACGAGAAATGTACAGGTAATCTTCCGAGCCTGGCCTAAAAAACAGAGGAAGGCCGAAGAGTTCTAGTCTAGCATCGCTAAAAACCCAAATCTACATAAAGCACACAGGCTGCTCCAAGCAGCACAGAACCTAAGAGCCTTTTTTCTCTGACAGCTGGCCGAGATATTTGAGTTGTAATACGTTCTACCACTTAAAATTGTTGCACCTCAGGAATGGTAGCCAAAGATGGTTTCCATTTTCGATCCCCCTCCATAAAACTGTTAAGAGAATTTAACAGGATTCCCTTTGGACTTATTAAACTGCTCTGCATTTCTCAGCAGCAACTCCAACTGTCGCCTACTCAATACAATCTCAATTTTTCGGCTTCGAACAGTTCCTAGGTTGCTCGTTTTCGGACTAAACGCAGATTCCAGCCTGGTGTTGGGTGGCAATGCTGCATACGACAACAGGCCAGGGTGCACTAGCTTGTGGTGCTAAAACAGCATGAACTGATATTTTTGTTTCTTGTAGATGATTTGAACTGTTCTTCTTCTCCATCATAAATGAAAACCCTGCTCTTCTTTACAGGTGAATGGCATAGCCCATGTATGCAATTTCTCATTCGTAATGATGTTCTGAATAAACTGCACCAAAAAAAAAAAAAAAATGATGTTCTGAATAAAGGACCATTGAGCAATTTACATAGTATGGTGTTTAATTGGTTTCACGTTGAAGGCAGTTTAACGTGCAAGCCATCACACCCCTTTCACTTATTTATTCATTTATTTTATACTTCCTCTTTTCAAGAGAAATTGCCTTTCTTTATGTTACTTTAATATGTCAACGCTTGGTTGGGTCAATGGAACATTCACTAGTTAGCAAGATAATTTAATTCCTCAAGAAGGTCAACAGTTTGTACATCGTTCTTTTTGGTTCTTCACGTGAAAAATATAAAAGTAAAGGTAATATTATATATATATATAGTTAGTTAGTTAGTTCAGTCTTCACACCAAATTTATAGAAAAATAAACTTTACAATATCTAGTATAGGTCACCAATTTATCTCACAATTATGTAGATAAAGAAGTAAATTTTACAGTACTTAGTATAGATAGTCATTAGCGTCTCTCACAATTATATAAAATAAGATGTACATTTTACTCTATTACATATCTTAATAAAAATTTAAACTTATAAACTAATCATACAAATAAAATCTCCCAACTATTTGGACCACAATTGGTGGAATTCCCCGTCCTATCCTCCATTACATTTACCATTTCTTAAAAAAATAATTTAATTCACAGCTTGAAGTGAATCAATTATGCAAGCATCTTGGCCGACAATGAAGTCAAACAAGCCTCTTTTTTTTTTTTTATTCTTTTCTTATCTGCCCCACGGCCCACCACAAATTGGGTGTTTTTCCGGTGCTGAAATACTACAGAAGACTTGCATGGAATCAAAGTCCCTTGTGTCTCTTTGCCACAGTTCTAGATAATTAATGCGTGAAAAAGCTTGACGATTCCTGGAATTCCGGTGTTGTGGATGGAAGCTTGTATGGTCATTACTTAGTTTCAGGTCCCTCTGTGACCGGTGCCCGGGTTGCTGAAATTTATATTATGATAGCATGCCGGACAAATTAGATTTTCTTCGGCATTGAGCGTGTCATCTGCTTTATTTCTATGAGACCCATTTTACAGGAAAGTTGCTTTCGGTTGAAAGCACCTCTCTGATTGGAAAGGTTCATCAGGCACCAAAAGCAGGACCAGGACCTAGAGAGGACTATAAGGGCTAAAAGAACATTGCTTTCCCTTTTTTTTTTTGACAGAAAAAAAAAAAAGAAATACTACATAAGACCTTTTCGATTTTTTTCTTTTTCTTTTTAACACATAGCACGGCAGTTGATAGCCTATGCTTACGACGCCAGCAGGCCGGTATCAGTTTTAGTTAAAGTGTGTTTTAGATCACAGTTTGGTAATGGTTGCCTTTTCTCCAAGCCGCCCTGATCGGCAATTGGTCCCTGCTAAAAAGCAAAAAAAAAAAAGACTTTGAGGTTGTAAAGATACATAGGTCTTCTCTTTCGGATCAAAGAAAATAATGCACGGGCTTGTCATTCTTACTCGTATGCAACTCACGATCTCTCATTATTCTTATCAAAAATGAAAAAAAAAAAAAGAAAAAGAAAAAATCCCAGTATTTGTGCATTAGCCCATAATGCCTCTTTGTCTAGACGTGCTTAGTTGTGGCTATAAACCTCCACAGATGCCCTAAAATCATGAATTAGGACCTAAAATTGAGGAAGGTTACTGGGCTTATTGTACATTAACCGGGACTTTTTCGGCGTTATTTATTGGACTGGGATAGACAGCAAATTTAGATTCTTGGCCTGAGTATATATTTTTTTTAAAAAAAAATTAATTGACTCCAATTAGAACGATGTTGGTGATTAAAAATATAATCTCATCGTTTGTATAATTTTATAGATATGATGAACCCCATTAGGGAATTATAAAGTTTTGAGCATCTGAGAGTTTCCACTGGACATAGCAATCCTTTGATTAAGCCAGGGCCGTTGCCGGTTGGTTATGCCAAATAATCTCCATATAGTTTTATTGCGTTCAGTTATACACAAATGAGATCGAGCGAGCCCTTTAATTGAATCGCCCGGGTCTCGTCCTTCTCCAGTTCAACCTAGTTTGTCTCTAATGCAGCCCTCTAAACCCAAAACTTCAGACTTTTCCCAATTTCCCCAACAATTAGCCTATAATTATGAATTCCACCAGCCTTCAATTATTAATTGATTTGTTTTTAGCATGCTTGGGAGTTGGGACATTCCTTTTTTTTTTAACAAAAAAAAAACATTAGGTCGACCTGGCAGATTACTATAAGGATTAATTTTTGCCAATGAAACAGAGTAAACGACATGACAGAGAGCAGAATTTGCAAACAATAAGAGTGGCATAGAGAGCAGAGCAAACGATTAGCTAAGTATATAAACATGATAAATTCTGTGTGGCAATGTCTTATTACCACAATTATTATATAACTACTAATGAGTTATAACTCAATTGCAACTAAAGTCAACTCTAAAAATTCTAAAGTTTGAGTTCAAATCAGAGTCAATTAATCAAAAAAAAGAAAGTACAGAAAATTGTTTAGAAAGCCATGGTAACGTTCCACAAGTGGTGCACTGTATTACTTACTTGACCAAGTAATTACATAAGAGAGCAAGCATTGGGGTTCTCATCAATGAAAATTTGTGGGGGATAGGCGTAGTACTCCAAGTGGTACGTTGATGGCCAATATTCACTTCGCTTGATATCAGTAGTTATTGTGACATCCTCCTCCACTCCTTTCTCTGCTTCTTTCTTCTCTTCTTTCTCTTCCTTTTTCTCCTCTTCCTTCTTCTCTCCTTCCTTCTTCTCCCCTTCTTTCACTATGGAAGCTTGTTTTCTTGTTTTCTTGTGCACATCTTCCACCAGTTTTGCTGGATCAACCACCTCTTTAACTACCAATTTGACGCTGGCCAGGTCAGTTTCCACTGACTCCACACCTGCAATTGTAATACATTTAAGAAGTGACTATCTTAGAACTATAAATTAATGGTGCCAGTAGCTCATGTTAATTGAAAGAACATACAACAGGAAGAAAAATATTAACCTGGGATCTTGCGGATTCGCCTCCGTAGACATTGAGCACAGGCTCCGCAATGCATTCGAATGTTCAGTACAACTGTTACGACAGCAGGAGGCTGCCACGAGGTGGCATTGTAATGGAAATTGGAGGATCATGATTAACATGTAATTAAATCATAAATAAAGAAAGTTTAATTACGTGGATGCAGAACGCAAAATAATCAATCAATTGTTTTATGTAATCCGACGGTTATTGTTTGCAACAAAAAAATTAATGAAAAATTATTTATTTTTATTATAAAAATTAATCGTTTAATTACACAAAAACAATTAATCAATTATTATACATGTGTTAGTTTTTTCTTGTGTCTATATAGATTTTACAGAAAAAAAATTATACATACACCAGATTATAAGCATCTCCTTTCGGATTGCTTTAACTTTGAATGTTCGATACCAATCATCTTGCACTATTCGATTTTATCACCAAGCACGGGAGATTGATCAATAAAAGTGGCCATAGGAAGACAAGAATCACAGCACCCAACAGAAAGTGACAGAAAAACCAATAGAGGGAAAAAAGCACGACAACGATCCTGGAGACCTACTATGACAGTCATTTAAAACGTGGTTTTGGTTTATTAATTATAAGCATTTCTTAAACCATGGCTACTCTTATCTTAATTTCTCTGCTTTGTTTTTCAAAGTCCAACTTTCACGAAGCGCCTTTACTTTTTACTGTTTGTCACAAGCACCGCTTCTTTGCTCGTATCTGAATAAGCACCTGCATAAATTAGAATATTAATATTTTTAGTTTTAAATTTTTAAATTTTTTTATATTTGAATTCTAAATTTTTTTAACATTTTATTTGAATTCTAAATTTTTTAATTTCATACTATATCAGTCCTTTAAGTTATAAAAAGTGGTCAATCGATTAATAAATAAACTTAACTTAATAAAAATCATTGAAAAAAGATTAAATATATGAATTAAATATTTTTTTTATCAACAAAATATGCACATTAAATATTTTTTTAATAAATAAATATACGAATTAAATAAGTAATATGCATATTTTTGATAGAAAAGACATTCAATTTATATATTTAATCTTTTTTTAAATAATTTTTTATAAAGTTAAAATTATTTTTTAATAGATTGATCACTTTTAATAAATAGAGAGACTGATTTGGTAAAAAATCAAAAAATTTAAAACTCAAATAAAATATTAAAAAGGTTTAAGAGTCAAAAGTAAAAAAATTTAAAAGTTTAGAATTAAAAATATTGATATCCCTACGTAAATTAGGCTAAAAGTAAGAAAAGATATTTATATCACAACTAAATTGAATCGATCTTGAATTTTCACCTCCCCCAAGAGCGAAGCAGCCACATCCCATTGCTCCATTACAGAGCATAGTTAGCTAGCTGGGCCGCCTCCTTTCTTTTTTGTCAATTTATTTTTATTAAATTATTTTTATACTTACAAATTTAATTTTTTTAATATAAAGAGATAGGAATATATTTTTTTATATTTTAAAAAATACAATAAAAAAATTTAAAAATATTTTATTTGAAAATAAATTAAAAGTGAAAAGAAATAAAATAATATATATTTTAAGGAAAGAAAGCTGTTTAGATTGTAAAATTTTAGTAACAAAAATATGAGAAAAAAATTATTAGAAAAAATATTATAAAAATTCATTGTTTAGATAAATAAAAAAATATCAAAAAAATAAAAAAGTAAAATTATGTATTCAAATTATATGAAAAATAGTAAAAAAAATATGTATAATTAAAATTACAAAATTACTTCTACTTACTTAAAAAAAAAAAAACAGTGGCAACAATGAAGTTAGGTTATTTTAGTAATTTTGGTTTCAGATTTTTTGTTTTTTGTTTTTTGTTTTATTTTGCCCAAACTGACGTTTGACAGTGAAAAGACACTCTGTTGTTTTGCTTTTTGACACGGCATCCAATTTCTAATCATTTTCTCACATGTTTGGCGAACGGGAGAAACATCTCAGTAATTTGAAATTTTCTTTCCAACAGAATCCCAATGCTAAAACAAACAGAGGGCTAGCATTTACATCCTGTTTAGAGTGTAAAAGAGGTCGGGAAAGACAGTGAAAAAAAAGAAAGTAATGAAAAAAAAGTGAAAAAAATTTAATTTTTTTTATGTTATTTAGAGTGATGAGAGAAATATGAAGAAAGAAAGTAATAATAAAAGAATAATTTGTTTAAATATAAAAAAAAATAAAGAGAAAAAATAATAATTAAAAATAACTATTAGAGCATCAAACTAAATTAATGTATAATTAAAAAAATTGTACATTTTGTTATTTATATATTAAAAAGTTATTTGTGTTAGTAATTTTATTTACTTTTAAAAATTCTATTTTCATCAAATAAATAATTAATTTACCTTTAATATATCAAATTTAAGGTACGTTCAGTATTAGCTTAATTTTAGAAGCTGTGAATTTTTAGTAACTTAGTTCAATTACTCTCTTGCTCTGTTCTTGAGCAACAAAGAATATTAGCTTAATTTTTAATTTCTAAAATGAATTAATGACAACCAGTAGAAAATCACAGCCACACAGAATGTCAGGAGGGTATTTTAGTCACTTTAATGTAGCTCTTGAGCTTTTTTTCTGACTTTCTTCTCCTTTTAGCAAGAAAATTTGTACAATACGACTTTCTTCATCTTCTCTCGATTTTTGTGCTATTTTCTTTCTGCAGCTTATCCAAATAGAAGAAACTTCCTCAATTATTATAATTGTCTTTTTCCTATATTTCTTCTCCTTATTTTCTTTCCATTCCAAACACAGTATAAACCCGTGACCACCCCATGACTGTAAAAGAACACGTCAAGTAGTTGAGAAAATTGTGGGGTCAAAAACGCTATAATAGTTGCGTCCTTATCATAGAAAAACGTGCCCTTAATTAATTGTACGTGGCTCACTTGTTTTGTTACTCCTTACTATCTTCATGTCAGCAGTGGAAGCAGTGTTCGCAAGTTTCACCGTACTAAATTGGTATCTGGAAAGGGTTAACTAATTGGGAATCGGTATAGATACCAAATTTCTTTTTCTGTTCGAATTAAAGCAAGTATCAAATTATTTAAAACTATGATGATATTTTTTATAATAAAAAAATAATATATTTTTTTATTACAAAAGTAACATCATTAATTTCAAAAAGTCAAATACTCATTTTAATTTAAGTAAACATCCAAGAGAAAAAAAATGCAATCACCCTAATTTTTTGCTAATTAAAAAGGTTAAAATGATAAAACAAGCTTAACTTCATTAGTATTTACACGATCAGTCTGTCCTTTTGAAAGTGATTTAACTGTACGTGGCTCACTTGTTTTGTTACTCCTTACTATCTTCATGTCAGCAGTGGAAGCAGTGTTCGCAAGTTTCACCGTACTAAATTGGTATCTGGAAAGGGTTAACTAATTGGGAATCGGTATAGATACCAAATTTCTTTTTCTGTTCGAATTAAAGCAAGTATCAAATTATTTAAAACTGTGATGATATTTTTTATAATAAAAAAATAATATATTTTTTTATTACAAAAGTAACATCATTAATTTCAAAAAGTCAAATACTCATTTTAATTTAAGTAAACATCCAAGAGAAAAAAATGCAATCACCCTACTTTTTTGCTAATTAAAAAGGTTAAAATGGCAAAACAAGCTTAACTTTATTAGTATTTAGACGGTGAGTCTGTCCTTTTGAAAGTGATTTAATGAAGCGTTACAAATGGATGTTCTTCTAATTTTAATTTATAGATCTGATAATTGATATACTCACAATAAATTTTTTTAATTCAAAAAAAAAAAAAGGATTCTGTATCTTTGAATTTTATCTCCTTTTTTTTCTCTTCCTTGCGTTCTTTGCTTTCTTCCTGCTTGTTCTCCTTAGGTGGTTTTGGCAAAGGTGAAATTATCTCCACTTTCCTGCCACTTTTCTTTTGTAGCCTCTCACATGTCTTTACTGTCTGTGGTTACTTCCTCTACCCCTGTCAATCCAAATAATTCAACATTATTAACAATATGATACAATAATCAAATCCAACATGCATTATATGGTTTTTTTTTTTTTTTTTCCCTTGAAGGATACTTGAGATCATATATATTGGTATTAATTTGAAACTTTGGTGAAAATTAACACAATTCTCATATTCAATATTACTTTTACTGTTGATTTTCATCTTCTATTTGGTTTTTAGGGTAAAGGTATTCATTTTTTTAATGTTATTCAATGCTAAGAATTGAAATATATTCTATAATTCATGATTCCAAAACAAAATTTGGCATGCAATACAATGGCGTTTCTTGCCACCAAGTTCCTTTTTTTTTTTTTTTTTTTTTTTTCTATTCAATGAAATTGATGCTGCTTGCACAATTTGTCTGGTTTTGGGATTGTTAGTTGTTTCTCATTTTTTTTACATGGCAAGTGGCATAACATTCAAAAAAATTATTACATGGCACCTGCACCTCTAATTTCTTCTGCCTTTGTTTAAAAAATAAAAACTTTTATCTAGAAGTTCGGCCTTTCAAAGCTTTGAAGGCTCGGCTTGCGCATGGACAAATTTTGTGGAGCCCCCAATTTCTTAACCCATTGTATCTCGCCACATCGCGTACACCCTAGCATGTGATGACCATTGACCAACGACGAAGCGCTATAATGGGGAGCGATGGAACGAAGGATAGGACCACATTGAGGCCTACTGGCAATAATGCACGTAATTTACATTATCTTATGCGCCATGCGGTTCCAATGGAAATTTTGAAGATAAAACTGTGTACGACAATTGATTGATCCATAGAAAATACGGAAAAGATTGGGAGTTCGATTGGTATGTCTTGATTTTTGTTTTAAAGTGTTTGAAAAGAGTAAGTAATTGTCAACTTTTTATAATTGTTATGATAAAAAAGAGTAATAAGAAATAAAGTGATAGTTGAATATTTTTGTTTGAAAAGAGTAATTAACTGTCAATTTTTTACAACTGTCATGATAAAAAAGAATAATAAAAAATATAGTGATAGTTTATATTTCAATTTTTTGTTATTCTTTCTATCAATAGAGTTATAATAATTTAACAGTTGATTACTCTTTTCAAAAATTGGGAGAGAGGGCTGGGGCTCTAAAACCAAGCCCTAGAAAATATTGTGTGTAATATACCTACGTGTATATAGAGGTATCTTTCAGTACTCATATCAAACTTGAAATTTATGATAACTCCACAAAATGACATTTTGAGATGTAAATATGTTATCTTGTCATAAACCAATAATTAAAATTAGAGTTCAACCCCACCTACTTGACCAACAGAATTCACCGTTCAAATAGAAATTTGATTGTGGAACAATATTACATTATAAAGCAAAGTATTAGTTGTTAGTCAGTTGATGGCTTCACCACATTTAGGCATTAATAAATGCATTATTTTTTTTTATCAATAAAAAAAATACTCGTGGGTATGTCAATTATAGTATCTATGGGTCTAGACCGAAATAACGCTCGTTTTTTACATGCTCAGTTCAACCACCTCTATAAGGACAGATCCACTACCTAAGTATTGTTGAAACTGAATGAGCTTCTCTCACTCCCGGCTTTGATGTTAACGAGTTTGGAACTTATGTAGCATGCAAGCACAACTAGCGCTGACAAAACAGCTGTATCGTGGAGACTCGAACTTAACTAATATGAGGATAAACCAACTAGCTTACCACCAGATTATTACGTCAGGTGGTAATGCATTATTCAATCATATTATATCGTTGTTGTTGAATTCGGGAACAAAGATAATTAATATAGTCAAATTAAATTTTTAGTCCGACAAATGATAAAAAAGCACGGAATAAAAAAAAAAAAAGAAAAGAAAAGAAAGCTATTCTTAGGATTCCATGAATTAATCCACATTTTTCTTATTAATCTATAGTCCTTGCAGGTGCATGTGACATTTGTTACTTCAAATTTTTTATCTTATGACCCTAAATACATAATTAGTTGTGATATGGATTCACCTAATAATTATTTTTTAAAATTTATTACACAATTTAATTTTAAATAGTAATATAGTAATCATACAGTTCATCCAACGATATTTAACAGTTTACATTTAAATTTTTTTTAATTTTAATAATTTAATGATTCATATTACTTTGTCGTTATTTAGTATTTCTTTTTTTTTATTTTATGAAATATAGTTTATTGGTCTACCCAATAATTGTTTCTTAACATAAATTATGACAATATTTGATAATATATTTGAAGATACAGTATTACAATTTTTGTTGGAACTAATAAAATATAGAAAAATGTTATCTAGAGATTTTTTTTTAATTTAAAAATGATCAAAAAAAATATTTCTTTTGGGACATTGGCAAAAACAATTCACTAGATTTAGTGCAACAGTTTCTTCAATCATATCCACACTTAAAAGTAACCATCGAGCAATCAATCAACTTAAATTTTGGTTAATTCGTCTCCATTATCTCATATTCCATATTCTCTTTGTTTTATTATAGAGGTAGATGTAAGAGCTTCTTTTTCTCTCTAAGGTTTTCTCTCTCTCTCTAAGACTCTCTCAAGCTCCCTTGCTTAAAACCTAGCTAGCTGACAGTGCTTACCGCCACTTGCTACCCGTCCCAAGCTCATTTCCTGGCATTTTCTCCATTTCCTCATACCTCCCTTTGGTTTCCAGCTCTTATTTATTCTTCCCGGTGATCCATCCTCCAACAAACCCCCAACAAACCATTTGATGGGGCCTTTTGTCTTAGTTTATGTTAGATCGGGCTCACATAACGTCACCCACAGCCTTCCAAGCTCTAGATCTGCGTTCTTCGGCATTGTTCCACCACTTTCAAAGTTTTTGGCTGCAGTGCGGACATCTCCACCATAGCTGCTGTCGCAGTTGTCGTATCAGCCGTCGACGTGCGTGCTCCCGACCCTGCTTTCGTTGCTGGAGCTGTTGTACTAGCCATCGGAGCGATAGTGACAGACTCAAGTGCTGCCATTCGAACTGACGCTGCCAGTGCCATCCCCGGTGCTGCTGATTTCGTGAGCACAACTGTCTCCGCCATCGGAGTTTCCACCACCGGTTGCTTTCCCACCATTGCCAACTGCTTTCTTGCCATTGCCGCAATTGTTTGGATGTGCTTCTGTTGTGCACTTTTGAGTAGAGTGATTAGTACTGCCCAAGTTTTTTTTAGTGTATATAAATTTGCTCTTTCGAAAATCGATGTCAAGAGTATCCGAAAGATTTCTGAAGTAGGTCTGCGGGTGGCAGAACATGCTGCTGTATTCAGACCAAACTAAGTACCTCTGTACCTGATATGAACCATCTCATCTGTGTGCTTAATTAGCAATGTACTTTGTGTGGAGAAGGCAGAGTGGGTTAATCAAAGCTAGCACCGCCTGGCCCTAGCACATGCAAAGAAAAGGTTGGCTAGGTTGGCTTCTTATATCGACAATAATTCTATTTTAGGAGTGAAAATGAGAAAGTAAGGACAGTTTTAAAATCTAAGAAAGAAATATTGGGATTATATATCTAGGCAAGGAAAATAATTAGAAAATTAATTTATGCGTTAAACAATAAATTGTAGGTGGATTTTATTTTGACCCCCCTAAAAACTCCCCTTTTAGGGGAGTCAAATTAACTCCAATACAAACTTTAAGGATAAAACCGGTTGCTTGTAAATGTAAAAATAAAATAAAAAAAAGAACCAGCTATTTCAATGGCTCATTGGAAGGAATCTTATTTTAGAATTCCTTCCAAATTTGTCCATCTTATAAATTTGCTAAATTTCCCCCTTCAATTATTCAATAAATATTTTATAATTTGATAGATTTTATACTGTTCATAAAATCATCCCAAATTGTCATCAATCCCAAAGAAAGGTACTACAATTTCATGAAAAATTAGGTACAAAAAATACATTTGATAATGATAAAATTAGTTCTTAATTTCAATTGAATAAAATCTTTATAAATAAGCGAATTCTACGTAGCAATAACACTAGATAAATTTTATAACAATAAAATTATGTATACCGACAACTAAGTGATTTAGAAGTAAAGTAGACATATAATAATAAAAGTGAATCTTTGTTGAAACTAATCTTATGTTTTCATTGATCAGTCACAATTTTAGGAGCAATACCGTGAAACTTTCGATTTTTACAGTTGCTCAAATCATTTTTTTTAAAGTAAATATAATCTAACTTTTAGTTAACGTATTGCTTAATTTTCGCAAATTATGTATGAAATACTCTAAGTTAAGTAAGGTAACATGTTACTTAACCTCCAGAAATTACGTAAAAGTTCTCTAAATTTGAATAAAATTATGTTTCATTTAAACAATTATTGAAATCAAGAAATTTTTATTCACATATGGTCCTTTTTTTACTTTTTGTTACATAAAATGTAAAGTGTTACTTAACTTCCGGAAATTAAGTAAAAATTCTTTAAATTTGAGTAACATTATGTTTAACTTAAGTAGTTACTCAAATCAAGAATTTTTTTTATTTATATATGGCCTTTTTTAATTTTTTTTGAATGTAAGGTAACGTGTTACTCAACTTTAAGAAATTATGTAAAAATTCTCTAAATTTGAGTAACATATATTTCACTTAAGTAGTTACTCAAATTAAGAATTTTTTATTCATATATGGCCTTTTTTCACTTTTTGTTGATTGTAAGGTAACGTTTTACTCAACATCCAGAAATTACGTAAAAATTCTTTAAATTTAAGTAACATTATGTTTCACTTAAATAGTTACTCAAACCAATAATCTTTTATTCACATATGGCCTTTTTTTTTTTTTTTACTTTTTATTGAATGTAAGTTAACATGTTACTCAATTTACAAAAATTCGGTAAAAATTCTCTAAATTTGAGTAACATTATGTTTTAGTTAAATAATTACTCAAATCAAGAATTTTTTATTCACATATGACCTTTTTTTACTTTTTGTTGAATGTAAGGTAATGCATTACTCAACTTCCAGAAATTACGTAAAAATTTTCTAAATTTGAGTAACATATATTTCACTTAAGTAATTACTTAAGTTAAGAATTTTTTCATTTGCATATGGCCTTTTTTTGTATTTTTTGTTAAATGTAAGGAAACGTGTTACTTGGCTTCTGAAAATTATATAAAAATTCTCTAAATGTGAGTAATATTATATTTCACTTAAGTAGTTACTCAAATCAAGAAATTTTAATTCATATATGGTCTTTTTTTACTTTTTATTAAAAGTAAGGTAACTTATTGCTTAACTTCTGAAAATTACGTAAAAAATACTTTAAATTTGAATAACATTATGTTTCACTTAAACAATTACTCTAATCAAGAATTTTTTAATTCAATTATGGATTTTTTTTTTTAACTTTTTGTGGAATGTAGGGTAATAAATTGTAGAAATTCTGAAATAATTTTGTGTATTATAATAACATTATAATTCACGTAAGCATTTATTGAAATCAAGTTTTTTTTGTTTTTTTTTCAATTTTGTATAAATTTAAAAAAATGTCTTTTTTTTTGTAATAATACAAATTTTTTGCTATTGCTCAAATGAAAAAAAAAGAACCGTAATATTAAACCGTAATTAAAATTAATGCCATGCTTTTTTTAGGACAAAAAATTATTTTTGCTACATGACTATTGCTTGTGTTCTTACGTCTCTTGTATTTAACAACCATTAGAATTAGTATTAATTGGAAAATGGCTGGGCATAATTGGTTATCAAAACAAACCAAAAATTAATCCAACAAATAACCTTATGATTTTAAGGAGAGTCTAACGTATTCTCATAAAATAAGAGTGAAATTAATAAATATTTAAATTATATGATAAAATTTATTACTTGACTTTAATAAAATTTAAATTTAATATTTTACACAAATTTTAATTTTTTTAACCAGTAGGTTTAGGATCTGGTGGTCCGCAACCAATCTAAACAAGGTAACGGCGACAAAATTGGTCATCATATGAAATTCAACAAATGATCACCACGTGTCAAAATTCATTGGGTACAAGGTGTACGGAATCAACACTCTCACGTCAACACTCTTACGTCAATACTCTTACGTCTGCTAACGTAAGATGCAACCACTTGGAAACCGGATTTCTAAGTTCACTAAAGTCATTTTTGTCAACAATAAGTTAACTTAATTTTAAGGTGATTGATAATATATTTTTTTTAATGAATAAAATTAATTTATTATTTAATATTATTTAAATATTATTTTAAATATTTTTATTTAAGTGTATCTCATTTATTGTGTGGTGTAAAATTATGAATAAATTATACTCACTTATAAAAAGAGTTAAAATAGAAATCCTCTATAAACAAAAATAAAATTTTAAGTGAGTCTAGTTAAAATAAAAAAATAAAAAATTAATTTATATAATATAATATTATGTATATGTTATACTTATAAAAAATAATAAAATTAATGAGCATCCTTAATTTATATTTATATTGCACAAAGTGAGTCCTTATAAATGATACCGGCCCTCTTAGGAACCCTGCTTTACTCATAATTCCACATTTCAAGCATCCCCAGCTCTACTCCTCTTCTGTCATTCCCAGGGTCATCAAGATCCTTCTACATTCACAACAATGGCAGAAAAGGTATGTGGATACTATTATTTTTTCTATCTCTTTTTCACTTGGCAAGCACTTGTTATTTCCTTCCTCTTTTCTGTGGTGGGTGTTTTTTCTGTTTCCTTTCTTCTCACAGTTCTCGTTTTGTTTCTACTTTCGGGTATCTCCGCTTCTATTTCATCTGTGTCAGATTGTCCGTACCATGTGTCGGACTGTCAGTACCATCTGTGTGGGATAAGAAAATTTTTAGTTTTATAGATTTGAGTTTTTTCAAATTTAGTCTTATAATTTAAGATATTTTCATTTAAGTTATAAATGTTGTTGATTTCATTCCAATCGAGTCCAATCATTAACGGAATACGGTTTGACTGTTAATTTAGATATTTGATCGATTAAAATATTATTTTTAAAAGGAAATACATGAAAAAAATTTAAAAATCAATTTAAAATATTTATAAAATATAAAAAACGTATTTTGAACATTGCCAATAAAAAATATATTTTACTTTAAAAATCTATAAAAATTAATAAAAATGAACATTGCTAATAATTTCTCAAAAATATGTATCATATGCATAAAAAATGTAAAAAAAAATTAAAAAAATTCAATGTTTTCTAAACTTAAATGGATTCATTTCAATTGAGTATAATTTTAGACAGAAGAGACTTTGACCATTAAATATGGTCGTTGACCACATTACAAAATTGCAAAAAACATAAAAAAATATGTTAAAAAACTATAGCAATGAAGAAAAAAAGTACGAAATCTGTATAAAAAAGTATTTTACTTTAAAAACCTATAAAAATTAACAAATACATAAAAACAAATATTATTAGCAAATACATTTTCTCAAAAATACAATCATATGCATTGAAATTTTTCTAAAAATTTCAAAACATTTTCAGAAATTCTAAAAATTCAAAAATAAATCTAAAAAAATTTATAAAGTTTAAAAAATTCAAAATGAAATTTCATTTTAATAAAAATAAAAAATTTTAAAAATAAAACCCAAAAATGTTTTAAAAATTTTGAAAAAACAATAAGAGTTAAAAAATTATAAAGTTTCTAAAACTTTTAAAAAAATTCTAAATTTAAGAACCTTAAAATTTTAAAAGGTTTAATATTAAAAAAATTATCAATTTTTTAGTGTCATTTTAATTCAAAATTAATAAAAATAAGACATATGAAAAAATATAAAAAATAAAAATTTCTCACATTCCCCCCTAACTCTTCTCCTCTCCCATAAAAAATACACCACTTCTCCCATACAGTAAAATACATTTTTTGTTGGCAATGTTCAAAATACGCTTTTGATACGGTATAAGTATTTTAAATTGATTTTTAAATTTTTTATTCATGTATTTTGTTTTAAAAATAATATTTTAATCGATCAAATATCTAAATTAACAGTCAAACCGTATTCCGTTAATGATTGGACTCGATTGGAATGAAATCAGCAACAAGTATTTTTAAAATTTTGATTTTTATTAAAATGAAATTTCATTTTGAATTTTTTAAACTTTATAAATTTTTTTAGATTTACTTTTGAATTTTTAGAATTTTTGAAAAATTTTGGAAAATTTTTTTCACCTTTTTTACAAAAAAATTTTTAATATGCATATGATATGTAATTTTGAGACAAGAAAGTGCTGTGCAAAATCCCTCGTGAGTACTCCTGTCATTACCCAATTTTTCATGGAAATTCAAGGATAGTGACTGAGTTTGTTTCTTGGAATTTTTGGTGTCTTTATGAACAAGAGAAATTCAGAACCAGACATACGATGAGAAGTCAAACACAGTGACTATCACTGTGGTCGGTCGCTGTCTGGAGAAGGTGAAGGACAAGATTTGCTGCAAAGCCCGTAATATAATTCTGTGCGGCGTCGACATCAAAGAAACACCAAAGCCAGAGCCTAAACTTAAACCTGAGCCACCTAAACCTCCTCCACCTAAACCTGAGCCCCCACAACCAACGCCTTGTTATAGGGTATGCTATGAAGCTTATGGGTGGGGCCCATGTGACCCTTGCATGCCACCCCCATGTTATTATCCATGTTATGGAAGGCCAGTTTATGACAGCTGGGGCCGCGGCGGCTGCGGAATTCTGTGAGCAGATGTTCTGATTATGTGTCTGAAGAAAATCCCAATGCAGCATGCGTAATCATGTGAACTGAACGCACCATCCCTGGTCGTCAATATCATACCATGTCATGATCTTGTAATTGCCTGATTCGCTGAAATTTTGAGTCATTTAGTTGGGGGCTGCACATGGGGGAATATCATATTTTCATTGTATTGAGTATAGATATATAGGGGCTTCATGTGACAATAAAAGATTAATAAATAAGTTTGGTGAAGTGGGCATTGTTGGACAAGCAATTGTCACCATATATTTCTTTGTTTGTCACTAAATCATACTCTCGTATATTTCTTGTCACTGAAAATAGATGAATCATGCCTCCCTTTTATTGAACTTATGCATAATAAATTATTATTATTATTTTTTAAATATACATATATTATTGTTATGGTTTGTATATGTTATGGTTATAATTTGGTAGTTTTAAGAGAGAGAAATCATTCTCTATTAATTTTCCGCATCAAAGTTTATATAAATTTCATATGAATTAAGATACATTTCTCTTCCTAATTATGTGTGAAAAACATGAAGTTCTAAAGTCTGTTATTAGAATTTTTTACACCTAATTGCTCATGCATAAGTATAACTGCAATTATGTCTCACATGTGGTATCAGAACGGTGGTTTAAGAACTCGTGTTTTTTGCAATTAAAGATTAATAGTTTCTTTCATGTGTTTTCTATTATAATTTGAAACATGAATTATAAAATTTTTGGCATGACTAAATGAAGATTTTTGTGATCGTTTTCCCTAACCTAAGAAAATTAGCATCAAAGACATTAGATTTTAATCTTTTGGTCATGCCGTGAAGAATGGTTCTTATAACCATAAAAGCCTTTATGTTTGTTTTCTTGGTTTGTATGTTTGATTGTTGCCCAAGGGATTAATATGTCCCTTTTCTTTGATGAACTGTTGCCCAAGAAATCAACTTCTCTTTACTGGTATTTTGTGCACTATAAGTGACCGTATGGGTTAAATTTTTGTTTTATGAATTATTAATTTATTAAAAAAAATGTTGGTCCAAGGCGTTAGCCATTAAAGCACCGACTAAGGAATTATCTAATTCCTTGTCAAAGAGTCAGAGGTGAAGGAAGGACATTTTTATGGATTTAAAATTAAAGTCATAGGACAGGACCATTTTACAGAATGTATTGATCATTAAAACCAGGTCAAGCCATTGTAAGGAAACTGATGAAAGATTGTCTGTTGTTGGCTTAGTAGTTTGAAAAGATTATTTCTTGAAAGGATATTAAAGAAGGCCAAAGAACTCTAGGCCAATTGCATTCCGGGTAGTTGTAATTCCGGCTATTGTGCATGCGACTCTCTTCTTCCCTATAAATTGCTGGTAATAGAACCCAAGCAAGGTCGCATCACAAACCCAAGGGCTGTGGCAGTGAGTCATGGAACCCAAGACCAAAGGAAAACAACAAAGGGAAAGACACAAATGGTCGCAGTGGGTTTTCAAAGCCGGAAGCGCCTAATTATATGTTGGTACCGAGTAACCTGATCCATTATATAATAACTGCTGTATGGTGAAGAAGGAAGGGATACTGAATGTCAAACTTGGGATATAGAGGGGTTCAAAATTTCCAAATCAGAGATACACCATTGGACAAAAGAATTTGACAATCCCATAACCTGCCGCATCCTTCATCAAAGATTTTGTCCAATGAATTATTGAATGCCGTGTCTTTAAAGAATTGGTATTGAGGAATTACATTTTTTTTTTTTTGGGAAATGGTTTAGACACACAGGGAGTGCACCAAGCCGTGCACACAGATGACGTGGAGCCAAAAAAAAATATTTTCGACATGGAATGGAGAAGGAAACGTGGCAACTGAAATTTTTTTAATTTCCCTCAGTTTGGCCCCCAAAAACCAAATGTTGAAATGAAGATTTTATCAGTCTTGGCGCCGCTGCAAGAAACCTTAGGAAAAGACCACCTCCATTCCACGTTTGGGAAAGGGAAAGGGGCATTGTTCATGGTTGGATGTTCTTGGAAGTAGGACAATATCAGAAATTTGGAAGTGGCAAGAATGAGCCGGAGAAGTGGGTAAGTAGAAGAAGGGTGGCTGTAAAGATGCAGATGCAATGTCAGATGTAAGAATTAGTGACGAGAAGACGGGCCAAAATCAACGAATTTGAGAGAAAGCTGAACGGGTAAAGGATTAAATTGAGAATGTCCTTTTTTTGTGTGTATTTTCAAATTAATTGTCGTTGATGTGAATGTAATGAAAATGGATTTATACAATTATTATGTTGTTTAGCTTTGTATAAACTAATTTGATTTTTCTATATATCGATGTTGATGAGAATATGAAATCTGTAAGGTATGATAATCAATGAACATAAAGGATGAAAACTTGAACTGTATAAAGTAAAATGAGCGTGATTTTTGAAAGTTGAAGGCAGATATTTGTGTGTATTGTAAACATGTTGTACCATTTTTTTATTTTGTGGTTGATGATAGTTTATTAATCTATTCCTGGATGTAAGATTTGAGGAGGATTTTGGGCAAGTGATTTTTTTTTTATAAATATGTTAATTAGATGATTGCTTTTATGGTACTATTGCTGATGCTAATGGTGGTGGTTGGTTGGTAGTATTTAGGAAAAAGTGTTTAAGGAGCAAATTTATAACCTGAGTTCACTGTCATCTACGCCAGTTTATTTAGTCTCACTGTTGTGATAGCCATATGTTTTCTGTTCATAAACATCTAATTTATCATTGATGCTCTAGAATGGATGCAAGAAATAACAGAAATATATTGAAAGCTCTGTCTTTGTCTTCTTCTCCTCTTGCTATTTTAGCAACTTCCCACCTCTTGACTCCTAATTTCTTCTCCTTGACTGAGGGACCTTGAGACCTACCATTTGAAATACAAACTATCCAATTATTGCAACATTGTATTGATTTGCATGTTTGCGAGCATAACAAAAAGAGTGGTTCTCGCAAATGGTTTGTGAACAAGAAGCTTTGAAGATGTGAAGTGAAGGTTCATGGAGCAATTTTAGGCCCAGTACATGTAGGTCGGTTGCTGTGGCAGGAAGCTTGATTTACACAATTAACGGAGTTAATAAGTTGAAGATAATGTGATACACTTATTATAGGAACAATTACTGAGAAATTAGAATCTTTTTGGTTATGAGATACAACAGGTCTTCTCAAGTTTATTTTCAAAGTAATGTGGCAAAGTATGAAGAAATAATTTAAACCCTTAATAAAAAATAGTAATGTTAGGTTGACAGATGGTCAGTTATCCCAATTTTTGCCATTGAGGATATGTGGCCAGTAGCAAAAATGTTTAGAAATTATGTCTTTGAGCCAGGTGCATGAGTAATCAAGGTTACAGGAGCCTCTCATGGAAGGAATGTTGAAGCATTAGAGACTTATTTGGGATATGTGCTGTGTTGTTTGTGTATTTAATTGCGTATGTTTGTAGGTTAGGTTTCAAGAAAATCGTTGTCAAACGTATCCGGTCGATTTTCATCATAGGTCCATCAGAGTGAGGTGTGTGCTATGATATGCAGTTTTATCTGGACAAAGTAGACCTGTTTGAAACCTCAATTTTTGACAAGACTAACTTCGTTTCGATTTCTGCCCCTATATGGGAGTTTCATCTAATCAGGCCTTATGCCTTGTTAGTCAATGGTATGTTTGACCATGTCATATGTATGCCACTTTAGTAATGTTGTTCTCCTTCCATGTTCAGGTCCCTTGAACGTTCTCCTGTCTGAGCTATGTATAAAATCAAATTTAAGTAATGCAATACTTCCCTTTGGTCACAAAAAAAAAAAAGTTGTGGGATTGTGGATTCAAACCCCCCCCCCCAAATCTACTCTACGTCATTGCCACTTGACCAATCTTAGGTTCAGTTTTTCCGCTTTTTTTTTTTAATACTCGAGAACTTCATCATATAGGTGGCCGGTGGTTGTAATAATTCCCTATATGTTCAATATAAAAATGTTTAATTTTTCCCAGGTAAACAACTTACAAAATATTTGACAAATTATGCACTTCAAGTCCTTCATTTTTTTTCCTGATATCAAACAAAACTTATGTCTATATAATTGTCTTACTATTTACTTCCCACTCTAGTATTTTATGTTTGTGTGAAACTGGGTTTACCGTTTTAGGAAAAGGCCATTTAAAATGAGGAAATTGAGACATATGCATTTCAAACCAATCAAAAAACAAAATGTGAACTTTATGTTGAAGCACAAAATCATAATATTCCTTTTGGATTTCATGCCTGTCTTCCATAAAGTTCTGGAAAAACTATTTTCGTTTTTCAAGATTATAATCTGGATAAAAATCTTTTTGCAGAGTGGTTTTATCGATTACAAATTCTTTTCTAAGACATTTATGACATTTTCAGTGACAGATGAAACTGTTAGAGAAGTTGGTTCTAAAGGTGGACTTTCTGGTTTATCTATTGGCTGATATACAAGATATGTTATTGGATTTTGATAGTTTACATATTGTATAGACATATTAGGTATCTCTGATGTAGAGTGCCTAGGTTTTATAAAAGGAAGTTTTATGTCTGAAGGTATATTTATGACTGAAGGAAGTTTAGAGACTGTTCCTAAGTCAATAGTATTGGTTAATGCTTTATCAGAAAATCTAGAACTCATAGATCTAAGTATTCTGTCAAACATCAGCTTGACCTTACCGTCAGCATATTTGGTGATTTTAGTAAGATTTGGATTTGGTTCAGGAAGTTTTGGTGATTCTGGTTTAGAAATTCCTTCGAGGATCCATTCCTCTAGTAGAGAAATATCTTTCTATTGTATGGTTTTAGGAATTTTAATGTTGGATTTAGATAAATTTGTTTGTAACAAAAGTGTTTCACCCTTTTTAGAGTGGAACTTGTGTTTAGTTGTGGTGAATGCGGTGGTCATGAGTTTATAATGGATACGAAAAACCAATGCAACTGGAATTGATCCTTTAAGCATTTTATAATTATGAGTTTTAATTTGCAAAACCACACTTTTTAAAACATTTTTGTCATTAAGAGAAATGGTCAAATTTGGATAACAATCAAAATAGATTGGACTTGAGTTTAGGGTTGACTCAACAGTTCTAAGAAGAGAATCCTGGAATTCTATGTGCCTAGTATCTGTAAGGATTACAAGGATAAAGGTATCAAAACCTTCACGTGTCAAAGGTTTAAATCTAACTTGGATAAGTCCAATATGAAGATATTTAAAATTTTTGGATTTACGAGTTTGGATAGATTTATTGTTAAAAGATGAATAGTTTCAAATGGTTTAGAAAGGGGGATATCTCTTTCTTCCGTTTTAACATGAAGATCATATTTAAATAAGAGTTTAGAAAATAGAAGTTTAGAGATCTAATATATCTCACTTGATTTTTTCCGTGGAATTTCCCAATTATCTATATTTTAAAAATCTTCAGATGTTATTTCTTCATTACTTACTATCCTACGGATCTTAGAGATTTCTGAGGTAGAAGAGTTTGAGAGAGAAGTTGATCTACAGAAATTAAAATCCATATTTTAAAATAATTTAAAGTTGCAGATATAATAGACTTCTCCAGTTATGACCTGCGAAAATTTGGTTTTTCCAAAAAAAGTCTTTGAACTATAATCAAGGTGTTTTCATAAAAATCCGTCATCAATTACTATAATATTTTGAAAAGCTGGTTTTACAAAATACTCAGTCCTTTTAGAAACGATCTAAGCATATGTATATTGAAAAACATTTTGAGATAGACTTTTAGAGGAATTCTGGGGATTGAGAGAGGCTCTCAACCCATTGTTTTTGGGCTTCTTTTTCTTTTCTCTATTCCTCCTCTTCCTCTTCAATAATATCAATTCAGGAATTAATAGGTTTAGCAGAGGTTATGGCTGAGGCCATAAGTTTTTGTGGTTAAGAAGAGTCTAGGTTTTGGATTTCTAAAAGAGAAACAAGTTTAGGTTTTAAGGGACTTTGCATTGTCTTATTAGAGACTTGGGTTTTACATTTGTCTTTGAATTTATTTTTCTTGGTCATGATGTATAATACATGTTTTGGAGAAATTCTCTGGTCAAAAATTCTGGAATAGAGTTGTTTTCTTCCTTGATATATTCAATATCAAAATCAAATATACAAAGTATAACCTGCCATCTTACAAAAATTTGTTTAGAAGAAATGTTTTGAATATCCTTTTGCAAAACTTATTTTGCAGATTTACAATCAATTCAAAGTAAAAACTTTTGATTAAGTAAATCACTTTAAAATTTGTAATGCACAAAACAATGCTTAAAATTTCTTGTTTAATAGTGGAATAATTTTGTTGGGTTTGATTCCAATGTCTAGAAGTGTGTTGTACTATGCATTCCCGGCCATCTGAAACTTGTTTAAAATTTCTCCGTATCTAAGTTCAGATGCATTAGTCTCAACAATTTTAGGAGCCAAAAGATCGGCAATATGGAGACATGGGATCTCTGAAACTTGTTGTTTAATTTGCTCTGAAACTTGTTGTTTAATTTTCCAGATGATAGTAGTATGTTCATCTGTCCAAAGAGTAGGATTTTTCTTGAGTCTATCATAGAGGCGCTTAGCAAGATGATTAAGATTAGGACAGAAATCTAGAATATAGTTTAGAGTGCCTAAAAATCGCTAAAGTTGAATTTTATCAAGGATTTTATCTAAAAATTTATCTGCAAAAGCGAGGCATCTTTTTATAGGAGTAATCATTCCTTGGGAAATATAATGTCCTAAGAAACAAATACGGGTTTGGAAAAAAGACATCTTGATTTTAGAGACAATAACACCATTTTTCTTAGCGATAAAGAAAAATGTTTTAAGTGTTTAAAATGCTGATCAATGGAATGAAAAAAGACCAATACATCATCAATGTAGACAATGATAAATTGTGAATAGTCAGAGAAAATATCATTCATAATTCTCTAAAATTAACTTGGTGCATTTTTCAAACCAAATGACATCACATTCTATTCATACTGTCCAAAGGGGACAGTAAATGCAGTTTTATACCTGTTTTTTGGATGAATTTGAATGCCAAAAGCCAGATTTCATATCGAATTTAGAAAATATGAATGCGGAAGGCAATTTTTTTAATAAATCATATTTATTAGATATTGAATACCTAATCCATTTGAGAGCTTTATTCAAAGGTTTATAGTTGATTACAAGTCTAGGTATTCCTCGTTCTATTTCTGAATTTTTATTAACATAGAATGCTGCACAAGACTAAGGGGACATGGATTTCCAAATTAATCCTTTTGAGATTAAGTTAGAAATTTCTTGTTTACAACACTGTTCTAATTCAGCATTCATTTGGATTGGCCTAGTTTTTGTGGGGATTTGTTTTTCATCAAAATCTTTTTCATATAGCAAATCTACCATATGTTGTTTCCTTTCCTAAAAAGTTTTTGGTAATTCTGCACAAATTTCTTTTTCAAAAAGGTTTTGTAAATCAGAAATTTTTTTTTTTATATAATCAATTGAAAGTTGATTTTCAATTTGTTTTAAAGAAGCATCTTGTTTTAAATAAAAAAGCTGTGTTTCCTTGGATTTAATCAGAACATTGATCTCATTATCATAAATGGCATAAAGCAAGCCATAAATAAAACTTTATTGAGAAGAAGAACAAATCAAATTGAAGGTTCTGCGGCCAACATCTTATTCGTTGGGTTTCACTTGTTCACAGGTTTTTGATTTGAGGGGATTTCTATTTTGACTTTTTTTTTTTTTAAATGAGTGTAATTTACTCATAATTTTACACTATACAATAAGTGGGGTCTACTTAAATAAAAAAAATTAAACATAATATTTGAATGATATTAGATTATAAATTAATTTTACTCACTAAAAAAAGAGTAAAATTTAGAAACACCTTAGGTTGATTATTAATGGCCTCCATTGACGGTACAAAAATGGGAGACAGACGGATGGGAGGTTAGTTTTATATATTGAAAACCCACAAAGAAAATTTCTACAACATTTTTTCCTCAGTATTAACTATTAAGTTGAAATTTTGAAATATCCTCTCATTCATTTGTTTGTGTGTTCTTTTTTAAACTTATCCACATCCATGTAGCTGCAATTAATCTTTCTGACTTATATTTATCCAAAAGGATAAAATTAAGAGGCCAAAGGCCCTTACTAAAAAAGGCCGAATAGGGAAGCACTGTCTCAAAACAAGAGAGTTTGGCTCTTCTAAGATTATTAGACTTTATCTTTGTAATTGGACCATTGTTTATAATTAATCTCATTTTTAAGGAATTTTCGTTGGGTGGGCTTGAATATCATGCTAATGAGTCGGTGGTTAAAAACGACTAAAACATATCAGTATGTTTCAAATATATTATGGTTTACTAAATTGGAGGAACTTACCTTTAAAAACTCGTTGAGTTTTTCTTTGCAAAAATAAAATCTAGTGCTTCGTGTTTCGCCCTTAGCAAAAAATAGCCGTTATTATAAACAAAAATAATAATAAAGAAATATGCCGTTATCTGAATTTGGGATTTGAATTTTGAATAGTCAAAAAATAGCCGTCATTGATTGTAACTTTTTTTTTTTTCTTTTTGACACATATTGATTGTAACGAAAGTCGAAGCGTACGCATGAATTCTATGCCAACGGGGGTGGACTATACGGCATAGGCATCTACGAGTCCTGATGCGATTAGGATTTATCATTTATCTAAGCGTGATGGAGAAAATGATATACTAAATAAAGATAAATATTATGAAATATTTTTTACAAAATTTAACAAAAAATTCTTAAATTTTAAAGTAACACTAAATCTAGTTAAGTTTTAGTCTTAAAAAATAAAGTAAAATTATTAAATACTCCTTATCATATCAGTAAAAAAAAAATAAATCGTAAAAAATGGTGACAAAATTTTTGTGCTATATAGCACTACTCTTAAACATCACGTTGGTAACCAATGTCCACCGCAGTACTTACACCCCGAGTGTTAAAAAAATTTTATTATATAATTTAATTTTATATAGCAATAAAGTAATAATACTATTTATCAAATAACTTCTAACAAACTATTTGTTTTTTTGTTTCAAATTTTAATTATCTAGTGATTCGTATAACTTTGTTACTACATAATTATTGTTAGTTAGTACTTCAAAAAAAAAAAAAAAAAGCAAAATGTTATCCAAACTTTGTTGCTTACCTTTGTGGGCATATATGACCCGGTTTCTGCATTCTAGAGAAGTGATATATCTATGTCTTAGACTCTTATTTTGCTGAAGTGTCTTGAATTTCAACTTTGATGTAAGTGGAATGAAATGTCTCGAAATATAAGTAAGTATAATAATTGCAATATTCTTTGTCGAATATCAAGTGAACTCCTCTATATAACTATTTTGGGCACCGACCCTTTGTCAGCCTTACTAAATTTTTTTTATTCAAGATTACAAAAAAAAAAAATTCTTACATGTAAAATGTTTTATATAACAAAAAAGCATTTTAGATAGTAATATACTGTATATTCACGTAAAATTTGTTTATATTTATATAAAATATTATTTATATAGCATAAAAGAAATTATGTTTATATTCACTAGGCTGTGTATCCAAATATTCACTAGACCGTATGTTCACGTAGTTGGACTTCATAACTAAGTTCTGTCATACGATCCATAAGTCCCCTCTGATTAAAAAATAAATTAAAATAAACTCAATGGACATGAAGGTGGAGGGGGTTAAAATGAAAAAAGGCCTCGACGAGCCCGGATCAGATCCGAGAGTGAACCTCAGAAACCAGCTTAAAAGATGGGCCCAACAGGCCTTAGCTCTGAATGGCAATGGACCCATGTCTGGATGATCGAGCTTCCATGAACGAATTGTGCCCAAGATCTGACCCATATTCACTTCCGATCGAGGCTGGAGACCAATGTCTGCGTACGAACCATCGTGACAAAATCCTGTTATTCCTTGTTACAGGAATGAAAAAGAAAGCCACTCAAATCTCAGAGATAGCATAGCAATCCCAATCATACCAAAATCCAAATAGGAATCGGAATCGTCATTATACAAGAACTAGGAATGTTCTCGCACTTCGCGGGGTTATAAATTTTTTTCTATTTAATTTTTTAAAAAATTTGTGTATTGAAATTTAATCAAAAAAATTATAATTCTTATTTTGTTTTTAACCTCAAACAGAGTGGTAAAAAATACGCTGAAATTTCTCTATACACTCAGTTATGCGTATACGAATGAGTGTGAACATGCATTTAAAAATAACTTTATTGATTTAGTTAAAACATACCATCGAGTATTTTTTTATTTAACAAATCTAATAAAGATAATTACAATAATTCTGAATTTTAGTAGATTTTTACTTGCATGTCACTTAATTCCTCCTAAAAACTGTAAGAAGATAACAATAAGTTTTAAGTTTTATAAAGTGATCATGCTTTTAAAACACCCCAATATGTACAATACTGCATCTCACCATTTTTAATTTTTCGTATCTAATCGGTTTAACCCTACATCCATAGGTCATTTTCGCAACTGTCAGCAATCCTTATGCTCTGAGACAGAAGCCGCTGACCTGTCCTCCCAAGTAAAGTTGCAATATGTCCAAACTTCCACACTTTGGATGATTTGTGAGCAATTGGAATTCCATAGTCTGCATTTGGAAGAAATAAATAGACAGAAATAAATTATTTCTATTATTACAATTTAAATGAACAGTGAAACAATTACACATAGAATTTAAATAGGAAACAATTACACATGCAATTTTGCCTGAAATTGTGGAAGATTACAACTTGTGTGTAATTTTGTCGTTCAATTCAATTTATCCTATAAGGCCCAATCAGTATCCCACTCACTTATATAACAGGTAAGTTTTCAAATTCGGTTATTATTAATAGTTAATGCCAATTTCAGTTATTATGAATATTAAATGTTAATACATGTCTGGAAGGAGAAAAAAAATGCCGTTAATACTCGCATCAACTAATTACCATTAATTTCTTACCTTATTGACCATTATTAATATTAAAAATTATCGGTTATGATTTTGTTTAATGCTAGCATAATTGCTAGTTAAAATAGTTAATGCCAATTTCGGTTATTATTAATATTAAATTTTAATACACGTATGCAAGGAGAAAAACTGCTGTTAATGCTCCCATAATTGTTAACTAATTACCATTAATTTCTTGCCTCATTGACCACTATTAATATTAGTAATTGTCGGTTACAATTTTGTTTAATGATTAAATATACAGAAATTATTAGAAAGGGTGAATTGAGAAAATAGTAGAAAATGAAGTAAATTAGAAAAACAACAAAAAATTTAAAAAGAAAATTCACATAACTTGCCACGTGGCAGCATGAATTAAGGGGAAGTTCTATCTAAATTTCTCTTTTATATTAATTAAATAGATAGATGTAAGCAATTGTGTTTCCACGACGATAATGGAATGAAAAAACCTCATAGAGATTTTAGTAAGACAATTAGAGAACAGGGGTGCAGCGACATAGAATGATAGGAGAGTAATGGTCATTCACTTCCGATCTTGGGGCTTTTTATGAAGACATGTTGAAATTTGGTTAAAATTAACATAATTCTCGTATTCGATATTACTTACACTATTGATTTTCCAGTTCTTTTTGGTTTTTAGGGTAAAGGTACTCATTTTTCTAATGTTATTCAATGTTAAGAATTGAAATAAATTCCATAGTACATGATTTGGAAACAAAATTTGGCATGAAATGCAATGGAGTTTTTTTGCCACCAAGTTCTTTTTTTTTTTTTCCCTATTCAATGAAGGGTTCCATTACATAGACAGATGGAGGTTGCTAAACTCCGTCCACACGAGTTTAATTTGTGCAACTGTGAGCATTTTTTGTACAACCATAATTAAAAAATATGAAATAGAAAAAAAACAATAATATTTTTTTATATCACTTTTTATCATTATGGTTGTATAAAAAATAATTATAATTACACAAACTAAACACATGTAAATGTAGTTTGACAGCTAACGTCTACCCACTAACTTTTTTCGTTCAATGAAATTGATGTTGCTTACAAAATTTGTCTGGTTTTGGGATTGTTAATTGTTTCTCATTTTTTTAACATGGCAACTGGCATAACATTCAAACAAATCATTGCATGGCACCTGCACCTCTAATTTTTGTTTTTTTAAAAAATAAAAACTTTTATCTAGAAGTTAGGCCTTCCAAAGCTTTGAAGCTTCGGCTTGCGCATGGACAAATTTTGTGGAGCCCCCAATCTCTTGACCCATTGTATCTCGCCGCCTCGCGTACACACTGGCATGTGATGACCAATGACGAAGCGGTATAATGGAAGTGATGGAACGAAGGATAGGACAGGATTGAGGGCTACTGGCTGTAATCCACGTAATATACGTCATCTTATGAGCCATGCGGCTTGCGGTTCCAATAGAAATTTTGATGATAAAACTGAGTACGATAACTGATTGATCCATACAAAATATTGTGTGTAATATAGTTGTATATGGAGGTATCCCTCTAAATTTATATCAAACTTAAAATTTATGATAATTATATTATTATACATGTGTCAGTTTTTTCTTATGTCTATATAGATTTTACAAAAAAAATTATACATATTCCAGATTATGAGCATCTCCTTTCGGATTGCTTTAACTTTGAATATTCGATACCAATCATCTTGCACTCTTCCATTTTATCACCAAGCACGGCTGATTGATCAATAAAAGTTGCCATAGGAAGATAAGAATCACAGCACCCAACAGAAAGTGACAGAAAAACCAATAGAGGAAAGAGCACGACAACGATGCTGGAGACCTACTGTGACAGTCATTTAAAACGTGGTTTTAATTTATCAATTATAAGCATTGCTTATCCATGCCTACTCTTAATTTCTCTGCTTTGTTTTTCAAAGTCCAACTTTCATAAAGCGCCTTTACTTAAGCACCGCTTCTTTTCTCATATCTGAGTAAGCACCTACATAAATTAGGCCAAACGTAAGAAAAGATATTTACTTTACAACTAAATTGAATCGATCAGTCTTTGAATTTTCATCTCCCCCAAGAGTGAAGCAGCCACATCCCATTGCTCCATTACAAAGCATAGTTACCCAGTTGGGTAGCCTTGTAGAAGTGGGATCATCTAACATTTAAACGCGGGTGTCATTACACTTTCAGAATTGGACATCTGTCTGAATATTTTTTTGTATAACAAAACAGTGATTTTGTGCAACAAGACTGCTATTTTATGTAATAAAAAAAATATAAAAAAAATTCTGTATTTTTTTGTTGCATAAAATAACAATTTTATTAAATAAAATTACTGTCTTGTTGCACAAAAAAATATTCAAACAGATACTCAATTTTGAGAACCTATTTTTTTCCTTAAACCCGTGACCCCATGACAGTAAAAGCCCATGTCAACAAGTCGAGAAAATTGTGCGGTCAAATCCCTGTAATAGTTGCCTCCTTCTTACGGTAAAACGTGCCCTTAATTATAGAATAGATAAGTAGATAAGTTTGGGTAAACACGCAGTAGATACACAGTAATTTAAATTGATAGATTATAAAAAATATATTAAATTTTAAAAATTAAAAAACAGATAAACAATATAAATTACTGTGTACCTACCGCATATTCACCCTATTGTTGCGATGGCCTAAATTATATGCGGCTCACTTGGCTTGTTACCATCTTCATGTCAGCAGTGGAAGCAGTGTTCACAAGTTTCGCCGTACTAAATTAGTATCTGGAAAGGGTTAACTAATTGGGAATCGGTATAGATCCCAAATTTCTTTTTCTGTTCGAATTAAAGCAAATATCAGATTATTTAAAACTACAATAATATTTTTTCTAATAAAAAAATAATATAATATACTCTTTTTTCGTTATAAAAAATATCACTAATTTCAAACAATCGAATACTCATTATAACTTAAGCAAACATTGATGAGAAAAAATTCAATCACCCTATTTTTTTTCCTAATTGAAAACGCCAAAGTGGCCTCGGTCCCAAAAACACCTAATATTACACAGGCCAAGAAAAGGTTCTCCTCCAGGCCAACTTTAATGGGTCAAAAATTGAGTAAGGGGCTTCTTAAGGGGTTTTTATTTTGACTCATTTTTTTAAGTAAGTATAACTTACTTATTATCTTATACCACATAATAATTAGGGTCTACTTAAATAAAAAAATAAAATTAATATTTGAATGGTGTTAAATCATGAGTTAGTTTTACTCATCTAAAAAGGGAATAAAATTAGCAAGCACCGACTTCTTAATATATATATATATATAATTGAAGTTGAGAAAACATTTCAACTTTTCTCTCTCTATCACTTGTTGACTTATCATAAATTTATAAATTAAAAATATTAAAAAATCTGATAAATATTAAAATTTTATTACAATGAAAATTAAGATTTCTTTTAATCAATTAATACAAATATAATTGTAATCTAATAAAAATTCTATTGGTTCATATAATATTGTTTTGACTCTAATTAAATCTTTATAATTGTAAAATTTTCTAATAAAAGAAAACAATAAAAAAAACTATTTTTGAATTCTCCTATCTAAAAAAGAAAGAATATGTTAACCAAAAAAATATTAAAAAAAATCTCTCAATAAATGAAAAATCTCTCAAATTTACCTATCTTTTCTTAAAAAGGAAAAAAAAGAATTTCGTTAAAATTTCCTTAAATGAGAAGAAAATAAAAAAAAAACTACTTATGAATTTTTTTCAAAAAAGGAGAAAATTGTTTTATTTTCTCAAAAAATTTAAAAATTCCTTAAAAATAATACTTAAAATTAAAATGTCTTTTTATTTTTTAAATAAAATAAAATAAAATTGTTAATAAATATGATTAAATCTGCATATCGCGCGAATCTATTATATATATATATATATATATATATATATATATATATATATATATATATATATTATGGGGGGATTTTGTACCTTTACAGTGGCACGTTGACGTATGTTTTACATTAGCGATCTCGGTTATAGTCCTTGTGTCCGAGCCTTCCTTTGATAAATGGTTGGGTGTCTGCTACAGTGAAGAAAAATTATGGTGAGGAGATAAGTTTCAGATTCGGTAATCGTCGTAATCTCTAGTAACAGAGACACGTTCGACCTCATTAATACTCAGATGATAAGTCTGCCCCTTTGAGAATAGTTGAATGAAGCGTTAAAAATAAAAGTTATTCCGACTTCAGCCTGTAGATTCGATGACTGACATACCTACAATAAATTTTTTTAATCAAAAAAAAAAAGACCCTGTATGTTTGAATTTTACCTCCTTTTTTTTCTCTTCCTTGTGTTCTTTGCTTTTTTCTTGCTTGTTCTCCTCAGGTGGTTTTGGCAAAAGGGAAATTATATCCACTTTCCTACCACTATTCTTTTGTAGCCTCTCACAGGGATAAGTCCTAAATCAGGTTACTAACTTTTTGGTTTAACAAATCCCAGTCAGTAACTTTAAAAATGTTTAACGTAAGTCACTTCCGTTAACAAAAATTCTCGATTAACTTTGTTTTCGTCAAAAATTCCGTTATCTGATGACATATCATGCGACGTGACATTGTCAGTCAGCTAATTTTGCTAACGTGGTTAAAAACTTTTCTCTCTCATAATTACTGTGGATGAGATGGACCTAAAATATCTCTCTCTACTCCCTTATCTTCTCTTTCGCCGTGTGATTCCACTGGTTCTAGTGGAGTCCCTTCTTCTGGCAACCAACCTACTCTTCTTTTCAATTGCAACGTGATAGCAAAAAAAAAGTGAAACTCAATGAAAAAGCAAAAGCAAGCTACCGGTTCTGATGAAGCTAGCATCTCTTCTTCTGGTGAAGCTAGTTACAACTTTCTGATTTGGATAATTCCTCTCCCAGTTCTAGTAAATCTAGCATCTTGTATTCTAGCAACCAGCTTCCTCCTCCTTTCGATTCCATCACGACAGCAAAGAAAAAGCGAAACCCAATGAGGCTCTTAATAAACGAAAGAAAAAGAAAAAACAAAAAACTCCTCTCAACCTCGAGGAAATTGCCCAGAGACACGGGCTTGGAACCGCCATCCCTGCAAAGCCTCCACCATCCTTGTTGTTATTGTTGCATAATGGCAGCTGGGATTGCTTTCTTTTTCTTCTTGTTATTAGCATGGGCGAAGCCAGGAGGTAGGGCGGACGAGGCGGCGCCGGCCATATAGGTGTCATGGAGGTGCTGAGGGGGAGCTCTGAAAGTGATGACTGGAGGAAAAAAGACCCGGTGGATTGCATCACCAACCATAAATATGAAGAAAAGAAAATTACAACTCAAAATATTAAAAAAAAAATGATGATGGTAATTTAATTAGCCTAAAATTGGGTGACGACATAAAAGGGAAACAAATGGATAATGTGCAAGGAAGGGAAGCAATTAATGGGTACCTCATTGTTGAGATCGGAGGAGGAAATGAATGACTTGGTGGACAAAGACAACGGTGGAATTCCACTTTTTGCTAGACCTACTTTTTATTGACTCATAATGCCACGTCACATGATATGTCAGCGGATAATGGAATTTTTTACGGAAACAAAGTTATTGACCTAATCGGGAACTTTTGTTAACGGAAGTGACCTACATTAAGCATTTTTAAAGTTACTGACTGGGATTTGTTAAACAGAAAAGTTAGTGACCTGATTTAGAACTTATCCCGCCTCTCACATACCTTTATGGGGTCTGCTGTTTATCTTTCACCCCTACTTTACTGGCTTTACTGTCTGTGGTTACTTCCTCAACCTCTGTCAATCCAAATAATTCAACATTATTAATAATATGATACAATAATCAAACCCAACATGCATTATATGGTTTTTTTTTTTTTCCCTTGAAGGATACTTGAGATCATATACACTGGTGTAAATTTTTTGTCCTCCTTGTATTCTGGTAGAGATAAAGGGTTAAACGATTATATTAACCAGACCACATTTGTAAAAATTTAGCTTGTTTCTTAGAAAATTTTGCCGGTTCAATTTTAAAAAAGTTGGGTCTTTCAGCTGCCCAGTTAATAAATTAATAATGATATGACCTTAAAGACTTGAAGCTAGAAGCCTAGAACCCCCTTCAACCATGTAGGCCCTGTCCTCTTTATCCCACATCTCAGCTTGGAATAGAGAAATAAACAAAAGAAGAAAAAGAATCTGACTCTTATCTCTAAAGCAATTTTCCTTAATAAGTACGCATACGCGTGCCAACAAAATATGCCGAGAAGCTTACTGAATGAGGTGGCACACACTTTTGAAATTATAAAATTGACCCAAAGAATATAAGCCTGTGACAATTAAATCTCACATTTGAAAATGGCGATAATTGAGAAATTTAGTGAATATTTCTCATTATTGAATCTGACAAGTGAACAATATATAAATAGAATTATTTAGGAAATTAATGACTAAATTAGAGCTAATTATGATAATCAAGTAAACTATGGAATTCTTGAAATTTTGGAGGAAATTTTGAGAACAGAATAGTTGTTAATAAATATTTGAAATTCTTTGGGAAGAATTAAGAATATAAGAGTTGAACAACCTAGAAGGAATTCAATAAATGTAATTGAATTATTAGAAGACATACTGAAAAAAGATGATACGAATGTTATTCAACATATTAAAGAATCTAGGAAAGAACTGAGAATGATAAATAAGAATATAATATAAATATATAATAGACCAAATGATGATGCAATTAGTGTAGAATACACTACTAATCAAGTTTTAATGGTTGGAATTGGAACTAAATTGATAAATGTAAATGTAATTAAATAGATAATGAAAACTAATAATGAGAAAGAAATAGAAGCATTAACGGCAAAAATAAAATTTTCAAAAAAGGAAGATAGGAAAATAAAGGAATCTGATAAAATAAAAGATATTTATATAAGATATGATTTCAATGAAAAGTGTATAGTACATAAACAGATTATAAGATATTATAAAAACTATGTACATAGTATACCCTGAACAAAGTTGGAAAAATGACGTATCATAAAAAAAATTAGAGAAGAAATAAGATATTTTGAGAAACAGTACAGAAAAAATAAGAGAGAAATAAAAAGACCTAAAAAAATTATTGAAGAAGCTATTGCAATAAAAATTTCTTAAGTAAAGAGTATGTTAAATAGTGAATTGAAACTCCATAAACATTTAAAAAAGTTTTATGCAAAACATGCATACAGTACACCTTGAAATTGAAATTAAGAAAGTTGCAGCTAAAATTGCACAAAGAAAACAAAAGTAGGTTGAAAAGTACAATTATTCTTCCCAAATTTGGAGAGGTGAATATTCACATGGGTGCCCCTAAAAATGCCAAAGTGGAGGATTTCAGGAGAAAAAAAAAAAAATTGAAATTAATAAAGGATGAAAGATGGCAAAGTTGAAAAGACCATCAAATCCTTTCAAGGCTCTTGCAACTTTCCTGGCATAGGCTTCACATTGCATGTCAACTTTAAGCACAGTCTCTGGAGGCCCTTCTTCCTTCTTTTATCCCTTTGTCTCATCTTCTTTCTTCTCCTCCTTGCCTTCTTCTTTCAAAACGTCTTCTTTGTTCTCCTTTGATCATATAATCACCATACAAAACATAATTACTCAAGATATCCCGGACAAACAACTTAAAGTGAGTAATAATCCACTTATACAAAATGTTAAAAAATATATCAAAACAAGCATATGGCACCAGATCTATGAGCACAATCTGGACTAACAAAGTAGCATGGAAAGGAAACTTAATTAGCATATGCGTGAAGAAAAACATAGAATATAATTATGTTGAAAAGCTTACTTCACCCATTAAAGTACTGAAGATGATGCTCCAAGCACTCTGCTGCTTCACGAGCTTTATTGACAAGTGCTGTTTAGTAATTCGAGAACTGGGCAAGTGGGCAGCAGCTTCCTCCTGGTTTTGTGCTCTCTGACTCTCTATTTCCCCTTCCTCTTATTTCCTCTCTGTGGCTGTGGTGGAGGACCGTTTAAGTAACGCGGGGAATTCTGCAAATCTGACCTGGATTTTTTAATGCAGTAACTAGAAGGGGTTTTTTACACCACGCAAAAATCTTTGACTCAAAATGAACCCGAACCTAAAAAAGGTAATTTTGCTTCATAAATGAGATGATTGATGTATCTGTGACATATATTTTGGATAAAAAAAAAAGAGACCTAAATCCACATTGCACTAATATAACAATTTTTGTCCTCAATTAAGATAATATATTAAAAAATAAAAATATACAACTAAAATATAGTCATTATAATGTAATTTAGCGCAATGTTCAAAATCTGCATTTGTCCGGCCTCAAGTGATTGGAGCGTATTGAACATTTTCTTGGCCATATAAATATGTCGTTTAGCTCACTCAGCATCCATGATTTGCCTACATTTTCCCCTACCACTCGCAAGTTGTACCATATACTTGGAGAAAAAAAAAAATTTTTTGAGAGCTTCAAATAGAGAATTTTAAAATGATACGAACTGTTGAATAGTTAAATTTTAAAAAAATTAAAATATATAAATTATTTAATTTTGTTAGATTAGATTGTGTTTCCATTCTAATACCACTTAAAGAAAACTATGTAGTGATGTTAATACTAAAATAAATATAAAGACATAAGTAGGACATATTTGGTCATATAAAAATTTCTAATAGACAACCATTGTTCCCATCATACAGAACACACCAATATCATGTGTTTCACTTGATCTTTTGTTCAAATGGGTTCGCCTTTAGTAAGATTGAGATGAGGTCATATATGTAACAAAAAGCCTAAAATGTTTAACCAAAAAAAAAAGAGTAAAGTGGGAAATCTCATTTGCCATGAATTGTTTTGAGTTGATAAAAGTCCAAAAAAAATATTGATAAGGTTTTCTTTAGTAATCCCAAGAAAACCTGTTATTATTCATATTTAATAACGATATCAATCAATGGATCAATCAAACACGAAGTGATCGTGATTCTGATTTCATTCATTATTTTCTTGATAATTATATTAAGTGATTCGCTAAAGGTGGACATTTTGATAACCATAAAACGCAACGAAACTATGCAACTTGATAATCTTCTTGTTCTTGCAATGAGAGCCAACAAAAAAAAAAAAAAAACACACAATTTTCTTATGGTTCACGTAATTATTCCTCTCACGAGATCATGATTGAATAAACATTTCAAATGAAATGGAGCCCACAATTCCCGATTCCAAGCCCCAAGAGATCAAATACCCATGAATATATGGTTGGTCGGCCTGGTAAAAGGTTAGTAGGGCTTCGTATCTTGCAAAGGGAGGAGGAGTCCTTCGTGATAAGTCTGGAAGATGGCTTCTAGGTTTGCTCAGAATATTGGCGTCTGCTCATCTTTTGCAGCCAAGCTTTGGGGCATTTACACTGGCCTAGATATTGCTTAGAACTATGGGTTCAGGGACATTTAGTTGGAGGTGAACTTGAAGGTTGCACTGAATAGCTTAGAGAAAGGAGTGCCAAATACTGACCCACGTGCAAATCTAATCCAAAGTTGTCAAGATTTGTTGAGACAAGCTCGTTGATCAATCTATCCCATATGTATAGGAAAAGAAATAGCTTAGCAGCGTTGATAGCAATTTATACTCTCTCTTTGTGGTGAGAAATGCATATTTTCTAGCAGCCCATGTCTAGTGTGGTAAATTACAACAGAATGTTACTGGAATAATTTGACCTAAATTAGTTGTCTCATGGAGGTTTTTTCATTTTATGGGGCTCTTGCCCTCTACTGAGATCCAAAAAACAAAAAAAAAAAAAAGAATCGAAAGCGGGACCCCTGTGGAATTGCAACCATTCAGAAGTCGACATGCGGCGATAAGCATTATCGCGTGGGGCTACGGATTCCAATGAAATGTATATCAGTACGAAAAATGTTGGAAAGCACAATTATATTTTATATTTATAAATACGAATACGATGCAATATAATTCATAAAATAATTAAATTTTTATATTTATATTTTCTAAAAAATGAGTTACATTATAAAGTGCTCTATTAAAATTCTTTTATAAAAAAAGTTGGGCAAAAAAAAGGCTGATTGATTTCTCACATTCCTGTCTCCACCTGTACAAGTTGAGGCACGACTGAAAGAAAAATCTCAAACAGACAGAGATGGAAGTCCTTGTGAAAATAAATTGATGACTATTTTGTCACCTACAAGACACTAAAAAAGTAATAAAGAAAGTAGGTGATTGAGGATTTTTTTTTTCGAATAATTAAAAAAATTATTACAGATATATTAGTTATCGAATTTACGGGTTGATGTTAGATTAATTTTTGTTTATAATATCTCATTCAATTATTTTTAAAGGGACAAACTCACTATTCAAATATTAATAAGGTCAAGCTTATTTCGGCTGCAGAAATAATGTTAATTATTGAGTTTAAAATTTATCGCTGCGCTACAATTTTTAATAACTTCAGTGAACATTTAGCCTTGTGTTAGGAAAATGTGTAGATGCGAAAACTCGAAGATGGGTCACAAGCGTGGAACGGGTGCCCACTTAATATAATAATATTACATAATTGACATAAAAAAATTAACATCTATGAAGGCAAAACGCTTTCTTTTTTTTAATAAACGCGAAGTTTTGTTAACAAATATGACAAATTGCTCTATTTAAAAGGGTAAAAAATTATTTTTGGACTAAGGTTAATTCAAGTGATTAAGTTGTGGGATTTTAGATTTAAACCCTCCCAAAATCTACGGTTCATCCTTGCCACTTGATCAATCTTGGGTTCAGCACTCGGTAACTTTATCATAGTTGACAGGTTGATGAAATAATTCCTTGCACATTCAACGTATTTAATTTTTCCAAAGTAAACAAGTTATAAAATCTTAGACAAATTGTGCGCTTCCAGCCAAGGTCCTCCATTTTTGTTCTTGATATCAGACAAAACTGTAAAAAAATAAATATGGTCAACCACCTTTAAAGGGACAGGCCTATTATTCAAATATTAATAAGATTAAACTTATTTCGGCTATAGAAATAACGACAATTATTAAGTTTAAAATTTATCGCTGCGCTGTAATTTTTAACCACCTCAACAAACACTTAGCCTTTTGTTAGAAAAAAGTGCAGATGCGAAAACTTGAAGCTGGGTTGCAAGCGTGGAACGGGTGCCAACTTAATATAATAATATTACATAATTTACATAAAAAAAAATTAACATCTATGAAGGCAAAACGCTTTCTTATTTTAATAAACGCGAGTTTTTGTTAACAAATATGATAAATTGCTCTATTTAAAAGGGTAAAAAATTATTTTTGGACTAAGGTTAATTCAAGTGATTAAGTTGTGGGATTTTAGATTCAAACCCTCCCAAAATCTACGGTTCATCCTTGTCACTTGATCAATCTTGGGTTCATCACTCGGGAACTTTATCATAGTTGACAGGTTGATGAAATAATTCCTTGCATATTCAACGTATTTAATTTTTCCAAAGTAAACAAGTTATAAAATCTTAGACAAATTGTGCGCTTCCAGCCAAGGTCCTCCATTTTTGTTGTTGATATCAGACAAAACTGTAAAAAAATAAATAAATAAATAAATCTTTCATTGGATTCTTATTCAAAAGTGGAAAATTTTATGAGCTAAGAGTCGTAGATGTTCTGTCAGAAAAAAAAAAAAAAAAAGAGTCGTAGATGTTTGACTTGTATTGTCGTGTATAAATTATTGAAGGTTTGAACAAACGTCAGCTCAATCGATCAGTTGCGTGAAGACATGGGTTGTTCTTTCGGGGCGCATGCGAATCGCGTATGATCTTGTTTTTGTGTTCTTTGTTTTTGTTTAACGGCGTGTATGTAAGTTAAAAAAATATGTATAGACAAATAACTCATTTAATAATAATTTTTTATTTTTATAAATTCAATAATCATATCTCACTTTACAAAGTATTTTACTCTCTGTTTTTTTTTTTTAATGCTCCATTCTTTTATGTAATTACCGACAAAACTTCACAGGATATGCTACATATGATATGAAGCAATAAGGATAAAAGCAGTTGGATTTACAAAATTTAAGCAGTTGTAAGTGATAATCACCGTATGGATTAACATGAAAATAGAGAATTAAATGGGATCACTGATTTTTGTGACACTTGAAGAAAGAATCGGATGGAAAAGCACAAAATGTGGTGGAGCACGAAATTTCTTTTTCAATACATATATTTTCAGAATGATAAAACAGAGAGAAGAAGCCAAAATGGAGAAAGACCCAGTTCTGAAATCTGATGTTATTGGAATCCTAAAAGCAAAAATCGCGGCAACACCACAAAGACAATGCATAAACATAGCGGTCCCAGCAGCAAGTATGAGAAAAACAAAAAATAAAGAAAAAAGAGAGCCAAAGACCTATAGAAAGAACAAGATAGTGCAGGTTGGAACATGACCATGCAGGAACTGAGTTAATATCCTACCGTCCCATCTAGTTGTTGTATGAATTGATGGACTCTTTCAGTTTATAAGGGAAGGGTCTGCAGGCAGGCCTAACCGCCCAAACTATTTGACTGTGGATCTGGACGGTGTCGGTGAGTTATATGCCTTCCTCTTCCTCCATTTGGGTTCGATCAGGGACAATGGAAAACCTATCCACTCGATATGGGATCTTTTTATTAGTTGCTACATCTACCCTTCTCCTTCTTCTTCTTCTTCTTCAAAAAAACAAAAAAAAATGTTGAAAGGCAAAATCTTTACGGACGCATGCTCCTGGATATAAATGGACATGCTATATATTTTTTTTTTTACTACATACAGAGTGTTTTATACTACACGAATTACATTTCAAATAACATGTAAGAAATTTATAATAAAATAGTACAAGTTGCAAAAATTTTTTAAATGTTGTTTAAATGGTTTTGGTATAGTATAAAATAATTTATATATAATATAAATCATTTGCCTCCAGGAGCGCCAGTCCGTATAGCAGGACTCTTGCTAAAAACCAATGGTTTAGGTTCCATATGGTACAAAAGTGTAGTGTCCCTATTATGTGGGTGGTGTTTAAGCTTTTTTTTTTTTTTTTTTTTTTAATTTTTTCTGAAATAAGGTAGGGGAGGGAGATTCAAGCATTAACAAGATCTGGGATTCATACCTAGATCTCCCTTCAAGTTTTGTACTTAATGATATTAAATTATAATTATGTTTATGTTTTTGACAAAAGGCATAAAGCAAGCCATAAATAAAACTTTATTGAGAAGAAGAACTAATCAAATTGAAGGTTCCGCGGCCAGCATCTTATTCGTTGGGTTTCACTTGTTTACAGGTTTTTTGTTTGATTATTAAGGGCAGCTATCGATGGTACAGGGGGAAAAAATGGGAGAGAGACGGATGGGAGGTTAGTTTTATATATTGAACACCCACAAAGAAAATTTCTACAACACATTTTCCTTAGTATTAAGTAGAAATTTTTAAAATACCCTTCCATTCATTTGTTTGTGTGTTCTTTTTTAAACTTATCCACATTCATGTGGCTGCAATTAATTATTTTGATTTATATTTGTCTATAACGATAAAATTAAGAGGCCAAACGCTCTTACCAAAAAAGGCCAGTAGGGAAGCGCTCCCTCAAAATAAAGAAGTCTAACTCTTCTAAAACTATAAGATTTTATCTCTGTAATCAAACCGTTGTTGTAATTAATCTCATGTTTTAGGAATTTTCGTTGGGTGGGCTTGAATACCATGCTAATGAGTCAGTAGTCAAAAACGGCTAAAACATATTAGTGTATTTCAAATATATTATGGTTTATTAAATTGGAGGAACTTACCTTTGAAAACTCGTTGAGTTTTTCTTTGCAAAAATAAAATCTAGTGCTTCGTGTTTCTCCCTTAGCAAAGAATAGCCGTTATTACAAACAAAAAAATAATAATAATAACAAACAAAAAAAAAAACCGTTATTTGAATTTGTGATTTGAATTTTGAGCAGTCAAAAAATAGCCGTTATTGATTGTAACCAAAGTCGAAGCGTACGCATGAATTCTATGCTAACGGGGGCGGGCTACACGGCATAGGCATCAATGAGTCCTGGTGCGATTAGGATTTATCATTTATCTAAGCATGACGGAGAAAATTAAACATGGAATAATGATAAATATCATGAAAGATTTTTTATAAAATTTGACAAATTTTTTTTAAATTTTAGAGTAATGCTAAATCTAATTAAGTTTTAATTTTAAAAAATAAAGTAAAATTACCAAAAATTTCATATTACATCAACAAAAAGCTAAATCGTGAAAAATAATTAAAAAAACTTTTGTATTATATAACACTGCTCTTAAACACAAGGTTGGTAACCAACGTCCACTGCAATGCTTACACACAAAATTGCATTTGCTACAGTGTAAAAAATTTATTATACAGTTTAATCTTAAATAGTAATAAATTACAACACAGTTTATTAAACAACTTTTAACATTCTATTTAGTTTTTTTTTTCAAATTTTAATTATTTAATAACTCATATCACTTTTGTTACGATGTAAATAGTATTGGTTACTATTTCTCATACTTTGTTGCTTACATTTGTCGGCATGTATGTCCCAATTACTGCATTCTAGAGAAGTGATACATCTACATTTTAGAGTCTTACTTTGCTGAAGTGTCTTAAATTTCGACTCTACCATAAGTGCAATGGAATGCCTCGAAATGTAAATGAGTATAATAAGCATAATATTCTTTATAATATTCTTTGTCGAACATAGAGTCAACTCCTCTATATAACTGTTTTACGTATCGATCATTTGTCAGCCTAACTATATTTTTTGTATTCAAGTTTACAAAATATATATATGTATATGTTGCATGTAAAATGTTTTATATAACAAAAATGCATTTTAGATAGTAATATAATGTATATTCATATAAAATTTGTTTATATTTATATAAAATATTATTTATATAGTATAAAAGAAATTTTGTTTATATTCACTAGGCTTTTATCCAGATATTCACTAGACTGTGTATTTATGTAGTTGGACTACATAACTAAATTGTGTCATACGATCCACAAGTCTCCTCCTGATGAAAAAATAAATTAGACAATGGACATGAACTAAATTGTTAAAAAAAAAAAAGAAAAATAAATTAAAATAAACTCAATGGACATGAAGGTGGGGTGGGTTAAAATGAAAAAAGGCCTCGACGAGCCCGGATCAGATCCAAGAGTGAACCTCCGAAACCAGATTAAAAGATGGGCCAACAAGAGTAAGCTCTGATTATCGATGGACCCATCTCTGGATGATCCACATTGAACGAACGAATTGTGCCCAAGATCAGACCCATATTCACTTCCGATCGAGGCTGGAGTCCATGCCTGCGTACGAACTATAGTGACAAAATCCTGTTCTTCCTAGTTATAGGAATGAAAAAGAAGGCCACTCAAATCTCGGAGATAGCATAGCAATCCCAATCATAACAAAATCGGAATGAAAATCGGAATCATTATTGTATAAGAATGCAAGCAGTGGCATTCCCAGGAAGACGATGGAACGAAAAAACCTAAAAGAGATTATAGTAAGAAAAATGAAGTACGGGGGTGAAGGGAAATAGCATGATAGGAGAGTAATAGTCATCCACTTTCGACCATGGGGCTTTTTAGGAGGGCATGTTGAAACTTACGTGAAAATTAATACAATTCTCATATTCAATATTACTTTTACTGTTGATTTTCATGTTCTTTTTGGTTTTTAGGGTAAAGGTATTCATTTTTTTAAAGTTATTCAATCCTAAGAATTGAAATATATTCCATAGTTCCTGGTTTGAAAACAAAATTTGGCATGAAATACAATGGAGTTTCTTGCCATCAAATTCCTTCTTTTTTTCTTTTTTTTTTTCTATTCAATGAAATTGATGTTGCTTGCACAATTTGGCTGGTTTTGGGATTGTTAATTGTTTCTCATTTTTTTACATGGCAAGTGGCATAACATTCAAACAAACCATTACATGGCACCTGCACCTCTAATTTTTGTTTGAAAAAAAAAAAAGGCTTTCATCTAGAAGTTAGGCCATTCAAAGCTTCGACTTGCGCATGGACAAATTTTGTGGAGCCCCCAGTTTCTTGACCCATTGTATCTCGCCGCCTCCCGTACATACTGGCATGTGATGACCAATGACGAAGCGCTATAATGGAAGTGATGGAACGAATTACCTTCCGGGACATCCCACAAAATTGGCAGTGATGGAACAAAGGACAGGACAAGATTGAGCCCCACTAGCTATAATGCGCGTGATTTACACCGTCTTATAAGAGAAAATTTATATTTGTCACTTTAAAAATAAAATATATTTATAATTGATATCTTTTAATTTTAAAAATTACAAAAAATATAGTCTGACTAACAGTCGTTAGTTAATTCAAATAAAAAGTGTAAATTGATCATAATAATCTCATATATATTTTAAAGTTCAAAAATCGTAATTTTATTATACAATTCAGTCACTCTCCATCTTCATCTTTTCTCTTAATCCAAAACCAAAACCAAAATACAAAAATAAAATTTTGATTTCTTTTAACAGCTAACAAAACTAAAAAGAATTTTCATGGGAAATGAAAGGTTTAAAATTTTCATAGCAATTTCATGGGAGGAGATTGGTGGGGGAGAGGCTAAATTGGGGCTTCTGTCCTACTGTGGGGCTTGTCGGGGCGACGAAAATGACGTTAGAGGGTAATGGCAGTGGTGGGGTTAGTATTCAAGTGTGGTGATGGTGTTTAAGGAGAGAGGGAATTCCTTAAGCTCATAACAGTAGAAGTTACAGTGGTAGCCACAACCAGCGCATTTCAAGGAGGTAGAGTCAGTGTGGGTGGCTCGGCTGCAAGGTAGTGGTGGAGGTGGTGGCAGTGGGAATTGTGGTGGTGCTTGAGGACCCTCTCGGTGAAAGATTGGGGCTTTGCCAGTCAGATTTGAGTGGCATCTCACATCTGGTGATGAGATTTTCTAAGTGGGGTGCTTGTGTTAGTGGTGTTGAGGTGGTTGGTTGTCCTTGGGGTTGGAGGAATTGAAAGATTTATGAAATTTACTTTAATTTATATAATTAGAATCTTTGTAGAAGTTTGATGATGCATCAAAACCATAGAAATTAGTGGAGATTGTGAAGAAAAATAATGGATTTTGATGGGTTTTTTGGATTTGTGGATTTGTTTTTTCTTTTTTTTTTTCCTCTTTGGGGTTATGGGCTTGGAGGAGGAGAGAACGAGAAAGGGTAACAATGATGATACTGCAGCTGTGAACAATGGTTGATGAAAAGAAATTAAGGTTACAGAGTGTGTGATTTGGGTATGAATAAGAAGACAAACAATTTTTTAGATATTTTATAAGGGTATTTTAGACTTTTATGTTATTTATAATAAAAATTTTGTAATTAAAATCAATTTTCACTAACAGTCATTAAACGGAGTATATTATTTGTAACTGTAAAGAAATATTGATATGTTCTTTATAATTTTTAAAATTAAAAAATATCAATTATAAATACACTCTATGTTAAAGCTTCCCTTGCGCATGGACAAATTTTGTAGAGCCCCCAGTTTCTTAACCCATTGTATCTCGCCGCCTCGCCTACACACTGGCATGTGATGACCAATGACGAAGCGCTATAATGGAAGTGATGGAACGAAGTACCTTCCGGGACATCCCACAAATTGGAAGTGATGGAACGAAGGATAGGACAAGATTGAGCCTCACTAGCTATAATGCACGTAATTTACATCGTCTTATAAGCCATGCGGTTCCAATAGAAATTTTGATGATAAAACTGAGTACGACAATTGATTGATCCATAGAAAATATTGTGTGCAATATACCCACTCCTATATGGAGGTTCTAATAGAAAATATTGTGTGCGGTATCTCTGTACTTCTATGGAGCCATGAGTTTCTATTTATTTATTATTATTATTATTATGGAATTAACCACGATTGTCTATTTTTGTTAGATTGGTGGTTAGAGTTGATGATGATGATATAGCTTAACCGATCATACTATTACCCATCGGAGAGACTTGCAACGCATTGGACAGCCAGATTTTTGGAGAGTAGAATGAAAGCTACTGGTCAGTCCTATGAACCAATCTTTTTCAGGCCAACGATTATTCCCATCTTTTGTGCATAATCACTTGAAAACTCAGTATATGTGTATTTTTCTTTTTCATGACATCGGTTTTTCGGTCGGCTGCAACATTAATTGTTGTTTTATATTTTAGTTTTTTTTTTCAATTTCTTCTTTTTAAACAAAAAAAAAAAAAAAAAACATTCTTTCATAAATATGATAACCCACCCATTACGCAAGCATATTACTAGCGTAGAAATAATGTGGGGGTAGTAAGCTCAAACCTGTGGAGAAACTTGCAAGTGCACGTGACATTAGTTACTTCAAATCTTTTATCTCATTACTCTAAATACATGATTAGTTGTGATATGGTTTCACCTAATAATTATTGTTTTAAATTTATTATACAATTTAATTTTAGATAGTAATACAGTAGTTATATAGTTCATCCAACGACATTTAACAGTTTATCTGTATATATTTTTTTAATTTTAATAATCTAATAATTCATATTACTTTATCGCTATTTAATATTTTTTTCTTATTATGAAATATAGTTCATTGGTATACCCAATAATTGTTTCTTAACATAAATTATGATTGATAATATATCTGAAGATACAGTATTACAATTTTTGTTGGAACTAATAAAATATAGAAAAATGCTATCTAGAGATTTTTTTATTTAAAAATGATCAAAAAATGTATTTCTTTCGGGACATCGGCAAAAATTATTCACTAGATTTAGTGCAACGGTTTCTTCAATCATATACACACCTAAAAGTAACCATCGAGCAATCAATCAACTTAAATTATGGTTAATTCATCTCCATTATCTTATATTCCATATTTCCCTTGTTTTATTATAGAGATAGATGTACGAGCTTCCTTTTCTCTGTAACATTTTCTCTCTCTCTCTCTCTAAGATTGTCTCAAGCTCTCTTGCTTAAAACCTAGTTAGTTGACGACGGTGACCGCCACTTGCTACCCATCCCAAGCTTATTTCCCGTCATTTTCTCCGTTTCCTCCTACCTCCCTTTGGTTTCCAACTCTTTTTTATTCTTCCCAGTGATCCCTCCTCCAACAAACCCCCCAAAAACCATTTTATGGGGCTTTTTATCTTAGTTTATGTTAGATCGGGCTCACATAACGTCACCCACAGTCTTCCAAGCTCTGGATCTGCATTTTTTGGCATTATTCTACCACATTCAAAGTTTTCGGCGGCAGCGTTGCCGTCTCGACCGCAGCTGCTGTCATAATCGTCGTATTGGCAGCTGGCGTGCGTGCTCCCGACCCCGCTTTCACTACTGAAGCCGATGTACTAGCCACCAGAGCGATAGTAAAAGACTCAGGTGCTACCATTCGAGATGACGCAGCCAACGTCGTCCCCGATGTTGTTGATTCTGCGAGCGCAGCTGTCTCCGCCATCAGAGTTTCCTCCACCAACCGCTCTCCCACTGTCGCCAACTACTGTCCTACCATTGCCACAATTGTTTGGATGTGCTTCTGTTGTGCACTTTTAAGTGGAGTGATTAGTACTACCCAAGTTTTTTTTTAGTGTATATAATTTTGTTGTTTCGAAAATCGATGTCGAGAGTATCCGAAAGATTTTTGAAGTAGGTCTGTCGGGTGGTAGAACATGTTGCCGTATGTAGATTTCTCCAGTTATATTATATCTAGTAACACTCCGAGGTTAGTTAAGTTTAATCATAGTCTGATAGTTTGTTTCAGATTTTATACTTAATTTATTAATGGTCTGTTTGACCATATAATGTGTATGTCATGTGTGTCGATTTCTTTTCCTACTTTAAGTAGATTTTTCTGACCACCTCGCATCAGTTCAGACCAAACTGTGTACCTGTGTACCTGATATGAACCATCTCATCTGTGTGCTTAATTAGCAATGTACTTCATGTGGAGAAAGCATAGTGGGTCAATCAAAGCTGGCAGCACCTGGCCCTAGCACATGCAAAGAAAAGGTTGGCTTTTTATATCGGCAACCAATCCGTTTTAGGAGTGAAAATGAGAAAGTAAGGATAGTTTTAAAATCTAAGAAGGAAATATTAGGATTATATATATAGGCAAGGCAAAGTGATTAGAAAATTAATTTATGCGTTAGACAATAAATTGTAGGTGGATTCTATTTTTACTCCTCTTTTAAAAGAGTCAAATTAACTCTCATACAAACTTTAAGGATAAAATTGGTTGCCTATAAATATAAATAAAAAATAAAAAAAAGAACCAACTATTTCAATGGCTCATTGGAAGGAATCTTATTTTAGAATTCCTTCCAAATTTGTCCGTCCTATAAATTTGCTAAATTTCCCCCTTCAATTATTCAATAAATATTTTATAATTTGACAAATTTTATACCGTTCATAAAATCATCCCCAATTTTCATCAATCCCAAAGAAAGGTACTCCAATTTCATGAAAAATTAGGTACGAAAAATACATTTGATAATGATAAAATCAGTTCTTAATTGCAATTGAATAAAATCTTTATGAATAATCGAATTCTACATAGCAATGACACTAGATAAATTTTATAACAATGAAATTATGTATACCAACAACTAAGTGATTTAGAAGTAAAGTAGGCATATAATAATAAAAGTGAATCTTTATTGAAACTAATCTTCTGTTTTCATTGATCAGTCACAATACTAGGAGCAATACCACAACTAAGTGATTTAGAAGTAAAGTAGGCATATAATAATAAAAGTGAATCTTTATTGAAACTAATCTTCTGTTTTCATTGATCAGTCACAATATTAGGAGCAATACCATGAAACTTTCAATTTTTACAGTTGCTCAAATCATTTTTTTTAGAGTAAATATGACCTATTTCACATAGCTCAAACTTTTGATTAAGGTTTTGCTTATTTTTTCACAAATTACATAAAATATTCTAAATTTCTATAACCTATTTAATGATTTTTGCAGTTACTGAAATTAATTTATTTTTATTCAAGTCCAATCATTCCCGTAGCTCTAACTTTCAGTTAACGTATTGCTTAATTTTCATAAATTATGTGTGAAATACTCTAAGTTAAGTAAGGTAACGTATTACTTAACCTCCAAAAATTACGTAAAAGTTCTCTAAATTTGAATAAAATTATGTTTCATTTAAACAGTTATTGAAATCAAAAAAGTTTTATTCACATATGGTCTTTTTTTTTTTTACTTTTTTTTAAATAAAATGTAAAGTGTTACTTAACTTCTGGAAATTAAGTAAAAATTCTCTAAATTTGAGTAACATTATGTTTAACTTAAGTAGTTACTCAAATTATGAATTTTTTTATTTACATATGGCCTTTTTTAATTTATTTTTAATGTAAGGTAACGTATTACTCAACTTCCAGAAATTACGCAAAAATTCTCTAAATTTGAGTAGCATTATATTTCACTTAAGTAGTTAATGGCCTTTTTTTACTTTTTGTTGAATATAAGGTAACATGTTACTCAACTTCCAGAAATTACATAACAATTCTTTAAATTTAAGCAACATTATGTTTTACTTAAATAGTTGCTCAAACCAATAATCTTTTATTTACATATGGCCTTTTTTTTTTCACTTTTTATTGAACGTAAGTTAACATGTTACTCAATTTACAAAAATTTTGAAAAAACTCTCTAAATTTGAGTAACATTATGTTTTAGTTAAGTAATTACTCAAATCAAGAATTTTTTATTCACATATGACCTTTTTTTACTTTTTGTTGAATGTAAGGTAATGCGTTACTTAACTTCTAGAAATTACGTAAAAATTCTCTAAATTTGAGTAACATATATTTTACTTAAGTAATTACTTAAATTAAGAATTTTTTTATTCACATATGGCCTTTTTTTATTTTTTGTTAAATGTAAGGTAACGTGTTACTTAACTTCTGAAAATTACATAAAAATTCTCTAAATTTGAGTAATATTATATTTCACTTAAATAGTTACTTAAATCAAGAAATTTTAATTCATATATGGTCTTTTTTTACTTTTTATTAAAAGTAAGGTAACTTGTTGCTTAACTTCTGAAAATTACATAAAAAATATTCTAAATTTGAATAACATTATGTTTCACTTAAAGAATTACTCTAATCAAGAATTTTTTTAATTCAATTATGGATTTTTTTTTTAACTTTTTGTGGAATGTAGGGTAATAAATTGTAGAAATTCTGCAAAAATTTTTTGTACTATAATAACATTATAATTCACGTAAGCATTTATTGAAATCAAGTTTTTTTTTGTTTTTTTAATTTTGTATAAATTTAAAAAAATGTCTTTTTTTTTTGTAATAATACAAATTTTTTGCTATTGCTCAAATGAAAAAAAAAACCGTAATATTAAATGGTAATTAAAATTAATGCCATGCTTTTTTTAGGAAAAAAAAATATTTTTGCTACATGACTCTTGCTTGTGTGCTTACGTCTCTTGTATTTAACAACCATTAGATTTAGTATTAATTAGAAAATGGCTGGGCATAATTGGTTATCAAAACAAACCAAAAATTAATTCAACAAATAACCTTATGATTTTAAGGGGAGTCTAACATATTTTCATAAAATAAGAGTAAAATTAATAAATATCTAAATTATATAATAAAATTTATTATTCGACTTTAATAAAATTTAAATTTAATATTTTACATAAATTTAAATTTTTTTAACCGGTAGGTTGAGAAGTTGGTGGTCCGCAACCAATCTAAACAAAGGTGACGGCAACAAAATTGGTCATCATATGAAATTCAACAAATGATCACCACGTGTCAAAATTATTGGGTAGAGGGGTGTACGGAATCAACACTCTTACGTCTGCTAACGTAAGATGCAACTGCTTGGAAAACCGGATTTCTAAGTTCACTAAAGTCATTTTTGTCGATAATAAGTTAACTTAATTTTAAGGTGTTTGATAATTTTATTTTATTTTATAAATAAAATTAATTTATTATTTAAATATTATTTTTAATATTTTTATTTAAGTGAATTTTATTTATTATGTGGTGTAAAATTATAAATAAATTATACTTACTTATAAAAAAGAGTTAAAATAAAAATCTCTTATAAACAAAAATAAATTTTTAAGTGTGTCTAATTAAAATAAAAAAATAAAAAATTAATTTATATAATATAATATTATATATATGTTATACTTATAAAAAATAATAAAATTAATAAATACCATTAATTTATATTTATATTGCACAAAATGAGTCCTTACAAAGTGAGTCCTTATAAATAGCGGCCCTCTTAGGAACTCTGCTTTACTCATAATTCCACATTTCAAGCATCCCTAGCTCTACTCCTGTCCTGTCATTCCCAGGGTCATCAAGATCCTTCTGCATTCACAACAATGGCAGAGAAGGTACGTGGGTACTATTATTTTTCTGTCCTTTATCACTTGGCAAACACTTGTCTTTTCCTTCCTCTTTCTGTCGTGGGTGTTTTTTCTGTTTCCTTTTTTCTCACAGTTTTTGTTTTGTTTCTACTTTTGGGTATCTCCGCGTCCATTTCATCTGTATCAGACTGTCAGTACCATGTTTCAGTTATAATTCTTTCTTGTCTGCAATGCCCAAAAGAAAATTCTTTGTTTCTTTGTGATCAGTGAGACAAAGTTTATAATTTTCTCTGCATCAACTTTTTTTTTTGGCTTTATAAAAGTAGTAAGTTTTTTTGTGCATGAAATTACACAATGTTACAGGTTACAACAATGGCTATTAGAGTTGACCTCAGCTGTGACAGATGCCGCAAGAAGATCAAGAAAGTGCTGTGCAAAATCCCTCGTGAGTACTCCTGTCATTACCCAATTTTTCATGGAAATTCAAGGATAGTGACTGAGTTTGTTTCTTGGAATTTTTGGTGTCTTTATGAACAAGAGAAATTCGGGACCAGACATACGATGAGAAGTCAAACACAGTGACAATCACTGTGGTCGGTCGCTGTCCGGAGAAGGTGAAGGACAAGATTTGCTGCGAAGGCCGTGATATAATTCTGTGCGGCGTCGACATCAAAGAAACACCAAAGCCAGAGCCTAAACCTAAACCTGAGCCACCTAAACCTCCTCCACCTAAACCTGAGCCCCCACAACCAACGCCTTGTTATAGGGTATGCTATGGAGCTTATGGGTTCCCATGTTACCCTTGCATGCCACCCCCATGTTATTATCCATGTTATGGAAGCCCAGTTTGTGACAGCTGGGGCGGCGGCGGCTGCCGAATTATGTGAGCAGATGTTCTGATTATGTGTCTGAAGAAAATCCCAATGCAGCATGCATAATCATGTGAACTGAACGCACCATCCATGGTCGTCAATATCATACCATGTCATGATCTTGTAATTGCCTGATTCGTTGAAATTTGAGTCATTTATTTGGGAGCTGCACATGGGGGAATATCATATTTTCATTGTATTGAGTATAGATATAGGGGCTTCATGTGACAATAAAAGAATAATAAATAAGTTTGGTGAAGTGGGCATTGTTGGACAAGCAATTGTCACCATATATTTCTTTGTTTGTCACTAAATCATACCCATATATTTCTTGTCACTGAAAATAGATGAATCATGCCTCCCTTTTATTGAACTTATGCATAATAAATTATCATTATTATTTTTTAAATATACATATATTATTGTTATGGTTTGTATATGTTATGGTTATAATTTGGTAATAATTAGAAAGAAAAATCATTCTCTATTAATTTTCCGCATCAAAGTTTATATAAATTTCATATGAATTAAGGTACATTTCTCTTCATAATTATGTGTGAAAAACATGAAGTTCTAAAGTCCATTATTACAGTCATTTTACACTTAATTGCTCAAGCATAAGTATAACTGCAATTATGTCTTGCATGTGGTATAAGAGCGGCAGTTTAAGAACTCGTGTTTTTTTCCATTAAAGATTAATAATTTCTTTCATGTGTTTTCTATTATAATTTGAAACGCAAATTATAAAAGTTTTGGAATGACTAAATGAAGATTTTTGTGATCGTTTTCCCTAACCTAAGAAAATTAGCATCAAAGACATTAGATTTTAATCTTTTGGTCATGCCGTGAAGAATGGTTCTTATAACCATAAAAGCCTTTATGTTTGTTTTCTTCGTTTGTATGGTTGATTGTTGCCCAAGGGATTAATATGTCCCTTTTCTTTGATGAATTGTTGCCCAAGAAATCAACTTCTCTTTACTGGTATTTTCTGCACTATAAGTGACCGTATGGGTTAAATTTTTGTTTTATGAATTATTAATTTATTAAAAAAATTGTTGGTGCAAGGCGTTAGCCATTAAAGCACCGACTAAGGAATTATCTAATTCCAAGTCATAGGACAGGACCATTTTACAGAATTTATTGATCATTCAAGCCAGGTCAAGCCATTGTTAGGAAACGGATGAAAGATTGTCTCTTGTTGGCTTAGAAGTTTGAAAAGATTATTTCTTGAAAGGATATTAAAGAAGGCCAAAGAACTCTAGGCCAATTGCATTGTAATTCCGGCTATTGTGCATGCGACTCTCTTCTTCCCTATAAATTGCTGGTAATAGAACCCAAGCAAGGTCGCATCACAAACCCAAGGGCTGTGGCAGTGAGTCATGGAACCCAAGACCAAAGGAAAACAAGAAAGGGAAAGACACAAATGGTCGCAGTGGGTTTTCAAAGCCGGAAGTGCCTAATTATATGTTGGTACCGAGTAACCTGATCCATTATATAATAACTGCTGTATGGTGAAGAAGGAAGGGATACTGAATGTCAAACTTGGGATATAGAGGGGTTCAAAATTTCCAAATCAGAGATACACCATTGGACAAAAGAATTTGACAATCCCATAACCTGCCGCATCCTTCATCAAAGATTTTGTCCAATGAATTATTGAATGCCGTGTCTTTAAAGAATTGGTCTTGAGGAATTACAATTTTTTTTTTCTTCGTTAAGGGCAGCGGGATTTAAGGGTGTTCTTTGAAATCAAGGTTAGTGTATTGTTGTGGACCTAAGAATTATTTTCCGCTAAAGAACACGACGGCACCACAGAATGGCGCTTGCACGGCTATTCAAGAATTTCTTCAATAGAGGAAATAACTAAGGGCTGGGTTAGGACAACAGTCTGAACGGATGGCACACTGCCAAGTTCTGTTTACTTGACAAACAAGGTTTATTTCTTTGAAGTGGTTATAAAATCCTTGTCCTTAGTGGCGTGGTAAAGAGACAAAGAAGGCACAAAGTGGTAGTGATAAAAGAAACAAAACAATTCTAATGTAACTGTTCGCGTGGATCAAGAAAATTTATTTCTATTACGCCATTATGGAACGGTGCCATGTACGGTTGCTTTTGTGCCGCAAGTTTTGTCCAGATATGGAAGCGCCAAATTGACTGGACAATCCTTCATTAAGAAAAAAAAAAATTGTCCAACGAACCGTTACTTTGCCGCATTCTTCATCGTACAACTTGCCGCATCAAAGAATTGAACCGTTGGACAAATTCCTGTGCCCAAACGTCAAAAGGCACAACAGTAAAAATGGTTTATTGAATATTAATAACTGCAATTTAACATAGCACCCAGGGTTAGAACGGGCCAGGCTATTTTGCAATTGCAATTACTGATTTTTTTTCAAGGCCATTAACCGATATGCCAAAAAATTAATGAAATAAAAGTGTTCATGGCAGTGTCGAACACATGACAGAGATTGAGGTCAAAAAATTTTCTGAGACCATAAATGTTGAGCCTTTGTTTCCTCTTCCTTAGATCCTTCTTTGTGATTTAAGAGACCCACAGGGTTAATGTCACCAAATGACCTTTCTTACCTTTTGGAGAACATTGGAAATTGTGGCGTGTCAATGAATTTCAGATATGTTGGAACTAGTTGAATGGTTCATATATGGCATGGTAGACTGGGTTAATTGTGTACATTAATAAAGGCAATTAGGTGATCAAATTAAAATGTTTTATACCCATATTATAGTTACAATTTTGGTTGTCATCAAAGTTATCAAATTAATATATTTTATTGATGTGCATATATTATTGTTATAGTTTGTTAATCACCAAAGTAACTAAACTAGCAGGTTGACAGATATGCACAAAATAGTCATTCATCCATAATATTAAAGAGATACCTATAAATGAAAAGAAATTGCATAAATTGACATTATTAATTATTAGAACTTCAGAATTTACCCAAAGGTGAATTGTTATTCTATGATTAGTAACATAATTGAGGTATATTAAAATTTTTTATTAAGTATATTTGTTTATCCAAAGAAATCAAATATACTTAGTTAAAAATATTTGATTACCTATTAAAGCTAATATTTGGTATTTAATTATAATAGTGTATAATAGTATTTTCCAAAGGAAAACTATTATATACTTTAATTATTTTAAAATTTAATCTGTCTTATAGTCAATTATGAACTTTATGATTATACAAATTTTAATTCAATCTCATATATTTTGGTTTAAGAAAAATACCATTAATTGATGTATATACCCAAAGATCAGTGGGCACGAGAATGATCGTATATTGAGATTCATATTTTGTTGAATGTTTAAAAGCTTATAGTCCACATTTAGTTTTATATTCCTATTAAGAAAATGATTAATATCGTGGAAATAAATGCAAAGTTATTTACAATTGTTTTATCCATTATTGAAGTAATGTTTATGACATGATTGGAAGTTATAATTCATGTATTATGATTGTAGAAATTTATTTCAGGACTTGAATTAGTCAACAAGTATTATCAAGTCGTTGAAAACTTATTGTGATAATTCCGCATTAGTTTTCTTATTTAAAAACGACAAATATATAAGGGTGCTAAACTTATGGTCTTGTCGTTGAAAAAGAATTCAGAAATAGAGAGTGTCAATTAATAATATTAGCACCAATCTTATGATTGTAAGTCATTTAATAGAAGGATTAAGGCCCAAAACATTAAAGAATGTGTAGAAAGAATGAGTATTACCGGACGTCATTATCAATATTATATTATAGTTCAATTAAATTTACGAATTTGACACTATGAGCTCACTTATATGTGTTTCTGATATTTCCTATCTTTTATTGGTATACATAATTGATAATTTTGATAGGAAGAGTCTTATTATAAAGACATTAAAGTTAGACTATTATTGTTATCTTCATTATAAATCATATTGAGTTTAAAGTTAATGTTACGATACATAGAAGGGATTATATCGAGGAAATGACATAGAACTGCTATGACCTATATTAATATTTTAACTTGATAATGATATAAGGTCATAACCAATGTAAAAAAAGTTTAAGCATAATATTTGTGCACATTACTCTCCTTATTAAATCATAAAAGTAGTATCATATGTACCAAGTGGGAGAATGTAAAAAAAATAATGTCCCACATGATATTTAAAGGCATTTATCAAATATTATTTATTTGATAAAATGATAGATGATTTAATAAATAAATTAAATGTTTAATTCTTATTGGTTAGTGAAGAATTATAACTCTTTATTAAACTCTTATAGGTTAAGAGTCATGTCCTGATGGAAGATAAATCTTTAAGTCTATAAATATAAGAGGAATTTGGTCCTTTCTCTACCCCTATAGACAACAAAAAAACAAAGAATCTATTAACGTTAAAATAAAATACAATTACAACAATAATCATGTGCACTTTCCATCATCAAAGAAGGGGTTAAGGGAGAGAAATCATCATCTATTAATTTTTTGCATCAAAGTTTGTATAAGTTTTATATGAATTAAGGTACATTTTTTTTCCTAATTATGTGTGAAAAATATGAAATTCTAAAGTCCATTATTAGTCTTTTTATACCTAATTGCTCATGTTTAAGTATAAATGCAATTATGTCTTACATGATCATGTGAGACATAATATGCAGTCATACTTATGCATCAACAATTAGGCGCAAAACAACTTAACAACGGATTTTAGAATTTCATATTTTTTTCCACATAATTAAGAAGAGAAACGTCCCTTAATTCATATAAAACTTATACAAACTTTGATGCGAAATATTAATAGAGAATGATTGCTCTGTCTTAACCCCTTCCTTGATGATGGGAAGAACACTGTAAGGTCTATAATTTTTGTTTTTTGTTAACATTATTTATTGGTGAAGAGGCAAAGAAAGGACCAGACTACTATTTATCGAATTAAGTCTCTCATCAAGACTTTAAGAAGAGTTGTGTCTCTTCATTAATGAATAGTTATATTATGAGTCATATCTTTTCAATAACCAACAAGATTTAAACATTTAACTTACTTATTAAATCATTCATAATTTTATCAAATAAAATAATGTTTGATAAAATAACCTTAAGTATCATGTGGGACATAATTTTTCTTACATAATCATGTGAAATGAACGCACCATCCATGGTCATCAATATCATACCATGTCATGATCTTGTAATTGCTTGATTTGTAGAAATTTTGAGTCATTTATTTTGGGGCTGCACATCGAGGGTTATCATATTTTCATTGTATTAAGTATAGATATAGGGGATTCTCTCTCAAAAACAAAAAAAGTATAGATATAGGGGCTTTATGCGACAATAAAATATTAATAAATAAGTTTGGTGAAGTGGGCATTGTTGGACAAGCAATTGTTTTTTTTAAAGGAATACAAAAGATACTACCAAATTTTTAGGTAATAAAATTTTTCCATTAATCATTACTTTTCTGTGGTCATGGTGCATCTCCTTTTCCTTGCCTTTCCCTTTTGACATTGTTTTTCTAATGTAATCATCATCTATGGGAAAGATGGGGACTTTTTTGAACACAAGAAATGGGAAAGATGGGGACTTGTGGTGTGACTTGTTCTCTAGGATCTATAACCTATAGAGTTTGGACACCCAAATGGACCTAGTATGCTTTTTTCTTTTTTTGAGTTATAATGGAGGTGAAACTATGGAAAAATTAAAACCAAATCACTAAATTTCGAACACATGACTAACATCAAACCAATTATGAACATAATTTGTTTCTATATTATATTATGTGTTTAAGGTGTAAACTAAGAAAAATATAAATGAAAACACATAAGTGTGTACACAATAAATACACAGTGATCTGAACAGTTAGATTGTAAAAAATATAATAAATTTGAAAAAAAAATAAACCATTAAATATCATTTGATTAACTATATACTTTATACATGACTCAATATGTATGTCCACGTAATCTTACTCTGTAAACTATAACAAATTGACAACATTATAAATTAGATCTAGCCATTCGTTTTGCACATTTTTCTATGTTTACAAAAACAGATCCTTGCCCCTTGAAATAAGAAAAATATAAAACAGATTTATCACGTTGTACTCTTTTTATTTACATTTTGAAAGGTTGATCTGGTTTAAGTTACTAACAATCATAACTTATAGCAATCTTGGTTGTAGAATTCTTAGTAGTTAGAAAAATGCCTTTGATCTTGCTATATGCTATAAGATAAAATGCGGATGGAGATGCAACACAGACATGTGAAACAATCCGTACCAGCCAACAAAGAAATCACGCGCAAGATTTCATATTTGAACATATGTATCGAAGGGAACTATTACATTGGTGGCCAAATTATATTCAAATAATATTTAATTTATACAATAAGATATATATTTCGTGCAACTATAATTAAAAAATATGAAATAAAAATAATAATAATATTTTTTAAATTATTTTTTATTATTATAATTATTTAAAATATATTATTTATTATATAAAATATGAATCTAGACAATATTTAACTATTAAATTATATGTCTATGCAACTTTTTCGAAACAATCTGTAGCACGCAATAAAGAAATCACGTACAAGATTTCTTTCTTTTTCTTTTTGTTTTTTTTTTTGGACTATAAGGTGCTAATTTTCATTGATTTAAAATGTCCGAATAGAACAAATACAAAAGTTCACGCATTTAGTCCAGTCATTTTCATCAAGGACAAGCGTACACCGTATTATCAAATCACGTCCACAGTATTATCGAATCAAACAACATATATATCGAAACAATCTGTACCACTCAATAAAGAAATCATGTGCAAGATTTCTTTTTTTTTTTTTTTTTTTTTTGCTTTTGAACAATAAAAAAAAATCACTTTATAAATACGGCGATCATCAAATTTTTAGATTTAAAGTCAGCCTTTGAGTAGTTATTGTATTCAATTTAATTTCTCTTATAAAAAAAATTTAGTATCAAAAGTCTATTAAATTTGAAGTAAATTTTTTTTAAATTTAATTATAATATTAATGAGTCTAAAATTTAATATCGTAATCAATCTTCAACTATTTAAAATAATAACTAAACTTCAGTTTGCAGAGAGGCCAATATTCAAAAAAATATGTTAGAATACTATTAAACTTCCACCGACAATACAAAATTTCATGCTTGGTCTTGCATTTTCATCAATGACGCGTACGCCGTTAGCTGGATACACATCGCGTCATCAGATGGGAAATTTTCTATTAGGCAGACGAACACATGTGGCAGACATGTCAATTTTTTGAAGACAAGGATTATAGTGATAGAACTCTCACCAATAATTTCGCGTAACTGTCGTCTCAGAAATCTTGAAGAGCTAAATTTGAAGATGACAACTCGGTAAATTCTGATGCAACTTTAATTGTTAATTTCAAGGTTTCACCATAATCAATAGACGGAAGATCTTCGCTTGTTATAGGCAATTGAAATCTGCTGTTGTCCGTCACTAAGGATTTCCCTTGTAGTGGTTAAAAATTATACATTTATCACCGAGATCCTGCGTTAATTTTGGAAAAGTGAGTCTCATTATTGCGTAGATTAAGGACTAACGAACTTTACAACTTAAGGGCTTTTTTAATAAATAAAAAAATTATTATCTATTGTGAGTGATACATCATTTAGGTTCTCTTTTTCATACCCAATATTCCTTTTCGATTAAAAGTTAATGCCTCTAAGATAAAAATTTTTGGCGTCTCTCGAAGTCAATGAAATTTTGATTTATTCGTAGCGTAATGTCGAGAACTCCAAAAGTAGCAGGCTGACAATGTTTGTTAATGGGCCAACCAAACCCATATCAAATGCAGAAAATACATTCAAACCGAACAAGTCTAGAAAGAGAACAAGTCCGAGGCATGCGATGGCCCAAAGTGTACCTTCTCAAAAACAAATGCACAGTTGGGATGACTTCCAAATATTAATTTAAGTAATTATTAATTTTGTTGATTAAAAATATAATTTAAAATTTGACTCTTGACCACATTTCTCTCTCTGTTTTTTTTCCTTACAAATTTAACTTTTTACAAGACAAACAAAAATAAAAAAGATATAAATAAAATTAAAAAAATTAAAAATTAAAAATTAAAATAATAACTAAAAAAGGAAAAGCACAGAACTTCATGCTTTGGGTGGAACCATATCGAGACGAGAAGCAGTTCAGTTTAAAGACCACTGAGCTGCCTATTGTGGGCTTTAATTACTTACGGGCGTCGGCTCTCTGGTTACTTTACCACCTCATATTCATTGGACCTCTAATTGATTCCATTCATGAAAGGCAATTGGCACATCTCCATGGTTCCATATGTGCCTTCCACAAATTCTTTGCCCAGCAGTCCGGATTCCTGAGATCTTTGGTTCTTCGCCATTGATTTGGCATTATAAATACATGTAAATTTCCACTTACCAAAAGGATGCCAAGCTGGCTAGAAAATTTTAAGTCACATTGTTCAATTAAGGGTTCAGTATTGATGGAAGATATCCATCCAGCATTCTAAGCTTAATTAGGTAGAGCCAAAATACTAGACAGTCACCAGTTTGAATGCACTTGACATTTGCTGCCATAGTTTGAATAGAACTGGGCCCTACGTTGGCATGATTTTGGGGACCCGTATCCATCTAAAGTAACTTTAGATCTTGGGAATATTGACTTATAATTTTGAGGGTCTAAAATTTTAATTTTGAGAATAGCATGTGGGGATTTATGGGAATTGAAAGAATTATTTTATTATATAATTTACGATTTAGCAGACTTCTTAATAGATTAAAAAAAAAAAGAAGCTTTTATGATTCAGTAGCCTCGTCATGACGGATTATATTGTTCAGCAGATTTCATTCACTGTCTTTGTAACACGTTTGTTTACTAGTGAAATTGTTAAAAAAAGATGTTTATGTTTTTCGATACACTCCTAGACAGGATTAAAGCTGTCGGTTATGTGCCTGATACCACTTCAACTCATGATGTGGAAGAAGCCGTGAAGAAGCAGTTGCTGAATACCCACAGCGAGAAGTTGGCTATTGCCTTTGGACTTCTGAATGCAAGCCCGGGTACAACCTTTCATATTAGGAAGAACCTAAGAGTTTGTGGTGACTGTCATAATGCAACCAAGTACATTTCACCTGTAACTGGAAGGGAAATTATTGTGCGAGATATGCATAGGTTCCACCACTTCAAGAACGGAGCTTGTTCTTGTGGAGATTATTGGTAATTTCGTTTCTCATAAGTCTTCACAGAAAACTATTAGTTTTTTTTTTCTTTTTTATATAAAAAAAATGGTTAATTTTAAGTCAATTTTATAGATCCAGTATTTTTCCTACTCAAACCAATCAAAAGTGGACATTGTAGAATACTAGAATATCCATGTATTTTTCTTCATGTATTTTTCTCTTATTATCAAATCAATACTTAAATGCAAAGACCTTATTTTGTTTTGTGTATATGTATAAACAGATGGCACACTTGAAAATAGAACTGACAGAATGATTAGTCGCTCCTGATTAGTGAACAAGAAGACAGTTTGGATTTGCCAAGGAACTTACTAGGGAACATGGATCCTGATTGCCTATTTTGTCCTTTAAATATCTGTATAGGAGAACACAAGGAGAATAATTACAAGTTTACAACTCTTGGGGAATGGCATTGTTCTTGTACAGTAAATTTGGTTTATAGACAAAACACGAGAAATGTACAGGTAGTAATCTTCCTGGCCTGGCCTAAAAAACAAAGGAAGGCCAGAGAGTTCTAGCAGCGCTAAGCACGCAGGCTGCTCCGAGCATGACAGAACCTAGAAGGTAATTAATAAGGGGGGGAAAAAAAAAAGCAACAGGTGCACATCTCTGATCTCGATTCCTAAGAGCTTTTGTTTCTCTGTTAGCTTGTCAAGAAATTTGAGTTCTAATATGTTACTACCACTTAAAATTGTTGCCCTTCAGGAATGGCAGCCAAAGATGGTTTCCATTTTTGATCCCCCATTCCCCCTCCATAAAACTCAGAGAATTCAACGGCAATCCCTTCAGACTTATTAAACTGCTCTGCATTTCTCAGGAGTAACTCTAATTGTTGCCTACTCAACACAATCGTAACTTTTCGGCTTCGACAAGTTTCTAGGTTGCTCATTTTCGAACTAAACGCAGATTCCAGCCTGTTGTTGTGTGGCAATGCTGTACATGACAGATCAAGGTGCACCAGCTTTTGGCCGCTATAACTGCAAGAACTAATATTTTTATTTCTTGTAGATGATTTGACCTGCTCTTCTTCTCCATCATAAACGAAAACCCTGCTCTTCTTTGCAGGTGAATGGCACAGCCCATGTATGCAGTTTCCCATTAGTAATGATGTTCTTCTGAATAAAAGATCACTGTGCAATTTATAGTATGTTGTTTAATTGGTTTCACGTTGTCGGCAGTTCAACGTGCGAGGCATCACACCCTTTCACTTATTTTTTAAATATAAAAATTACAGATATTTTAAAAAATTATTAATTTTATTTTAAAAATATTAATTTTAATTTTAATTAAGATACTGTCCATATATTAACACTTGAAACACTATCAATTTTTGTACTTTAACATGTCAATGTTAGGGTGGGTGACGGGTCAATGAAAACATTCACTAGTCAGCAAAATAATTTAATTCCTGAATAAGGTCAATTGTTTGTTCGTTGCTCTTTTTTGTTTTTCATGTGAAAAATAAAAAAGTAAGAGTAATATGTGAACTTAGTTTTTAAGTTAAATTTTTTTAAAAAGTAAATTTTATAATATTCGACATGTATTATTAATTTCTTTCACAATTATATAAAATATAATATATATTTTATCTTACTATACGCCTTTACAAAGATTTAAATTTATAATCTCCAAATACCAATTCTTTCACTTATTCATTTATTTTATACTTCCTGTTTTCAAGAGAAATTGACTTTCTTTGTAGTTTGTATTACTTTAATATGTCACTGCTTGGGTGGGTCAACGGAACATTCAGTAGCTAGCAAAATAATGTAATTCCTTATCAACGTCAACTGTTTTTTTTTTTTTGACTGTTTGTTCTCTTTTTTGTTTTTCATGTGAAAAATAAAAAAATAAAAGTAATATCTTATAATTTTATATAGTAAGTTCGGTCTCTATATTAAATTTATAAAAAACTAAATTTTATGATATCTAATATAAGTCATTAACTTCTCTTATAAGTATATATATAAAAAAACAAATTTCACAGTATTCTATATGGATTATATTAAATAATAATTGACATACATTTTATTTTACTGAATGTATTAATAAAAATTTTAACCCATAATCTAATAATACGAATAAAAATTTTTAACTATTAAATCAAAGTAATTTTCAGTTTTATTATTGATTGCATTTACCATTTCTTTAAAAAATAACTTAATTCACAGCTTGAAGTCAAATCATTATACAATTGTCTTGGCCGACGATGTCAAACAAGCTTCAATTTTATTTTATTTTTTTCTTCTCTTATCTGCACCCACCACAAATTGGGGGTATCCCGCCGGTTCTGAAGTACTACCACATGAGACCTTTTCGATTTGTTTATTTTTCTTTTTCTTGGTACGTTTGACTTTGTGAAAAAGTGATAAAAAAAATTATTTAAATTTGACTAAAAAAATTATTTAAATAAATGAGAAATATGTAAAAATAAAAATAATGAGAAATAAAATAATAAAAAAAGTTGTGAAATAAAAAATTGTGAAAAAATAAATTATTTCAATTAATAAAAAATAAATTAAAAATAATAAAAAATAATTTAATAATAATTGTATTTTTTTCGCAAAAATCCAATTCTTTCTCAGAATTCCTATGAATCCAAACACACAGGACATAGCACGGCAGCTGATATGCTTGCGGCGCCAGCAGGCCAGCATCAATTTTAGTTAAATTTAGGATTAATATAAAAAAATCATTAATTTTATTTAAAATAACAAATTTATCATAAAATGATTTTATATAAATAAAATTTGTTAATTTCGATAACAGATTTATAAAAATATATCTATTTTGAAAATATGACAATCATATAAATTAATGTCATATCATCGAAATTGATAAATTCAATTTAAAAAATTTTACAACGCACTTAATTTGTTAATTTAGGCAAAATTAATGTTATATTTTTACTTTTTAAAACTGGTGTTAAATTTATTATTTTAAATAAAATTAATAATATTTTTATGCATCAACTCTTAAATTTAAATAACGAGGAAAAGGAAATTCAAATTTCTGGTAGGACTTTTGGTCCGGTCCAGGTCATGGACCTCATGGTCCTGCTTTTGGTGCCTAATGAACCTTTTCAGTCAGAGTATCAGAACCATCAATTCATGTAGTTTCAGGCGAAATCAACTTTCCTGTAACATGGGTGTCGTAGAAGTAAACCAGATGGCACGCTCGAAGAAAATCTAATTTGTCCGGTATGCTATCATAGTATATATTTCAGCAACCAGGGCACCCTGTCACTGAGGGACCCGAAACAAAATAATGACTATACAAGCACAACACCGGAATTCCAGGAATCGTCAAGCTTTTTCACACATGAAGTATCTAAAACTGTTGTCAAGGGACTTTGATTCCATGCAAATGTATTCAGTCTTAGATCCAGATATGGCTAATGGCAGCCTAATCTATTTAAAAATATACATATAGAGAAGGGGTAGAATTTCATGGCACACTGATGGGTGGCGTTGATATGTTTCCTTATAATGGTACAAAATTCTCCTTCTTGGAGGACACTGTCAATTACAGGGAAATTGGAGTTTAAAGAGGACATAGATAAGTGCATAATCTGTACAACCTAAGCAGCAATTACATCAGTCGATTTTCTAGATTTTAGCCATGACTCAGCTGCTATTTTGGTCGTCAAGAACCAACCAACCTTATCAGGGGCCTCATGGAATGGAGCATCGAGTTCCTTTAAATGTGACTCAAACACACTGGCCAAACCTTTGTCCGAATACTTATGTTTCCCATGCCCGGTATTGATTCCAAGAACAGGTGGAAGCTCATCTCCGGATTCCAATGCCTTGGACAAGTCATTGATCCAGGCATGTAATGCTGTTAGAGCTGCCCCGGGAGACAGGCTCTTGAGATGCAGCGACCATTGGGTTGAAGACCTAGACTGGATGTCAGTATATATTCCATTTGCTAGCCCCAACTCTATTAATTCACAGGCTTGCTCCAACATGTTTAAGTTGACACAGAGGTCAATCAAACAATTACAGTAAGCCTTCTTTGCATCTGAACCGATAGAATTAAAAAGTTCAGCTGCTTCCTTCTTAAAATTTCCCTCACAGCCTTTCTCCTCCACCAGAAGTTTTACCACACAACCAAGCTTTGAATTGGCCCTCTCAATACATTCAACAAGCTTACCAAGTTCTTCCTTGGGTGTTTGATTCATCACATTCAGAAGACAACCACAGAACCGATCATCTGGGATTATGCCCGATTCTATGGCTAAGTTGAATGTCCTCACAACCTCACTGGTAAGCTGTGCTCTTCCATAGCACTGGATAAGTGACGTCAAAACAAAAATATTAAGCTCAAAGCCTGCTTCCAACATCTCGTTCAATGTGTTCTCTGCTTCAGACACTTGCCCTCTGCATGAGTATATGGTAATCAAAGATGAGAAAGTCCAACTATCAGCCTTCGTACCAGAACTCTTCATGTCCTCATAAATTTCAACAGCTTCATCTACATAGCCAAGATCAGCACACATAGATAGCAGTGTATTATAGAGTATTACATTCAACTCCAACCCCTTCTCCTTCATCTCTCTATAAACTTTAAGAGCATCCTCACCGTATCGAGCTCTACCATAAGCACGCAAGAGAGCTGAATAGGTCACAAAACTTGGCGAAAGCCCATCGTTCAGCATATCCCTGTAGATTTTCTTAGCCTGCCAAGGCCTCTTGGCTTTTCCCATAGCATATAATAAAGTGTTGTAAGTCACCAAATTTGGTTTAGTACCTAAAGCCTTCATTTCTTCGTGAACATTCAAACACCCATCAAAATTCCCAGACAAGCTATAAACTTTAATCAATGTAGAGAACGTCACTGCATCAAGACGCCATTTTTCTGTTCTAGCACGATCATACAAGCTCAAAGCCATTTCAACATTACCAGCCCGACCATAGGCGTCAATCATAGTCGAATAAGTAACATCATCAGGACTAAGCCCAAAACTCGGCATTTTCTCAAACCATTCCACAGCCTTATCGGGCAAATTCGACAACCTGGCACAGGTAATTAATGTCGAAAACGTAGCATTATCTGGCTTAACCCCTCTCTCAAGCATTTCATCAAACAGCCCTTCAGCTCCACTCAAATCCTTGCACTTTCTAAAAACTTTCATCGTAACATTATAAATAATCACCTCTTTCTTAAAATTCAGCTTCTCTAGAAAATACCCGAGAGCAATCAACGCAGTTTCCGGGTTCGACATGTTATTGAGGATAACCACAGCGTCTTGCTCCAACATATTATCACCCAAACCATGCAAAACACCAAAGACGTCATCTTTATTGGCATTACAAGAATCCAAAGCCTCAGCTGCTTTAACAAGAGAAGCATACCTAGAATCGTAGGACCTTTTCCTGAGCTGCGAAGCTTTGGGGCTATTGGGGTTGACCCAGATGTAAGACGATTTAGAAGAAGAAGAAGAAGAAGAAGAAGAGGCAGTTTTGGCACCTGGGCATTCAAGATTTGCGGTTTTTGCGGCTTCTTGAAGCGAGACATGGGCGATTTGGAGAGAGGCTGTTCTTGATTGAGGTGAGAAAGAACTGACATTAAAAGAACGGAAATTTCTTGGAGGCTTGGCCTTGGCGTCTGATGAAGAAGAGAGGTAGTTGCAGAGAAGTTGGCAAAGAGAGGAGGGCCGCGAGGAGCAGAGATTGTATGCCATTTCTCTCTCTCACTCTCCGTTCACTCACTGGTCACTTTTTGCCGGTTTTTAGCCGTAGGCAGTGGACGGGAGACGCCTTATCTATCAACTGGAAGTTCCACAGCACACGCACGTCCTTTTTTATTAAGATTATTTGTTCAATAGGTAGTAATTATATAATTAATTTAATAATATTTAACAATATATATATAATATATTTTTTATAATTTAATATTTTAAATTATTACATATTTATTATATACTCATTATAAATACATGCATTATCATATATCTAAAAAGTATTTTTCTGTTTTTTAATACAATTTCTACCCATCCGTCAGAAATAATTAGTTGTTGAATCGTACTGTACGGTAAACTGGTTGGCTACACCAGATCTACAAAGAATCAAAACTGCACAATGGGCCAGCAGTTTCTCAGATATTTTGGTAGAGAAGTGAAAATGAAGATCAGCAAAAATGATTTTAAGCGTTTAATTGATACGCGGACAATTTTTTATTTTTTGTCAAGAAAAAAAATCCATGGTACGCAGATAATTGATTCATTGTTGATTCATTATAAACAGATGCACAGATGCCATCAAAATGGCAAATAACTGTATCTTTAGTTCACAACAAAGAAAAGTCAAAGATACGTAAGTAGGTAACTATTAAATAGCAACAAAAAAATATGTAACTATTAAATAATATAATGTAAAAATAAAGGTCAATTATACATGTTATGCTTTGATGTTCTTAAATCTTATCCATACGTTTTCTTTAAAATTGGTTCAGAACATTAATTTCGTAAAACTAATTTAGTCTATCTATCAATTTGATCATGAATTGGGCTGAGATGACCGATATTTATGCTAGTGTGGTGCCACTCACCTGTCATATTATACATTTGTAACTACTCAACTTGTGCAGTCGTTGAAATCCTTTTCGCCCTATTCAGTGAGTGTTCGTTTCCCGAATCAAGGTCGCCCGATGGTGGTGGCGTTGGTGGTGGAAGCGCCGCAGCTGCAGATAATGGTAAGAATGGGCACAATGACTATCTCATCTAGGAAGAAGCAACGTTTTAAAAATTGAATCGGTCACTAAATTAGAAAGTTTAGTGATTCAAGATTTAATCGGTTCGACCGAAATAATCGTGGTCGAACCGGTAAAAATTGATATTTAATATTAAATAAATAAAAATTAAAATTTTATATATCTTATATAATTATATAAAATATTATATTATATAAAAATGATAATAAATATTTAAAATAAAGTATATTTTAAGAATTATATTAATATTTACATACATTAAAGATATTACAATTAGTATATTTAACAAAATATAATTTATAATTAAACAAATTATAAAACTAAAAGAATAGCTAAATTAATATAATAATAAATGTCAATAATTTATGTTAAATATTTTTAAAAATAATATATTTTAAATAAAAATATATATTTTATTTCGATTAATTCAGTTTTTTTAAAAATAAATTTTATTTCGATTAATTTAGTGTTTTAAAAAATAATTTAACACAATTATTAATTTATTATTTATAAAAAATAGAATAAGAAAATAAAAATAACTCTAAATCTTGTTAATAAAACAATAAGTAAAAAAAAAAAAAAGGAGAACAACAAGCCACTAGTTAGTCCAATAATAACAGCTTACTTATTATAAATAGAGGTCATGGGTTCAAGACCTACCTTGAGCACCACATCATATATGTTAAGATTTTTTAGCAAATATGGTGGATGATGTGACACTTTGTGATTGATCATAATTCTTGTTGACCGAACCGATTGACCGCGAAAACCGTGAAAGTTATGGGTTCAAGATACCATGCCACATATGCTAAGATTTTTTTAGCAAATATGGTAGGCGACGTGGCATTTTGTGATTTGTCAGAATTCTTATTGACCGAACCGATTAACCTGTGAAAACCGTGACTGGTTCACAAGTTCTATATATGTTTCTCAAAACATCTGATTTTAAGAGAATCGAATTGGTCAGTTGATCAGTTTTTAATTTTTTCGGTACAATCAATCGGTCTAGTTCGGTTCTTACACCATTGGGAAGAGGAAGGACTCCAGAAAATGAGGAATGAAAATCAAATAAAGGCATGCATACAAACAAGATTTAAAAAAGAGAAAAATAAAAGACAAAAAGGAAAAAGAGGAGAGGAGAGGAGGAAAAACAGAAAACGCAGATCAACTTTTAAGCTTTCAAACAATAATTGGCAATGGATCCAATCGAAATTACACGTTGTGCTTCTCAAATTTGTTTTTTATTAATTTTTCATGTTATTAAAATTATTAGTAGTTAAAACAAATTTCTTTTACATTTTAAAAATGTTATATCTTTATTACATATTACCATATCACGTTAAGTATTTACAAACATATGACGTGAAAGGTGAGATAGCACCACATCAATATAATTAATGGCCACGTTAACATAGTTAATGGCCAAATTGACGGATGGACCAAATTAATCTAATGGAATTAGCATTGAGAGCTAATTTAAAAAAATAATGATAATGTTATGGATAGAGTTTAAGAAACATGAAAACCCGGTAGGTATAATTGGCGTTTATGCCTATAATATATGAGCTAGTTATTATTCTGTATCCGTTGACCAACGTTCATATAACATTTTGGAAATGATTTACTCATTACTACTGACTTGTTACTCAAAAAAAAGAAATCAACTAATGGGTTTAAAAACTTATTTAACTTTCAAGTTTCAACATTTTAAAAAGTATGTTCAGCAATAAAAAAAAACAAAAAAAGGAAAAAGAAAACGAACAATCAAGTGTGATAATAAGCATCATTTAGAAGCATTATTTTTAAAATTTCGAAATTTAATTATTATTATAAAAATAAAATCTGTCCCCACCATTTATCAATGAATCAGTTGTGCTAACACTTTCAGCTAGATTCTTACCTTCCTTTTGATAAAAAAAAAAAAAAATCAGTTATGCTACATGTTTACGAGCCGACATGTCAGTAACAAAAAAAAAAAAAAAAGCAAAAAAATCTAAACAAAAGTAAACTTTTGTTCGAACATCCCGAAAAGAAAGTCAAAAATCAACCGAGAGTTTTTTTGGTTTTTTTTTTTTTTGACCATTGAGAGTCTTTTTGGTATGTTGATTTATGTGTCGAGTTGACTCTGGATAAATGGACTTCACTTCTCTCAGTTACACGTAAACCTATTGTTTATAAACGTCCAACCTATTATTAAAAAAAGAGGAGGGGGGGGGGGGGGGGTGACAGTTTGGTAGTTAGTGGTATGCATGTTTTATGTAGAGTTTGGTTTTTATGTAGAGTTATAGTGGTGACAGTTTGGTTTTTATGCATTTTTTTTTTATGTAGAGTTTGGTTTTAGAGTTTGAACAATTTGTCTTGAGAATTTATTTTCATATGTTTGAAAAAATAATTACTTGTCAAATTATTATAATTTTATTAATAAGAAGAGTAATAAAAAATTAAAATTTAAATTATTACTTTATTTCTTGTTATTCTTTTTTATCATAATAATTATAAAAAGTTAACAATTAATTATTTTTTCAAACATATCGAAACCCTGCACTTTTTCATTTTTATGTGTTTGACAAGATATGAATAGAAGTACGATTAAGTTAAAAAAAAATAAAAATGTTATCAGTATGTTCTACAGTTGATAATTATTGTAATCATTTATAACAAAATTTCATTTGATTTCATTAATAATTAAATAATGTGTCTTTTTATTAAAAATAAATTAAAATATCAATAAATAATTTTTAATTTAATTTAATACCATTTTTACAATATTTCTTCTTTTTAAAAAAAAAATGTGCCCATTGAGTGGGCCCACGTTTGGACTTTATGAAAGATCATCTTCCGCTTTGCCTCGATGGCCACGGGGATCGACCACACGAAGAAGATTCTCTTTTTTTTTTAATTTAATTTTTAAGAAGAGAAAAATGAAAAAATTACCCTCCCCCCAAAAAAAGATTCACCCTACGGAGCCGCCAGCGTGCTAATCTTCTAAATTACTGTTGTCAATTAATCAATAATCACTGAAAGCAACACTAAATATCCGATCACCAGATTTTATTTATGCATTGTAATTTTCTGCCCAAAAATAAATGAGAGAAAACTGAGGATAAAATGAAATTGGATTTGGGAACAAAATGGCCGGGCACGGGCCTGGGCCAATGGCTGGCACCACCATTAGGTCCATTGCCTAGCAACCGACGTCAATGCCTGCACTTTTCTAAAATAATGCTTAGATTTCATATGATGTTTTTAAAGTTGTAAATGAGTTGGTACTTTAATTAAAAATTTAATAGTTTAGTTTGATAAGAATTTGACTCAAATTTATTCATTTAGTTAAATGACTAATACACGAACATAAAATTAAAATTCATTTAACAAACGAGCTGAACTTGAATAGCGGCAGACTCGACTCAATTCAGACTTTTGAATAATTTATTTAAAATTTTTTTTAAATTCAATAAATATATCATTAATAAATTATTTAATATATATCGTTATAAACTCATTTAATATATTAATAATACTTAACTGTATGATTTAACTTTTGGTATAAATAGTTATTAATTTAGCGTTATGTTTTTTATTTTATATACTTATTTGGAGAAGATTTATATGTGATTAGGGTTGCAAGTAAACGGATACATTCATTAAAAACTAGGTAGTTTGGTTCAGTTAAAGTTTGGTTGCTTGGTTCGATAAGAGCTCAACTCTAACTCATTTGTTTAGCTAAACAAGTGATACATGAGTTCAAATTCAAAACTCGTTTAACAAATGAACCGAACATGAGTAAAGATAGATTAATTAAATTCATGAACAACTCATATAAGAACTTGCCTACATAGTAATGAAAAAATACTCATTTATTATATTATAAAAATAATTTTATCAAGTTCATTTTTAAAATTATATATTATATATATTTACATTTATACATTAAAATTAAATATTTATTTTTAATTATTTAATTTTATTTAAATAAATATTTTTTTATCTTTTTATTTTATGTATAATAATAATTTTTTTAATTTTAATTGTTTTATTAACATCATAAAATTAAATGACAAAATTCGTTAAAAATTTAAAAATTCGACTCGATAACAGTAAGTTCGACTCGAATTTAATTTGTTGATAAATGATATTAATACCCAATTTTATTTTTATACTCATTTAATAAATAAATAGACATCTAAATTTGACAAAAGTCAACACAACTAAATTTATTTACAACTTAAGATATTTCTAAAACAAAATTGTCTTATGACGATGTCATATGTCAAGTAATGTCATATGATAATGTCATTTTTGCGATCACTCAAATGGGCGGCAGCACAATTAGAAGTTCATTAGCACCTGGCCCAGGGAACAGTTAGTCGCTTCGTTTTGGTACTCCCCATCACGTGCCAAGGCGGCATCGCTAAATCACTATGATGCTACCTGTTCACATGATATTATGTATAAGTGTTAAAATGAGTTATCAGATTAAATTTGGGTTAGATCGTTTTAGATTTAGATTACTTATGAGTCAAGCTATTTTTAGGTTATTTTAGATTGGATCACTTTGGATTCAGTTCAGATTCAAATCAACTCACGGGTTAGTTATATCATAAAAAATGATAGCGTGATATCTTCTATTAAAATGTTTAAAAATTCAAAAGATTTCAAAAATTTTACTAAAAATTTTTTAAAATTAAAGAAAATTATATGATCAATAAATAATTAAAGAAGTTTCTTTCAAAGTATTTTAAAAAATTAAAATAAATTTAAAATTATATAAAAAATCTCAAAATATTCTAAAAAAATTTATAATTAATATTTATATTGAAAATAATAAAATTTATACTTTTTATAATATAAAATATGCTAAATTTTTTTTTGTTTCCTTAAGAAAAAAAAAGTTCAGGTCAGACAGATCGGGTTAGGGTTGGGTTCAGGTTTGACCCAATATTTTCAAGTCATTTTTTGTTTGGGTCATTTCGAATTAGACTATTTTTTGATTCGAATTCAGGTCATATTTTTTCGGACAGATCAGGTCAGATTTTGACACCGCTAATATTGTGTCTCCCCTGCTTCATATTTGATGCTATGGGTGAAAAGTTTATGACCACAAAAGTTTAGGGGGCTGTTAGGTGCAGCATCTCGCACCGTGTAGCACTTCGACGTCTTAAAAATTTATTTTTAAAATAATTAAATTTTATACCTAGGTGAGTGTTATTTTCAATTATAAAGTGTAGATATTGTATAAAATTTTTTTAAAAATAATTTAAATTTTTTTTATTAATATAATATAAAAAATTATTATTATATTTATATGTGTACGAGGGTATGTACTTTTTTTTTTTCTAAAAATTTGTCTATGAATAGATGATTAAAAAAAGTGTGTGGAGCTTGCCTCAGTAAAATTAAAGTATGTGTTTTATTACACTGAATTGAGATTTGAAACTCTGTTTATTCCCCTAGCCCCTGCCTCCTACTCCCTACTCATGTAGCTTTGATTATTCTTTTAAAAAAAGGAAAACAGTTTTATAATTTTTATCGTTAGCCATTTTTAAAAGATGATGGAAAATTTCCCTAAATTTGACCTGTTTTGCGACGGTTTCCCATCATGTTATGCAAACATGAGTTGTTGTCTGCCCTCTCTTAGAACCAAGTAATTTAAGTAATTCCTTGAAACAAGGATAATCAATAAATGCAAACATTTGCACCAACAGGTAATGGTAATGCAAAAAAAAAAAAAAAAAAGATTCACACTACAGAGTTGCCAGCGTGCTAATCTTCGAAATTACCGTTGTCAATTAATCGATAATCACTGAAAGGAACACCAAATATCCGACGCCCATATTTTATTTATGCATTGTAATTTTCTGCCTAAAAATTAGTGGGAGAAAACTGAAGAGAAAATAGAATTAGATTTGGGCACACAAGATGGGCCCGGCACGGGAAAAATCTAGAGTATTTTAAGTCTTTTCTATTATTTTAATTTGCTGAAATAAAAAGGGAAAAATATAAATCGAATTAAAATAAAAATAGAAATTTGGAATTTTTTTTATTTTATTTCTCTTAACTCAAAATTTTGACATGTGACAGAGAAAACAAAATTGAAGACTTTCTCTTAATTTCAAATTTATATATATGTATATGTATGTATGGATATAAATATAGATATAAATATAGATATCAATATCTAGTATCTCACACACTCACACGAGAGGCAGATACACTTAATATGGGATTAAGGTGCGATCTTGTCTTTAACTCTTAATTAATGTGCTAATAAGGTTTTTTTTCTTTCGAAAGAGATATCTTAATTACAATAAGATTGCTAATGTGGTGACGATGTGTCATACTGCAGGTGCAGGGCTAATGTGGAAGCTGCCATCAAGCTTACAGATTCGAAGAGGCTGGTATATTTAATGCAATATAGCAGTACTACAGAGTCTGTTGCTGATTCACGTGTCTTCAGCTCATCACCATCCAAGCTGCAAGTGGCAGCATACGAGAGCCTCGTATGGTGGTACCGGCGGTCCCGGCAGTCCCGGCGATCATGTTACTGGTCAGGCCACCAAGGCACATGGGAAATGTTGAAATTGGTGTCTTGCAATTGATGCAACGCGTAGTTTCTTCTCTTTGATAAGCAATTAAGTCAAAAAAAGGAGTTGGTGGTTATTAATGACCTGAGGAGAGACGCGGGCTTATTAGAATAGCAAAATTACAATATGCTAATTTCTATTGCCAAGTTGACAGAAAAATTACCACTTGTTGCTATGTGAGTCAAAAATTGCCAAATTGCGGTCCTCATTAATGTAGCACGGGTGATCTGGAAAAGATCCTCAAGCATGCATGGCATTTAATTCAAGTCTATCAGCTACTTGGATTAATGCACTATGTAGATGTTCGCAGGTTTGCAGAAATGATAACAGTGTCTGAGCGTCTGAGAGTCTGAGCGAGAAGCTTTGTCTCTAAAGCTTGTATGGATAGAGTGCATGAAAGAAATACTAAGTGTACTTGAGAGTTAGATAATAAGATATATTAAGTGAAATTTATAAAATATTTTGTTATTTATAGTGAAATATTATCTAATTATTTTTATTATAAATATATACTTTAAACTAATGGGATAAATTTTTGTATCCGATTATGTTATTATTTATATCACATTTATTCTATGTAATCAATTCAATTATGATTCAAGATCTAGTAGATCTATCGCAACCGGAAAATTGCCGTTTATGTCACATCTCTAACAATTTTTCGCATTTTTAACGTTGTCATGCGACACATGTCTCTGTTCCACCAGAGAATGCTTCCAACGAATATTTTAACAACCATTGCTGCAGTGTATGGGACGCGAAATGATGTTGTTTATATCACATGATTCACATCTCCAACTTTTTGACAATTTTGAGGAAGGAAAATATTTGGTCGGCAAGATATAATTAAAGTAAAATTAAAATAATATAAATAATTAAATTAAAAAAATAAAAAATTTATTAAATATTATTAAGTAAATTGTGTATTAATATATGTCTTCTTAATTTATATTCATATAATCGTGCTTTTTGAGAAAATATGGAACTTAGGCTATGACTACGATACATATGAAGGGACCACTGGCGTTGTCAAGTTCTCTGTGAATGCTAAATCGTCAGTTTCTATGGATATGTTGATAACTATAATGATCACACATATAGACACACCTACTTTAATATCTTAAAATTAAGAGTAGATTAACCTTTTCGATACCAACAAGTGCCATCGTAAAACTTGAATTTCTAAAACTGATTGTTATAGTTTAGCTAATAGTTAAAAGATTTCAGTCGTATTTTGGAGTTATGAATTAATAGATTCAAATTCTTGACAAAATATTTAATAAAATTAAACATACATTTGATTTTGTATAATTATTAGAAAGATTAGCGACCATTATTGAGTATCATAAAATTACTCCTTCATAAATTTAATTTGACAGTGCTTCCTACTGTGATGATGCAAACTAGTTGTGGTTAACACTCATGCATCCTCATTTTCTTTAAAAAATAAATAAAACTTGACTTTTTTTGGGTAATTAATTACAAATTTAGATAATGGACCTAATATTTCTAAACCCACCCCACCCCCCCAACTCAAAATCCAAAGGCCGCGACAATTTGCCTATTGTGCAGGTAAAATAATAATAATAATACTAACGAAATTAAAAGATCTTCTAGATACAAGACATGACCGTTCGATGCATTTAATTTTTAGAGGGGAGCTGATGGGATGAATATCGGCTTGGCATCATTCTTCTCTCCTAGTAACTCTGACTCGGTGGCATCCAATTTGTAATTCATTATAAAAACGAATCCCATATGCTTATAATCCCATTTTTAAACCTTGATAATTGGTCTATGTAATCTTTCGTAATATAATTTAGTTGAATTTTCTTATTTATTTACTTTTCTATTACTCATATAATTTTTTTGTGTAATTTCTCACGTTGGACACAAATTGATTCTCTTCTTTGTGTGCGGCGTAAAAATTGTTAAAAGTCAGCTGTTAGATTTTATGCCAAAGGAAAGTACTAATTTATTTTTGAAAAAAAGGTAGTTTACTGTGCAGTAGAAGCTGTCCAGCTCTCACAATAACGAACCCGATGCTATTTATTGAAGTCAAAAAGTTTTATTATTTTAATCAAAATCAGAATATAACGCAATTTGCTTGCACCGTGCCTTTTTTTTTTTTTTTTTTTTGACAAAACAAATTTGCATAAAATAGCACTTGGAGTATATAGCTCTTCCTCACTTTCGACCACATATTAACGAGTCTAAAATTCAATATTACATTCTCAACATAAAATTTAAGGGGCAATAAAAAAACTCGAACTCGAGATAATATAAGAGAAAACACATTAAATCATTATTAAACTATTCTCTACACTAATTCTAGCACCTCGGCAACAATGGCATTTTTCTTCGTCTATATAAGTTAATCATACGTTGCCCATTTTCAAAACATCAACTTACGTTGTTCAATTACAAAATGTCAAATCTTGTGTTTTGAAGGAAAAAGGGAAAGCAGCAGTAACAAATCTTGTTGTGTTTATAATACCCGTTAACCAGCCAATCATCAATGGCGCCTATCGAGCATAAGGCATGGTGGATGCTGTCTGTTCTGTTGTTGGCCTCTTTATGCTTCCCATACAGAGCAATTGGAGAACCTCAGGTTCCTTGTGACTACATTTTCGGAGACTCATTGTTCGACACTGGGAACAACAACTTCCTTTTGACAACCGCTAAAGTCAATTATCCACCTTATGGTGCTGACTACACCACAGGGCCAGCTGGAAGGTTTCAAATGGCCTAAACATGGCTGATGTTATTGGTATATCATATATATATATATGCATTCCTCCAAAAGATTAAATTTGGCATTTGAGCTTATATCAATAGAATCGAAGAAATTTGTGCAACATTGCATACGATTCTTCTTGGCCGATTAGATTATTCCGTATTGTATTATAATTTGCAATTATACATATTAGCATTGTTGTATCTAGGGCAGAGTGCCCAGCAACTAATTTACCATCTGGTTAGAGTACTTAAATGTATCTGGTGATTTGTTTGGTAAGTTTAGAAACATGTACATGCACGTGTAAGTCCAAGTAATGCGAAATCATTTTGGAACAGCTCAACTTCTGGGTTTCCAGAGACCTATTCCTCCATTCCTCAGCCATATTGGAGATAAAGAATTGCTAAAAGGCGTAAACTATGGATCTGGTTCGGCGGGTATTCGCGATGAAACCTCAAAGACAGTGGTACGTACGTGAATTCCTTGTCACAATCTCTTGCTATTTTAATCGATGAAACGAAGAATGTTTCCTATTCTAATTGATTTTTCTTAATTCTCTTCCTCCAGTCCGAAATTTATACCGTAAAATTTTCAGAAGAAGTAACGATAAACATAACATATCATTGACCATATGTTCATTTGTGCTTGTAGGGTGATCGAATCACCATGAATGAGCAACTAAGAAATCACAAAATTACAATTTTACGCATCAAAAAAATATTGGGAAGCAATGCCGCAGCTGTGAATTACCTAAAAAAGTGCATATAGAGTGTTGATGGGCGAAAAAAACTACATTAACAACTACTACGTGCCAGAGTTTTATAACACCAGCCAGCTGTACACACCAGAACAGTATGCAACAGCTCTTGCTCACTAATATTCTCAGCAATTAATGGTAATCAGCAATTCCTTTACGTTTTAATCCTTTTAAAAAATAATAATAATAAATTTTACCTCTTGCAACCAAATATGGGGCATCGGGCAATTTTTGCTTTCCAGAGATTGTACAACAATGGAGCAAGGAAGGTGGCCATATTTGGGGTGGGTCGGCTAGGCTGTCTTCCACTTATATTGGGAAAATTTGGCACCACCAATGGCTCTCCATGTGTGGACCATGCCAACCATGCTGTTCACCTTTTCAATAACAAGCTCATATCACTTGTTGATTCCTTCAACGCCAATCTCCCTGGCGCTAAGTTTACCTACATAGATACTTATGGATTTGGTGGTGAAGATTATACGACTATAGGTAAGAAAAACTTTGTTCACCTAAGATTAGTTTTTGGAGCATTTTTTGTTGGTCGATTGATCACAATTGCAGCTCTAGCTATTCCGGATTACGCACCCAATTAAGTCTGTTCAGAACATAAGTCTGACATTCATAAAATATAAAAACCTGATCCGGTTCATTCATTTTTATAATATAATATCGCAAGTCTCGTTCAAGCGCTTTGCACTTTCACATAAAAGTTTCCAGATATTATTTGTAATGACAGTCTAATAAGGAGAAAACTCAAAACTTTAAGATATTAAAATTATGGGTCTTTCTCACTTATAAATTACTTATTTTTCTCTCTCATTCTTTTCTTTTTGATGTGAGATATTTAACACAATAAATCGCATGTAACATCATAACAAATATAATGTCTTAGACAACAATTCCACCATTAGAATTCTCAACAAAAACAACCTCCAAAAGAAAAATGTCTGAAGCGACCCCAACAAGAAATTTTTTCTGTTCCCAAGTTGATATATACGTACATGCTTGATGCTTCCACTATTTTTATCCTTGGCAATTTTTTGGAATTACTGTTGCATGCTCAGGTTTTAAGGTTGTCAATGCCAGCTGCTGCCCAGTAAGGAGTGGCGAACAACTATGTATTCCTTTCAAAATCCCATGTTCCCAAAAGATCCGAATATGTGTTTTACGATACAGTCCACCCTACAGAGTGTATATTCAAAATGTTTGGACGAAGGGCATATACTCCTCTTCTACCTACTGATGCCCATCCTTATTCTATCAGCCAACTAGCTTGTCTACCTACTGATGCCCATCCTTATTCTATCAGCCAACTAGCTTGTCTACCTACTGATGCCCATCCTTATTCTATCAGCCAACTAGCTCAGCTCTACTCAGCAAATGAAGAGATGATTATGTAAAATTATGTTCTCTCTAAATCCCACTTAATGGAAATGATATGAAAATGTGGGTACCTCAATAATGCAATAAATAAATGAGAGCATATGACAAATATTATGTGACAATCTATTATGTGACAATTATGTTTGCTGTTAAAATATTAATTATTTGAAGCACTGAACTTAGTTTAGTGAATTGGAGGCACCCAAGTTTGAGATTCAAACTTCAGATTTACCGCTCACCCTCCCTCTTCGCTTATGGTTGGAATACCAACTATAATAGACAAAAAAAAAAAAAAATATTAGTTGTGTGAAAATTTTTTTTCTTTTTTGAGAAGCTATTATGTGACAATATTATATGCTTAACCACACTCTAGAGGCAATGCTTGCCACAATGAATAATGTATGTGATGATGCCTTCTACATTAACGCTACTACAGGTCAAAAATATTTACATTAACCCATTAAAAAGGTTGTCCAATTTTAGTTATATTTAACCCAAAAACTGCATCAAATAATGAGGACTATAAATAATTTACATATCAAACACTAACACAAATTCATCAAAAAAAAAAAAATCACAGATTCTTTACGGATGAGCTTGTATAGTTGGAAGCTTCTTGCTTGAATAAATTTATTTATAATTAAATGTGAATGTTAGATTGGAAACGGTAGCTCTGCTTAGTTTTATAAGAAAATGATGAAGAAGGATTTGATGAGGAAAAAGCATTATTCAAAAATCAGATTATTTTTTATTCTATTATTTTTAACCTCACTAATTTTTTATCTATACAAATAATTTTTTTACAATTTTTTTCTTACAGTTTTCATTTTTATTTTTTTTTCATTATTTTTTTCACATATTTCTCATCTATATAAATAATATTTTTTTTCTCATAACTTTTTTCTTGTCAATTTCTCACAATCCAAACACACCAATCTCACTGTAAAAACAAAATCTATCGCCACCCTCTCTCGATGAATTAGTGATATTTCATAACTACATGTTTACATGTTTATGAATCGACATGTCAGTGTCAAACTTAAAAAAGATTAAAAAAAAATAAACATCCCAAAAAGAAAGTCCAAAATCAATCGAAAGCCCTTGTGTTGTCTCGATGATTCTTGTGTCGAGTTGACTCTTGATAGGAATCCACTTTTCTCACTTACACGTAAACCAACTGTTATAAACATGCAACCTATTCAATGGTAGGTGACAGTTCGGTGGTTAGTTCATCGTATTTTCATGCATTTGACTTCGAAATCTTCCGATTGCGCGATATTCCCAACAAAAACAGCAAAACATGAGTAGAAGTGTGGTAACTGAGCTGCCAGCATACTAATCTTCTAAATTATCGTTTTCAATTAATCGATAATCACTCAAAAGAACACCCAATATCCGACCACCAGATTTTATCTATGATATGTATTTTTCTGCCTCAAAATAAATAGGAGAATACTGAGGAGAAAATGGAATTAGCTAAAACTAAGGAGAAAATGGAATTAGCTTTGGGGACAGGATGGGCCAGGAGTAATGGTTGGCACCACCATTAGGTCCATTACCTAGCAACCGACGCCACAGCCTGCACTTTTCCAACAACAACTCGTCTTGTCTCCATCTATTTTGTAAGCAGAAAACACTATATACTTTCTTCTGCTAATAACGTTAATAATAATAATGTCCAAAGGAAATTTTTGTTTTTTTTCAAGGAATTCACGTAATTCTATGAAAGCATATTAATCTACAAAAAAAAGCTACGAAAGTACATAATGTTAGGCATAAAGCTAATACATGAAAATCTAGACTATTAAATTATAAAAAATATATTAAATTTAAAAAAATAGATAAATCATTAAATTAGTTGTGTGTCTTTTATATGTTATAAATTATGTTTACGCATAGGACCTTTAATCTATTAAATACCACACGTGAGGCTGTAAAACTTGAAATAGCTAAAGGAATTGATTAAGTTATGAATTAATTATGAATTAATGGGTTCAAATCCTTAACTAGTCGTTCAATACGTTTGACTTTGCATATCTGAGAGAAAGGTTGGTCACCCTTAATAAGCATCATAAAATTTATTTTTCTATGAATTTAGTATAATAGTCTTTCCCGTTAAGTAGTGCAATCATCTTGACAAATTATAAGTAACTCTCCAGCATTCTCATTTTCTTTAAAAATAAATAAAATTTGAATTTTTTTTGGATAATTAATTACAAATTTAGATATCTCATTATAGTTGACTTTTCTCCACAAGCAATCTCAAATTCGCATCATCCTAGTATGGACCCTAATCCCACCCCGCGCCTCTAAGCCCAACCCCCCACCCCCGGCCCAAAAAAAGAAAAAGACCAATTGCCCATTGTGTAGGTAATAATAATAATAATAATACTAACGAAATTAAAAATCTTCTAGAAACAAGACATGACCTTTCGATGCATTTGATTTTTAGAGGGGACCTGATGGGATGAATATCGGTTTGGCATCTTTTCCCTCTCCAAGTAACTCTGACTGGTGGCCATAGTTTTTAAAATTGAATTGATTATTGAATCAGTAAAAAAATTAAATAGGTTAATATGTTAACCGTTCAATCGATAATTCGGCAATTAAACAGGCGGATTAATTTTTATTTAATAAAATAATAATAAATATTTATAATTTATCGTTTTTTAATAATAAATAATCAGTATAATTATTAAAAAAATAGAATATGAGTTTACTTACAGTCAAAATAAAATCAAAATATAAACTATTTAAAATAATTTCTTAATTAAATGAACCAATAGAGCATTCATAACAAAAATAAAATATTATAGAGCTATTAATAAAATATCATAGAATTAACATATGATTTAAAAATACTACATTTCTTATTAATATAAATAAGTGTGATTCACCCTCATTTTTAATCAAAAAATAAAATAAAAAATAAAATGGCACCGTTTTATTTTTTATTTTATTTTTTTTGATTAAAATGAGAGTGAATTACACTTATTTCAGCATTAAACCATTCAGTTCAACGGTTTTCTGGTCACTGATTCAAGCTGGTTCAGGCGGTTTTCAAGTGGTTCGTTTCCTACACTGGTTCTATGACAAAACCATACCTATCCAGCCTCCGGTTTATCGATTTTTCGATTCGACTTGTTGAATCAGTCCAGTCTTCAAAACTATGCTGGTGGCTCCAAATTTGTCATTCATCATAAAAACGAATCCCATATGCTTATAATCCCATTTTTAAACCTTAATAATTGATTTATGTAATCTTTTGTAATACAATTTAGTTAAACATTCTTGATTTACTTTTCTATTTTTTGTATAAAAATTTCATGTAATTTATCACATTGTACACAAATTGATTCTCTCCGCTGTGTGTGGCGTAAAAATTGTTAAAAGTCAGCTATTGGATTCTAAGCCAAAAAAAAGTACTAATTTATTAAAAAAAATTAGGTAGTTTACTGTGTAGTAAGGCTGTCCAACCTCTCATAATAATGAACCCGATGCTACAAATCGAGGTCAAAAAGTTTTTCTTTTCTTTAACAAAGTCAGAATATAACGCAATTTTCTTCGTCTATATATAAGTTAGTCATAGCTTGCACGTCTCCAAAACATCAATTTTGTCATTAAGTGACAAATCTTCTTTTGTTTGTAATACCCGTTAACCAGCCAATCATCAATGGAGGCTATCGAGCATAAGGCATGGTGGATGCTGACTGTTCTGTTGTTGGCCTCGTTATGCTTGCCATACAGAGCAATTGGAGCGCCTCAAGTTCCTTGTTACTTCATTTTCGGGGACTCTTTGTTCGACAATGGGAACAACAACTTCCTTTTGACAACGGCTAAAGCCAATTATCTGCCTTATGGTGTTGACTACCACCCCACAGGGCCCACTGGAAGGTTTACAAATGGCCTAAACATGGGCGATGTCATTGGTAACATCTGAACATAAATTTCATTGCAGATTTATAAAAAATAGACACTATTTAACATGAGTCCAATTTATTCCATTATAACCATTGATTATTATGTATAAAAAAATATAAAAACTGTATTGGTCAAATATTTGCCATTTTGTGTTAACAGCCTTCTATTTTTCTTGTCTCCATAACACTTTGCATATGTATACCATACAATCATGCTGGACAAAATTTGTTTCAAAGCTAGGATTGTAGAAACTACGACCTTCAGAAAATACATAAACACGTGGCGGTATACCATATATATCCATTCCTCCAAAAGATTAAATTTGGCATTGGGCTTATATCAATTGAATCAAAGAAATTTATTCAACATTGCATACGTTTTTTGTTTGCAATTTATATATGGTAGATGTGGTGTTCCTGGTATGATCTTGGCGGATTAGATTATTTTGTATCATATTATACTTTGTAATTGTACGTATTAGCATTATTGCATGTAGGTAGAGTACCGAGCAACTAATTTGGGTAGACTGTAGAGTACTTAAATGTGTCTGGTAAGTTTTGAAACATGTACATGCATGTGTAAGTACTCCAAGCAATGCGAAATTATGTTGGAACAGCTCAACTTATGGGTTTCCCGGGACCTATTCCTCCATTCCTGAGCCCAATTGAAGATCAAGAATTGCTGAAAGGGGTAAACTATGCATCTGGCGTAGCGGGGATTCGCGATGAAACCGGAAAGACCGAGGTGCATGAATTCCTTGCCATAATCTTTTAGAATGTTTCGTATTCTAATTGATTTTTCTTAATTCTCGTCCTCCAGTCCAAAATTTATGTCATTAACTTTTCAGGAGGAGTAATCGAATGATAAATATAGGGCACCGGTCCAAGGACGTGTCTATACAGTGACGTCTATAAATAAATTTTTTTAATTTTTTTTAAGAAAATAATTGGTTGTGCAACCAAATCAATTAAAATGTGTAACATGTTGGGGAAATTTTCAAAATAAAAAAGTCGTATCCCCTAGTTAATTTAGTGGTTATGGATATGTGTCTATTGATGAAAGGACATGTTGAATAGTCGTGTCCACTAAACCCAAAAGACGCATATTTTAGCCAAATAACTACTAAATTATTCTCCCTATAAATATGTGAATTGGCCATTTACATAGAATAGAGAAGATATAAAAATTCATTCACCTTTTGTGAGTAATTTTGGATATTACAACAACTTCTCGAGGGCTCGATTTCAGTATTGCAACTTGCAGTTGAGCGTGCTTCATTTTATCCTGTGAGAGAGTTCGCATTATACCTCTGTTGCAATTTAGTGAGGGCGAATTTTGCCTTAAAGAAAGTGACGTTTATTACACGACTTGAAGCAATTCTTTCATTTCCAATCTCACCCTCTTTTCTGTTCCAACAATCTTAAGGCAAAAGTCGCCTTCTGTTTGGAATTTTGTTGGCTTCAAAATCGTGTAAAGTCAGTAAGTCTACTTCTCTAATTGGTTCAAGGTACGTTTCCTTGATATGTTCCTTTTATGTTTTGTTTAAAATGCATTAAGTTCAAACTAGACCAACTATGAATTTGAACAACGTGAAATGAAACAATTATAAGGGTTGTGACAAAAATATATATATATATATATCTTTTATTGTAAGGACTATGGTTCTGCAAAGTGGAAATCACCATTGGATAATTGTTTCTAGTTAAGTAGACCATTACGTAACTTAAAATGATAACATGACTTTTAATTCTTTGAAACTTCTGTGGATGATGGTCTGCCCACATGTGTACATAGTTATGCATGCAAGACAAACCATTACATAAAATTTGGTCCATATAGATGACTTTGGCATGCACGATCGATTGGACATACATGATGATTCACCCATGTATATTACGCAGTGTAGTTATTTGGGTATGATGATTTGGATGAAATATCATTTTTTTTTGTATCATCATTTAGATTAATTGGTTGTTTATACATCGGTGGTAGTTGAGTGTATATATATATATATATATATATATATATACATATATATATATATATTGTGTGGTTGCCTCTGTAACGAAACGTTGTTTCGCATGTTATGGAAAACCGATGTCCTGATAATTAATGGTTAAGACATCGTGTGAAGGGGTGCCAACATTTTGCATTAAAACTGAGTGCTTAATGCTTTTTTCACTTGCATGTCCCATGCACAAGACATATGATCCGTTGGTTTAACAGTCCAACAAATTATTGCATACTTTGATGGATATTTTCAAAATGGATATACAATAAAGTTGCATTTGGTGGGTTTTGAACCCATAATCCATGAGTTGTAAGTCTTAAAATGAGAGACTAACCGTTGGGCTAAATTGCTGTAATGGTTGGCTATCAACAAACGGTTATATAAGGTCTTTTAGATGTTTGTTCTGCAAATGCCGAAAAATCAAAAAAAAATTGTACCTTCTGGGATTTGAACCCAAGAAACATGCCTCCCTGACGGCGGGCTTGACCGTTTGGTCTAAAACAGTAATGTGACAGTTTTTGACACAATGGATATATATACAGAAATTGAAAAATTCCTGAAAAGGAAAATTAGAAACGTCGCGACGTTGGGTTTCAAACCTGCGGTGTTAGATGTAAAAGCCAGCGTTGTATCCATCCGAACTGGAACAGTTTTGTAGCCTGTTTCAGGCGTCAGTTTAACATGAGTATAAAAGTATAATTTATGTCTTCTTGCTTACTTTTTAAAAGTTGACATATTATTTGCATGAAGCATGTTAATTTATCTCAAATAAAACATGCGGCCTCAAGTATTTGTTTTAATAAAATGGTCACTTCCATTTGGCAAGATGTTATTTCTTCATCACGTTGAAAGTTGATGGACATGTGCAAATAATTATTTTACTCATTGTTTAGGGTGACAGAAATTGGCATTTTGTGGTGTGCATGGTAGTCATTTATGTTGTTGCATGTTTATTAGGTAGATTAGCCTTGAATTAATGTTCTTTCTTGGTGTCTTCTCTTGGTATGTAAGTGAAAAGGATATGTTCCTTAGTATGACCCGTTGGAAGTTCTCTGTAATGACATTAGTATTGTTTGCATATATGCATGAATGGCTAAATCATTAAAAGGAAAAGGGTACTGGCTTATGTATATTGTGCTCGCAAAGAGAGCAGAAGGAATTGCTAATTCCACGATGACTACCGGTCATGACAAATAGGCTTCAAAGCCTAGTTGGTGATGTATAAAGTAAATACATGTTTCTTTGTGAAGTCAAATATAGGCCCTCAAAGGCCAATTGCCCACACTGTAACCTTGAGGCTACAGGATTTGGAAATTTCAAATCAAGGGAGATGTTGTACACAAAGATGAAAAAGGAAACAAATAAGACGCATGGCTTTCAAACCAAACTTAAGTAGCACATGTGACGTGTCCCACAAGAAAGGACATTGTACTTGAAAAGCTAAGCATGCTATGATGCCGTCTGGAACATTTGAACATGCTGATATACAATTTTATAGTATATGTGATTCTTGATTAAACTCAAGATAAAAGGTGTGATCGAAAGATAGTAGGACACCAAATTAAATAAGATCATAATTTGTGTTTATGAGACATGGAACACAAGTCACTATTGAAATGGGGGGTGTTGCCACTAGGCTAAGTGACCCTTTTGACGATTAATTGTTCATAACAGTAGATATGGATTTTTAAAGTCCAAGCCTCTTGAGAGGAGCGTGTCATTCATTAAAGAAATTTTGTGAATGAACTTACGGTTAATAGTGAATATAAAAGTCGCGACTATAATCCTTTAAATGAAAGGATGATTTGTTAACTGTAAGAGAAAGGTATTTGATGCAAGACCCTTAATTATTTATGGATCGATCAAAAATTAAAGGGTCTACGAAACTTGGTGGACAAGACATCAAGTAGGGATGGTTTTAAGTTCATACTTATTGATCACCCATGATGGAACCTCGACTCAACGTTTGATAAAACGTCAAGTCTTGAGTTCAATGAGTCAAAGTACATCATCAGTGTGATTTGAAGCATTATACTCATTTTTTCTACATCCCGAAGTTTCATAATGCTTAGTACCCGCAGTTAATTGGGAGGTTGAGTTTGAAAAAAACTCTTAACAGGCTTGAAATGGTGCTTTAAAGCGGGGGCCCTAGTCTACCTATGTGAATGTGGAATGTGTAAGCCGTTCCAATGAGTTTAAGAACTTGACTCTAAAACATTTATGAAAAGTATATGGATACAATGACCTTTAATGTGTCAATTATTAAAAAGAGAAGTATAATGTTGTATAGTCAACTGTGTGGAATATTTCTACAGGATATCAATAAGAATAGTTGGTTCAAAACTTGTCTATCATACTATTTAGATATGTTATAACGCATATTTCACTACGTAAGGTTCAATCTGTAAGACACTTTACTTATGCAGTTGACTTCCAAAATTACGAAGAATCCGTTACATTTTCTTATTTGAAAATGGCGGGGGATTGTTGGGGAAATTTTCAAAATAGAAAAGTCGTGTCCCCTAGTTAATTTGGTGGTTATGGATATGTGTCTATTGATGAAAGGTCATGTTGAATTGTCGTGTCCACTAAACCCAAAAGACGCATATCTTGGCCAAATAACTACCAAATTATTCTCCTTATAAATATGTGAATTGGCCATTTACATAGTTAATAGAGAAGATAGAAAAATCCATACACTTTTGTGAGTAATTTTGGATATTACAATAACTTCTCGAGGGCTCGATTTCAGTATTGCAACCTGCAGTTGAGTGTGCTTCATTTTATCCTGTGAGGGAGTTCGCTTTATACTTCTGTTGCAATTTAGTGAGGGCAAATTTTGCCTTAAGGAAAGTGGCGTATGTTACACGATTTGAAGCAATTCTTTCATTTCCAATCTCATCCTCTTTTCTGTTCCAACATAACATTACTAGTAAAATATGCTACAAGTCGTTAATAAATATAATGACATCTTGTATACAAACTATTAATATAATTACACGTTTTATCGGTGTTGTTACACATTTCAGTTTTCACCAATTGTTTTTAAATAAAAAATAATATTTTATTCATAATAACTGTCACAAAGGACGTGGCTAAAAACCGGGTTCTGCCACCTTTTTCCAAATATATGAAACGGACCGCTTTGATAGAAGGCTTAGTACATCTCAAATAATGCTCAGTGAATATCTTTTTGCATAAGATATCGACCATATGTTCATTTGTGCTTGTAGGGTGTGTAAACACCAAAAAAAAAAAAAAATCAATGCATGCCCTACATGAAAGCAACAAGTGCATGCATATGAAAATGATGATTTCCATTTGGTTGATGACCATGCAAAATGTCAAAATTCAACCACCAAAGAGGGTCCTTGCCTTGTAGGATCCTACTCATGATGAATCATATGGAAATTTTAATTTCTATTTGATTGCAAAATGTCAAAATTCAACCACCAAAGAGGGTCCTTGCCTTGTAGGATCCTACTCATGATGAATCATATGGAAATTTTAATTTCCATTTGATTGCAAAATGTCAAAATTCAACCACCAAAGAGGGTCCTTGCCATGTATGATCCAAGTCATACAATTTTGGCATCCATCCTCCCCCAAAACCCTATAAATAGGGATCCCCTCAAAGCCTTTCAAATCATCCCAAGCAAAGCAAATCATTCATCTTCTAAAGCTTTGCATCTCTTCCTTTCTCTCTCTAAATATTTTGGGTGTATGCTCTCTAGCTGCCACTAAGTTGGATCCGCTAGATCAAAAACCCAAGATATTAAATATCCGAGTGGGATCAAGCCTCCTACGGCCCTCACCGGAGTCCAATCAATTCGAGTGGGATCAAGCCTCCTACAGCCCTCACAGAAGTCCATCCAGTTCGAGTGGGATCAAGCCTCCTACGGCCCTCACCGAAGTCCATCCAATCCGAGTGGGATCAAGCCTCCTACGGCCCTCACCGGCGTCCATCCAGTCCGAGTGGGATCAAGCCTCCTACGGCCCTCACCGAAGTCCATATAGTCCGAGTGGGATCAAGCCTCCTACGGCCCTCACCGGAGTTCAACTAATCCACTTGAGATCAAGTCTCGGCCCTCAGTGGGATCCATTTCCTATAGTTCAAGTTCACGCTGTGGAAATTCACCATCTCTCGGTCAAGATTAAGCCTTCACGGCCCTTGACTAAATTACACAGGAGCATTAATCGGAGGATCTACCCAGAGATCGACCCCACATAAATTTCTTTTTATTTTACAATTTTTTTTATTGTAATTTGTTTCTATATTTTTGAGTCTAACTGTTACAGGCTCGAAATTTACAGCTTCACAAATTTTTGGCACGCTCGGTGGGACATCTCTACCTCCCATCTTTTGCTTCTTAGAGAGAAAAAAAAAAAAAGTTGGTGGCACAACGGCCATTTTATGGCCTATGGGCCGTGAAATGGCCAACACCAACACAACTCTAGAAGGCAGGAATCCGGTGCATCGGTGGCACTAAAGATGAACAAGACTATCGCCACCAATAAAAGGACGACAGCTCAATCGCCTGCATTAATCATCCTACTTGAGTACGTAGGTTCGCAAACTCGTGCATGGACACAGTTCTCATCCAACTGGACCAGTAGAGGGACACAAGCACCGACTCTACGACAAGCTCACTTCCAACTGGAACGGGCTATACCTGGTTCAAGAAGCCTACGTCAATTATGCTTGCATGCTGTCAACGTATCCCGACCTGATTTGATCAAACGGTAAACTTCTAAAATTTACTGTGTAAAAAAAAAAAAAAAAAAAAAAAAAAAAAAAAAAGCACGAAAAAAAAAAGCCAAAAAAAAAGAGGAAAAAAAAAAGAAAAGAAAATGTCTGAAACTTATGTGCAAGTTCAGAACCCTTCCACAAAATCCAAATCTAGATTCGGGGGCAGATCTCAAACCCCGATTCAAAACCCAACAAATCCAAATTCGGGGGCAAAATCCAAGTCCGAACCCAAATTCTAGTTCAAAATCCAAATCCAAATTCAAACTCGGGCCTAAAGCTCAAATTCAAATCCAGGCCCAAAAAGCCTAAACTCAAACCCTAGCCCAAAGCACAAATTCACCAAATCTAAACTCGGGCTCAAAACCCAAATCCAAGTTCCAACTCATAGCCTAAATCCAGATTCGGGGGCAAAGCCTAGACCCTGAATCAAAACTCAAGTCAACAGCTCAACAGCTCACCAAACAACTCACTAGCTCAACAGCTCAGCAGCTCACCAACTCAACAGCTCAGCAGCTCACCAAACAGCTCAGCAGCTCAACAGCTCACCAGCTCACCAGCTCAGCAGCCAAGCAGCTCAGCAGCTCAACAGCCAAGCAGCTCAATAACTCAGCAGCTTAACAGCTCGCCAGCTCAACAGCTCAGCAGTTCAACACTCTTGCCTCGCACGAGTATAAAAGGCGACACCACAGTTCAACACTCCTGTCTCGCACGAGTAAAAAAGGCGACATCACAGTTCAACACTCCTGCCTCGCACGAGTAAAAAAGGCGACATCACAGTTCAACACTCCTGCCTCGCACGAGTATAAAAGGCGACATCACAGTTCAACACTCCTGCCTCGCACGAGTATAAAAGGCGACATCACAGTTCAACACTCCTGCCTCGCACGAGTATAAAAGGCGACATCACAGTTCAACACTCCTGCCTCGCACGAGTATAAAAGGCGACATCACAGTTCAACACTCCTGCCTCGCACGAGTATAAAAGGCGACGTCACAATTCAACACTCCTGCCTCGCACGAGTATAAAAGGCGAACAGTTCAGCAACACACTCCTGCCTCGCACGAGTATAAAAGGCGAACAATCCAACAAACCAAACTCCTGGCCCGCATGAGTATAAACTGTGAACGGCCCAAAAATATAAAACCGACGGAGGGTTTGATTCTGAAAGTCAGCATCAGTCTCAACCGATCTTCACCACATACCAAGACCTTTGCTCCTCTGCCGCAAGAAAGATGGAACCAGTTGCAGAACCTCAAGACAAAGGAGAAGAAAGGTCACCTCGCACAAGGTGGCAACCGACCATGGCACAACTGCAAATTTTGGAGGAAGTCTTCTACAACGATGGAGGTATTGTCCCTAACTCTACACAGATTCTCCAACTTGTCTCACGACTTCGCCCGCTAGGGGCAGTCGAAGGAAAAAATGTATATTTTTGGTTCCAGAATCGGAGACATAGGGAAACAGTGGCGCTGAGAGATGGTATTTCCAAAGCACAGCCTGTTGTTCCTATAGTAGATCTCACCAGTACAGCTTCACCCTCAAATGAAGCCGGCCCAAGTTCTACCACTGCAATGGTCTCTCCACGGTACGTTCATCAAAGCCGTAGCCTATGGGAGCATACATACTGGTCCTGGTGGTTTCACGGAGTCAGCCAAGGGTTCATCCCTCCTAGATACTTAAGTCTAGGAGGAATTTTTCTAGCACACAGGAGTCATTCCGGCGAAATTTTGCCTCTCTTTCCAGAATATTCCGGTAACATCAACCAGCCGGAAAGCGACGTCAACATCATCGGCCCACCAGATGAGGTCGAGCTTGACTTGGAGCTGCACCTCGGGCCCCGCTAGGACGGCCGACAAGATAAGGTGCAACGACTTCTGCAACGACTTCTGCAGCACGCGGCAACGACTTCCGCAGCACGCGGCAACGACTTCCGCAGCACGCGGCAACGACTTCTGCCACACACGGTAACGACTTTCGTGACACGCGTCAGCCGCTGCCTCTTTTGTCTCTTATGCAGGAAAGGGACGTATATGGCCCTACCCGATTCTGCATACCTTTTTTTTGACTTTTCAAAAAAAAAAAAAAAAAAACTCTTTATTATTTGTATATATATCCTGCATGCCCGAATTGTAATATTCACCCCTCAGCTCTTCTTTCTCAAAAAAAAAAAAAAAAATGGCTAGTCTCTGTACTTGTCTCAGGAAGTTCTTCGATCAAGAAGTTGGAGGCGCACGAGCTAAGAAAAGAGGGAGTAGTCTTCTTCGAGGGATCCTCGAAACTCAGTCTCCAACGCCATCGGTGTCATGGAGTTCCAACTACTCTCCTTAGTTCACATCTACCACAGAGGGATGAGAAGCTGCAATTATCCTAATCTTTCTTTGGATGCAGCGACGTACAGGGAAGTTCCAACTACTCTCCTTACGTCGAAGCAGACTTGGAAATCATCACTACAGTCAGTCTCTCTGTGAGCCGGTCTTGAAGTTCCAAGGTCCTGGGCCTTCCTCTTGGGGAGGTTCAAGTTCTTTGCCTACTGGATCATCCTCACCAGAGCTCTGAAACTTTAAGAGATATAAAAAATCCTTTGCGGGCTATGGAAGCTCGAACGCACCTGGAGCCAAGACTTCAATTTTTATATTGGCTGGGCTGCTAACCTTCTCAAGATCGTATCGGATTCCTATTGCGATCCAACAACAGCAGGCATGGTCAAAGATAGAAGACTCCAACATTCAACATTCATTAAGACATCTCAAGTTTCAAACTGGACTTCAAGACTCGGTTCGGATCATTACGGTAAAATTCTTCTTTACCGACCCTTGAAGTGGGGGCATTTGTAAACACCAAAAAAAAAAAAAATCAATGCATGCCCTACATGAAAGCAACAAGTGCATGCATATGAAAATGATGATTTCCATTTGGTTGATGACCATGCAAAATGTCAAAATTCAACCACCAAAGAGGGTCCTTGCCTTGTAGGATCCTACTCATGATGAATCATATGGAAATTTTAATTTCTATTTGATTGCAAAATGTCAAAATTCAACCACCAAAGAGGGTCCTTGCCTTGTAGGATCCTACTCATGATGAATCATATGGAAATTTTAATTTCCATTTGATTGCAAAATGTCAAAATTCAACCACCAAAGAGGGTCCTTGCCATGTATGATCCAAGTCATACAATTTTGGCATCCATCCTCCCCCAAAACCCTATAAATAGGGATCCCCTCAAAGCCTTTCAAATCATCCCAAGCAAAGCAAATCATTCATCTTCTAAAGCTTTGCATCTCTTCCTTTCTCTCTCTAAATATTTTGGGTGTATGCTCTCTAGCTGCCACTAAGTTGGATCCGCTAGATCAAAAACCCAAGATATTAAATATCCGAGTGGGATCAAGCCTCCTACGGCCCTCACCGGAGTCCAATCAATTCGAGTGGGATCAAGCCTCCTACGGCCCTCACAGAAGTCCATCCAGTTCGAGTGGGATCAAGCCTCCTACGGCCCTCACCGAAGTCCATCCAATCCGAGTGGGATCAAGCCTCCTACGGCCCTCACCGGCGTCCATCCAGTCCGAGTGAGATCAAGCCTCCTACGGCCCTCACCGAAGTCCATATAGTCCGAGTGAGATCAAGCCTCCTACGGCCCTCACCGGAGTTCAACTAATCCACTTGAGATCAAGTCTCGGCCCTCAGTGGGATCCATTTCCTATAGTTCAAGTTCACGCTGTGGAAATTCACCATCTCTCGGTCAAGATTAAGCCTTCACGGCCCTTGACTAAATTACACAGGAGCATTAATCGGTGGATCTACCCAGAGATCGACCCCACATAAATTTCTTTTTATTTTACAATTTTTTTTATTGTAATTTGTTTCTATATTTTTGAGTCTAACTGTTACAGGCTCGAAATTTACAGCTTCACAGGGTGCTCGAATCACCATGAATGAGCAACTAAGAGATCACGAAATGACAATTTTACGCATCAGACTAATATTGGGAAGCAATGCCTCAGCTGTGAATTACCTAAACAAGTGCATATACAGTGTCGATATGGGCAACAATGACTACATTAACAACTACTACATGCCACAGTTTTATAACACCAGCCAGCTGTACACCCCAGAACAGTTTGCAACAGTTCTTGCTTACCAATATTCTCAGCAATTAACGGTAATCAGCTATTCCTCTAATGTTTTTTTTTTTTTTAAATTATAAATTTCACCTCTTGCAACCAAATATGGGGGCATCCGGCAATTTTTGCTTTCCAGAGACTATACAACGATGGAGCGAGGAAGGTGGTCATAATTGGGGTGGGTCAGCTAGGTTGTCTTCCAGGTATATTGGCTGAATTTGGCACCACCAATGGCTCTCCATGTGTGGACAATGTCAACAGTGCTGTTCAACTCTTCAATAGCAAGCTCATATCACTTGTTGATTTCTTCAACGCCAATCTCACCGGCGCAAAGTTTACCTACATAGATTCTTACGGATTTGGTGGTGGAGATCCTACAACTATGGGTAAGAAAAACTTTGTTCACCTACGATTAATTTTTCGAGCATTTTTTGTTGGTTGAATGATCACAATATGATATACATGTGTAATCGATCAGATTAGGCCGCAATTGCAGCTTAGCTATTCCGGATGTGCCGCCCGCAAATAAATGGCAATGCATCCAATTAAGTCTGTTCAGAATACGAGTCTGACATCCATAGAATATAAAAATATAAAAATCCATGGTCTTTTTTTTTCCTTTTCTTTTAAAGATAAAAAATAGTTAGCGGTTAACTTATTAAGTATTAGAGGGAAGGGTATCCTCAAAGGGATATCATAATGGTTAGAGCTCATACTTCTATTCTAAAAAGTTTAGGTTCAAATCTTAAGAATAGAGGAAAAAAACTATTTCCGTTGTATAGTTCATTGCACAATAAACTTTCTAATAAAAAAAAAAAAAAGGGAGAGAGAGAGCGACACTAAAGACACTGCAGAAAGTATTAAACACCCGGGGCTGTGGGCAAGCCCCGAATCACCTCTAGCGTGCCTCGGCCATCCATAAAAGCCCAGATGGTTTCCATGGTCTCCATTAAGCACTTTTCATTGGATATGAGTTCAATATATTAGATGACATGGTGTCATTAGACCCTAATATTGGGCCAACTACTATAATATCTTAGAGAACAATACCACAAACATCATAATTCTCGGAAAAGACAACCCCAAGAAGAAAAAGTACCCCAACAAGAACTTTCTGTTTCTAAGTTGCTATATGCAGATGCTTGATGCTTCCAGTATTTTTACCTTAATAATTTGGAATTACTGCCACGCAGGTTTTACAGTTACCAACGCCAGCTGCTGCCCAGTACCGAGTGGCCAATTCCAATGTATTCCTTTGGGAATCCCATGTTCCAACAGATCTGAATATGTGTTTTACGATGCAGTCCACCCTACAGAGCGTATGAATAGACTCTTTGCAGGAAGGGCATATACTCCTCTCCTACCTACTGATGCCCAGCCTTACTCTATCAGCCAACTAGCTCAGCTCTAATCAGGAAATGAAGAGATGATTATGTAAAATTATGTTCTCTCTAAATCCCCCTTATGGAAATGATATAGAAATGTGGGTGCCCCAATACAGTAATAAATAAATGAGATCATATGACAATTATGTGACAATTATTTTCCGTTAAAATATTAATCATATGATTTTTTTTTTTTTCGATAAGCTATTATGTGACAATATTATATGCTTAACCACGCTCTAGAGGCAATGCTTGCCACAATGAATAATGTATGGGATGATGCCTTTTACATTAACGCAACTAAATGTAAAAAATATTTATATTAACCCAATAATAAGTTTCTCCAAATTCAATTATATTTAACCCAAAACTTACTGTCATTAGATGAGCACTATAAATAAATTACATATCAAACACTGGCACTGTGTTATTAAAAAAATAAAAATCTAACACGTTCTTTACAGACAAGACAAGCTCGCATAATTGGAAGCTTCTTACTTGTATCTATATATATATATATGAACCGAATACTTGTATAAATTTATATGTAAGTAAATGTGAATGTTAGAGAATCCTACAAAATTGTGGAGATTTGATCACAATCAAAATCAAAATGGATTCTTTCCATGTATAGATCAATATACATTTCTTGCCTTATAAAAGAAAATCCGGATAATGAATCCTAAAATCTTGAACTACTTATAAACAGTCCACCGCTCGACCATCCGCATCACAGCAAGCGTAGATTGGAATACCAAAAAAGGCAATCAAAATGGCGATATTCTGCCAAGCTTATGGCGCTCCTCTTATGCTCCTTGTACTTCTTTTAGGTACATGTATACATTTGTGCTGTTCTATCCTATTATTCTGGTAATTTTTAAAGTCACACGCCAATATAATACATATATTCCTTTGCACATGTGGTTTTCAATTGACATTTGACAATGTTATATCCATATTTCTGAGTGTTGGACAGGTACAGCAATGGCAGAGGAAAAGACCGATTGCTCGGACACATACGGAGGGTGCGATTCTGACTGTGACGCTAGATGCAAGACAAAATTTCCTTTTCCTCGTAGCCGAGGCGAATGTACAATCTATACAGGCGGCGTACAATTATGCACATGTCATTTTCAATGCAAATTATGCAAAGAATCCTTAAGTATATCGGCCACTGGCTGCATTAATCAAGACTGTAATCAGGCTTGTGCTGCAAAACATCCTGGACCTCAAGGAGGGACTGGTTTTTGCTACTCCATTGGAGCTTATGTATCTTGTTTATGCGAATATAAGTGTCTCTAAAAAAGGCTTTAATGAACATTTCGATAATAAGAAAATATCTCTCGCTTCCCTTGTGCTGTATGCAATTATGATTTTGAAGGGTGTGGGAATCTTAGTTCATTTTCTAGAAATTATTTTCTATGGAAAATATTTATAAAACTGTTATACCTAACAAATTGAAGATTTGAAATTAAAGTCAAAGGCCTAATTAATAAGAACATTTGAAATTGAATATCAAAGAAAAGCAAAAGGAAAATTGCAATGTTGGGGTTCGTTTTTTATCTCCTCCGGTAGTTCTTACACCTCATCTTCGTAAAAAAAACACTTCTTAAAAGCCTCCATATAACCTGTTTTTTTTTTAATCTAAAAAATGAAAAACTAAGGGTGAAACACTACAGTTCTACCAACAAGCATTACGTTTGTATTTAGAAATAATTTGAACAATTCACATAATAGCACCAAACCAAATATAAGTTTAACTCTACTAATCAAGACTGGTCCGCGTTAAACCCGGTCCACAAGAGTAGAAGCCCAACATCCTTACCAAGACAGCCACACGATTCTACACGAATGGTGGTAGCCTCCACATTTTTCAGACCTACAATTTTTTCAGACCCAAGTCCACCTACTTGACCAACAGATAGAAATTTCATTGCGGAACAATATTATATTATAAAGCAAAGTATTAGTCGCTAGTGGGCTGTTGGGTTCACCAAATTTAGGCATTAATAAATGCATTATTCAGTCATATCATATTGCTGCTGTCGATAGGGGCGAAATCAAGAAATTTTTTGAGGGTGGCGAATTTATATATATAATAATATAGTAAATAATATATATATATATATATATATATATATATATATAATTGAAAAATAATAATAACCACCTAAAGACATTTTTTTGGTGTTTTTAGACTGATTTGCAAGTTTTTTTTTGGAGAATAATCTGAAAAATATATAGAGAAAACTAAAAAATGTATGATGGAGAGTAATCTACAATTTTCTTTTTGGTGTTTCACAACTGATTTCATTAGAGACGTTTTGGATTCCTAACTATCAAATTGGAGATGATGAAAAAAGAGTTTAAAGCAAAGGTCTCATAGAGAAAGAAGTCAGTTTATTTACTATAATTACTAACCTTTTTTTTATGCTTTCTGTATGCATTTATTTATGGTTATGTAAAAACAAAAGACCTATGTTTTTTTTTTTTGTCCTTTATGCAATTAAAGTTCAAAAAACAAACAAAAAAAAAGCTTTGTGAGAGATAATACGCGGGCAAATTAACACAAAAAAGGTTTCAAACTATCTGAATAATAGGAGGCAAACTTAAAAATACTTTGAAAAATACAGTAGGTGGGCAAACAAGCACACAATAAGGGGAAAATTATCTAAACAAGGGAGCAAACTTAATTTTATAATATAAAATTAGTTTAAATCAAGGGGACTAGGGGGGCAATTGCCCCTTTGCGCCAAGCTCCCTTCGTCTCTAGCTGTTGAAATCGGGAACAAAGATAATTAATATAGCCAAATTAAAGTTTTAGTTCGACAAATGATAAAAAAAGTACAGAATAAAAAAAAAAAAAAAAAGAAAAGAAAGCTATTCCTAGGATTCCATGAATTAATCCACATTTTGCTTATTGAGCGCAAATATGGGAAGAATGTCGGGGTGGTATGCTCAAACCCATGAAGAAACTCGCAAGTGCATGTGACATTTGTTACTTCAAATCTTTTATTTCATTACTCTAAATACATAATTAGTTGTGATATGGTTTCACCTAATAATCATATTTTTAAAATTTATTATGCAATTTAATTTTAGATAGTAATACAGTAATTACACAGTTTATCTAATGACATCTAATAATTTACCTGTATATTTTTTTAAAACTTTAATAATGTAATGATTTATATTATTTTGTCGCTATTTAATATATATTTTTTTTTGATGAAATATTGTTCATTAGTATATCAATAATTGTAGTACGATAGTATTTGATAATATATCTGAAGATACAGTATTACAATTTTTGTTGGGACTAATAAAATATAGACAAATGCTATCTAGAGATTTTTTAATAAAAATTTAAAAATGATTAAAAATGTATATTTCTTTGGGAACATCAGCAAAAACTATTCACTAGATTTAATGCAACGATTTCTTCAATCATATCCACACCTAAAAGTAACCATCAAGCAATCAAGCAACTTAAATTATGGTTAATTGGTATTCATTATCTCATATTCTATATTCCCCTTGTTTTATTATAAAGTTAGATGTAAGAGATTCCCTCTCTCTCTAAGGTTCCTTCTTTCTTTAAAACTTTCTCAAGCTCCCTTGCCTAAAATGTAGCTAGCTAGCGGCCGCAACCGCCACTTGCTATTCATCCCAAGCTCATTTCCGACCATTTTCTTTATTTCCTCCTATCTCTCTTTGGTTTCCAGCTCTTTTCTGTTCTTCCCAGTGATCCTTCCTCCAACAGACTCCCAAAAAACCATTTTATGGGGCATTTTGTCTTAACTTATGTTAGATCAAGCTCATATAATATCACCCATAGCCTTCCAAGCTCTAGATCTGCGTTCTCTAGTGTTGTTCTACCACTTTCAAAGTTTTCGGTGGTGGTACCGCTGTCTCCACCGCAACCGCCGCTGTTGCCGTAGTATCGACCGCCAGTGTGCTTGCTCCTGACCTCGCTTTCACTGTCGGAGCCGCTATACTGGCCACTAAACAGACAATCGGAAACCCAGGTGCGGCTGTTTGAGCTAACGCTGCTAGCCTCGTCCTCAATGCTGCTGATATCACGAGCACAGTTGCCACCGCCATCAGTGTTTCCACCGTCAGCTGCTTTCACTCTACCACCGCCAGTTGCCGCCATCGGAATTGTTTGGATGTGCTCCTGTTGTGCACTTTGGAGTGGAGTGATTGGTATTGCCCATGTTTGTTTTAGTGCATGCAATTTTGCTATTTTGAAAATTGGTGTTAGGAGTACTCAGAAGATTTCTGAAGTAGGTCTATTGGGATACGGAATGTGCTACTACATGTAGCTTTCTCCGGTTAGATTATATCTAGTTAACACCTCGAGATTAGCTAGATTTAATCGTATTATAGTAGTTAGGTCTACCCCGATTTGTTAATGGTTTATTTAATCATATGATGTGTAGGCTATATATGCCGATTTCCTTTCTTTTCAATCAAAGCTTGCAGCGAACAATGTAGGCAACGGAAATCGGCAAAATGGATCTGTAACCAAGGATTGGCTTTGAGGGTTGGGCTAGAGGGTCCGAGCCCCGAACCCGTCGACTGTCAGCGGATTGCTCGAGCTGTTCTCTCGACAAGAGTAGGTCGCCGCGTGCTGGCCGGGGTACAAACTAAGAACAGTCCCTTCGAGGGCCTTTCCCAGGCGTCGAACAGTCAACTCAGAACTGATGCGAACAAGGAAAATCTACCTGTTTAATTAAAACAAAGCGTTGCGATGGTCCCTACGAATGCTAACGCAATATGAGTTTTACCTAGTGCTCTGAATGTCAAAGTGAAGAAATTCAACCAAACGCTGGTAAACGGCGGGAGTAACTATGACTCTCTTAAGGTAGCCAAATGTCTTTCATCTAATTAGTTACACACATGAATGGATTAACGAGATTCTCATTGTCCCTGTCTACTATCCAGCAAAACCATAACTAAGGGAACGGGCTTGGTAGATCAATAAGGAAAGAAAACCCCATTGAGCTTGACTTTAGTCCCACTTTATGAAATGACTTGAGAGGTGTAGGATAAGTAGGAGCCGGTCTCCCGGCTAAAGTGAAATACCACTACTTTTAACGTTATTTTATTTATTCCGTAAATTAGAGGGGAGGCATTGCCCATTCTTTTGGAATGAAGGCCGTTTGACGAGCCGATCGGGACAGAAGATGTTGTCAGGTGAGGAGTTTGGCTGGGGCGGCACATCATTTAAAAGATAATGCAAGTGTCTTAAAATGAGTCAACAAGAACAGAAATCTCTTGTGAAGCAAAAGGGCAAAAGCCTGTTTGATTTTGATTTACAGTACGAATACAAACCATGAAAGTGTGGTCTATTGCTCCTTTAGAAAGAAAAGGTTGGTTAGGTTGACTTCTTATGTGGGCAACCAATCTTTTTTGGGAGTGAGAATGACAAAGTAGGGTAATTCTAAAACTTGAGAAAGAAATGTTATATTATGTATTTAGGCAATGTAAAGTGATTAGAAAATTCATTTATACATTACAAAATATATTATATAATAAAATTTATCATTCAATTATAATAAAATTTAAATTTAAATATTTAACACAAATTTAAATCTTTTTATCCAGTGGATTGAGGAGTTCGTAGTCTGGCAACCAATCTAAACAACATAACGGCGACAAAATTGGTCATCATATGAATTCAACAAACGATCACCACGTGTCAAAATTTCATTGGTACAGGATGTACGGAATCAACACTCTGACGTCAACACTCCTACGTCAACACTCTTACGTCTGCTTAATTAAGATGCAAGTACTAGGAAAACCGAACTCTAGGTTCACTGAAGTCTTTTTTTTTCAACAATAAGTTAACTTAATTTTAAATATAAATAAAAATAAATTTTTAAGTAGGTCTGATTAAAATAAAAAATTAATTTATGTAATATAATATCATGTGTATATTATACTTATAAAATAAATAATAAGATTAGTGAGTACCATTAATTTATATTTATATTGCACGAAGTGAGTCCTTATAATTCATACCGTCCCTCTTAGGAACTCTGTTTCACTAATAATTCCACATTTCAAGCATCCCCAGCTTTACTCCTGTTCTATCATTCCCAGGGTCATCAAGATCCTTATATATTCACAACAATGGCAGAGAAGGTATGTGGATCCTATTATTTTTCTATCTCTTTGTCACTTGGCAAACTCGTCTTTTCCTTCCTCTTTCTGTCGTGGGTGTTTTTTCTGTTTCCTTTTTTTCCACAGTTCTTGTTTTGTTTGAACTTTTGGGTATCTCCGCTTCCATTTCATCTGTGTCAGACTGTCCGTACCATATTTCAGTTATAATTCTTTCTTGTCCGCAATTCCCAAAAAGAAAATTCTTTGTCTCTTTGTGATCAGTGGGACAAAGTTTATAATTTTCTCTGCATCATTTTTCTTTTTTGGCTTTATAACAGTAGTAAGTTGTTTTGTATATGAAATTACACAATGTTACAGGTTACAATAATGGTTATTAGAGTTGACCTCGGTTGTAAGAAATGCTGCAAGAAGATTAAGAAAGTGCTGTGCAAAATCCCTCGTGAGTACTCTTCTGTCATTAACCAATTTTTTCTGGAAATTCAAGGATAGTGACTGAGTTTATTTCCTGGAATTTTGGTGACTTTATGAACAAGAGAAATTCAGAACCAGATATACGAAGAGGAGTTAAACAAAGTGATAATCACTGTGGTCAGTTGCTGTCCGGAGAAGGTGAAGGACAAGATTTGCCGCAAAGCCGGTAATATAATTCTGTGCGGCGTCGAGATCATAGTCCCACCAGCACCAGGGCCTGTAGGGCCAGCGCCGCCTTCAGCCCCTGTACTCAAAGACAATGGAGAGAATGGGAAACCTAAACCTAAACCTAACAACCGTAAGGTTACATTTGTTGAACCCCCCAAACCGGACCCAAAACCACCTTTCCCCAAGCCTGCCCCTGAACTGGCTCCTAAGCCACCTTCTCCATCAAATCCTAAACCTCCTGAGCCGGCACCAGGGTTCCCACCGCCGGCCTTCCCACAACCAGCGCCTTGTTGTTGGGAATGCCGTGAAGGTTATGGGTGGGGCCCATGTTACTGGGACCCTTGCATGCCACCCCCATGTTATGGAAGGCCAGTTTATGACAGCTGGGGCGGCGGCGGCGGCTGCAGAAGGATTTATGTGAGCAGATGTTCTGATTATGTGTCTGAAGAAAATCCAAATGCAGCGTGCATAATCATGTGAATGCGCACCATCCATGGACATCAATATCATACAATGTCATGGTCTTCTAATTGCCTGATTGATTGGAATTTTAAGTCAATTATTTCGGGGATGCACATGGGGGAGTATCATATTTTCATTGTGTAGAACATGGAAACCGGGGCTTCATGTGACAATAAAAGATTAATAAATAAATTTGGTGAAGTGGCTTTGCTGAACTTTGCTGTATTCTGCAATTCAGTCTGATTAGTCTTATAAGTATTCTTATTTGAAAGTTTTGTCTAAATAAGTTTCAAATCTAATTAGTAGATAGTCTTTTGACCATATTTATTGTAAGCCTTTGTTACCGTTCATTCATGTTTTGTTCAGGTTGTTTTGATGGTATCATGTCGACTTATGTACGAAATTTGTGTGATTAATGTAATAATTTTTTTTCTTTAAAAAAAAAAAAGAAGTCGGCATTGGTGCACAAGCAATTGTTGTTTTTAAAGGAAAACAAACGTAGTTAACCAATTTTTTAGGTAATAAAAAGTTCCACTAGTTGTTGCTTGTCATGGTGGATCTCCTTTTCCCTGCCTTTCCCTTTCGACATTGTTTTTCTAACGTAATCATGGGAAAGATAGGGACTTGTGGTGTGACTATTGTCCAATTACTTTTGTCCTTTAGGATCCATGTTATGGAAGGCCAGTTTATGACCGCTGGGCCGGCGGTGGCTGCAGAAGGATTTATGTGAGCAGATGTTCTGATTACGTGTCTGAAGAAAATCCCAATGCAGCAAGATAAAAAAAAAACAAAGAAAGAAAATCCCAATGCAGCGTGCATAATCATGTGAATGCGCACCATCCATGGACATCAATATCATACAATGTCATGATCTTCTAATTGCCTGATTGGTTGGAATTTTTGAATCATTTATTTCGGGGATGCACATGGGGAATATCATATTTTCATTGTGTAGAATGTAAACATAGGGGTTTCATATGATAATAAAAGATTAATAAAGAAATTTGGTGAAGTCGATTTTGATGGACTTTGCTGACTTGTACAGTTAAATTTGGTTAATTTTGTAAATATTTTTATCTGAGAGTTTTATTTAAATAAATTTTAAGTTCAGTTAGTATATGATCTTTTGACCATATTTATTATAAATATTTGTTATTGTTCATTCCTGTTTTGCTCAAGTCGTTTTGATGCTTTCATATTAACTTATGTATAGAATTTATGTGATTAATTTAATAACTTCTTTCACTTAGAAAAAAAAAAAAAAAAAAGAAGTGGGCATTGGTGCACAAGCAATTGTTCTTTTTAAAGGAAAATAAAAGTTGTTACCAAATTTTTAGGTAATAAAAAGTTCCATCAGTCATTGCTTTTCTGTGGTCATGGTGCATCTCCTTTTCCTTGCCTTCCCTTTTGACATTGTTTTGCTAACGTAATCATCATCTATGGGAAAGATGGGCACTTTTTTGAACACGAGATGGGGAAGATGGGGACTTGTGGTGTGACTTGTTCTTTAGGATCTATAACCTATAGAGCACACCCAAATGGACCTAGTTTTTTTTTTTTTGTTTTGAGTTATAATGGAGGTGAAGCTATGGAAAAGTTAAAACAAAATCATTAAATTTCGACCACACGACTAACATCAAATCAATTACCAACATAATTTGTTTTCATATTATACTAGTTGTTTAAGGTGTAAATTAGGAAAAAGACTAGATAACAATATATAAATACGTATATAATAGATACACAGTAATTTAAATTGTTAAATAGTAAAAAATATGTTAAATTTTAAAAAATAAATAAATAAATTATTAAATATTATTAAATTAATTATATACTTTATACATACCTCATTAAATATATTTATATAATTTTAATCAGTAAACTATAACAAATTGAAAACATTATAAATTAGATATAATAGTCCGTTCTACACCTTTTTCTCTGTTTACAAAAACATATCCTTGTCCCTTGAAATAAGAAAAATATAAAATAGATTTATCACGTTGTACTCTTTTTATATTACATTTTGAAATGTTGATCTGGTTTAAGTTACTAACAATCCTAACTTAGAGCAATGTTGGTTGTAGAATTCTTAGTGGTTAGAAATGCCTTTGATCTTGCTATATGCTATAAAATAAAATGCGGATGGATGCAACACAGACATGTGAAACATTTTGTACCCGCCAACAAAGAAATCACGTACAAGATTTCTTTGGATATTTTCCAAAAGAAAGAAAAAAAAAAGAAAAAAAAAATTTATTTATTTTTTATCAATTTAAACAAATATTTTTTATTTTTTCTCTCACAAATTACTATTTATTTTTTTTTCACAACTTTCTAATTTTTACTTTTAACTTATTGTAATATTATTATTATTATATTATTTTCTATTATTTTTTTATTTACTTTCTATCTAATTTCTCAATATCTAATAATACTATTCACGTTTGGTCGAGTACACAGTATTATCAAATCAAACAACATATATATCGAAACAATCTGTACCACTCAATAAAGAAATCGCGCACAAGATTCCTTTTTTTGTCGTTTTTTTTTTTACGATAAGGTGCCAACTGTCATTGATTTAAGAAAAAAGTTACACTTTTTAAAAAAGGCTTATTCACAACGTTACTAAAAATAATTAATTAAATTTGATGTGTAATTAAATAAATTTTATATATAAAAAAATAATAATAATTTTTTCTTTTTTTTAATTACATTTAAAATTAAAATAGTTATAAATTAAATACAATCAATTATATTTAAATAATTTTTTAAATAATTTTTTATCTAAAAATATAACAGTACTCTTCATTTAAAATGTTTAAATAGAGCAAAGCCAAAAGTTCACGTACAAGATTAAGTAAAAAGTTATACGGCAGATAAAAAAGTTACTAAAAGATCTTTTGAAAATGCAATCTCCGATTCCAATACCTTGGGAAAGTCTTTTGGTGTTAAAGTTAGTCCAGATTTAATTTTTAATTATTATTTGAGTAGGACTTGGTTATTTAGTATGTTTCTATATTCGGGTAGAATTAAAATTTTATTGTTGTTAGTATATAAAGACGTGTGATTTATATTTTAAGTGTATGCTTCTCATTATTTTTGTGTGACCTTATTCAATTAATAAAGTCGTTGTATTAAGTTAATTTAAAGCTAACAGTGGTATCAGAGCTAATCGATCGAGAAGTCACCGTCATTGAGTTTCAGATTCGATTGATCGAAAATAAGAATCGATCACGGAATTTTTGTTGGATTTGTTCGCGTTAAGTACTAGCGAAGTTATCGCCGTTAGATATCGTGAGAGATATCTGATCTGAATAGAAGAGGAAAAAAAAAAAAAAAAGGACAGTAGCATCAAAGTCACCGGCAATTCGCCGGATCCTCGCCAGAGCCGCCGTCGATCACCACGCGCCACCGCCACAGTCACCGTTCGTCGTCAGACACTATCCCCTGCACCACCGACCGCCGATCTTCAGGAATCTGGCATTCACGCACCAGAAAAGTCACCAGAAACTGCCAGATCTACAAGGACTGAAAGTTCAAGCCGCCCCCTTTCCGCACCGGAAAACGCTTCCTCCACTCACTGACGAACGTTGAAATGACCAGGAATCACTTCCCAAGCCACCGATTCTCATTGGCCAGCCAAGAACGCGTCGTTTCGTCGCCGTAAACTCGCTTGATTGTCGCCGGACAATCGCAAAACTTCTTCTCACCGGTTCTGCCACCGTCTTACACATTGCTCCAGTCGCCGACGATGACGCAACCACCATCCGCACGTCTCACCGAAGGTCTCTTCATCGCCGGCCAGAGTTTGTTGCATGAAATTACTTCGCCGGCGCTCACCCTTGTCGCCGGAGATTCCTTGGGTTAACAACAGGTGGTTTTTGAGAAAAAGAAACAAGAAGGGCCAGATCAGCAAATATATAAATGGATTGACGATGAATTTTAATATAAATGGCAGTAGTTCAGTCTCAGTTCCCGTTTTAGATGGGAAAAATTACAACCGATGGTGTGTGCAGATGAAAGTATTATTTGATTACAACGAGTTGCTCAGTGTTGTTGAGAACGAAGTTGAAGAACTTGCTGCAGATACAACAGAAGCAAAACGGACTGTTCATCGTGACACACAGAAGAAAGATAAGAAGGCGCTGTATTTTATTCATCAATCGGTGAATAATGATAATTTTGAGAAAATTGCAGGTGCAACTACATCAAAACAAGCATGAGATACTTTGACGACGTCTTTTCAAGGTGCGGATAAAGTGAAAAAGGTGAAACTCCAAACCTTACGACGTCAGTTTGAGTTGTTGCAAATGGAAACCTCAGAAACGGTTTCAGTTTATATTGGTAGAGTTCTTGCCCTCACGAATCAGATGAAAGTTTACGGAGAGCAGCTTAATGATCAAATTAAAGTTGAGAAGATTTTGAGGACACTCAGACCGCGATATGAGCACATCGTGGTTGCAATTGAGAAAGCACATGATTTGTCACAGATGTCAGTTGATGTATTGATAGGGATGTTGCAAGCTCACGAGCAGCGCATAAATAAGAAGTACATCGTGGTTGCAATTGTGGAAGCACATGATTTATCACAGATGTCAGTTGATGTATTGATAAGGATGTTGCAAGCTCACGAGCAGCGCATGAATAAGAAGTGCATTGAGAAGCCAGTCGAGCAAGCCCTTCAGAGTCAAGCTCCCATCAGAGGCGATCAGAATGATCAATCGCAACAGAGGTAAAATTCCTCTCGTGGAAGAGGAAGAGGACGAGGACATGGTAGATTTTACAACAATCGAGGTCATGGAGGTCGCTACAATAATTATGGAGGTAGAGACAATTATCAGAGAAATACGGACCAGACTAACATAATTCGTGGTCGAGGCCGAGGCCAATGAAGAAATCAAGGTAGAGGAAGGTAAGAAAAATCTAATATTGAATGTTATTCATGTCACAAGTGTGACCACTATTCTCATGAGTGTTGGTCGAAGGAAAATAATCAAGCAGCACATTGTGCACAAGAGCATGCACAAGAGGGAGATGGTGATGGAAATCAAGCCCTTATAATGGTTACTACAGCCACTAAAACACCAATTACAACACATGGTTCTTGGACACCAGATACATCAATCATATGTGTGAAAGAAGGAGCTTTTTGTGGATCTTAATGAGTCGATCCGCTCCACTATTAAATTTGCTGATGATAGCAGCATTCCGATGATGGGAAAGAGGCGAATTCTCATTAAGTTAAAGAATTGAGACCATAACTATATCTCAGATGTGTTCTATGTGCCAAATATGAAGAGCAACCTTATCAGTTTGGGCCAATTGCTTGAAAAGGGGTACAACATTATGCTATGTGATAACTGTCTCTCAATCACTAATGGTAGAGGTACACTTATTCTCAAATCCCTTTTGACAAAAAACCGGATGTTTCGAGTTGATATTGCCACAGATGTTTACACTTGTTTGAGTGCTGTTGTGAAAGACGAATCTTGGTTGTGGCATCATCGGTTTGGTCATTTGAATTTTCGTAGTTTGAAGGTGTTTGCACAGGATAATATGGTAAAAGGTTTGCCCAAGATTGATAATTCAAACCAAATATGTGAGGCTTGTATCCTTGCAAAACAGAGCAGATTACCTTTTGTGGAAAGGAGAACTTGGCGTGCAAGACATCCACTCCAGCTTATTCACTCTGATGTTTGTGGTCCAATGAGTGTTCCATCAGTTGGGAATAATAGGTATTTTCTCACCTTTATTAATGATTTTTCAAAGAAAACATGAGTTTATATCATGCAGAAGAAGTCTGAAGTGTTTGATTGCTTTAAGAAGTTTAAGGCATTTGTTGAGAGGTAAAGTGGCTGTTATATAAAGGTTTTGCGGACTGATGGAGGTGGTGAATATGTTTCTAATGAGTTCAATGAGTATTGTGAAAAATATGGCATAAAGCATGAAGTTACTTTTCCCTACGCACCACAGCATAATGGAGTTGCTGAAAGGATGAACAAATCGATCATGAATATGGTTAGAAGCTTATTGAAGGCCAAAGAAGTGTCCAATCCCTTTTGGGCAAAAGCTGTGTTGTGTTCTGTTTACTTGTTGAATAAGTGTCCAACAGCAAGTATTCAGAACATCACTCCTGAAGAAGTATAAACCAGTTTTAAGCCTAGTGTGAGACATCTGAGGGTGTTTGGTTCGATTGCTTATGCACATATTCCTGTTGAGACAATGACAAAGTTAGATGATCGAGGAATGAAGAAAATTTTGATTGGTTATTCAAAGGGAGGATACAAGTTATTCAATCTCGTGACAAAGAAGGTGATTTTGAGCAGATATGTGACTTTTGCAGAAGATGAAGCTTGGAAATTTGATGCTGAGAAGTACAATGATTCTCAAATACGTCCTATTGCTATTTTGGGAGAAGATGAGTCTCAAGTTGTAGTCTCTAATGCAAATAGGGAAGTTGCTCCAGTTCCTACTCAGAATTCAATACCACAAGCTCCCCAAGAGAATTCAAGACCGAGGAGAAATCGCCAACAGTCAGTTAGATTACAAGATTATGAGGTAATCCCTGATAATGCAGTTAATGATGATGGGGATTTGGTGCATTTTGCAATGTTTGCAGATTGTGAACATGTATCATTTGATGAGGCGATTCAAGACCCTAAGTGGATGATGGGGATTTGGTGCATTTTGCAATGTTTACAGATTGTGAACATGTATCATTTGATGAGGCGATTCAAGACCCTAAGTGGATGAATGCAATGAATGAAGAAATTAAGGCGGTTGAGAAGAATAAGACTTGGGAGCTTACTAAAATCCCACGATGTCACAAAATTATTGATGTAAAGTGGGTTTTCAAGACTAAAAGGAAGTCAAATGGAGAAGTAGAGAGATACAAGGCAAGATTGGTAGTTAAAGGACTTGAACAACGTCCTGGTTACGACTACCATGAGGTTTTCTCCCATGTTGCTCGCATGGAAACTGTTAGACTTATTATTACTTTGACTGCTCAAAATCATTGGAGAATTCATCAAATGGATGTGAAGTCAGCTTTTCTCAACGGTCCACTAGAAGAAGAAGTGTTTGTGAAGCAACCTCCAAGTTTTGTGAAGGAAAGATGTGAAGAGAAGGTGTATAACTTGAAGAAAGCGCTGTATAGATTGAAGCAAGCACCTAAAGTATGGAATAAGCGCACTGATTCTTTCTTCCATGAAGCTAATTTTTAAAAGTGTCTGTCTAAGCATACCTTATATGTGAAAGTTAATGGTGATGGTGATATCTTGTTGGTATGTTTATATGTTGATGACTTGATCTTCACAGGCAACAATCACAGAATGATTGAAGACTTTAAGAAGTCGATGATGAGTGAGTTTGAAATGACTGATTTGGGCTTAATGTCATACTTTCTTGGCATTAAAGTGATTCAAGGAGATGATGGAATCTTTATTTGCCAGAAGAGATATGCTACAGAGTTGTTGAAGAAGTTTCGAATGCATGATTGCAATCGTATGAGAACACCTATTGAAGTTGACACTAAATTGTTTAAAGAAGGCAATGAAGCACCTGTTGATTCCACACACTTTAAGCAAATTGTTGGAAGTTTTAAAACCCGACATATCTTATAGAGTTGGTTTGATTAGCAAGTTTTTGGAGTCTCCGCGTCAATCTCATATGCAAGTTGCTAAGAGGATTATACGGTACATTAACGGGACGTTTGATCATAGCCTACTTTATTCTTCATCTAAGAATTGTGCTATTGTAGGCTATTCTGATAGTGATTGGGGTGGAGATGTTGATGATCGAAGAAGTACTTCTGGTTATTGTTTCAATTTTGGCACAGCTACTTGTTCGTGGTCATCGAAGAAACAATTTATTGTTGCACTTTCGACTTGTGAAACTGAATATGTAGCCGCAACTTCTAGTGCTTGTCAAGCAGTTTGGTTGAAGAATTTATTGAGTGAGATTTATGTTCCAGTTGAAGGTCTTACGAAGATATTTGTTGATAATATTTCAACTATTAATTTGGCAAAGAATCCAGTGACGCATGGAAGGAGTAAGCATATTGATACTCGTTTTCATTTTCTGAGAGATCAAGTTGATAAAGGAGAGATTGAATTGACTTATTGCAAGTCTGAAGATCAAGTTACAGATATTCTCACGAAACCGTTGAAGTTTGATGCGTTTGTCAAGTTAAAGCAGATGTTGGGAATGCAAATATCACCAAATCAAGATTAAGGGGGATGTTAAAGTTAATCCAGAATAAATTATTAATTATTGTTTGAGTAGGACTTGGTTGTTTAGTGTGTTTCCATATTCGGGTAGAATTAGGATTTTGTTGTTACTAGTATATAAGGAAGTGCGATTTATGTTTTAAGTGTGTACTTCTCATTATTGTTGTGTGACCTTATTCAATTAATAAAATCGTAATATTAAGTTAATTTAAAACCAAAAGTTAGAGCTGCCCCAGGAGACAGGCTCTTGAGATGCAGCGACCATTGGGTTGAAGACCTAGACTGGATGTCAGTATATATTCCATTTGCTAGACCCAACTCTATTAATTCACATGCTTGCTCCAACATGTTTAAGTTGACACAGAGGTCAATCAAACAATTACAGTAAGCCTTCTTTGCATCTGAACCGACAGAATTAAAAAGTTCAGCTGCTTTCTTCTTAAAATTTCCCTCACAGCCTTTCTCCTCCACCAGAAGTTTTACCACACAACCAAGCTTTGAATTGGCCCTCTCAATACATTCAACAAGCTTACCAAGTTCTTCCTTGGGTGTTTGATTCATCACATTCAGAAGACAACCACAGAACCGATCATCTGGGATTATGCCCGATTCCATGGCTCGGTTGAATGTCCTCACAAACTCACTGGTAAGCTGTGCTCTTCCATAGCACTGGATAAGTGACGTCAAAACAAAAATATTAGGCTCAAAGCCTGCTTCCAACATCTCGTTCAATGTGTTCTCTGCTTCAAACACTTGCCCTCTGCATGAGTATATGGTAATCAAAGATGAGAAAGTCCAACTATCAGCCTTCGTACCAGAACTCTTCATGTCCTCATAAATTTCAACAGCTTCATCTACATAGCCAAGATCAGCACACATGGATAGCAGTGTATTATAAAGTATTACATTCAACTCCAACCCCTTCTCCTTCATCTCTTTATAAACTTTAAGAGCATTGGCGAAAGCCCATCGTTCAGCATATCCCTGTAGATTTACTTAGCCTGCCAAGGCCTCTTGGCTTTTCCCATAGCATATAGTAAAGTGTTGTAAGTCACCAAATTTGGTTTAGTACCTAAAGCCTTCATTTCTTCGTGAACATTCAAAAACCCATCAAAATTCCCAGACAAGCTATAAATTTTAGTCAATGTAGAGAACGTCACTGCATCAAGACGCCATTTTTCTGTTCTAGCACGATCATACAAGCTCAAAGCCATTTCAACATTACCAGCCCGACCATAGGCGTCAATCATAGTCGAATAAGTAACACCATAAGGACTCAGCCCAAAACTCGGCATTTTCTCAAACCATTCCACAGCCTTATCGGGCAAATTCGACAACCTGGCACAGGTAATTAATGTCGAAAACGTAGCATTATCTGGCTTAACCCCTCTCTCAAGCATTTCATCATCCCCCTTATGGAAATGGTATAGAAATGTGGGTGCCCCAATAAATTAACAAATAAATGAGATCATATGACAATTCTGTGACAATTATTTGCCGTTACAATATTAATCATATGATTTTTTTTTTTTCGATAAGCTATTATGTGACAATATTATATTCTTAACCAGGCTCTAGAGGCAATGCTTGCCACAATGAATAATGTATGGGATGATGCCTTTTACATTAACGCAACTACATGTCAAAAATATTTATATTAACCCAATAATAAGTTTCTCCAAATTTAATTATATTTTAACCCATCAAAGAAAATTATAAAATCAAAAATAATTTAAGAAATTTCTTTTAAAAGTTCTAAAAACTTAAAATAAAATTTAAAAATTTATAAACAATCTCAAAATATATTTAAAAAGAATTTATAATTAAAATTTATAATGAAACTAGTATAATCTATACTTTTTATAATATAAAATATATTATTCATATACTATAATATTTTTATTTCATTTTTTATTCTCTTAAAAAAAGAAATTTCGAGTCATACTAGTTATTTAGGCCGGATTCAAATTTAACCCAAATTTATTGAGTCAGTTTGGGCTCAAATCATTTCAAATTAAACTATTTTCAAATAGAATTTTTCAAATGAACTCGAGTTAACTAATCAGAGTGGGTGACCTGTTTTTTACAGACAAGACAAATTCGCATAATTGGAAGCTTCTTACTTGTATCTATATATGAACCGAATACTTGTATAAATTTATATGTAAGTAAATGTGAATGTTAGAGAATCCTACAAAATTGTGGAGATTTGATCACAATCAAAATCAAAATGGATTCTTTCCATGTATAGATCAATATACATTTCTTGCCTTATAAAAGAAAATCCGGATAATGAATCCTAAAATCTTGAACTACTTATAAACAGACCACCGCTCGACCATCTGCATCACAGCAAGCGTAGATTGGAATACCAAAAAAGGCAATCAAAATGGCGATATTCTTCCAAGCTTATGGCGCTCCTCTTATGCTCCTTGTACTTCTTTTAGGTACATGTATACATTTGTGCTGTTCTATCCTATTATTCTGGTAATTTTTAAAGTCACACGCCAATATAATACATATATTCCTTTGCACATGTGGTTTTCAATTGACATTTGACAATGTTATATCCATATTTCTGAGTGTTGGACAGGTACAGCAATGGCAGAGGAAAAGACCGATTGCTCGGACACATACGGAGGGTGCGATTCTGACTGTGACGCTAGATGCAAGACAAAATTTCCTTTTCCTCGTAGCCGAGGCGAATGTACAATCTATACAGGCGGCGTACAATTATGCACATGTCATTTTCAATGCAAATTATGCAAAGAATCCTTAAGTATATCGGCCACTGGCTGCATTAATCAAGACTGTAATCAGGCTTGTGCTGCAAAACATCCTGGACCTCAAGGAGGGACTGGTTTTTGCTACTCCATTGGAGCTTATGTATCTTGTTTATGCGAATATAAGTGTCTCTAAAAAAGGCTTTAATGAACATTTCGATAATAAGAAAATATCTCTCGCTTCCCTTGTGCTGTATGCAATTATGATTTTGAAGGGTGTGGGAATCTTAGTTCATTTTGTAGAAATTTTTTTCTATGGAATACATTTATAAAACTGTTATACCTAACAAATTGAAGATTTGAAATTAAAGTCAAAGGACTAATTAATAAGAACATTTGAAATTGAATATCAATGAAAAGCAAAAGGAAATTTGTAATGTTGGGGTTCGTTTTTTATCTCCTCCGGTAGTTCTTACACCACATCTTCGTAAAAAAACACTTCTTAAAAGCCTCCATATAACCTTTTTTTTTTTAATCTGAAAAATGAAAAACTAAAGGTGAAACACTACAGTTCTACCAACAAGTATTGTGTCGGTTAGTATTGTGTCGGTTACAGTTCTACCAACAAGTATTGCGTCGGTATCTAAAAATAGTTTGAACAATACAAATAATAACACCAAGTCAAACGTAGATTTGGTTCTACTAATCAGTATTGGTGGGCGTTGAACTCCGACCACAAGAGCAGAAGCCCAACACCCTTACCAAGACAGCCACAAGATTCTACACGAATGGTGGTAGCCTCCACATAATCTTCTTGCAAACATTTAAACATAAACAAGGGTCTATCTCCATCACGACTGCCAATAATTAGCATGAAGCCCACCGGTCACCACACAACTACCAAGTGTTAGCCATCTGACCTCATAAAGGTTGGGGTTCTCATAGCTCGGCCCAACGGGACTTCCTACTTGAAACTTACTCAACTCTGGCTGATTCGTCAATAAATCAATCGCATCTTCCACAAAGTCTCCGTTGGCGGGTTCGCTGCTTCCAGCAGCTTTCCATCAAAAACTGGAATTGCACTCATCCGTGTATGTAAGGATGGCGAAAATCCTCGTCGGGGTCAAACAAACTATAATGCACTTCAAGAATAGAACGAAAAAGGAGAGTAGAATTTGATAAGAGCAATGATATCCATCCTGATTTGTTCAGATTTTTGAATGATTCCACTAAAATGATGACGTAAAAGGAAAAGAGGAAGAAAACAAGAAATATGTTGGGCTCCAGTCTTTGATACGTGCTTGCGTTTGAATATGTTGGCATAGAAACGTGGACCGAGTGATGATGCAGGCTGCAAGAAAACAAGAAATATGCAGATCAGGGCATGTTTTTGGAAAGCCACAACTAATCAAAGAGATTGGCTAACTTCAAAATAGAAAAAATGTCAAACAATAGATAAGCTACAATAAAGAAGTCAAGACCCTTTCAGGACCATGATCCAAGTTTAAAAGCAAAATTTTAGCTGACTATCCCCTTTTTACTCCATTTTCGCTTCCTTAGGCTAAGAGTGTCTTTATAATCACCTTGTCCAAGAAATACCGGAAGTGGACTGATGAAAGAAGGCTTCCAAAATGCTACTTGTAAGGATCATATCATGCCATTGACATATCTGCAAGAAAGGGGTTCCAGTTATTAATAAAATTTGGATCATGCCCTATATTAATGAAATTTTGAAATATCTTACACAGATTAGTAACCATCTCACCGACACTTTCATGTGTACCCTATCAAATTCGTGTCATTGCAGCCCTTGGAGCATCAAATTCAGTTTCCAGGAACGGAAAAAGATTGATATAAGACATTCTAGAAATGGAAAACAACATTTGATTGGTGGATAAAAGAAATCCCGATGGCATGCATCATTTAAACCATGCATCTTGATGCATAGTTTAACAATCTCAGCATTTGAGATTCAAGGAATCGTGTCCAGTTCAGATTGCAGAAATTATAAAAATGCAAGCATACCAGTCAATATTTCACAATTCTCAAAAACGGGAGTAAAGGAACCAAAGAGGAAGTGATAGATTCTAACTTATTGGGCTCCAGTCTCTGATATGTGCTTGAAATTCATTATTTTGGCATAGAAATGTGGACCGACTGATGATGCAAGCTGCACAAAACAAGAAATGTGCAGATCAGGGCACAATCAAAGGAAATTGACTAACTTCAAAAAAGAACAACGTCAAGCAAAAGATAGGCTACAATACAAAAACTTCAAAATAGAACAATGTCAGACAAAAGATAAGCTACAATACAGAAGTCCATTTTCCCTTCCGTGGGCTAAGAGAGTCTTTATAATCACCTCATCCAAGATATACTGGAAATGGACTGATGAAAGAAGGCTTCCACACGCAGGAATGCTACTTGTGATAATCATATCCATGCCATTGACATATCTGCCAGAAAGCGGTTCCAGTTATTAATGGAATTTGGATTGTACAGCTGTATTAATGAAATTTTGGCATACCTTACACATATTGGTCACCGACACTTTCAAGTATACAGTATGGACTTTGTGTCATTTCAGCCCTTTTAGCATCAAATTTAGTTTCCAGGCCATGTACTAAAGTCATTAATGCTTCTGTGATAAGCCCTGAAAATTGTTACTGCAACATTGCAATCAGTCCTCCGTATCTAGGCAAAAAGATTGATACAAAACATATCCACTACAACTGCAAATTGACGATTAATTATTTTCGAAACATTTTCAGCCTGTTCAGCAGACTGCAACAAGACAAATAAAATCAAAACGAGAGAGAACCAAGTTCAAAGTAGGTTTGCTAGACTTATTCGGGACATTTATACAAATAAACAAAAGGTGTCTTGGTTCCCACAATGTAAGGTCTAGAGAACGGTCAGATGTACGCTTAAATTAATTAACAAGACACCAAAAGCAGGTACCACCCTCTCAGCGTACATAGGATTTCCAAAAATAATTGGAATTTCATACATAGAATATTCACAAATTCAACAAATGAAGTAACCTTTGCAACCTGAGAGCTTGTCATCAAAAAGGGAGAAAGCATGCCAACAATTCTTCATGCAAAGACTCAATAACGCTTTTCCTATTATCATAGGCCTTTACATTGTTGACAACTAGCTGAAAAAAACACTGAGAAGATTTCTCGGAGTCCTTAAGCCTAACTCTACAATGAGCACCTCTCCAAGCCCCGTATCCCTTCCCATGTTTTTGGCATGAATCCAATCAGTTCAAATAGTCCCAATGAACTGAGCGCAGAAAGATGCCATGCCAAAGATAATTACAAATTGAATGACTTAAAAGTTATTGCCTTTTGGCAGCACCTGTCAACCAAGATTTTGCCCTTGAATTGAAGTTAACATCTACATTTCTCCTTTGGTAAGTCTCCACATCAAGGAAAACTAATTCGCACACGCACGCGCGCACACACACACACACACACACACACACAAAAAGGGCAAACGCAGAAATCTGGTCCCTTTAAGTTGGACATCCATCGAACTTTAAGATGCTGCAAAAAATTATAATTTGGTGTCCTAGTTTGATGATTTAGATGGACCTTCTATATGCAAGGAAGAACATTCTAAAAAAACTGAATAAAAGCAGCATTCATTGCAAGACTTTGATACTAAACACAATTAGCCTCAGCAGTTGACAAGAGGATACCAAAATTCTATGCGTGCCCTTCAGTCATGGCAAGTCAGAAAGGATATAAGAAGCAAATATTATAGTTTGGTGGCAGAAACACTAGCACCTTAGTTGAGATCATTGTTGTTAGAACCAGCTCGGACCGGCCGATCCGACCGGTTGAGCCGATGACTGGCCGAAGGTCCAGGCCGGTTCATGTCATTTTTTCTAAAAGAACCAGACTGGTTGGACCGGTTCCAAGTAAATCAAAAATTTATAAATTATAATTTGCCCAATGTTTATTTAAATTACAATTTAAGCTCTAAATTGTATTAACAATTTTAATTTAGTATTAAATTCAATCAAAATTTTCAATTTAATCCTTAAAACTAAAAAAATTAATATTTAATCAATATTTATAAATATTATTCTTTTAAATACTTATATATATATATATATATATATATATATATATATATATATATATATAATTAAATAATGGTTCAAATACCGGTTTAACCGGATGAACCTTAACTTACTAATATTTTCAGTTCAATGACTGGTCCGGTTCTGACAACCTTGGTTGAGATGCTAACTCTTCAGAAGCAACTGCAAGGCAGGGATTGTACTGGAGCTGAAAAGAACCACCAAGGGATGCCTCATACACAAAAATCTTGCGCAGCCTCACATGTATTTTTATGGAATAAGAAAAAACATTAGCTATAGTTTCAAATTCTACAAGAAACATTAAACAACATCTCCAAGGATTCATCTGCTTGACAAAAGAAAGGAGAAAGTAAAGGATTTTATAATCCAAGAAGCAATAATTCAAACTTAGGGGGCAACTACCAGTCTAGCACAAATAACAAACAATGATCATTCCAATCCTGCTTTGTCGGCTGATGGAGAAACATTTGTCCCACATAAGCGACCTAAGGACAGGGCAAGTTTTTAAAGTCTTGCAATAAGAGTGAAAGCAAATTCTTAAAATTCAAGGAAAAAGAAAATGTAAAACAAAGTTGTTAAGACGTCTAGATATGAACTCAAAGCTGCAGCAAGCAAACTTTTCATTAGAAATCCAGAATCAACAACCCAAGCTAGTGATTATGATATGTAACATGTTAACTACATTCTCTTAAGCAATATAACTAAAAAGTGCTCACTGCATATTTCGAGAGAATTCGACCTGCAAGCCTGAGTGATCCTCACTTTAAGGGACTATTTAGCATCAAAACAAGCATAATATCCTACTTTCATCCCAATGCTTGCAGCATTTGGCAGAATGCTATAAGAAAGTTTCATTAGCATATCAGATAAAAATAATAAAGTTGAGAGTAACTTGCCTTCAATAGCATTGTCACCACTCACCAGAGTCCAAAGGTCCAGCCACCGTTCAGTCTGCTTGAGTAGCTATGATCACAACCAAGAGGTGTTAGAAACTAAAATTACTAATGAACTAAAAGACAATATGTTCAATTACACCTACAACGACACTTTGCTTAAGATTTGACCAATATGTGCCAGAATTAGAAAAACCAATGGACAAACAGAGGCGGGAGCACATAAAAAAATTAAGGTAATCCATGCTCATTTTTAATAATCCATGATTAATAAGTGTATAAAATCAAATGCAGGAATATAAAAAATTAAGGTAAATAATTCATCAAAGCCAAGAAATATCCACATTAATTAGATACAGTTAGAATGGAACATTATTTCACTGACCACAATATTAGAGATTAAATTCACTAATATCTATAGCAGATCCAACAATACAACTCAATAATTTTTTGTGATTTTATTCTGAATTGTGTCCATCTTATAGGATTAATGTTAGAAACCAAAACACTTGATATTATTACAGATGCAAGAAAACACATCATCACAAATATGACTCAATGCTGAAGCTACATATCTAGGGAACACCAACTGCATATCCGTTTATAAAAAGATCAGAAACACGTGATGTCCAGAAATTAAGAAGTTCCGGGAAGATGGTGGATACACTCAATTCCGATACTTTATAACTTGTGATTTGCAATGCAAACACCAAGATAAAAGTCATAAAAGAAAAGGGAAAAAAAACTGAGTGGGAAATGGCCAAGGAAGTGGAATTGCTATGAGCCATATAAATAACCACACTGGCATGCCATAATTGCAGATTGCAGTATTTCAAGTACAGGTCTAAAGAATTGTCAGATGTCTATCAAGCAGTATTATATAGTAGTCGATAAGTGTAAGTTTAATTATAATCCTTAAGAAGTTAAATTTGCAAACATTACCTGATGAAGAATATCAGTAAGTGATAAAAGTTAGCACATTAGTTGAGGCCAAATAAATCCTTGATTCGCTTCAAACTTTCATTGTTACCCATAAGGACCAGTCAAATCAATGACTGTAAGATTTTTATCATCCTTGAAAGGAAATGTATGCTTGATGGCAGCAGAAAGAAAATGCTCAGGAACACCATGGCTGATCTGTTAGAACAGTTGCAGGGTTGTAAGAAATGGATTAAAAAAGAGACAACAGTCAAGATGTGAAAGAAAATTCAAGTTACTTACCATATAGGTGAACTTGTAACAAATCTAAACTGACAACAATAAAGTAACAAATAGACATAAAGAGCGAGAAAAGGAAAACCGAAAAAAGACCTATTCCAATGTGTTGAGTGATGAATTGCTCAAATTTCCCTTCCTTGATGCTAGTTAACCCCAAAACTGCGAATAACATTAGGTAATTCGAAAAATACTATAATTATCCTCATATCTGAGAGTTCGCTTACCATACATACTGTCTACTTGACCTTGATTGATGATAAATATGTTATCCTCGTGTCTGTTTCTTGAAGACCACCATCGCTGCATCCACCATGCTTTACCTTGTAAGATAACAAAGAAGAGAAAGTACAAAAGGAACTATGATGTTTTTCTCACAATTAAAAAAAAAAAAGAACTAAAAAAAAAGATTGCAAAGAAAATCTAATGTCCTAACCCATTGCTAAACTCTGTTCTCTTTTCATCTTGTCTACCAAGAAACTAGCGGTCGTAGGATTCGTGATTCTTGATAACCAACAAAAAGAAAAATTAACCAGATTTAAAGAGGAAACAAATAAGAAAAATTAACCTTTATGAAAATCAATATTCACTCCTCTCCTTCGCCTCCTCGAGGAACTGAAGCGCACTGGATAGAAATTCTTCGCCTCCTATCCAACCCACAAGCCTAACGCTATAATAAAAGAAACAGAAAAAAGAAACAAAGTAAAGAAAAAGGCGATAAGGAAAATCGAATACCGTCATCAAAATCAGTATCATCTTCCTCTCGTTCTGCGTCTTTAAACTCTTCAAATCACAGAATCTTAATTGATTCTCGAAAATCAAGAACAGGAAAAGTTAACCGAAATTGAAAATGATATATACACAGAAAAAGAAAACTTTAAAAAAAAAGAAAAGAAAATACCCAGACATCATCATCACTGCCTCTGAACCTGCATCAGCGAAGAACGGAAGAGACCATATGTAAATCTCTTTCTTGACACAGCACCCTCAATGCCACCATATTTGAATTTCGAGACAGAATGAACAAGATTTGGCAGAGTACTAACCCACAATTAAATTGTTATAAAAAAAAGAAAAAGAAAAAAAATAGCAAAAAATAAAAAGAAAATCAAATACCGTCATCTAAATCAGTATCATCGTCGCGGCCGCATTAAACTCTCAAGATTGACCAATCTTGATTGATTCTTGGAAATCAAAAGTAGGAAAAATCAACCAAGAAAGAAGCAGACATTAAGGAAAAAAAAAAAAGAAAGAGAGAAAGTAGAATTAACAAAATAAAAAGAAAATGCATTACAAAAACCTGTATGATGAAAATCCGTAACATCATCGCCCTAGCACTGCGTCCAAGAAGAGCTGAAGATCCCCGGCCCAGAAATTCCTCGTCTCGCCGCCTCTGTCCGATTTGCGTACCGAGCGGCGCTGGTTTCGCACTCCCGCTTGCCTGAGAATTGGTGAGAACTGCTAGACGGTATTTTTTGAAACTGAGAACTGAAAAGAAAACATCTTCCTTAGCATTGCGCAAGAAGAAGAGAGACGTTGAGTAGGAAAAATAAGAGTAGTAAAAATAAGTAACGCGTGTACCCAAAATAAGCAAAGATTTAGGTGCGTTTGTTTTATAAAATAAGATATGGTAGAATAGAGTAGTAGTCAACTATCTCAACTTAACTTATATTTAGTTGGTTAATAAGATAAATATAAGATAAATTAGTATGAACTTATTATTCATAAATATGAGACAGTATTATCCCTCTAAATCATATGAACTAATATATCTCATATCATAGAGTAATATTAATAAATTACATTTTTATTAAAATATTTTCTTAATTACAATAAAATTTAAATATTTTTTAAAATATTAACATAAAATTTAAAAAATTCATTTCTCTCTCATCTTCTCTCTCTTCCCTTCTCTCTTTCACTCCTATTCTCTCTCTTTCCTTTCTCTCCCCTCCCTCATTCCTTTTTCTCTCCTCCCTCCTTTCTCTCACTCCTCGTCTGTCTCTCTCTTTCCTTTCTCTCTCATCCCTCTTCTCTGTCTCACTGCTCGTCTCTCTTTCTTCCCTTTCTCTCTCCTCCCTCTTTTGTCTCTCTCATACCTCATCCCTCTCTCTCTTTCCTTTCTCTCCCCTCCCTCCTCTTTCCTCCCTTCCTTTCTCTCTCTCTCTCTCTCGTGCTCATTCTTTCATTTTTTTTCATATAAATTTGAAAATTTATCTCTTAAAATTTATTTAATTTTTCCTCAAAAAATTAAAAAAAATATTAATCTTTTTTTTTTGATATTTTAAAATTTATTTGTATAAATAAAATTAATACTTAATTTTTAAAAATATTTTTTATACAAAATTAAAAAATTATAAACAATATAATGTATAATAACATGTAAAATAAATATTAATTTCATTACTTAATTTTAATTATTTTTAATAAAAATATTAAAATTAATAGTAAATATAAATCAACTATCTCTAAGAGTAAAAAAGTAATTTTGATATATTATATTATTCTACCTCATACCATCCAAACATTAAATATGATAACTATTATATAATATTTATTGACATCTAAACATAATATAAGCTAATAATTTAATTTATCCTATATTATATTAATCTATACTATCCAAAACCACACTATTCAATCTGTGTACCAAACGCATCTTTAGTATGCAGCAGGGGAGAGCTGCTATTGTGCGCCGAGAGTGCGCTATCGTCTACCAGTAGCTATCTTGCCCGTCCGCTTCGGTCGTCGCTTCGTCGGCGTTTGTGCTTTTGTTTTGTGAAGCTTAGAACCCCTTTGTGGGTTGGTATTTGGTTGGGTTTCGGTCTCTGGCGTGGGATTGGTGGGTCCTTGTTCTTTCACCGGCTGCAATTTCTTGGTGGTGCTCTGGTCCCACTCGAGTTTGGTCCGTTGTGTCTCCCTCGCCGCTCCCCTTCGTTATGTTGTGTGAGGGGCAGGGGAGGGGAGTCTCCTTTTTATGCTGATGGCGGTCTTGTACAGAAGCATCCTCGCCGGCGTCGCTGCTTGTTGGTTCCCACTTTTTGTTTGTCCTCCGGTGCCTAGTTCTTATTTGCGTTGCACCCATGACTTCTTTGAGCACTTTCCTGATGCGCTTTGGCAATTCTAGCGTGCTTCCAGCTTTGCACTATTGCCTTGCCGCTTGGCCCTTTAGGGCTTGCCGTCTACCCTGCTTATTGGGAAATTACCGTCGGAAGTCCAACGTAGTGCCTGGAGTCCTTGGTTTGTGGGTGTTTAGTTGTTTGGGCCTTGAGACTATTACTCTTAATTCCTGCACACTAGTTTTTCTCTGGGCTTTGGGCCCTGACCTATTTTCTTTTTCGGCTTATAAGACTGGTTGTTGGTCATGAAACTTGGTCTGTGGTGGGTTTAGTCTATATGATAAAGAGCCTACTTTATTATGTTGTTATTTGTTGAATTACCTTTTATTTACTGCATGTTATTTAATTTAATAAAATGCTTTGCTTGTTGATAAAAAAAAAATGTATTCAAAATAAATAAATAAATAAAAATGAGTAGCGCCTCCTAGTCAAATAAGGAATGATTGTTTTTTCATTTTCTTTTTATCATTTACAACGAGATTTGGTTAAATTACACAGCTGCCCTTTCCTTTTTGTTATGGTCGCTCAACTGTAAATTTACACAAATAACCTTAACTTTAGATTTATACATTTTATCAAACGATATTACAGGACTGCTGTCTATCCGAAAAAAGAAAACTAGAACAAGCAGACGATTAAGAAATCCAAATATGAAAAAACAAAGTAACAAAATGTCTTAAATTCAAATTAACAGGTGGGTGTACGACTGCCAAGAAATCGGAAAAAGAAATCAGACAAAAGACTATTAAATTAAAAGCCAAGAAAAAAAAAAAGAAAGAACTAAAGAAGGAAATTACAAAGAAAATCTAACAGTAGGAAGTGGATGGATGATTGGATCTATAAAATTCCAACTACAAATTATCTATTCTGAATACAAAAATATAGAAGCAGGATATACCTTTTTATAAGACAGATAATGATCAAAAAAATCATAGCCTTAACAATGGGCTCACAGTTTGAAAGGGCTCCAATGGTGAAGGAAATTGGATTGAGGAGCGGTACCATTACAAAGCACATGCACAGATCCTCGGGCACCTTGCTTGGCTTCAAAATTTTGTGGATTGTCCAAGTCGACAAGTAAATCTGCAAAATTAAAGTGCCGAAGCCGAACCGAAGCCCTCCATTGAATTCTCTCCACTGTTAAAATTATTTCAAAAATGAAATTTCAAGGAAAATCCATCAACACTTTTGTTTAAGCAAGGATTAGCGGTAGGGGGAACGGAAAAGTTACTTTTTCCTAATATAGTCGGATTAAGATTCATTTTGACTTTATTATCAAAAAAAAAAAAAGATTCATTTTGACTTTGACCATCCTTTTTTTTGAAATTTACAATGGCTATTTCTTTCTCTACTTTAAGTTTAAACAAAATAAAGTAAATAACTTTGTCCTTGGAATTTTGAAGAAGAATACACAATGTGTGGAACAAACAGCAATAATCTATTTTCTTTGTCATTCTCAATGGCCTTCACTCCACCGCCCAGATGGTAAAATGTAGAAAATTTTAACAGCATTGGGCTTAACGCCTTAACCAGAGGAGGGGCAGAAGTCTCTTCGCAAGGCTCATTAGGTTGGAGGTTAATCATCGACAGAACTTGGACAATCTAAATAAGAGTCCATTACCCAAACGGCCTTCTTTTTTTTTTTTTTTTGAACAAAACCCAAACGGCCTTCTGCTTAACGCGATGCAGTAAAAAAGCCTAACTTGACAACAAGGTAATTTAAAATTTGAGGTAAAATCATATATTTTTTTAAATAAATGACGTAAAATAAATACAATCCCCATATCATATAAAATAGTTTTTTTTTTATTAAAAACAAATTAGCACGTGGTTTTCAATTGCCATGTTATACCCACATAAATCAGTTTTTTTGAGTATTAAATAGGGACATTAATATCAGTGGAAGCCGTGGGAGGGGACAATTGTTGAGACTATAATGGGCTACTGGCGGCGGGGCTAAACATATCCGGGCATGGCAGAGTTGGCGTGAGTGGGCAGTAATCTTTGCGGGTGTAGTGAAATTTATTTTTTCATAAATTTCGTGCAACAATTCAACTTATTTTACAAAAAAATTTAGTGTAATCTTTCTTGACAATAGTGTTGAGAACTAACTTTATTTTCTCTTTTTTTTAAATAAAAAAAAAATGGTGGTTGCAATCCGGCTGTGACGCTAGATGTAACGTAAAAGATCATTAATTCTTTATCCTGGTATTGAAAGTCTTTGCAGTGTCGATACAGGCGTGCTGCAGAACGTCTTGGAATTCAACGAGGATCTGGTTTTTGCTACCCATTGAACCTTTTGTTTCTTGTACGTGCGAAAGTTAGCCCTTTAAAGATGACTATTATGAACATGATAATCAGAAGTGATCTCTTCCTTCCCTTAGCAGCGCCTTTTTCATACAATTATAATTCTTAAAGGGCGCGCAAGTCTTAGTTAATTTCAGGGAAACAGTCTTTCACTAAAAAAAAACTGCATATCTGAAATTAGAGGCCTAAATAAGAATAATATTTAAAGGTTATATCAATGAAAGGTAAAAGGAAATTTCTAATTTTGGGGTTGTTTCTAATCTCCTCTACTAGTTCCTACATGATGCCTTCATAGAAACACTTCTCAAAAGCCTCCGCATAAGCTTCTTGCAGACAAATTAACCACAAACAAGGATCCATCACCATCAGGATTGTGAATAATTGCGGAATCCCCATCTGACACATGAGGCCCGCCAGCCACCATACACCATTCCTTTCCCCACCCAAAATCGAGCTCATGGAACGGAAGCGTGCCCCAGCTGACCACAGAAAGGTTGGGGTTCTCAAAGCTAGGCCCATTAGGACTTCCTGCTTGAAACTTACTCAAGTCAGGCTGGTTCTTCAGGAAATCAATCGCATCATTCACATACTCTCCGTCCAATTGTTCAATAGCCTCTCTTATTTTACTCGCTGCATAACCCAATGGCCTTGACACTAATTCATTCGAGCGGCTGATTGCGCAGACATCAATGATTGCATTGCCAAAGTAACTTCGAGGCAGAGGTGGCTGCATACGTTTGCGTATATCGACGCAAACATCCAGCGCAGTTAGCTGTTCAGCTTTTAGTCCACGAGCTTTGCTCGCAGACCTCCACATGTGTCCAGCCAAGGTCTCATAACTACTATAACCACGGCCATGGTTATCTGCGACTTGGTACTCATTAGCCCTGCTCTTCAATTTCTGAACTTGGTCCCTGGTTATCCTCAACCTGAGAAAACGGGTCTTCTCGTTCTTCTCCTCCTCTTCGTAATTGGATTCTTGAAGCAAGCAAGGTGGAGAACTGAACTCCGGATGGTCTAGCCGAGGCTGCCCAATTGGCGGGTCTCCCGCTCGCAGCAGCTTTCGATCAAGAACTGGAATTGTGCGTAGCGGCTCACCACGGGCGATCCTTGCCCATTCATGTATGAAATGAAGCGCGCTCTCCCCGTCAACCACGGCATGACATACTGAGGGGGAAAGGCTAAAACCACCACATTGAAACTTGGTCGCTTGCACTAGAAAAAGCGGCTGCTCATGCAAGAGAGCGCTAAGGTCAACGGTGGGAGTTAGAGCTTCGAATTCTGGACACGGCGAAAAGTCTCCAAAGTCCTCCAGTTTGCAATCCGATTCAGCCTCAATAAGTTGAACGCCTGCGGCGTTGCAATCAAGCTCAAGGCGGCTGCCACCAATGGAATGTAAACGGCCGGAAAATGGATAAAATGGTACTAAAACCTGGGCGAGGGAATCTCTCAGGGTGCTGATGTTAATGTCACTACTAAATCGAGAAGAGGGCCTGTAAAAATTGATCGTAGGGATGTGACCCATCGTTCCCACTTGATCCAGTTCTGACAGGGGAATGCGCCCAGTCCAGGTCGGCTCCGCTGGTTTCACCATGTAAATTGCTTTGATGGTCGCTGCCATTTTTTTGTTTTGAGATTAAATGAGCAAAGAGAAGGCCACAGGTACTTGCAACTGCTTACCCCACCCAACGGAGATGATTTATATAAGGAAGAAAAGATGCGCCAATAAAATGCATTGCTGCAAGACAAGAAATGATAAGTACACGAAAGAATTTGATAAGAATGCATTTAATAAGCGTTGCTCTAAAAAAATATATATATTTAATAAGCACTATTTAAAATAACATTTAGTAAAGGATGATTACGTGGATATATTCTTTTAATATATTAAAAAAATTATATAAATATATTTAATAAAATATGTGCAAGACAAGACAAGACAAAATATTGTCATTCATATTTTTCCTAACATTTGTCTTCCGTTTGGTTTAATTGTAAGAAAAAAAATAAGAAAGAAATTGCCACTTCCAAAAAATTTGCTTTCGTTTAGTGGCCCGTAAGAGATAAAAAGCATTTGAATTTGAAATGAAAGAAGGGAAATTTTTAATTTGAATCATATTATTTTATTGTTTTATGAATATAATTTATACATAATTTTATATTATATAATATGTAGTGTTTATTTAAAATAAAAAATAAATTTGTCAATATAACACCATTAATGAATTATACTAATAAAACGACAGAAGTGCACTTGCTACTAGCCTACTACCCACGCCATCCCAAGGTAAAATTTGTAAGCGAAAAAAAAAAGAGAGATGCACTGGAATGCAATGCGAGAATAGAACAAATATTTATTTTTATTGAAGTGGTTAAAGGTGTGCTGTTAATGAGGAGATTTTAGGTTAGAATTTACTTTTTCTCCTTTACCTATCTCTTTTTTAATATTTTTCTCTTTAATGATGTGCTGTTATCTTTTCTTGACAAGCAGAAAAGAATAAAATGAGAAAGAAAAGAAGATTTTTATAAGAACAATGATTGTCATCCTAATTTCATTCTCAAATTGCTGATTGTTAATTTTACTCATTTTTATTTTTATAAATATAATTTATTAATAATTTTATATTATATAAATATATATATTTTTTATTTTTATTTCAAATAAATTCTTTATATTATGTAATATAATATCATAAATTAGATGTATTTATAAAAAAAATTGTGAGTCATATTAGAAAATTTCCTCCCAAAGTTACTGTTGACATGATGTAGATAAATGATGAGTGATAAATGGATAAGATTGAAATAAATTATCTGTTAACATCACTCTAGTGAATTCTGGCTATAATCACGTTAATAGGTCGAGATAAAATGTCATTGCTCGTGATAAAACTGCACCAAGTAAGCACCTAACAAGTGCACTTGAGCGGCGTTTTGTGTAACCAAATTAAAATTGTAATCACAATCGAGTGGAAAGCATTAATAAATGAGTAGAATAAGAAAGTATTAAATTTTTCAATTTAATAATTTAGTGGTGGAAGAGTTATTAAAATTTTTAATTTTAGGTTCAATTTGAAATCTGTTTTCTATAAAAAAAAAATCTCTTTTCTTTATATATATATAAACCTTTATGTATCTTCATCTTAAGTTTTTATTTAACAAATTAAGCATTAAATGCTGAAGAAAAAATAGGAAAGAAAGAAAAATCATCATTAAATTGTAAAAGGAGGAAAACCATTAAATTCTAAATCGAAAAGGAGCATTAAATACGGAGAGAGGGTGAAGATTTGATGAATAATTAATCTGAGGTGAGATTTAGTGGACACTTTTATTAAAATATGTCAAAAATATGTAATTAATTAAATAATATTTAATAATTAATTTATTTTTTAATATAATATATTTTTTACATTTCAATAGTCTATATTACTATATGTTTATTACATGCCATAGTTGCATTATCATTTATATTTTTCTTTTAATTATTAAAATTATTAGGTTAAAAATTTTAAATAATAACAAAATAGTCATATAATAATATGAACTGTTAGATAGTTAAAATTTTAAAAATAAAAATAGATAAATTTATAAATATTATTAAATAAATTACGTAAATATTTTATCATTATTTAAATTTAAACTGTAAAGTGAAACTGTTTAATTATTTCTTATGAGAGGAAATATATCCAATTACATATTCATTATCTATTGGGGAGCGTTACGCACTTCTCATTAAAAAAAAAAAAATAAAAGGGTAATATTAAGGATAAGGAGCCACAATTGTTGTTCTCTTGTTTGAGTCATGGCCTCTGCCTCAAGGAACTGTAGCTAATGTTGAAATATAAAAAGTATTTTAAAAGATTTGAATTTTATATGGTAGAAAGAAAATAAGTATTATTTAATAAAAAAAGTATAAATACAAATTAAAATTTTATATGAGAAAGAGATATTAAATTTTATTTGTTTATAAATCAATATTTTTCCTATACTTCATAAAAATAAAAGACCTATAAAACATCTCACGCAACTCAAACTCAGATCTGATATGAGTAAGTCCATACGAACTTACGCAGTGGACGACTTTGACCGGTCCATCCCCAAGCCTAATTTTTTGACACCTTTTAGAGATTTCAATTAAACTAGCCGTTTTTAATTGTTAGAGAGTCAGCTATTACAACCGTTATAGACTATTAAAAAATTAATCGTTGTGACCATTAATCTCAATCTTAATGCTTTTTTTTTAACCTGATTTTATATCCAAACCACTTTGAAAGGATGAAATTGCTTTTTTCAAGACATACAACACTAATTATATTATTCTTCTCTCTACCTACATTCTGAAATTTGTTGAGTTATTCAAACTTGTATTATTTTTATCATTTCACTTGTGAAGTGTACATTAGTAAGAAAATCTGTCGCATCTTAAAAGAATAGTCGTTATTATAACTGTTATACTATCACTATTTTATACATAAAGACGCAAATCTATCTTTAAAAACATTGTATTTATATACTTTAAATTATATATATATATATATATATATTCTTTTGTTTTATTTTGTTACATCCAAATTTTTGTTTATTTTTCCTATTATTACTAACAGCTAAAAGAAGTAGAACCAGGAAATCTGATTTTAGACATTAACTATTGGTTCTTTCTAGTTTTCTAAACACAAAAGGAAAGAGTATACATGCCAATTTTTTTACAATGCATACGGCGGCAAAAATCACTGTTTATTATGGATTTAAGTTCAATCATTCGAGTTTTGGGGTTTCACTCAATTTTTCATCGCGACAGATGAATTCAAGTCGAGTTAATTCATGAGATGACCTGTTGTTCTTGAATATTTTATGTGTTATTGACTTATTTTATTTATTATATATTAGTATAAAGGTGCCAAATGGACGATTAAAAATTATTTTTGAATCTATTCATTTTGTGTCATAAAGATTTTGATTATTTTAAATTCAACAAATCATGACCATGTTAGAATTTAGATATATCAGATTTTGAGTGCATCAAATTTCACAAGACTAATCTTGAGTACATTAATTTCTAATTGATTAAATAAATTTCTTTAGGTAGGGATATTAAGAATATATATATATATTATCTGCATGCAGGAAATAAAAAGAGAAGACATTCAGAGTGTGTTTAGCATATGATATAAAATAAAATAATATAAAATATGTTAAATTTATATTACATGAAATATAATAAAATAAAATAAAATTATTATCTATTATTTTATTTTATACTGTATACCAAATGCACTTTTGAAATCTTTTATTAGAAAGCAAACGAAAAATTGAAATGTTGGGATTCATTTCTAATCTCATACAATGGTTCCTAGTTCCTAATAAAATATGATATCATCATAAAAACACTTCTTAAAAGCCTCCACATAAGCTTCTTGCAAACAAATTACCACAAACAAGGATCCATCACCATCAAGACTGCTAACAATTACCGAATCTCCGTCCGATGAATGAGGCCAACCAGCCACCATTCGCAATTCCTTCCCCCACCCAAAATCAACTCCATGACACGGAAGTGTGAGCCAGCTGACCACAGAAAGGTTTGGGTTCTCATAGCTAGGCCCATCAGGACTTCCTATCTGAAATTTTCTTAAGTCAGGTTGACTTTTCAGGAAATCAATCGCATCGTTCACAAACTCTCCGTTTATTTTATCAATAGCCTCTCTTATTTTACTCGCTGCATAGCCCAATGGCCTTGACACCAATTCATCCGAGCGGCTCATTGCGTATACATCAATAATTGCATTGCCAAAGTAACTTGGAGGCAGAGGTGGCTGCATGCGTCTGCGTATATTGACACAGACATCCAAAGCAGTTAGCTGCTCAGGTTTTAGTCCGCGAGCTTTGCACGCAGTCCTCCATATGTGTCCGGCCAACGTCTCGTATCTACTGTAACCGCGTCCATGACTATCTTTACCTTGGTACACATTGGCCCTGCTCTTCAATTTCTCAACTTGTTCCTTTGTCATCATCAACCTGAGAAGACGGGTCTTCTCGTTCTTCTCTTCCGCGTCATTCGATTCCTGAAGCAAGACAGGTAGAGAATCAAACTCCGGATGATCAAACCGAGGCTGCCTAATTGGCGGTTCCCCTGCTCGCAGCAGCTTTTGATCAAAAACTGGAATTGTCCCTAGCGGCTCATGGCGGGCAATTCTCGCCCATTCGCGTATGAAATGAAGTGCACTTTCCCCGTCGACCACGACGTGAGAGTTAGCAAGACCAAGGCTAAAACCACCACATCGGAACTTGGTCACTTGCGCCAGAAACAGCGGCTGCTCACTTAAGGGAGCGCTAAGGTCAACGGTGGGAAGCAGAGTTACAGATTCAGGACAAGACGAAAGGTCTCCAAAGTCATCAAGATTGCCTTCGGATTCAGCTTCAATAAGCAGAACACCTGCGGCGTTGCAATCAAGCTCGAGGCGGCCGCCGCCAATGGAGCGTAAACGGCCGGAAAATGGATGGAATGGTACTAATACCTTCGCGAAAGAATCTCTCAGGGTGGTCATGATAGTGTCACTGCTGAGTGGAGAATAGGGCCTGTAAAAATAGATTGTAGGGATGTGACCCATCGGTCCGATTTGATCCAATTCTGACAGGGGCATGCGACCAATCCAGGTCGGCTCGGCTGGTTTCACCGTGTAAGTTGCTTTGATAGTCACTGCCATTTTTGTATTTTGAGATCAAATCGGCAAAGAGAAGGCTACAGCTACTAGAAACTGCTCTTCCCACCCCACAGAGATGATATATATAAGGAAAAAAAAAATGCACCAATAAATGCATTGCTGAAAGACAAGAAACGAGTAAGTAAAAGAAAGAATTTGATAAAAGTGGGTACCAAGAACATTTAGTATCATTGCATTGTAACGTCCTTTAGGAAATAAAATTTTACATATAAAAAAAGGTTGGAAAATCGAACTGGATTAATGTGGGATGTTTGGCAGAACGATTTTCTTTCTAAAAACGGATAGATTTGTTGTCAAAAAAATTGGGAAAACAAACCTATAAGCGGGAGCTAATAATATGTATATTTTGGAACGGAATAAGTCCGAATCCCTCTCATAGGAGGGAAAAAAAATTTCACGCAAAAAATATAACTATTATCTTATATTATATATTCAATATTATATTTGAGAAGTTAAGAGAAAATTTCTTCTAAATTTCTTCTTACTTCAAGCAAAATATTAATGGGAAACGAAGAGACCACAAATGATATTGCAAAAAAGGTTAATGAATGTAATTTAGTTAAATGTCATAAAATCTTGCATAATTGGTCCATTTAATTGAGTTAAATGTCATTGATTTTGAATTGACTGCAATTAAGGGTATCAATGAATATATAATGTCATTTGATGTTAATTTTCACAAAATCATATTCTTTCTTTGTTGATTTATGGTTAGATTATCTCATTAAAATATTGAGATACTAAAATTAAAAGGAGCCTAATATGAAAATTATTGTGCTTAAATCTCTAAAGTTAAATTTTAGATACAAAAAATGGTTGGAAAATAGAAACTGGATTAATGTGGGACGTTTGACAGAAATTTTTTTTTTTTCTAAAAACAGATAGATTTTTTGTAAAAACAAAAGAAGAAATGGGAAAAAAAACCTAGGAGCGGGAGCTAATAATATAATATATATATATATATTCGAATGGGATAAGTCCAAATCCCTGTGATAGGAGGGAAAAAAAATTTTCAAGTAAAAAATACAACCGTTATCTTACATCTTGTAGTCCACATTATATTTGAAAAGCTGAGAGAAATGAGAAATGAAAAGTTGCCACAAATGATAATATTACAAAAAAGGTAGATGAATCTAATTTACTTAAATGTCATAAAATCTTGCATAATTGGTCTATTTAATTAATTTAAATATCATTGATTGTAAATTGATTGCAATTAAGGGTATTAATGAAATATAATGTCATTTGATATAAGTATGATGTTAATTTTCACAAAATCATATTCTTCGTTTCTTGATTTATGGTTGGGTTATCTCATTAAAATATTAATATGCTAAAATTAAGAAGAGCTTAAAATGGAGATTATTGTGCTTAAATTTCTAAGGTTAAATTATCAGCAAATAAACATATTAAACTAATCTGTTAAAATTATTCAATAAATCTCAACTCTTAAAACATTGACAAATAATAGCGTTATTGAACTTCAACTTAAATTAATCTACTGAATATGAATTTAGATAACTTGTGATCATTACAAGCAAATATGACATTAGTTACAACAAAATAAAATAATTAAAACTAAATAAAAAGAAATATTTAACCTACATGAAGTGCATGTTAAACACTAGTTTTTATATGTTTTAGATATCTTATAGTCGAGAGTATGTTTCATTTAATTAATAGAAGAAAGAAGAAGATCGAACTTAATAAAAGTAGTGAAAGATATGTGTCTTATATGCTTTTCTTCTCGCTAATGGGTTACCATTTCTATTATAAATGAAAAAAACAACATTAAATGCTAAAACAATAAGAGAAAAGGTTTGTGTGTCTATTTTTTGTGTATAAATTGATGTGCTGAATATAAAAAATGATCATTTTTATAATAAAATTGATAATATTTGTAAAAAAAAAAATTTATTTTTATTATTTTTTATTATAAAAACTATCAATCTAATTATAAAAGTAATTAATCTTATTATATTTAGTATATTAATCGATATAATAAAGATGGTGCATGTATCAATATTCATTCAATACTAATAAAAAAAGGAAGAAATGGTAAATGCCAAAGGGAAGAAGTGCATTTAATGCAAAGGAAAGGTACGCTACACGTTAAGCAAAGCATTGCTAAAATGATTTTTTTTTTTTTTTTTTTGACCAACGCATTACTAAAATGATAATCGTCCTTGGACGCATGCCCCAACCGTAAAGGAAATCGGAGATAAATTTACCAGGCCGAGGGGACCAACGGCCCAATCTTTTTTAAGATTGTCGTTTGGACTTCTTGGACCATGCTTGCACAATTCTCTGGACCGTCATCAAGTTCTCCATCTCGCTGATCTTGGTCCTCTTATTTTTAAATTTTATTTATTCAAAAAATTAAAAAAAAAAAAAACTCTAAGATCAGCGCCCAAATCGATTGCATTAGCACGTACACGTACAAGCACTTATTCTGTCATGTTAAAAAGTATAACATCTCACATTAATAAAGTAAAAAATTTAATATGATATATGAATATATATATATATATATATATTACTAACTTAAGTTTTTAGGTGAATTTGAGATTTTAAATTTTTTTTTTTTACTTAGGGCAGCAATGGACCAAACTTTCTTTATTTTTAAGTACTCCTGCACACAAATTCACTATGCTATTGAGCGATACTAATCTGTTTTTTAATTATAGCAAATATGAAATTGTTTTACAATTTGACTCGCCTTCGAACTCTTTTTTTTTTCGTTTCGTTTTGTCAATATTCTTCTAACCAAAAAAAAAAAAAAAAAAGAAACTCATCACAAGATTGAAATATCACGTTCTGTCAATATAATAGTTATGTTGTTCTGTTTATCTGGTGGAGGTCATTTATTAATTTGTTAGCATAGTTTTTAGAGCTGAAACATGTTGGGCTGCCAAAGCCGACTTAACTTTCCGATAAAATAATAATGTCATTTGCAATCTTACTTATCTGAACCACAGTAAAAACAAAAATAATATGTAGATAATAAGATAAACACAAAATAGTAATAATAATAATAATACTATGTGGATGAGCAATGGTCAATGGACAATCCAAAATTGTCCTTTTGGACTGAATTTCGGGTTGGGCCACAAAATCCAAATTTCACGCAAGGAAACTGAAGGGCCAGTTTTTTCCGAGGAATTGGGATCTGGGCTTAACTGTCGAAAGCCGTTATTGGCGGGAACTTCCCGTCCACGTCTGTGTCGCAGTAAAGCGCGCTCCGAATCTAGCATGACCACAAACAACAAAATTTTAACACAAATTGCTAATGCAGGATTAAACGATGGAAGGAAATCTGTTTTATGGGGTAATTTCCTCACTCCGATATTTTATTTTTCTTCGGATAGAGCTTAAGAAAAAGTGTTGTGTGAAAGTCTTGTGGGAGGTGTTCTAGCTATTGACTGAATTTTAAATGCTTCTATTCATGGAAACGGAGGAACACTTTTTTTTTTTTTTTTTTTGACTGAAAAGAGGAGGAACTTTGATACTTGGTCCCTGATCAAATCTGATTAATTATCAGTTCAAATATACAAAACCTTTTAGATTCAAATAAACATTATATCCACCTTTCACACATGTTCTCTAATTTAATAAAAAATCAAAAGTGAAGAATCGACTTTAAGAAGTGAAGAATTAAATTATTTGAGTAAGCAATTCATATTTTTACACAAAGAAACTTCTTTTTGGGTACTTTTTTTTCCTATGAACATCAAACGAAGTTCTGTCTTATTTGAAGAGAAATAATCCCATTCATCGTTGAGATAAATGATGCGCCGTGATGAACTAGAGTTATGAGAGAGCATGAGAATAATCATCAGTGCAAATCAATATTGATCAGGCCACAAAAATGCCCCCATTGCAAATTTCCTCTTCTCTTCAAAGCTACCTTTGAAATCAATTAACCCATATTCTCTCAGAAGCAAATCGATCTTCCATTCCTCCATCTTCTCGTAGTCACCTTTTTTGTATCGAGGATAATGAAGAGGCATTTGAAACCCTGAACCTGAAGTATAAGCTTCCCTCTTAATTATGTCCATTTCGGACATAACCAACTTCTTTGAGCTCTCGAGGTTCCCAAAATCATGGTTAGTCTGCACCTTGGTCTCTGTATTAGAGGACCCTAAACCATGATATGCTGAATGAGTAAGCCATCTCAAATCCATCCTCTCTCTCTCTCTTTCTCAAAGAATTGAATGTTAAACCAAGCTTCAGAAGGGGGCACCTCTATATATATAAATTGGTCATTATGTGTGAGACTACAAAAACTTCCCCATTATGTGGCGTAAGTAATGTATAGAATCCCATATCAAAAATGGGGGTTTGAAATTTCGATGGCTACTTACTTAAATTGAGATTTGTCATCATGTATGGTGTCCAATGGGCTGCTACACGAAAGGCCAGTGTTCCTTGTCTTGATCTCTATTCGTATCTCACATAACAATAATAAATGAATTACGTGGTCCGTTTACCGTGTTCCCTTGACATCATCTTTCAATAATGTTCTTTCAAAAAAAAAAAATTATCAACCATGTTTCAATGATGTGGAGCGGCTTCTGAACTAGTCGCGTTCCTTAATTCATATGATTGAATTGTATCTTCTTTGTTTTAGTGTTTTACAAGCGTTTGCAAGGGTTGTAGGCAGAGTGAAACAAGAATAGATCAGCAAAACAAGCAAGAGATTGGAGTCTGCAGCCCAATTTTCCTAAGGATTCTCATCACGGTAGATTGACACGGTACTTGAATTAATCAATCAACTAATTAACTGCATAAAATTTATTAATTGACCATATTGTCTATGTGTACAATATTATAATCATTTGATCAATTGAATATACTATATGGTCTTTTGATCTAATAGCCACAGTTTTCATGCAAATATATATCTATGTTTGTACAAATTTGTTTGTATAATTAAGATGGAGACCCTCTCAAGTTTGCTTTCTAGGTTGAGAGAAAAGTTAGTGAAATCTCGACATTTTTTTTCTTTTTGAGAAAATGTGTAGAAGAAGAGTGGAAGACACATCAAATTTCTATTCATAAAACTATAATTATAACTCGTATATACAATTGTTGAAACATTATTTAGAAAAATTAATATCACGACATTCTAAATGGTGATTTAGTTTTTTTTTCTTTCTACTTTTTTTTTAAAAATTTGACTTTATATTCCATTTGTTTTTTCTCTTATTCCTTTTGAAACTATCTTCTAAGCAAAAAAAAGATCTAAAATTTCAAAAAAATTGAAAAATTTATTTATATGATAATTGTACAAATAAAAATAAATTATGTGTCTTCATGCACACTACATGTATACAAACGCACATTACATATAAAATAGAGAAAGAATATACCGCTGGCCTCAAATAAAGAAGACAGACAAGTCTGCAAAATTAGACCTCTATGAAAAGCTGCCTTGTATCTCTTCCACCAGGGCCAACACTCAATGAAAATTTTGAACTCTCAACTTAAATTCTATAAGTTTGCTGCTTTGCTCTTATTCCCAACCAAACTAAATTGGTTGGTTACTCTTGCTCCCCAATAATTTGAATTAAAAAATGGCACGAAATGGAAGTCTTTGTTCATAGTTCATCTCCCAATGAACTTGGTCTGACCTGTGTGCACCCTAGCTAGATACATTTATTTCAGCCGCATCTCTTTGTAACAACACACATATTTAAAAAAAAAAATTGAAAATTTTTTTCTGTATATATACATAACTTTTTTTTTTACAACCAAAATAAGTAAGTAGAGATGATACTTACAGATTAACTAATGAAATTGTAATCTCTCACGACTTAAGATAGATCAAACTATTTACATTGAATCTGTGATGGAACAAACCTACCAACTTAGTAAGTGTTACCAAAAAATTTGTAATCTCGTAAAGCGAATGTGACATCACTTAACTTAGTTGTTGTTAGACCAGTTTTTTTACTATCTCAACCACATAAAAGATGGTGTATATATATATATATATATATATATATATTTTTTTTTTTTTTTAATTTTATTTTTCTTATAGGATCTCTACCTCCTTTTACATCCAATTCCTTTTCCCATGTGTACATAAATATGTATTATCTGCTTTTCTATGCATGTATGCTGAGTATATTCTGTGCAGGAAGCCCAGTACTTGTCTAGCTCAACCATAAGCTCTTTGTTCATATATATCTGATTTTCCCACGATATAAGTTCCAGTTGTACCAAAAACCTCCTGAACCAAATCTAAACACCCCCAGGCTTGTCTCTCTTGAGGTTACTGCCTTGTCTCTCTCAATGTCTGAGTTACACCAAAAAAATAAGCTAACATTTTTTTTCTTATCTAATTTTCCTAATTTCCTTTCCAAAGTGCGCATATGCATCATGCATGTTTCCATACATTTTCTTCAGGTGCATGCAAATGTTTCCCTGCTATTCTGGTTTATTAGAGCTTGGAACATATACATGTGCAGGTCCAATGATGAGAGGATCAGATCTACGTAGATTTCTGGATGATTGGAGACTTGGCACAGTGCTTTCAATGGTTACCATGTTCGGTTCTGTGATTGCTGTATTCCTGGGTACTAGATATCTTACTCTGTCTCTCGTTCTCTATTTCATGTCATAGTTCTAAATTTATTCAGCAAAGATTTTCAAGATTTACCCTTATAAAAAGGAGTTTCAGGATTCAATGTGCACATGCATGGTCATGGAATTGAATTTTCTTACTTGACAGATGCTTAATCAAATGATGAACAGAGCGCAATTTCAAGATTGTTCTATTTTTTGGGTTCGAATAAAATTTATGAATAGAAAAGAAGACATGAATGCGTTGTTATTACATTTAGTTTGGATATCAGCAACGTTAAGGCGCCGTTCATTCATTTTGCTTTGTCCCAATGAAAAGCAAATTGCAAATTCCAAGCATTCAGACCGTGCGGCTGCTAGCTTGGATATCCTTTTTTTTTTTTAAGTAATTGCCGTTTAGCCTAAATTAAATTTTCAGATTTTAATTAAGAAGATTTTTAGTTTGACTCGATATTTTTTTTATATGTATAACTCATTTAGAATTTAAAAAATTTTGAATTAAATTAAAAATTTCTATAAATTGCCTCTATTGTTAAAAAAAATGTCACTTCTAAATATTATCCTTCTTTTGGTCCGCTGAGAGTCGAGGGAAATGTAGCACGCATCTCAACGTGCGATTATGCATGCATCGATCAAAGATTGCATTGCACAGGCCTTACTGTCCCACAAAAACAAAAAACAAACAAAAAAAGAAAAAAAAAAACACAATTTTCAAGTTCCAGGAAGGGTTTTAATCAAATTAAATTTTTCTTACAGTACCTACCCATGGCCTCAACTGAATGCTATACACCTACGGAGATATAGGACGAACCCTTGGACCTGGGTATCTGGGTTTAGTAATTAATGTTTTCAGTAGCTGCACGTGTTATTGAAATGTTTGTTGACCAGTTGGTAACATATACTCATTCCAGCATGAACTATTTAGTTTAATTTAAACAGGACACATGTAAACACGTTATTCATATAATGACATTTAATAAATTATTCGTATTTTTTAAAAACTTAACTATTAAATAGTTCATATCATTACATATCTACTTATATTCAACTATAGATGAGCCAGCGAAATTTTTTCCCATTCATTATTACAATGTTGCAGTGGCGGAGTTAATTCACGGGGATGCTTTTAACGGAGCCAACATTAAAAGACCAGCCTTTTCCAAGGAGAAGAGCATCCTTGCTAATAGGAAGCTACTGCAATCCAACGGTAAAGGTTCTCCCTCTCTTCAATTCTCTATCGCTCTGGCTACCCTTTTTCTTGTAAAACTCAACAGTCAGTACCGCTCAATGAAGGCAAATGTAGACTAAAATATTTGATTACTTCAAGCCTAAGCCTAAGTCTGGTTCAGCCGGAAGAATGGGCTAAGCACTAGACGTTATTTTGTTATAGTTAGGAGGAATGTTAAAAGGCCAAAAAAAAAAAAATTCACTGATACTTAGAATACTAAATCAACTGTTTAAAAGTTCATCTCAGTCTAAAGATTTGATTATCATTATACCCACGAAATGATATTTTCCTAGTCAAAAAAAAAAAAAGAACACTAAATCAAGATATTTCAACAAAAGTAGCTTAATTAGTTTTATTCGAAACACAAGATTTGTGTGTGTGTGTGTGTGAAAGAGAGAGAGAGAGACATTGTTGAAAGAGAGAGCAAACAAATTCTAAAGATCAGCTCAAGTGATTACTAATTTTATTAGTTAAAAATAGAATCGAGAATTTGACTCTTGTCACATTTTTCCTCTTTCTTCTTTGTATATAGGTTTTTAATCATTTTTAAGACCAAAAAAAAAAAAGCGAGAGAGAGAGAGAGCAAACCGAAATCAATGGGCCTATAGTATGCTGGGGCCTAAATGGAGAGTGACCACAAATTAATTTTGTCCAAGCATGCCTTTAAAATGGGCAGGTCAAGCTAGGGGATGGGCTCTGAAGCCCACAATAGGGTCCAGGGAGTGGGCCACCCCTTTCTCTTTCGGTCCATCAATATATACTTAATGGCCCACCTGTCCATCGAGTGAAACTCGTCCACCTCATTTCCATTTTTCTTTTTATTGTCTTTATTTTTTCTTGTTTCGGTCTTTGGTAAATGAATGACAAATTAATTTGGAACCTGTTACAAATAATTAACCTTCAATTGCTAGTTCAAAACTTTAAACGGTTAGTAATATAAGACAGTTAGCTGATTTAAATATAATTATTAGGAGATGCAGGAGACCAAATCTACCCCAAATCACAAAAAATTTGAATTCTTTCTTCAATAATAATAATAATAATAATGATGATGGATTTTTTTTTTTAATAAAAGAAAAGAAAACGGTACAGGGACTTTAACAAGAGCCCAAGTATAACGCTAGTCTGCCATCAAATTCCCAACCAAATTGGGGTTGGGGGTGGCAAGGGGGAAGAGAGAGGGTCAAAGACAAATAATCTTATTTCTTACGGCCCAAAATTTTTTTTTTTTTTTTTGTGCGTTCAAAGGAGCTACAGCACAAAAAGGATGAAGTTGAACTTTCCTCCTTGGTAGTTAGTGCTAATTAATTGGACAAAACCCAATCATCACGAATTCTACTCATTTTAGTTTGGCAAAAGCACTTTTTCTCTTGGTACTCCTCTGTTTTTTCTTTAATTATTTATAATTAAAATTTAAATTCAAAATCTAGACAAGTCCAACAACACTTATTAGACTATATTGTTATGCATAGTTATTAAATCCGGCCCAGCCCGGCCGGTCGGACCGGTGACCTAGTGACCCGGGCATTAGGTCGGGTCGGTTCGCGTGAATAGTAATAGGATCATTTGAATAATAAAAAATTATTATTTTTTTCACTTTTTTACTGTACAAACAGTAAAAATAATAATTTTTAAATAATGAACAGTGGTCAAACAATTAAAAAAATTATAATTTTTTCATTTTTTACGGTGTAAACGATAAAAATAATATTTTTTTAATGATAAATAGTGTTCAAACAGTAAAAATTATAAATTTTTTTCATTTTTTACTACTTGAACAATAATATTTGTATAATATTTACACACTAAAATTTTTTTTTTTAACTTTTTACTGTGTAAATGATAAAAATAATATTTTCATAATACTAAACAGTATTACACAATATTTTTTTTGTACAATTTAATAATTTTTTATTTTTTATAATCTATTTTTCTGTATGCAATAATTTAATATTGTTCATATATCAAATAATATGTTACAATTGACCTTAAAAAATAATTTTTTAAGAATTTTTATCAAAATTTTAATTAGTATAAACTACTTTTTAATTTGTGAAAATATAATTATTATGTTAAATTGTACAAAAAATTTATATATATTATTTGATATATTCATTTTCTTAAAAATTACCCATTGGTTGAACTAATAACCCACTGGTTGAACCAATGGCCCACTGACCCAGTCGCCTGATCGAGTCAATGTCCGAACCGATTTTAATAACTATGCTGTTATGTTATTCTCATTTTCACTTATTAGTCTGTTATTTTCACTTATTAGTATGTCAAGACTTATATACTTTACACTCAATTAGTCTGAATGACATGAAACACATATATTTCATCTTAGTGCAATAGTTGGAATCTCTTCCTCATCCTCGCTCTCTCCTTAATTCTCATACCTTCTATTTCATACTAAAAAAGAAAAAAAAAAAATTTGCTTATAGTTGAGGGTGACATGGTCACTAGTACTTAGATTGTTTTCAAGACTAAAATTCTTCAGTTTTAGTTTCTGACGAAACGAAGAAAAAAATAAAGAAAAGAAAGAGGCATGAATAATTACACAATTCAGTAGATTGAAAAAACCGGGGCCCTCAAATTACAAGCGGCAACCAACGTTTGTGTTGTGTTGAGGCCAATTATGGTAGGCTGCTAAAGCAACCATAATTACAGCCATTTGCATCAAATGCAGAATGACCTGTTCAAGCAAAGAAGAATGCATATGCATTCTGTTCAACTGTGGCCTTTTTACAATTGTGACAATGTTTTGAGTTTTGACACCGATAATCCATAACTTTGCGATCCTCCAAAACAGACTATGGTGATGGGAATCGCTTAGGAGTATCATGCTCAAAGGACGATGTATCCATATCACAGGGCTCAACAACCCCACTTCCTAGCGGAATTCCGTCCTACACAGTGCAAATTCTGAATGTGTGCGTCTCAGGTTGCAGTGTTTCCAATATTCACATCAGCTGTGGGTGGTTCAGCTCAGCTCGGTTGGTTAACCCCAGAGTGTTCAGGCGAGTTTACTACGACGACTGCCTTGTCAATGACGGAGAGGCTCTTGGCCCTGGAGAAACTCTCTCCTTCCAGTATGCTAACAGTTTCCCTTACTCCCTCACGGTTTCTTCTGTAACTTGTTGCTGATCAATCAGTGTAGCTGCTCCCAATCCTAACCCAAGTTGGCATCGAACTATTGCTTGTTGTTAACCATATAAGACAGATAGTGGGTACTGCAGGAAGTAAGATTAGCAAATGGTGGTGCTGCTTTTGTACTATATATGTGCGTATGGTAATCTTGAGGCCTTTATCTACTAAAAGGAAATCCCACAAGCTGTGCTTTGCTCTGTTTCATTGATGGTCATACGTGAAATGAAAGCAAGCCGAATGGCATGATGCTTGGGCTAAATATCAAACCATATTTGATATCTGCTTGCTTATGATGTGAAATTCTTTCATTCTTAATTCTACTGAAATCGCATTCCCCATATATAAGAATTAATATGATCTAAGCTGTACTGGGGATTGGTAACTATCACTTTGCCTTTCCCTTCTAAATTCTGCTTCTCGTAACATTTTAAATGTTAGAATTCTATCACTATTGTCCAATCCTGCATAATTCTTGTATTTAGTGTTGTGTAGAGTCCAAGTTCATTTGTTAAGATATGTCCAAATCATATCCTTGATTTGCATCAATCTTCCCTAATATGATATGGTCAATATTTCATGAATTTACTTTGATTTTCTTTCCCTATTTTGTACAGAGATTGCTATTTAAATTGATTTAACAAGCTCAGAAGTCGGATCAGAAACCTATTCTTACTCTAGCTTTGATCATTAAATTTCCCTTTCCCTTAACAAATTACTGTGCCTAGCCCATTGCGGGAACATTTACCTTTGAGTGGCGCTTTTAGCAAGGAATTTGCCTAAATACGATTATCTACGTCAAACATTACATTACACCATTCCATTCCTAAAAGAAAATATATAATATAAAGCTATATTATAATTAAGTCCCTAGGCTCCTTTATTTTTTTTTTTTCTTAAACAAAACTTTTGTAAATTTATAGGAAGACCAATTCAGACAAGACATCTTCATAATTGCTGTTATAACAATGTTTATCTTTCAAGGTCCAAAAACACAACTCAGACATTATACGACATTTTAATTTTCTATAATTAATATGAACGATCATGATTAGATCGAATCCCTTCACCTAATAAGCGTAAGACCAAAATTTGAGTATGCTTTCATTTAATGAAACGCAGAATCCAACAGGCCGGGCTTTGAAATGGACTCGTGCTCAAGTAAAACATCCAACAGGCCCTGGACCACGTCCAGGAGTCAAACAAGGGCCCAGCCCATTGCTCGAATCTTCAATATGCATTTTAGCATTAAAATATTATTTTCTTTAAAATATTAGTAGATACAAAGGACGTCTGCGATATTAAACTTTTACTGTCTATAGTTGACCAGAGATCAAGCGTATGCTGCAGTCGGGATAGTGAATGCCGGGACCTTGTTGGATTTTTCTTGGGTTTGAGTTAAGAGCTCGATCAATGTCCATCTAATCATCTATCGTAAACTGTTCAACCTAATTTGGAGTGAGCTCCAGTATTTTTTTATGAATTTTGGCCAATAAAAAAGAGTATTTTTGCTCATTAAGTTTTTTGGTTACATTATTAAAACGTATAATTTCATTAACATAGGATCCAGTTGTTTTCTTTTATAGCATACATAAAAATTATAATATAAAATTTTAACGCATTATATTATTTAGTCACTCATAAAGTAACAGATGACTATAATTAATATTCTGAGTGACCTCATTTACTGCAACTATATTTTTACCATTAAGTAAAAAGTAATTCTTTTTAAATGATTCTAAATCACCTACATTATATATTTTAAGTTCAACAAATTTCGATAACTGCTAAGAGCATATATAACTTTAGCCTCCCTTACAACTTGAGTTTGCTGAGAGGGAACAAAATGGAATGCAAAAGTTCATATGAATACTCATTGGTTGTATTTCCCAGACAGTAGATGAAGTTTAAATAGCAATCTATTGCTTGTTTATAGCATGTAGAAAAATGATAAAGGCTTCTTCTGTCATTTTGAAGGTTACTTTCCTCTCGAAAAACTTGATCACAAAAATATTTGCCCCCATTTTTGAATTTTTTTTAATATAAAATAGAAATAAGATGCACATATTGTGAGAATGTAAAAAATTAAAAAGAATTTTAAAATTTGAAAAGAGAGTAAGGTTATTTATTCAGATTTATAGTTAAAAGTATATAATAGTGATATACTTATTAATCCCTATATTAAATATTTGTATTTGATTTTTGTTTGGTATATTGCAATATATCTCAAGAGACAAATAAAGAATTCAGTTTGAGTTTGCCTGCGTACAAAAGTGAAAATAGTAAAATCTTTGAAAATTCATTTTAGACTGAGACTGATTGTCCTATAAATTGTTTTTGGAGATGTGTTGTTCCTATTAGGCAATGCATTGATTTATTACAAGTAATTTTAACTTATAAGATATAATGATATTAAATTCAACTTAAGTCTAAACTATATTACAAATTGTCTTTCCACTAGTTGAAGCCAACATCTTACGCAACATATGGTGAAAATAAAATTAATTACAAAGTATTCCAATGATTTGAATAGGGAATTTACGACAGCATTTGTTTTCTTCTATTCTGTTATGATGCTATTTGAACGTTCTTCTTTTCTCTTCTTTATGTATATTTGAGATATTTTCTTATTATTTTTTCTTTTGTAACATGTTTTTTTTTTTGGAGCACAGTATTTCATTCTTTTGTAATTATTTTCTTTTATTATAATATTTTAAATATATAAAATATTAATTACAGTCAAAATAGTACTGTATAATACAGTCAAATTTTTTTTTTGAATAAGTATTATATTCTTATTAATTAAATCTTAGAATGCTACAATTTACCTTATTATAATTTACTTTAATTTATTGAATTTGCTAAAAAAAAAAATTTAAATACTTTTATTTCTTTTCTTCTTTTGAGGTGGTCCATTCATGTGCTTTCCATTTTCCATCTCTAATTGAATTTTCCTTTATTCCTATTGGGCCACGTTAATGGGGAGTTGGGAACAAGGTTGCAGGGACAACCTTGTCGGGTTACGAAACTTTTCTTTTGTTTTTTGTTTTTTGGTTCCAATTTTCCGCCGTAGACGTTGTTTGGCACGCTCCTAAGCTAATAACGGGTACCCCATAAAAATGAAAAAAAACTTGACAATTGTGACGAAACTTTGTTGCCGCGGCCTCAACGTTTTCATGGTGTAGTTAGTAGTTTACTTAGGAATCTTGCGACCAATTCATACAAATTTTCCAACAAATACTAAAACGGATGTGGCATGGAGAGTAGATGCTATATATAATGCTACAGAACAAAAGATTTTTGAAAACTTAAGAGTTTTATATTTGAGCTGTTACGTTTTATTCTTAAGAAAAAGAGTATGGAGTTTCTAAATTTTGAAGAGATATTCAACTTACTTTTTATGTAGTTTTTTTGTCTAATAAATATCCAAAATTATTATTGCTAAATGTGTGAATAAAAAGATTATTTGTATCACATGATCACGGTTTTTTTTTTTTGGTCTACAATATCATGGGTTTTTTTTTTAATCTACATGATCATAGGTTTTAATCTTCAAGTTATTCAATAAAGATAAATATACATTTAGTCTCACATAATTCTAAAAATAATTGATAATTCTTATTATACACTACTAAATTAGTTTATCTATAAATTTATTGTAGAGATTAGTTTATTATATAATTGATTAGCGTAACTTTTTTTAGTAAAGCGGTAAAATTTTACTTTTATTTTTTCATTTTATTTGATAAAAAAATTATTCGTCCCAAAATGAGTAAAAAGAAAAAAAAAAAAGATAGTCAAAGAGCATCATTGGAAAAGTGTGGCTGTGTAGAATTTACAAGGGCGGTGTTTGACAGACGGATAAGCCTCTACATGGACTTTTACCAACCTTGTGGCCTTTTGATGACCCAGCAAGAAGTTAGTCAAAAATAAATAATTAAATATACATATATATTATGATATAATATTTGAATTTTATTAAGAAGATATATGAAAAAATCATAAAATAATTAGTTTAATTTTTTCAAAATAATAAAAAATTTATTTTTAAAAATTAAATTTTAAATATACTTAATATTATCTTATATGTATTTTATAGTATTTTAAATCTTGATTTTAATTTTTTTTAAAGAAAATTTTGTTAAAGAAAACTTCTTGTCTCTATAATTATTTTTTATTTTTTAATAATTTTTTCATATAGTTATTTGTGATTTGCGCTTGGAAAAAATTGTGGGCGAAGATATTTCGCCAACCCATATTAAAAGTATGTGGACGACTTTTTTTTTTTGGTACGTAAGTGTGTAAAAAAAATAGAAATAGAGCCGTCGGTTCTGACTGTTCAAAGATAATTACATAAGCAGAGGACTTATGAGCCCGTAACTTTGACGGCTACCGTTACACGATGAAAAAAAATTTATTAAGAAACTTTTAAAATATAATTTATCAAATTTATTGTATAAATTATTAAATTATAAATATAATTAAAAAAATTATTATTATTTTCGTTGTATGATAAATTTATAAAATTATAAAAACTTTTTAAATAGTTACATTTCAAAAGTTCTTTCAATAATTTTACTTTTTAACAACAACCTTTTTCTAACTTTGACTGTTGATTAAAAACCAAAAGCAAAAAAGAAAAGAAAGGCATAATAAACATGTTTGTGTTGGAATTTTCTGGAAATTACGTTGAGAGTATGACTATAAAAGAACTTCCCCAAGTAGCGCAAAATCAAGATTGGAGAAACCACACTGTGTAATGAGATGGAGGCACTCACTTTCTCTCCAAAGCTGAGTGCTCCAGTTTTCACTCCTTCAAGTAGTACCAATGGATCATTCCCAAATTTCCTTGTCTCCATTCCCTTTCAGTATTCTAATTCTTCCAGGCATTCTGTCAAGGTCTACTGCAGCAAAGCTGCAGCTGAGAGCATAACCAAAAGGCTGCCTCCAGGGCCAATGAAGTTGCCTATTATAGGAAACTTGCACAACTTGGTTGGCTCTCCACTGCCCCACCATGCTCTCAGAGACCTTGCCAAGGAGCATGGCCCTCTCATGCACCTCCAACTGGGGGAGATTCCTGCAGTGGTCGTGTCATCACCTGAGATGGCTGAAGAAGTTTTGAAGAACCAGGACCTGAATTTTGCTCAGAGGCGGCCCTTACTCGCCTCCAAGATCATCACCTATGAAGGCCAAGACATTGCCATGGCTCCATATGGGGATTACTGGAAGCAAATGAGGAAAGTTTCCACCACAGAACTCTTATCTCCCAAAAGGGTCCAATCCTTCTCTTCTATTCGCACCGATGAGGTCTCCGATCTCCTGGAATATATCCGGTCGACCGCGGGAACGCCAATCAATTTCAGCGAAAGGGCTTTCTTGCTGACAAACAGGGTAACCTGCAGAGCAGCGTTTGGCAGCAAGTGCTCGGAAGAGGATCAAGCGACAGTCTTGGAAGCCATGGAAGGTGTAGTGGAGTCGGCAGGAGGTTTCCATTTTCTTGATTTATTCCCTTCCCTAGAATTCCTTCAAGGAATTCTAGGCGTAGAAGCTCAATTAGAAGGACTCCGAGACAGATTAGACAAGGTGTTTGACAAGATTATACACGAGCACAAGGAGAAATTGTTAAACCAAGGCGGTGAATCAGGAGATGATGATCTTCTTGACGTTATTCTGAAGCTTCAAGGGAGCGGCAGTCTTCAGTGTCCTATTACCAGCAAAGCCCTCAAAGCTGTCATCTTGGTTAGTCACTTCAGCTATGAATTCCATATTCTTCTACAAGACCTTAGATATATCTTTAGCTTTTTGTTATCAAATTCATTCTCAATTAAAGATTAACCAATTGGATCCTTGAACCTTGTGCAGGATGTGTTCATTGCTGGATCTGACACTTCATCGGTGACGACAGAATGGACTATGGCAGAAATGATGAAACATCCAAGAGTCTTCAAGAAGGCACAAGCTGAAGTACGACAGGCCTTTAAAGGAAAGAAAACGATCACAGAAGCAGACGTTCAGGAATTGACCTACTTAAAGCATGTGGTGAAAGAAGCTTTGAGGCTACATCCTCCAGCACCTTTGTTGCTTCCAAGAGTCGCAAGAGAAGATTGTGAAATTGATGGATATTATGTAGCTGCCAAAACCAAACTGATAGTCAATGCGTGGGCGATCGGGAGAGATCCTAGGTACTGGTCTGATCCTGAGAGCTTCAAACCGGAGAGGTTCGAAAACAGTTCACTTGATTTCAAAGGGCTGCACTTCCAATTCATCCCTTTTGGAGCAGGAAGGAGGATTTGTCCAGGTATAACTTTTGGTCTGGCCAATATTGAGTACCCTCTTGCTCAATTACTCTACCATTTCGATTGGAAGCTCCCAGCTGGAGTCGCGCCAGAGAATTTTGACATGACTGAAATTTTTGGCGCAACCGTTGGAAGAAAAAATGACTTGTATTTGATTGCTACTCCTTACAAGCCTTCACACGGTGACTCAACCGAACGTATGGAGGAATGACAGTTATGAATTAAGGGAATTAAGAGTTATTGCAGATCATGTTACATTCCACCCATAGCACTCTGATCTTCATTACAAATACGTAATATTCCTGACGTTAGTATATATGTTGCTGCTAATACCATCAGGAATTGTCCTGCAATGGTTGTCTGTTTGTTGTATCAGATAGCAATAAAGGTTTTTGATTTCTTTTGTATTCCTCCCTGTTATGAACATTGGCATAACTAGATCATAGCAACTGGTTAAAGCAAGAAACACATAAATAAGCCCTCTAAAAGAGAAGGGAAGAAGAATTCCTCTTTGATTAGTCGAAATAAGCTACTTATTCCATCTAAATGGAGCTCATTAGTATTTTAACAGAATGAAATCAAGTTATAAAAAATAGTGTTTTCCATGTTGACCCACTATATAAACTAGCACTAGGACATGCATAAGCCAATAATTGTGAATTCATTAATCGTACCCACCATTCCCTTCTCGCACATGATCATTTGGAATTCCATTTGCACCTAGTTGTGGAAATTAGAGTCAGGTTGCAAGTGAAGTAAGTGCATTCTTGCACTTCCACTTTTAAATGATTGCATTATTTTTAACTTTTGAGTAAAAGATCTTATATGTCATGCTTTCCTTGTTGGCAGGCGGCCACAAATGTTCACTGGATGTAGCTACTATTTCACAAGGAAATACCAAATTTTTTAGTATCTCGAGGCTTGCTTGGGGTACACAAATATTCACAGCTTTCACATCAGTTTCATATTTTAAGTGGAAGTTTTGATGCTCATTACATTTCCAATTGGCCTGACATTGTCTCTTACGGACAATGTTACTGAGCTACCCCGACAGCAAGCTGAAATACATGATCTTTTTAGCTTAATTCCTATTATCTGTTATGTCTTTCCGGGCCTGGTGGCAGATATTGACATAGAAAGTGAAAAATATCGATGGATAGGGAGTGCTCGTATTGAATTCTGTGTATGTTCTCTTCTGTCATCAATCTTCAATTTGATTGTGCTATTTTCCATATCCTGTCTCACACAGACGCACACAAGCTCACACACATACACAAACAAGTAATGGTTGCCTAGCTTTGAGGGTTGAAAGACAATGTTTCCTTTTATTTTTTTATCCCCCTCTTTGGAATGTAAAAACTGCAAATTTCACGTTTTGGACAAAAAATTTTCATGCTTTACGATACATGCATAATATGCTTAAATCTATATCAAAAATAAATGTCTATTTTCTTCTTTTTTTTTATGGTTTTCTTCTCAAACTTCGGAGCTGGCTTCGCCTGACTGCTTTCTAGTTTGGGGGAAGGGTTTGCCGTAGTACTATGGAGAAACTTATTGACGCATTTCTTCGCAGCAGCCTCAATCACAACCTCCTGTAATGACGCCATTTCCACTACCTCTTCCAGTATGGCCGGTTTCACTAATTTCGCAATGGGACGAATCTGCTCACCTCACCCACTCAGAAAACCCGATACAAAAAACGAATCAGTAAGATGAGGGTTGTCGATCAATACCAAAGAATGGAGCTCTCCATACTCTTCCTGAAATTCCCGGACGGTGCCTTTTTATCGAAGCTTAAAGATCTCCTCCACCGCATCTGGCATCACTGGATCTCTGAAACGGCGACAGAAGTCATCCTCAAATTGCCTCCACGTAGCACGAGGCCTAGCCTTAAGCCATCCCTGGAACCATGTACCGCTTTTGCATCCAACTACATCACCACCGTTTTGAACTTGGCCTCCTCTGCAATCTCATACATCTGAAAATATCGGTTGCACTTCCGCAGCCAACAACGTGGATTATCCCCTTCAAACATTTGTAATTTGATCTTCGGAGGCTTAGGGGTAGGCTTATTACCGTGGCCAATCGTCTAGCTGGTATGAGAGCTGGTGTCTCCTGACTCCAGGGGTTGAATACGCGGCGTGAGAAGTAACCCTCTGCTGGAGGGAAAGAACGATGCCTCTATCGCCACCCCTTTGTCCTTAGAGGCCGGAGGCTAGCGGGAACGAAGGACCTCCATAAGTTGCCGAAACTGAGTCTCCATGCTGCGTTGGAACCGAACCTCCATGGACTTGAAGGAAGCCTGCATTTCCAGCCGAAATTCCTCTAGCTACTGTAGTTGTGCCGCCATTGTACCCAGGGGTTGCAGTTTCTCTTCCATCGACTGGAGCTGTACATCATGCTTACAAACATGCTCGTCGATAGTCTTCAAGCGCGTATTCTCCGCCATTGAGCACTTCTTTGCCAGAGTGAGTACCGCGGATCGGTGCTCTGTTAACAGATGACAAGGAACTATAGAATATTTTGGAAGAAAGAAACAGAGAACCAAGAAATTGGAGAGAAGAGAAGAGAGAAATATTATTAGAGAGAAGATTCCAGTGAGCCATAGAGCTACAATTTATTTAAGAAAAAAAGTTTTGTATCCGATTATTTTTATTTTAAAATTTGTCTTAATGAAAATAGTAATTGATATTTTTTTAAATGAATACTGATATTTTTGAAACGAACTATTATTTTTATATTACAAAAATATTACTCTATCATTTCAAAAATAATAGTTGTAGTCTCGCTCGTAATATTTTTCGAAATAAAAAATCTGAGATGTGTGCAAACGCTCTATCCTTAACTGTCTCACTCTATCTCCTACTCCACTGTATACTAAGCAAAACGTCACCTGATCGGCTAATCAGAATACAGGCGGTTACAACCACACAACATCAACATGAATAAAACAGCGAAGCGACGCAACAAAGCACACTGTCGTGCTCAACATCGCCAGCCTACTCAATAACAACCAACTACGCTTATTAGGCCTATCTACAATACTGAACTGGGCCTTCATAGCTAACGGGTCCTGACACGGAAATCAAACTTGTTTTCTTTTTTCGGCTAAATCGTCAACATCGTCGAATCTTGATTGATTCTTGGAATTCAAATGTAGGAAAAATTAGCCAACAAAGAAGTAGAAATTTTTTTAAAAAAAAAAAAAAGAAAGAAAATTGTGCTAAAAAGAAAATGAATTACAAACACCTGTACGATTTTCAAAATCAGTAACATCGTCGCTCTAGCAAATCTGCGTCGTCCAAGAACTCAAAATCCCAGCCAAGAAATTCTCCCTCTCGCTGCCTCTGTCGGACTCTCGCAATAGACGACGCCACTTTCGCACATCCGCTTGACCGTGGATGGACGCGAGAGTCGTTGAGAAGAAGGAAAAAAGAGACGTTGAGTGGGTTTTCCTTGGAGGGCTGGAGGGGACGGAAATGTACACGAGAGAAAAAAATAGTATTCTCCTTTTTTTTATACAAATTGGTTAAATTACGCACGTACCCTTTCTCCTCCTGTTGTGGATTTGCAAGTCAGATCCCATACGTGCATTTACATAAATACCCTTACCTTACTTTTTTTTTTTTTTTTTTTTTGGGGTCCCATTAGGGCTGGAGTCTGATTGAAACATCTTTACAGAGACCGCATTCTAAACCCTCGAATATCTCTCGGGCTAGGATTTGTGTTTTCTTCGATAAGTCAGCCTGCTGCTTGAATCAGAGATAGACTGTGGGCCTAACATAATGACCCAATTGTATCCCAAATGCCCTTGTTAGCACCCTGAAGTCATTAGGTTAGCTTGGGGAAAAAAAAAATTTATAGGAACAGGCCAGGACTTCACTTACATTACAAATTACCGTAGGTGACGTGTGGAATAGGTTGCGCCTGTGATGATGTGAAGTAAAGTCTTGATTTGCAAGTAATTCTCAAAATCTCTTTTGTGAAAGCATCTTGGGGCCCCCATTTGTAGTTCTACGAGATGACTTAAAATAACAAAGAAAAAGAGTGAACTATTGGAATTCAGAACCAGGAAAGTTGGATTACTGCCAGCATAGAGGTGGAGAAAGGAAAAGAAAAGATAATAAAATAAGATAATAATGCAGCACTTTAAGCAAATAAAACAACCAATGAGAAGAAATAGAGATTTCAGTCATTTTGACAAACCTGTCATGACCATTGACTTGAATTGGTCATGTGGCTCAGTTAAATGATGGAGAGACTCTCATCAGATTCCACATCCTCTTCCTAAATTTCTTCCCAATTGATTTCCTCTGAAATTTGTTCAAAGCTTGAAATTGCGTCGCCGAAACTAAGACGCCATGAAAAAGAAAAGAACAGAAATGAAGTTCCCGATCAATTTTTGCTTTTCTTAAATGTAGCATAGTACATGCACCTTATCTTCAATTGATACAGCAGGTTAGTAGAAAATGTCCTTATTTTCTTGTTAGTGCTTATTAATGAAAAAAAGGCAGACATTTAAATAATCATGTTCAACCTCACAAGTACGAAAAATGCTTCCATGCTAGTTATTATATTAAGCTAGTTTTGCTATGTAGCTATGTAGCTCCAGCTGACCGAAGAAAAAAAAGGAAAGCAAGATATTATTAATCCCCCTTATCATAGAGGAAGAAAAATAAGAAGTGAACAAAGTGGAGGAGAATACAGAAGACGGTAAATTATTATTCTTAACCTTACTAAAAACTGTATTCAGACAGTACTGGAATAAAGAAATTATGACATAACAAATCAAGCAGAATGATAGAAAGGTTCAAATAAGTAGAAAAGAAATATCTAATGCAAGCCCAACGAGGTCCTCTGTCCACTACAACTTCAGATAGTGTGCCTCCAAAACCTCCAGAAACATATAATTTTATTTTTGTCCTTGGCAGTGCTCAATTTTTTGAAGATCAACAAAGCAAACACAAATATACAAAGAATAAGTGCAAACATGTGAATCCATATCAAAAGATAAATGCAGCATATAACTAATTCCTCTCTCTCTCTGCCTTGTTAGTTCTCTAAAGAAGCAATCGTTAATGATCACTAATATAATTGGTCTATTTTTGATTGATTCTTTACAACTCTAACGATGGGGAGAGAAAGAGCTGCTCCCTAAACTGTGAAGAAATGCTGAAATTTGAGTCCTCAGACTCCAAAAGAATCACAAAAGAAGAAATGGCTATGGCTGAACAAGAAGAAAGAGGAAACAAACTCCAAATCTAATCCCAGAATCCATATTCAAGAAAAGATACCAAGGATGCTTTCTAAATAAGCACAAAGTAGCTATCATGAAAAAACAAATCAAGTGGGGCTGTTTGATAGTAGATACTTGTAATGTGAAGCCTAGTTTTCTACCTGACTTTCTCAACTAGAGAACTTATACTATCCATATTTCAAAAGCCGACTTATGGCGAGCCCAATTCTTGTTAACCCAATATCAAAGTCCTAAACAAATACAAGGATTTGACTGGTTCATGATCCAATATCAATATTTTTAATGTCCTAATTGAATTCATCAGGTTTCAAGGGCTTCTACGGTTATCTAGGGCTCAAATTATGAATTATAAAGAGAGAAGGCTAAGACTTCCCTTACCACTTACCACCATGGTTTCCTTGAACTCGATCTATACTAAAATGCTTTGTACTTGATTGAAGATATGTATGTCCTTCTCAATCTCAAATCTCTTTCTTGAATAGCATCACCAATGCCTCCACTTGAGTACTCTGCAAAAAATCCTGGAAGAGAAAGCACGAGAACTTTGGTTTTTTTTTTTTTTTTTCACAATACAAAGGAAAAAGAACTTTAACTTAAAAAGAAAACTTAATATACTAACCATTGCCAAACTCTGTTATTTTTCATTTCGACTACAAGGAAACTGCACAAATTCCACTGTTCTTGATTTCCATGATTTCCAAACTGGACTGTCATTCTTTAGACTCTCGAGATCGTTGAATCTTGATTGATTAATCAGCATTCAGAAAAATTAACCAAAATTGAAGAGGAAACAGAAAATAATTAACTAAAAAGATACATTATATGAACTGTTTCAAAGATCAATATCAGCGCTCCTCTGCATCCTCAAAGAATTGAAAAGCACAGAATAGAAAATCTTCCTCTTTCTGCATCTGCCAAATCCGTAGTCAGCACTGCCTTTTGCATATCACTACTAAGATTGAGGAAATCTGATATGCATGTTTGTAAATTTTGGTAAAAACTGAAGATAATGGGGTTTAAAACTTATATTTTGGAGGTGCAAAAGATTTACCCACCAATGGAAATTTTAACCATGGACATCCATCGAACTTTAAGATGCTGCCAGACATTATAATTTGGTGTCCTAGTTGGATGATGTCTATGGACCTTCAAATTCAATATGCACGGAATAACATTCTAAACATACTGAATAAAAGCAACCAATTTTTAACAAAAGAAAGGAGTCAGTAAAGGATTTTATATTCCAAGAAGCAACCAATTAATACTTAGGGGCCAACTATCAGTCTAGAAAAAAAAATAAACAATGACCATTCCAATCCTGTTTTGTCAGCTGATAGAGAAACATTTGTCCCAAATTAGCGGACCAAAGGACGGGGCAAGTTTTTAAAGTCTTCACAATAAGAGTGAAAGCAAATTCTTAAAATTCAAGGAAAAAAAACATAAAACAAAAATGTTAAAACATCTGGATATGAACTCAAAGCTGCAGCAAGCAAACTTCTCATTAGAAATCCAGAATCAACAACCCAAGCTGGTAATTGTGATATGTAACATGCTAACTACAGTTTCTTATGGCAAGAATCGTTAAGCAATATACTAAAAAGTGCTTATTGCATATTTCAAGAAAATTCTACCTGCAAGCCTGAGTGATCCTCTCTTTAAAGGATTATTTGGCATCAAAACAAGCATAATATCCTGCTTTAATGAAAACGCTTGCAGCATTCTGCACAATGCTATAAGAAAGTTCCATTAGCATATCAGATATAATTATTGAAGTTCAGAGTAACTTGCCTTCAATAGCTTTGTCACCAGAATCCAAAGATCTGGCCACCGTTCAGCCTGCTTGAGTAGCTATGATCACAACCTTTGAAACCGAAATTGCTAATGAACTAAAAGACAATATGTTTAATTACACCTGCAACAACACTTTGTTTAAGATTTGACCAATATGTGGCAGAATTTGAAAAACCAATGGACAAATGAGCCAGGAGCATATCAAAAAAGTAAGGTAATCCATGTTTAATTGAGTGCATAGAATCAAATGCAGGAATATAAAAAATTAAGGTAAATAATGCATCGTAGCCAATAAATATCCACATTAATTAGATACAATTAGACTAGAGTATTATTTCACTGACCACAATATTAGAGATTAAATTCACTAATATCTATAGTAGATCCAACAATACAACATATTAATTTTTTGTGATTTTATTCGGAATTGCATCCATCTTATAAAACTAGTGTTAGAAAACAAAAATATGATGTTATTACAGATCCAAGAAAACACATAATCACAAGTATAAAACAATTCTGAAGTTACATACCTAGGGAACACCAACTGCATATGTGCTGAAAAAAAGATCAGATACATGTGAGGCCTAGAAATTAAGAAGTCCATGGAGGATGGTGGACTCGCTTGATTCTGACACTTTAAAACCTGTCATTTGCAATGCAAACACCAATATAAGAATCACAAAAGAAGACGAAAAAAAAATCAGTAAAACTTGACCAAGAGGAAGTGCTCCGAGCCATATAAATATCCACACTGACATGCCATAATTGCAGATTGCAGTATTTCAAGTACAGGTTTAAAGAATTATTAGATGTCTATTAAGTCGTATTATATGGTAGTCAATTAGTGTAAATTTAATTATAAGACTCAAGAAATTAAATTTGCAAACAATACATGACGAAGAATATCAGTAAGTGATAAAGTTAGCATATTAGTTGAGGCCAAATAAATCCTTGAGTCGCTTCAAACTTTCACTGTTACCCATAAGGACCAGTTGAGTTAATCATTGTAAGAATTTTATCATCCATGAAAGGAAATGCATGCTTCACAATACAATTAACTATGCTCACATACTCATGCCCACCGCCTTGATGGCAGCAGAAAGAAAATGCCCTCCATGGCTGATCTGTAGAACATTTGCAGGGTTGTAAGAAATGGTTTAAAAAAGAGACAACAATCAAGATGTGAAAGAAAATTCAAGTCGCTTACCATATAGGTGAACTTGTAACAATTGTAAACTGAAAACAATAATGTAACTGATTGAAAAAGACCTGTTCCAATGTGTTCAGTGATCAATTGCTCAAGGTTTGCCTGCCTTGATGCTAATTAACCCCAAACCTGCAAATGACATTAGGTATTTAGAAAAATACTATAATTATCCTCATATCTGATAGTTCCCTAACCATGCATACATGATAAATATGTTATCCTCATATCTGGTTCTTGAAGAACACCATCGCTGCATCCACCGTGCTTTACCTTGCAAGATAACAAAGAAGAGAAAGTACAAAAGGAACTATGATAATTTTTAACAGGGAAAAAAAAAATTAGAACTAAAAAAAATAGATACCAAAGAAAATCTAATGTACGAACCCATTGCTAAACTAGCTGCTCTTTTCATCTTGTATACCAAGAACGTGATTCTTGAAAACCAACAAAAAGAAGAATTAACCAGATCTAAAGAGGAAACAAATAAGATTAACTAAGACGAAGAATTACATTATTATACGAACCTTTTGCATCCTCAAGGAACTGATGAGCATAGGATAGAAATTCTTCACCTCTTATCAAACCCACAAGTTAAATGTTATGTAATAATATAAGAAATAGAACAAAAAACAAGCACAACAAAGGTGAAAAAGAAAATCAAATACTGTCATCTAAATCAGTACCATCGTCGCAGCTGCATTAAACTCTCAAGACGGTTGAATTTTAATTGATTCTTTGACATCAAAAGTAGCAAAAACCGAAGAAGAAAGAAGCAGACATACAAAAAAAAAGGAAGAAGAAGAAAGATGAATTAAAAAAAAGAAAATGCATTACAGAAACCTAATGTACGAACCCATTACATACATAAGATTAACTAAAAGGAAAGAATTACATTATTACACAGAACCTTTATGAAAATCAATATCACTCCTCTCCTTCGCATCGTCAAGGAACAGAAGAGCATAGGATAGAAACTCTTCGCCTCCTATCAAACCCACAAGTCAAAATGCTATAATAAAGAGATATAAAAAAGAAACTAAGAAAAAGAAAAAGTGAAAAAGAAAATCAAACACCGTCGTCAAGATCAGTATCATCGTCCTCTCATTCTGCATCCTTAAACTCTTCAAATCGCAGAATCTTGATTGATTCTCGAAAATCAACGATACGAAAAGTTAGCCAAAATTGAGGATGGAATATACACAGAAAAAGAAAAATACCGACACATCATCGTCGCTGCCTCTCGACCTACACCATCAAAGAGCGGAAGAGACCATATGTAAATCTCTTTCTTGACAAAACACCCTCAATGCCACCATATGCGAATTCCGAGATCGAAAACAAGATTTGTCAGAGTACTAACCCACAATTAAAATATTATAATAAAAGAAATAGAACAAATAGTTAAAAAAAAATAGAAAATCAAATACCGTAATCTGAATCAGTATCATCGTCGCCGCCGACTTAAACTCTCAAGATGATCGAATCTTGATTGATTCTTGGAAATCAAAAGTAGGAAAACTCAACCAAGAAAGAAGCAGACATTAAGGAAAAAACAAGAAAGAAAGTTGAATTAGAAAAAAATAAATAAATAAAATGCATTACAAAAACCTGTACGATGAAAATCAGCATCAACATCACACTTGCACTGCGTCCTCGACGAACTGAAGATCCCGGCCCAGAAATTCCTCCTCTCGCCGCCTCTGTCCGATTCGGGTACTGAGCGGCGCTGGTTTCGCACTCCCGCTTGCCTGAGGATTGGTGAGAACTGCTTGACCGTATTTTTTGAAACTGAGAGAACTGAAAAGAACACGAGTTCCTCTGCACTGCGGGAGAAGAAGAGGAAGAGAGAGACGTTGAATAGCTTTTGTGAGAGGGGAAGGGCATTTATATAAGACTAATAAAAATAACGTATGCACCCAAAAAAATAAACAAATAAACAAAAAGAAAGTAACGCCTCCTACTCCAATAAGGAATGGTTTTTTTTTACGGAAATGTTTAAGACACACAGAATTCACACCAAAAAACAAACACAGCCGACGTGGACAGATGAAAAGACTATACGTACGTGGCATGGAGGATTAAAATAGAGAAGACGTGGTAAGGTCTTCAACTCCTCCCAAAGAAACACATATATTGCTCCCGTGCTGTTATTTCCTCCATAGAGAGAATAGCTTATAATAATAATGAAATATATTTTGGAGGACAGTGTCGTGTGAAGTTCTTCGCACAACTTAGCTCTACATACCCAACACATAAAATTGCCTCCGGTCCTCCGCTGCGACCACCATTGCCGTATCGCGTCATTGTGCTGTGGCCCCTGTTAAATTCCTTTCAACCAACCACCGTCTGTAACAGTACTTCCGGTATTACCATCTCCTTCAACTCGCCGAAATGAAAGAAGAAGATAAAATTAAATGCCCCCAAACTGTCTAAACCCGTAGTACACTAACTACCTCTACAATTTCATCTAACCACCCACAATCAAAGAGGAAATCGAAATTAAATGCCCAATCCAAAAGTAAAGCCCGATTTTCTGATATTTCTTTTGAATTTTGATTTCAGTTCTCAATTTTCTACTTCATAAACTCATTCTCGGTTCTTAAAGGAGAACCCTGGTTTCAAATTTCCTTTTTTTTTTAGTACAGTTTCAAATGCACTATTCACTCCACGTAGGACAACTGATTCACGCTTTTTAATCTTATTTGTCAGTGACAACTGGTTTTCCATGTCAGTGAGTATATCTTCGGTGTTCATCCGTCGGTGTATAGAGTTGGGCCCTTTTTTTTATTATTATTATTTTAATTACAACAAGATTTGATTAAATTACACAGCGGCTCTTCCTTATTTATTATGGTCTCTCAACTGTAAATTTACACAAGTAACCTTAACTATAGGTTTATGCATTGAAAAAACCTATTTGGCTGAGGGCACCGTACAATATAGCAGAAAAAAATTATACGGTGCAATAAAAATTTATAAAAAAATTATATATTGTATTAAATAAAATTATACGATTTATATAACTAGTTATTAAAAAAAATTTAATTTTTATTTAATTAATTATACGTCGTATAATTTTTTTTTAATATATCATATAATTTTCTTATAATTTTTCTATTATATCATATAATCACTACTTAATAACTCCTTAAAAAATAGTCACTCGGTCGTGTCCTTATGCATTTTATCAAAATATGAGACCGTCGTCCACCGTCATAAATAAAAGAAAGAAAATACTAAAGCAAGCACAAAATCAAGAAATCTAAATATGAAAAAACAAAGTAACAAAATATCTTAAATTCAAATTAAGAGCTGAGCATTGATTGCCAAGAAATCAAACAAAAGACTAAAGAAAAAATCTATTTGGTTATCATTTTAAGGAATTGTAAGTAATTTTTATTATATTATACGATATAATAGATGAATTATAAAAAAAAGTATAAGATATGTGAAATAAAATTATATAACTCGTATAAATAGTTATTAAAAAAAATTTAATTTTTATTAATTAGTTATATATCGTATAAATTTCTTATAGTCCATCTATTACATTGTATAATTTTCTCTTCTACGTCATATATAACAACTATTTAATAATTTTTTAAAAAATAATTATCTGATTGTGTCCACCCACCAGGAAAAAAAAAAAGTAAATCACGAAGAAAATCTAGAAATATGAAGTACATAGATGATTGGATCTATGAAACCCCAAGCACAAATTATCTATTTTGAGTACAGAAATATAGAAGAAAAAAATATATTTTTTTAATTACTTGATATAGTAATTCGGTTGTATTTTGATGTTTCTCTTTTTATATTAGTCCGAATTTAAGTTCTTACGATATAGTCTTTTTGCTAATAAAATGCTGCACACTGCATGAGTTCACGAATTATTAACACTAGAATTGAGTATGGGAGAAGCTCGTTCAGAATTACAGTATTTAGGTGGTGAGTCTGCTTCTATGAGAGTGATTAAATGGTATCCTTAATAAAAAAAATTATTTTAATTTTAACTCACAAATATTGTAGTCGGTATATTTATGAATATTTTTTTTATTAATTAAAAAAAAAGAAAATATACCTTTTTATAAGGCAAATAATGATCCACAAAACCGTGCGCTTAACAATGGGCTCACAGTTTCCAAAGGTTCCAACGGTGAAGCAAACACAAGCAACCCTCAGTTTTGAGTACAAAAGTGAAGGATTCTCGACTATTCGACTATTCCCAATGAAGAAGCAAATGGTTCTTTTTCTTTTTCTTTTTTTTTTTTCCTTCTTCCGTTTTAAAGGAAGCCCTTATTAATAAAAGCAGATATCTCTCTCCCCATTCAACTCTCTCCGCTGTTAAAATTATTTCGTAAATCAAATTTCAAGGAAAATCCATGAACACGTTTGTTGAAATAAGGATTGGCGGTAGGCAAAACGGAAACGTTTAGTCGGATTAAGATTCATTTTGATTTTGACCATCTTTCTTTTTTAAATTTACAACGGCTATTTCTTTTTCTGATTTAAGTTTAAATAATTAAATAAAATAAATAAACAACTTTGTCCTTGGAATTTTGATTGGAACAAACAGCAATAATTTTTTATTCTTGAAGGCCTTCACTTCACCTCCGAGATGGTAAACTGTAAAAATTTTTAAAGGCATTGGGCTTTAACCAGAAGAGTGGCCGAAGTCTCTTTGCAAGGCCTGTAGCCTGGAGGTCAGGCCAAGATAGAACTTGGACAATCTAATCAAGAATCTGTTGACCCAAGCAGCCTTGTGACTTGCGCGATGCGGTACAAAAGCCCAACTTAATAATAGGGTAATTTTAAATTTGAGGTAAAATTATATGAGTTTTAAAATAAATGACGTAAAATTAAATGCACTTTTACGTGATAAAAGTGCATTTAATAGGCACCAAGAGCATTTAATATCTTTGCATTTTAACGTTTTGCAGAAAATAAAATGTTAGATACAAAAAATGGTTGGAAAATAGAAACTAGATTAATGTGGGATGTTTGACAGAAAGAAATTTTTTTAAAAAAAAAAATAGATTTGTTCCCAAAAAAAATTGGGGAAAAAAAAAAGCTATAACCGGGAGCTAATATATATTTTCGAACGGGACAAGTCCGAATCCCTCTGATACGTTCAGGTAAAAAAAACAACTATAATCTTATATCTTATATTCAATATTATAGTTAAAAAGTTGATAGAAATTAGAAATGAAAAGTTACCACAAATGATATTACAAAAAAGGTAAATGAATCTAATTTAGTTAAATGTCATAAAATCTTGCATAATTGGTTCATTTAATTAATTTAAATATCATTGACTGTGAATTGATTGTTATCTCATTAAAATATTGATATGCTAAAATCAAGAAGAGCTTAAAATGGAAATTATTGTGTTTAAATTTGTAAGGTTATAATATCAACAAATAAACATATTTAATCTAATTTGTTAAAATCATTCAATAAAATCTCAAATCCAAAAACATTGATAAATAATAACGTTATTGAACTTCACCTTAAATTAATCTATTGAATCTGAATTTAGATAACTAGTAATTGTTAAAAACAAACACGACATTAGTTATAATAAAATAAAATAATTAAAACTAAGTAAAATTAAATATTTAACTCACACGAAATGCGGACTAAACACTAGATTTTATATATTTTAGATATCTTATGGTTGAGAAAATTTTTCATTTAATTAATATAAGAAAGCAGAAGATCGAACTTAATTGAAATAACAGAAAATGCATGTCTTCTATTGAGAGAATTGTGGTTCCAACCATATTTCTCCTTCTCACATGCTTCCTTCTCAATAATGAGTTATCATTTTTACTATAATCGAAAATCAAAAAAACATTAAATGCTAAAAAAAGAAGGAAAAAAGTTTGCATGCCTTTTTTTTTGGATTAATTGCATGCCTATTTTTTAAGTGCTGACTGATGTGCTGAATAAAAAATAATAGCAATTTTTATAAGAAAAATGATAATATTTATAATAAAAATAATAAAATTTAACTATTATTATTTTTTATTATAAAAGTTATTAATTTTATTATAAAAATAATTAATCTTACTATATTCAATATATTAACCGACATATTAAAAATGATAAATGTATTAATACTTAAAAAAAAGGAACGAAATGGTAAATGCCAAAGAGAAGAAGTGCATTTAATGCGGAGGAAGTGTCCGTTGCATTTCACACGTTAAGTAAAGCATTACCAAAATGATATTCAGCTTTGGGTGCATCCCCGGGCCCAACCGTTCAGGGAATCGGAGATAAATTTGCCAGGCTTAGGTGACCAACGGCCCAATATTTTTTAAGATTGTGGTTTGGACGGTTGGACCTATTGGACCACATTTGCACAATTCTCTGGACTGCCATCAAGTTCTCCATCTCATCTCGCTGACATCGCGGTGGGACATCTTCTTACTCTTAAATTTTTTTTATTAAAAGAAATTCTAAGACCAGCGCCCAAATCAGTCAATTAACACGCATACCTTAAAGTACTTATTTCATGGTATTAAAGCATATAAAATCTTGCATTAATAAAATATAAAAATTTAACATGATTTATAATATTTTTAAATTTTTTTTCTTATTAACTTAAATTTTTAAATAGATTTGAGATCTCTAGAGATTTTTTTTTTATTTTTTTGACATAGGACAACTATAGACCAAACTTTCTTGGTCTTTTGATACTCCCGCACACAAATTCACTATGCTATTGATATTAATCTCTTTTAGCATTTTTTACAATTTGACTTACCCTTCGAACCACATTTTTTCTCTTCGTTTCGTCAATAAGAAATTTTTCTAACCAAAAAGATCATGCCGAAACAAGGGGCTTTTACAATTATGAAAAATTTAAATTTAGTGAAATGTAAAAAAAAAAAAAAAAATTGTCCTTTGTTCGGGGCATCTGTTCTTAAATTCGGTTTCGGTTGCATATGATATTAATTGCTATTTTTCGTACAAAGAAATTGAAAATAAAAATGAATATATATTTTACCATCCACCCATGTTATTTGTTAATATTTTATAGATTTTAAGCAGGCAGAAAAATCAAAACGACAACGTTTTATGAGCACGAAACCCAACGGCTAAAAACTTTGAAAATGCGAGAACGAGCAAGTAACTGCAGATATAATTAAAAAAAAAAAAAGTGTGTAACGGAAGCTAATGCATAACATAATAAATAAATAAAATTTTTATTTTAACTCTTTCTTTTAGTTAAGTGTAATGTAGTATAATTAATAGTATTTATTTAAATAATAAATTAAAAATAATATTTAAATAATATTAAATTATAAATTAATTTTATTTATTAAAAAAAATAAATATTAGTAATAAAATATTGAATCCGCATCACAAGCGGATTTTGTTACCCATCCCCTGTTTCTTTTTGCAATCGTCAGAATTGACTAACGGTAGACGCGCCTTCTCCCCTCCAGAGTCGGTGGCAGAGCCATCAGCCATGGCAGAGGCCCCTCTTCCCCGAGTCAGAGCCAACGGAACTATTGCTGTTTTTTCCTTCTCTATTTCTTTTACCCTCTATTTGTTTTTGCATTGGAAATGAATTGAAATGAAAATTTTAAATCCCAACACACTTTCCACCGTTTGAGTAAGTGTGAAAAAAATGTAAGAATTAATGTACCGTACAGTATCTTTTCACTATTTGGTCAAAGAAAGAAAAGAACAAAAAAATATGAAAGCGAAATGATTAAAATAATTCTAATTTTATTTTATTAATTTTAATTTATTATTTAATTATTTATAAATAAATTTGATAATTTTATTCATACATTTTCTTTCACAACTTTTTCATTATTTTCTTATAATTTTTTTCTGCTAAAATCTCGCGATCCAAACAAATCTTAATGTTTTTTCTCTTTCTTTTACGTACAGCGAGATTTGCGAAAGAGAAGACAATATGGCTTCCGCATTATAGCCGGTAAAAGCTTTCTCCGTCAGGCCCGCCGGCCATGGGAAGGGAGAGAGCCCTGAGGCGGGGGTTCAGAGAAATTTTTCTTTCTTTTCTGAGTTGATTGTGCTGTGCTTTCTTTTTGTGTTATCTTTCCCTTTTTATTCGGTCCATTTTCTCGATCTTCTTGGTATTTTCTTGTCCCTTTCTTTCTTTGTTCTTTAATTGTCTTCTTGATATATCCCTCTTTTCTTTATTTGGGCTGATTTTTTAAGTATTCTTTTTGTTCACGATCTGCTCTTTTTTTTTTTTCTTCAATTATCTTTGTTCTTGAGATTCTTGATTATTCCTGAATTATATGTCCTCTTTATTTGTGCTCATCTTGATTTTACTATTTTGCCTTTTTTAATACTTTAATAACGTTCTTTATTTATTTCTTGTTATTCTGTTTCAGAAATGTAAATTTCTGATCTTTTGTTGATTCCATTCTGCTTCTATCTAATGTTTGGTTCGTGATTTTTCTTGTTTTTTTTTTTAAATCATGCGAATTTGTTCTACTATTTGGTGTTTTTTATTTCTTGATTTTCTTGTTCTTGCACAGTTTGAACGATCCTTAATGAATTGTGTGCTTCATCTTTCAAACATTTATCCACGCACCCTTTTATCCTCTTACCTCTTTTCTTTATTTGTTTTGCACTGAGATTATTCCTAGTAATGCTTCAGTAATCTGATCTCTTTTTGGGTTATGTCTTCGAGCAAATATGGCTTTTTCTTTCTTTCTTTTTTTTTTTTTGGTCTGACAAGCAAATATAATTGCGTGGGTGTTTGGTTTTGGATTTTAAGAGTTATTGCTGTTATTATTTTTTAAAAAAGTAAAAAAATTGATATTTAATTAAATAAAAAATAAGTTGTTAACGTTTTATTTGGAGTGTAAAAAGAGTGGGAAGAGAAAGTGGTCAGAAAGAAAACGGAGGGAAATAATCTAATTTCCTCTTATATTATTTAGAGTGATAAGAAAAATGTGAGAAAAAATGTAGAGAGAAAATAAAAATTTATTTAGATATGAGAAAAAAGTGGAAATAAAGAAATTTTTTAATTACAAATGACAATTATATAGTCATATTTTTTTATAGTTAATAATAATTTTATTTACCAAAAATGCTAAGAAACATATTTGTATAATATATAAAACTAAAGTAATGTATATAAGTGATTTATATATATTTGTATATATATAAATAAAATAATAAGTTAAATTATAAAAAAATATTGCAGAATTTAGCACAAAAAATGCCTAGAATATTCTTTCATTTTGAAAATATCTGAGTTAAGTATACAAACTGATAAGAGTAATTCAGTAAATTTATTGCGCATCTGTATGCCTTCTGAGTTAACAATGTCCAGATATTGTTTCAACCCTAAACTGATGAGGGTAATTCAATAAATTTATTATGCACTCATATGCTTTATGACAGTTTTCTCTTCCTTTCTCTCTAATTTGGGAAAAACATTTTTTATGTGGGTCTCATGCCAATTTTCAGTTATCTTTCTCTTACTTTTCGCTCCGTCTCATTCTTACCTTCATCCTAAAAAGCCCACTTTTTTTTTTTTTTTCTTCTCTCATTCTTTTCATTGTAATCATCGCACTCTAAAGTGACTGTAATTGTTGATAAAAAAATTCTAAAAATAACTTATTTGAAAAATAAAACAAAATTACTTTTAAAAATAATCATCAGCTGATAAAATATTATAATTACTTTCATCCTTCGAATGCAATTTACAAACGTGGGGACACTCAAAACAAAACTTTTTTGTGGGAAAAGAAAAGTAAAATAATATGACACTATGTGGCTTGTAGGAGGCGGAGGGCCCCCCAAAAGATAAGATAATATTTTTTTAACAAAAAGCTATTATTTTCTACGTTTGTAAAAAAAATAAAAAAAATATTTTTATATGTTGAATATATTTTTAAAAATATTTTTGAGAAAACTAAAAATAATATTTTTTATTTCATAAATTGTAGTTGATTTTCAAGTCATAAATTTAAAAAAATTTTATTTATAAATACATACTATACATTTTTATAAGATTAATTTAAATGAAATAGAAATAAAAGATTATATTTTGTAACAAAATAGAAAATAAAAATATTAAAAATAATCATTTTATTAGTTCATCAATAATAATTAATATTAATTTAACTAAATATTTATATTTTATTTTATTTATTAATAAAAATAAAAAATAATAATAACTAACAATCAATAATAATAATAATAATAATAATAATTAATAACAATAAAATTAAACAGTTCTCATATCTGTTGCCACAGACGGATGGGACTCTGGGCTCGTTTGATGGTTCTTCAATTGTCAAACTGGCCATGGGCCTCGCACACTCGGGCTTTGTTAGACCAATGTAAGGAAACGAAAGTGGATTTGTAATGAAAACGGTAAATCGTTTGTGTGACTGCAGCTTTGACGGGGCCTCTCAGTACAAAATATTTGAAGTTGGGAAGTTGGCTTCTTAAGGCGCTCGCAAAGGAAGATATTGTCCTTTTGGACCTGAATTTTTGGGTAGGGCCACAAAATCCAAATTTCACGCAAAGAAAATTTTTTTTTTTTGGAGAAGCACGCAAAGGAAAGTAGGAAACTGAAGGGCCAGGTTTTTGCAAGGAATCGGGATCTTGGCATAGTGGATCTGTCAAAACTCAAAAGTCGATGGCATCTATTATATTATATGGACATATAATTTTTATTTATTGCTGTTTATATGTATTTGTTTATATAATTATGAATATTTTTTTATGTAATTATAAATAAAAAATGTGTAATAAAAAAATAATAATATTTTTTATATTACTTATAATTACACAAAATATATATATAATTATACAAAAAAAAAATTACATATAAAAATAATAAACAAAAATCATATATCCACAAATATTTTCCGAAGTCCATACTGACGGGAACTTCCGTCCGCGTCTGTACCGCAGTCAGGCCCGCCTTGAATATAGCACAAACAACAAATATTTAATACAAGACAATTGCTAATGCAGATTAAACGATGAAAGAAAATCTCTTTTATGGGGCGATGTCCTCACTCGGAGATTTTATCTGTCTTCAAATTGAGCTTAAGACCTCGGTAGTTGATGACAATGTTATTGACTAATTATTTTTAGGAAAAAGTTACGGGCACAAGGAATTCAAGTTTTTCTTTTTAATTTTTTTTTAGCAAACGCAAGGAATTCGACTAGAAAATAGACATAACGTGAGTTTCACTTTTTTGTGGTGTGGGTCCCACATATTTTTTTTGAATTTTTTCTTTTAAAAAAATATGAAGTGTTGCAAGCAAGTGGTATAAATAGAATATGCAACTAATATGATAAAATGTGTAAAATGTGTAAGTAACCATTAAAAAAATCTTTGATTGCATATTGGAATAGCCATAAAAAAGTCTTTAATTGTATATGGTACATTCGTGGATTCCACAATCTACATTATTTTAAAAAATATAATTAAAATGAAATGATTGTTAATTTTATTCACTTATTTTTATGAATATAAACATCTTATACTATATAAATTTATTTTTTTAATTTTTATTTTAAATAAATTTTACTTATTATATAATATAAGATTATGAGTAAATTATATTTAAAAAAAAAGAGTCAGATTAGAAAGTCTAAAGATGAAAATTTTTTCAGAAAATGAAGAATCGACTTTAGGAAGTGAAGAATTAAACTATTTGAGGAAGCAAATCATATTTTTACGCAAAGAATAATCTTTTTGGTACATTATTTTTTTACATCAAACGAAATTCCATCTTCTTTGAAGAGAATGATCTCATTCATCGTCAGATTAAATGATGCGCCCGCGATGAGCTAGAGTTACGAGAGACTGAGGAGAATATGAGAATAATCATAAGTGCAAATCAATATTGATCAGGCCACAAAAATGCCCCCATTGCAAACTTCCTCTTCTCTTCAAAGCTACCTTTGAAGTCAATCAACCCATATTCTCTCAGAAGCAAGTCGATCCTCCACTCCTCCATCTTCTCGTAGTCGCCCTTCTTGTATCGAGGATAATGAAGAGGCATTTGGAATCCTGAAGTATGAGTTTCCCTCTTGTTTTTGTCCATTTCGGACATAACCAGCTGATCCTTTGAGCTCTCGAGGTTCCCAAAATCATGGTTAGTCTGCACCTTAATCTCTTTATTAGAAGACCCTAAAACATGATTTGCTAAATGAGTAAGCCATCTCAAATCCATCTTCTCTTCTCTCTCCCAAATGATTGAATGTTAAATCAGGCTCCAGAGTGGGGCACCTCTATTTATATAAATTGGTCATTATATGTGAGACGACAAAAAAATTCCCTATTATATGTCGTAAGAAAAGTATAGAATCCCATATAAAAAATGGGGATTTGAAATTTTGATGGCTAGTTACTTAAATTGAGATTTATTATCATGTATGGTCGTTAATGGGGTGCTGCACGAAAGGCCATTGTTCCTTGTATTGGTCTCTTTTCGTATCTCACATAACAATAATAAATGAGTTGGGTGGTCCATTCACCGTGTTCCCTTGAAATCACCTTTCAATAATGTTCTTTTTTTTGTAAAAAAAAAAATTATCAACTGTGTTTCCATGGTGTGGAGCGGCTTCTGAACAAGTTGCGTACCTTGATTTAGAGGATTGAATTGTATCTTCTTTGTTTTAGTGTTTTACAAGCGTTTGCAAGGGTTGTAGGCAGAGTGAAACAAGAATAGATCCACAAAACAAGCAAGAGATTGAAGTCTGCAGCACAATTTTCTTAAGCATTCTCATTACGGTAGATTGACACGGTACTTGAATTAATCAATCAACCAATTGGCTGCGTAAAATCAATTAATTAACAATATAAGATTTTCTACTTTTTACTTTTCTTTTACAACTACCAATAAAAAATCAACATATCGACACTTTTTAATGACAAATTTGTAATATATTTAACTTTTAACTTTTTAATAGTTAATTAACATATGTCACATATGAACGACTTAAAAAAAAAAAGTAAAAGCAATCATTGTTAATAAAATCCTTCACAATAATTGCCTATACGTGCGAATATCATAATCATTTGATTAATTGAATATATTCTACGGTCTGTTGATCTATTAGCCGCACTTTTCATGCATATGTCTATTTCTGTACAAATTTGTTTGCATGATTAAGATAAAGACCTTCTTAAGTTTGCTTTGTAAGTGGAGAGAAAAATTAGTGAAATCTGGACACTTTATTATAGCTAAAATATGTAGAGGAAGAGTAGAAGACGCATCAAATTTTTGTTCATAAAACTATAATCATAATTCATATATACAATCGAAATATTGAAACGTTATTTAGAACAATTAATATCAAGTTATTTTAAATCGTAATTTAGTTTCTTTTCCTTTCACCTTTTTTTTTTATAAAAAAAATGACTTTATATTCTCTTCGTTTATTTTCTCTTATCCCTTTTTGAAACTATCTTCTAAGCAAAAAAAAAAAAGATATATACATATATATATATATATAATATTTCGAAAAATAAAAAAATTCATATATATTTAAGAATTGTACAAATTAAAAAATATATATATATGTTTACACCACATGTATAAGCACGCACACATATTACATACAAAATGGAGAAAGGATATACCGCTGTGACGCTGTCCAGGTAGAAAACAGCTAGCTCCTGAGATGCATCTTTGACTTGAATTGAAGGACTGACAATGCTTCTTCTGGTAGCCCTGGCCACGGGTTTCAATTTGCTTGCGAGCATGTCTGCCCAACTATACCTTAAAGTAAACCACCCAATGAAAAGGTCGCTGTTAGAAGAATATTAGCACTCCAATTGGGGTTATATATAGACTAGCTAATACTTTGATTAAGAGTTCGGTGACTCAAGTTGATAAGAATTCGCTTAACTTGGTTTGTTTATCACATCAAGCTTTATTTATAATGTAATTTTTGTTTCTGTTAATTTGTATGCTCAATCTGGTTAAGATTAAACTACTTAAAAATGTCAAACCGACCAACTCAAATATCAATCAAATTATACCGATTTAATTGATTTTATTATCTCATTAGTTAGTTGTTGTTTTAAAATTAGTTTAACGTCAGGTTAAAATTTAATTTAAATACGAAGGAAAAATTGGCAATAACGAACAGAGCTAATTATCAAGCCAAGAGCTAGATTTGTTTGAATTTGGCAAGATACTCTGGAGGTGAAGACATTGGGGCCTCAATTAAAGAAGACAGACAAGTCTGTAAAATTAGGCCTCTATGAAAAGCTGCCTTGTATCTCTTCCACCAGGGCCACCGCTCTATGAAAATTTGAACGCTCAACTTCCACCCTAGAAGTTTACTGCTTTGATTTTGTTCCCAACCAAACTAACTTGGTTGGTTACTCTTGCTTCCCAATAATTTGAATTAAAAATTGTCCCGAAAAGAAGTTTTTTCGCTCATAGATCATCTCCCAATGAACTTGGGCTGACCTGTGGGCACCTAGCCAGATACATTTATTTGAGCCGTATCTCTTTATAACAACACCCAACATTAAAAAAAATAATAATAATAATTTTTTTTATATATTAATTTTCTTTTAACAAACAAAATAGGTAAACAAAAATAGTACTTACAGATTGACCAGTAAAAATTGTACTTAATCATGATATGAGATAGGTCGGATTATATATATTAAATCTGTGATAAAGCAAATTCATAAATCTAACAAGTGTTACCAAAAAAATTCATAATTTTATAAAATCAATGCATATTTAATTATATCATTTAACTTCATCATGATTAGGATGAGTCCTTTTATTATTTCAACCACATAAAAGTGGTGTATATATTTTTTCTTATAGGTTCTCTCTCTCCTTTTATATCTAATTCCTTTTCCCACGTGTACATATATACCATATAGTTATCTGCTTTTCTATGCATGTATGCTGAGTATATCCTGTGCAGGAAACCCAGTACTTGTCCAGCTCAACGACACATCTGCTTTGTTCGTATATATCTGATTTTCCCACGCTATAAGTTGCAGTTGTACCAAACACCTCCTGAACCAAATCTAAAACCCCCCCAGGTTTGTCCCCTTTGAGGTTACTGCCTTGTCTCTCAATGTCTGAGTAACACCAAAATATATATATATATATATTGCTTGTTATCTAATTGTCCTAATTTCCTTTCCAAAGTGCACATATGCATCATCCATGTTTTCTATATCATTTTCTTCAGGTGCATGCAAATGCTTCCCTGCTCTTCTGGTTTTTTAGAGCTTGGAACATATACATGTGCAGGTCCAATGATGAGAGGATCAAGTCTACGTAGATTTCTGGATGACTGGAGACTTGGCACAGTGCTCTCAATGGTTACCATGTTCGGTTCTTTGATTGCTGTATTCTTGGGTACTTGATATCTTACTTTTGTCTCTCTTCTCCTTTTCTTGTCATAGTTCTAAATCCACGAATTCATTTAGCAAAAATTTTCAAGATTTACCCATATAAAAAGGAGTTTCAAGATTCAATGTGCACATGCATAATGGTCATGGAATTGAAGACAGATGCTTAATCAAATGATGAACTGAGCACATATTCAAGAAGTTCTATTTTTTGGGCTCGAATAAAAATTCTGAATAGAAAAGAAGACGTGAATGCGTTGTTGTTACATTTAGTTTGGATATCAGCAACGTTAAGGCGCCGTTCATTCATTTTGCTTTGTCCCAATGAAAAGCAAATTGCCAATTCCAAACATTCAGACCATGCAGCTGCTACCTTGGATATTCTTTTTTTTTTTTTTTTTTTTAAGTAATGCTATTTAGCCTAAATTAAACTTCCAATTTTTTACTAAGAAAACTTTTAATTTGACTCACTATTTTTTTATAAATATAACTCATTTATGATTAAAAAAATATAAGTTAAATTAGAAATTTCATAAATTGCCTCTAATATATTTTTGAAAAAATTCCACTCTAAATATTATCCTTCTTTTGCTATTATGAGATTCAAGGGAAATGTAGCACGCATCTCAACGTGGGGTTATGCATGCGTGCATCAAAGGTTGCATTGCAGAGATCTTACTGTCCAAAAAAATAAAAAAAACACATTTTTCAACTTTCAGAAAGGTTTCAATTGAAGTTTTCTTTCAGTACCTATCCATGGCCTCAACTGAATGCTATACCTAGGGGGATATGGGACGACCCCCTGCACCTGGGTATCTGGGTTTATTAATTAATGTTTTCAGTAGCTGCATGTGTTATTGAAATGTTTGTTGATCGGTCAGTAACATATACTCATTTCACCATGATCTATGTGGTTCACTTTTAGGGGGATACTTGTAAACACGTCATTCAAGTAACGTCTAATAATTTTTTTTTTTTTTTTGAATTTAACTATTGACGAAATTTTTTCTTTTTCATTATTACAATTTTGCAGTAGCGGAGTTAATTCACGGGGATGCTTTTAATGCAGCCAACATTAAAAGACTATCCTTTTCCAAGGAGAGCAGCACTGGCCTTGCTAATAGGAAGCTACTGCAATCCACCGGTAAAAGTTCTCCCTCTCTTCAATTCTCTATCGCTCTGTCTACCCTTTTTCTTTTTTGTTTTCTTTGGTAAATTGTCTACCCTTTTTCTTGTAAAACTCAACGGTCGGTTGGGCTCAATGAAGGCAAATGTAGACTAAAATATTTTGTTACTTCAAGCCTAAGCCTAAGTCGGGTTCAGCCGGAAGAATGGGCTAAGCACTAGACGTTATTTTGTTATAGTTAGGAGGAATGTCAAAAGGTCAAAAAAAAAAAAAAATACCAGAATCACTGTACTTAGAATGCTAAATCAATATATTTTAACAAAAGTATCTTAATTAGTTTTGTGTGTTTGTGTGTGTGAGAAACACTGTTAAAAGAGAAAGCAAACAGACTCTGAGGATCGGCTTAAGTGGTTATCAAATTTATTTGTCAAAAGTGTTGTTGAAAGTTCTTATCATACCTTTTATTTTTGTTCTTTTTATATGAATTTGACCCTCTTTCGAAACTAAAAAAAATAAAAGAGAGAGCAAACCAAAATGAATGGGCCTATAGTATGCTAGGGCCTAAATGGAGAGTGACCCCAAGTTAATTTTGTCCAAGCATTAAAATGGGCAGGTCAAGCTAGGGGATGGGATCTGAAGCCCATAATAGGGTCTTGGGGAGTGGGCCATCCCTTTCTCTTTCGGTCCATCGTTATATTCTTAATGGCCCACCTGTCCATCGAGTAAAACTATTTTCCATTTTTCTTTTTATTGTCTTCCTTTTTTTTTTGTTTCGTTTTTTGGTAAATGAATAATAAATGAATTTGGAATCTGTTACAAATGATTAACCTTCAATTGCTAGCTCAAAACTTTAGACGGTCAGTAATATAAAACGGTTGGCTGAGTTAAATATGTTGAGAGATGCAGAAGACCAAATCTACCCCAAATCACAAAAAATCTGAATCTGTTAGAAATGGTTAACCTGCAATTACTAAAGTTCAAAACTTTTAACGGTTCAATCAAAAAAAAAAAAAACTTTAAATGGTCAATAATTTAAGACGGTTGGTTGACCTAAATATGACCGTTAGGAGATGCAGGAGACCAAATTTATCCCAAATCAACAAAAAATCTTTGTCAGATGGTTTGAATGCCAAATCTTCGCAATGGGCAGATCCTTTCTCCAAAAATAATAATAATAATACTAATAATAATAATAATAATAATAGACTTTTTTTCCCAATAAATGAAAAGAAAAGGAAACGGCATAGGGGCTATAACGAGAGCCCAATTATGATGCTAGCCTGCCACCAAAAGTTGTCCGCAATCAAATTGGGGTTAGGGTGGTGAGAGGAAATAGAGAGGATTAAAGATACATGATCTTATTTTTAAGGAGCCCGAATTTTTTTCTTTTGGCGTTCAATGGAACTGCAGCATAAAAAGGGTGAGATTGAACTTTCGATCTCACAGTCACAGTTGACAGTTAGTGCTATTCAATTGGATAAAGTCCAATTCTCATGAATTCTACTTATTTTAGTTTGGCAAAAAAAAATTTTGCTCTTGGTACTCCTTTGTTTTTTCTTTAATTATTTTTTGCTAAAATTTAAATTCGAAATCTTGATAAGTCCAACAACATCAATTGAACCACTACTGTTATGCTTTTCTCATTTTAATCCATTAGTATGCCAAGACTTCTGCACTGTGCATTTAATTTGTCCGAATGACATGAAGCACGTATGTCTCATTCTACTGCGAGAGATTCAATCCCTTCCTCACCCTCGCCCGCTCCTTAGCCCTCATACCTTCTATTTCATACCAAAAAAGAAAAAAAAGGATATTTTGTTTATAGTTGAGGGCTACATGGTCACTGGTATTTAAATTGTTTTCAAAACTAAAATTCTTCGGTTTTAGTTTCAGACGACAAGAAAAAAAAAAAAAAACCAAAGAAAAGAAAGAGGCATGAATAATTGCACATTTCAATAGATTGAAAAAACCGGGGCCCTTAAATTACTGGTGGCAACCAACGTTTGTGTTGTGTTGAGGGCAATTGTGGTCGACTGCTAAAGCAACCATAATTATGGCCAGTTGCATCAAATGCAGAATGACCTGTTCAAGCAAAGAAGAATGCATATGCATTCTGTTCGACTGTGGCCTTTTTACAATTGTGACAATGTTTTGAGTTTTGACACTGATAATCCATAACTTTACGATCTTCCAAAACAGACTATGGTGATGGAAATCGCTTAGGAGCATTCTGCTCGAAAGACGATGTATTCATATCTCAGGGCTCGACAACCCCACTTCCTAGCGGAATTCCATCCTACACAGTGCAAATTATGAATGTTTGTGTCTCAGGTTGCAGTGTTTCCAATATTCACATCAGCTGTGGGCGGTTCAGCTCAGCACGGTTGGTCAACCCCAGAGTGTTTAGGCGAGTCTACTACGACGACTGCCTTGTCAATGACGGTGAGGCTCTTGGTCCCGGTGAAACTCTCTCCTTCCAGTATTCTAACAGTTTCCCCTACTCCCTCTCAGTTTCTTCTGTAACTTGTTGCTGAATCAGTGTAGCTGCTTCCAGTCCTAACCCAACTTGGCATCAAACTTGTTGCTTCTTGTTTTTTTTTTTTTTTGATCGATGTTGCTTGTTGTTAACTACATAAGACAAATAGTGATTATTGCAGGAAGTAACATTAGCAAATGGTGGTGGTGGTGCCGCAATATTTCATATGGATTGTGATTTTGTACTATATGTGTATGTATGTATGGTAAGTTGGTAACCTTCAGGCCTTTATCTACTACTAGTAGGAAATTCCACAATCTGTGCTTTGCTCTGTTTTGTTAAGATATGTCCAAATCATATCCTTGATTTGCATCAATCTTTCTTAATATAATTAGGTCAATATATCATGAATTTATATTGATTTTCTTTCCTTATTTTGTACACAGGTTACTGTATAAATTGATTTAACATGCTCATATCAGAAACCTATTCTATTCTCATTCTCTTATTCTCACTCTAGCTTTCATCATTAAATTTCCCCTTTTCTTAACAATTTACCGTGCCCAGCCCACTCCAAGAACATTTATTTTTGAGTGGCGCTTTTAGCTAGGAATTTGCTTAAGAAACACGATCATTTACATCAAACGTTACACCATTCCATTCCCTAAAAGAAAAATAAATGGCCCATATTATTACAAAGTCCGTAGACTCCTGAATTTTATCTTTTTTTTTACACTATAAGGTTCGCTGAATCCTTTTGCCTTATAAGCATAAGGCCCAATTTTGAGTATGTTTTCGTTTAATGAAATGCCGAAACCTTTCACCTTTATATCACATGGCTGCTCGCTAATCTTATTCAAAATTTTTACCTTTTCAATAAAATGAATACGCAAGGGTGATATCTTACATTTTCATTAGAGAGAATTGTACGAGTTCACTATTACTAAGTAAGTTAAGCTTTCTATACTAAATTTACGGGAAAACAAAGCTCAAAATTTAATAAGTATCACTAAATCATTCATAACTCAACATAACTCGCGTACATTTAACTTCACTACTTAACTTTAACGAAATTCGAAACTATTATTTCTCGTACAAATCCAAGTCTCTTAATCAATTGATCTGAGTCCAACCAAGGTTCGTTGTGTACGTGTACTTATAATTTTTAAATGGTTAAAAAAATCAATGCTTATGTACCATATTTTTGTTACGTTGTTTTATCCTTTTATTTCCTACTAGTAATGTACAAAACCCGTAAAGATCTTTCATGTAAGTTGAATGTTTAGGGTAATATCCGTGAAAAATGAAATCTAGATTCTAGCATTACAACTTTATTAGTCGCAAAAAGATTTGAGTGAATTAATATTATTTTCGATGAGGATATTCTTTTTTTAATAATAATATATTATGACTTGAGATTAAGAAAAGAAAAAAAGTACACGATTGCTCCGTCCGTTTTTTTTTTTTGAAGAAAAAAAACACATAAGATGTATGATATACACTTTAATTTTAAGATAACACACATCAAACTTTAAGTTTTAATTTTTTTAAAAAATAAAATAAAATAAAAAATTTGGTCACATGAACTGATAATGTACCCAAACCCTAAAGAAAAATGACGCACCTAGGAAAATTATGATGTAGCGAACATCTAACAGGCCGGGCTTTGTTATGGACTCGTGCTCAAATTAAACATCCAGCAGGCCCTCTAACACGCTAGAATAAGGGCTCAGCTCATTGCTCGATTCTTCCATATGCATTTTAGCATTAAAATATTATTTTACCGTAAGTGTTGGTGTGATTAATAGGAATTCGTCTTCGCTTAACAAGAAATTTCGAATTCGAGTTTCTGGAAATGCAGTTGCGTTAAATACTCACTGAGAGACCTTTGCCATCCTTCGAGGTCTTACCTGAATTGGTCCAGATTAATCAACCTATTGGATTGAATGTTAGACAGTTTTAGACAAAAAAAAAAATAATAATAATAATAATAATAAAATATTATTTTCTTTAAAATATTAGTGGATACATAGACTTCTGGGATCGGCCGACGTCTGCGATATCTTAAACTTTTGCTGTCTATATTTGACCACATATCAAGCGTACGCTGCCAGTCAGGATAGGGCACGTCGGGACCTGGTCGAAATTATTTATTTTTATTTTTATTTTTTCTTAAATTTTATTAAATAAATTAATTTTAAGTAATAATAAAATAATTATATAATTTATTTAAAATTATTTAATGATTTATTATTTTTAAAAATAATCATCTAATAACACTTTATTATTATTTAAATATTATTATATAATATTTATTTTTTTCGTTTGTTCCAATTTCTACTGTAGATCTTGTTTGACACGCTCCTAAGATAAACAAATCTAATAGCGTGCCCATAAAATGAAAAAATTTAACAATTGTGACCTAACTTTGTTGCTGCGGCCTGGGTGTCGAATATCAAGTTCAACGGATTTATACTGTGTTTAGATTATTAAAAAGTTATAAAAAAAAAAATTTCATAGTGCAATTAATAGTAAATTTGGGAATCTTGCGACCAATCCAAACTCATTTTCCAAGTTCCAACAAATACTAAAACAGATGCGGCATGGAGAGTAGATGCCATATAAAATACAACAGAACAAAAAATTATTCTCTCGAGAACTTAGACTTCTATATTTAAATTGTTAGGTTTTACTCTTGGGAAAAAAAAAGTGGGAAGTTTCTAAAATTACCAAGAGATACTCTTTATGTATCTTTTGGTCTAATAAGCATAAAAAAATTATTATTGTCAAAGTGTACGAATAAAAAGATTATTCGTGTCAGAAGATCATGGGTTCCAATCTTCATTAAACCATTGAAAGAAATTAAATATACGCGTGCGCGCACAATTTTAAGTAGACTTGATAACTTTTATTAGACACCACGAAATTTATGCATTTGCGAGTTTGTTGTACAAGTCAATTTATTGTGTAATGTGACTAATATAATTTTTTTTATAAAATGGTAGAGTGTCACCCAATTTTTTTATTTTATTTGACAAAAAAAAAACTTTCCCAAAATGAGCAAAAAAACAAAAAAGAACAAGGATAATTAAAGAACATCTTTGGAATAATAGGGCTGAATAGAATTTAAGGGCGTCGTTAGTTTTTTGTTTTGTTTTCTTTTTGGTCATTTGAAGGGAGGCTTTTTACAGACGGATAGGCGTCCTACCTGGACTTTTTAGTAGTGGCCTTTTGATGACCCAGTAAGAAATTGGTCAGAAATATATATGCGTATATATCATATAATAATTGAATTCTATTAAGAAGGCATGTGAAATAATTATAAAATAATTATAAGGATTAAATCAATTTTTAGAAAATAATTAAAAATTTTAAAAGTATGCGGACTACTAACACAAGGAATAAAAAAAAATAAAAATAGCGCAGTCGGTTCTGACCGTTCATAAATTATTATATAAACAAAGGATTTATGAGCCCATAACTTTGACCGTTGATTAAAAACGAATTTTCTGGAAATTACATTGAGAGTATGACTATAAAACAACTTCCCAAGTACTGCAGAACCAAGATTGGAGAAACCAAACTGTGCAAAGAGATGGATGCACTCACTTTCTCTCCAAAGCTGAGTGCTTCAGCTTTCACTCCCTCGAGGAGTTCCAATGGATCATCGCCAAATTTCCTTGTCTCCATTCCCTTTCAGTATTCCAATCCTGCCAGGCAATCTGTCAAGGTCTACTGCAGCAAAGCTGCAGCTGAGAGCATAACCAAAAAGCTGCCTCCAGGGCCAATGAAGTTGCCTATTATAGGAAACTTGCACAACTTGGTTGGCTCTCCACTGCCCCACCATGCTCTCAAAGACCTTGCCAAGGAGCATGGCCCTCTCATGCACCTCCAACTCGGGGAGATTGCTGCAGTGGTCGTCTCATCACCTGAGATGGCTGAAGAAGTTTTGAAGAACCAGGACCTGAATTTTGCTCAGAGGCCTCAGTTTCTCGCCTCCAAGATCACCACCTATGAAGGCCAAGACATTGTCATGGCTCCATATGGGGATTACTGGAAGCAAATGAGGAAAATTTCCACCACAGAACTCTTGACTCCCAAAAGGGTCCAATCCTTTTCTTCAATTCGCACCGATGAGGTCTTCAATCTCCTGGAATATATCCGGTCGACCGCGGGAACGCCAATCAATTTCAGCGAAAAGGTTTTCATGCTGACAAACAGGGTAACCTGCGGAGCAGCATTTGGCAGCAAGTGCTCGGAAGAGGATCAAGCCACAGTCTTAGAAGCCATGGAAGGTATAATGGAGTCAGCAGGAGGTTTTCATTTTGTTGATCTATTCCCTTCCCTAGAATTCCTTCAAGGAATCAGCGGCATAAAAGCTAAATTAGAAGGACTCCGAGACAGATTAGACAAGGTGTTCGACAAGATTATACGTGAGCACAAGGAGAAATTGTTAAACCGAGGTGGTGAATCAGGACATGATGATCTTCTTGACGTTATTTTAAAGCTTCAAGGGAGCGGCAGCCTTCAGTGTCCTATTACCAGCAAAGCCCTCAAAGCTGTCATCATGGTTAGTCCCTTCAACTATGAATTCCATATTCTTCTACAAGACCTTAGATATATCTTTAGCTTTTTGTTATCAGATTCATTCTCAATTAAAGATTAACCAATTGGATCCTTGAACCTTGTGCAGGATGTGTTCATTGCTGGATCTGACACTTCATCGGTGACGACAGAATGGACTATGGCAGAAATGATGAAAAATCCAAGAGTCTTCAAGAAGGCACAAGCTGAAGTACGACAGGCCTTTAAAGGAAAGAAAACGATCACTGAAGCTGACGTTCAGGAATTGACCTACTTAAAGCATGTGGTAAAAGAAGCTTTGAGGCTACATCCTCCAGCACCTTTGTTGGTTCCTAGAGACACAAGAGAAGATTGCGAAATTGGTGGGTATTATGTACCTGCCAAAACCAAACTTATAATCAATGCATGGGCGATCGGGAGAAATCCTAAGTACTGGTCTGATCCTGAGAGCTTCAAACCGGAGAGGTTTGAAAACAGTTCAGTCGATTTCAAGGGGCTGCACTTCCAATTTATTCCTTTTGGAGCAGGAAGGAGGATGTGTCCAGGTATAACTTTTGGTCTGGCCAATATTGAGTACCCTCTGGCTCAATTACTCTACCATTTCGATTGGAAGCTCCCGGATGGAGTCACGCCCGAGAATTTTGACATGTCTGAAAATTTTGGCGCAACTGCTGGAAGAAAAAATGACTTGTATTTGATTGCCACTCCTTACAAGCCTTCACATGGAGACTCAACTGACGTTATGGAGGCAATGAAAGTTCTGAATTAGGGGAGTAAGAGTTGTTGCAGATCATGTTGCATATTTCCATCCATAGCTCTCCGATCTTCATTACAAATACGTAATATTCCTAACTTTAGTATATATGTTGCTGCAAATACCATCAGGAATTGTCCTGCAATGGTTGTCTGTTTGTTGTATCAGATAGCACAAAAGATTTTTGCTTTCTTTTGTATTCCTCAGTGTTATAAACATTGGCATAACTAGATGTCTAGATCAATAGATAGCAACTGGTTAAAGCAACAAACACAGAAATAAGGAGTCTAAAAGAGAAGGGAAGAAGAATTCTTCTTTGATTAGTCGAAATAAGCTACCTATTTCATCAAATTGGAGCTCATTAGTATTTTAACAGAATGAAATCAAGTTTAGTCCAAAACAAAATATGGATGTTAATTTAAAATTTTGTCCAAACTTCAAAATTATAGCAAAATCTGATTGGCATGTGCTACTGTAGACCAATCCTGATACTAGCAGTGCCAATGTAAAAGCCACTGATCCTTTTAAGACGTCGAAACAGGAAGGAACCTATAATCCTAAACTCAAATTCAGCATCAAATTACAGTGACATTGTAAGGCGTCAAGACAAAATACATTATGTGTATGCAAAGAATTTTCCATGTTTCTCCACTGGGCATAGCTTTAGTGATCATCAAGCATAAAACTTCAGAGTATGATTTAGAATTCGGAACTCAATTTTCGCTAATAAATAAATTTCCCTCCACAATCCAACAAAATAATTAAATTTCTCCCTTCCAATCCAACCAAAAAAAAAAAAAAAAGGTGTTTTCCATGTTGACCCACTGTACAATCTAGTACTGGGACATGCATAAGCTAATGGTGGTGCATTCACTAATCGTACCCACCATTCCCTTCTCGCACATGATCATTTGGAATTCCATTTGTCCCTAGCGGTGGAAATTAGAGTCAAGTTAAAAGTGAAGTAAGTGCAGACTTGCACTTGCAGTGTATTCATTGCCAGCACGATTCATCTCTCTGAATGGAATGATGGAGTATGATTGCAGATCATCTTTTCCGGAGAAATCGTGGGATGCATTTCTTCAAGAGACATTATTTTCGTCGGGGAAATAATGGAAGTCACACCATTCTTACTACAAAGATGCTACTGTTACCTTATTTTGGTGTGTTTATTTAAATAAAGAGATTTTGTTTTCTTAAAAATAAGGAGTTACACGATATAAATTTTTGATAGAATTATTGTGCGGTAAAAATGTCTCAACTCTCATCCAACAATTAAAAAAAATGAAAATTTTATTTCTAAAAAATAAAAATTTAAAGTATAATTAAATATATTTAAGAAAATTTTAAACATTATTTAAAATTTAATTTACAAAAAAATAAGAATAAAAAAAAACCACGTTAGCCTCGGACACAGGCCTAAGCAGAAGAGCCTGGCCCGCGTAAGGACGCTCTTATGAAATTTGTGCTTAGTGAAGGTGGACCACCGGTGGACGTCATCCAGCATGATGTTTGCGTAAGAGAAGGAAAAGATTGACTTCCTCAGTTCCTCCACAATGTGCAGTACTGTTCACAATAGCTGTATTTTTTGGAGTCAACTGTTAAGCATTGAATTTCAGCGATGGAGAGCTTGACTATAATAAATGATCGATTATTTACCATTAATTTACTAAGTTTGGTGGGAACTGCGATTTATTTTTCTTTTTTCTACTCTAAATGGCATCATCATCACGGAGGAAAACTGAGGAAAAGAAATTTATTAAAAAAAAAAAAAAAGGGAAAGTCAAGTCTTCCACCATATAATATTCGATAATGATTTCAATAACATATCCAGCAACTTTGGTCATAATTGATTGGCATTATATTTTT